>JAJNNQ010000129.1:28745000-29387500 GCA_027886175.1 Phylloscopus collybita
AGGATGTGGCAGCCTCCCTGGGGATTCCTCTGTGGAGCTGAGAGGGAGAAGATTTCTGTCTCAGCTTCCACAACAGACTTTGACAGACAGGGAGGTAAAAAAAGCTTCCCCACTTTCACATGTGGAAAGCCTGCAGTGATCTGGAGAATGTCAGGAGCCTGTTCCTGGAGAACATAAGGGACAGAGAATCCTTCTCATCTCACTCTCTTCAAGGTGCCCAGCAGCAAGAGCTGGAGGGTTTCTTTTCTCCCTACATTGCTGTCAATAATTCCTTCCCTTCCTCCCTACCCTGAGGTTAGAGCAGCCAGAGCAGCAGGATCTATCTTTCTCCCCAAAGCACCCAGAACTGGACCATAACCATGCAAATTGCAAGATGCTGACAAATTACAGAGTACATTGCCCAAGGGAAATTTTGTTCTTTATTCACTTCCAGCCAAACTAGATTTTTATCCCAAAATACATGTTTTCATCTCTTCTAAAATACCTTTAAAAGAAATTGGACATTTGCAGGCATGTTTTTAGGTGTGGAAGTAGGTGGCTGCATTTTGCTTAACAGATGTGTGTTTCCTTGTCTATAGGCTGTGGATTTGCTGCAGGGAGTCTGAAAACTGCAGTCACATAGCAACTGTATATTAACTAAAGCTTTTGAGAGTTGCTGAGATTAAAGTTTCAACAGTGTTCAGTGTGCTGGTCAATGTGCTGATCTGCACGTGTCGGGCTTTGTTTTGTACTACCTGTCAGAGGAGGAACCAGGATTTTGCAATAATTATGACTGCTATTCAGGGAATTGCTTAGAAATTAAAGGTCATATAGAAAAACAACAATGACAACAACAAATCCGGCCTCAAACAGAGAAGACAATGATGAAAACATCTAGTGCTAGGAAGCTGAGAAAGCCCCAAAGCTAACCTTAATATTCTCCATGGAAACTAGACACAGGGGTTACAATGTATTTGGCGACTTCCTGGATTTTACTGACTTTTCTCTGCACTGAAAACAAATGCAAATCACTTGGGGAGCAAGTAACCATCAAAAAAATCCACTCCTTTCATTCCCTTTCTTGTCATTTCTCTTTCAAACCCTTGCTTTGTAGAGTTTATTGTTAGCAGCTGTACCTGAGACTGGGGAGAATGTTGCAGGAGGAGAACTATAGATACTTTTGTCTTTAAATAAAATAACGTCTCTTGCTTGTCCCTGAGTGTCTTCAGTAACTTCATTGTGGTATGGCAAGGCGTGGGAGTGAAATGGAACCAGTGATCTTTGAAAAATCATCTTGAAAAAAACCCTTTTATTTGCTGTATTCATCTCTGGCCTGTCCAGCATCCCTCAAAGTTCTGTTGCCAGTTTAGAGGAGAGAAAATGGTTAACACAGGTGTTTGCAGCATCTACTGTGGAAGGTTGGCATTCAATTAAAAGGGGTAAACCAATCCATTTTCATTTAACACCAGATATGCAGAAGCAGCACTGCTTTGTGCTATTTTACTAGGGCTTTGCCAGACTTGGTAACTCCCAGCTATAATAACCCTAATAATGAAGTTTGCTGCTGAGTCAGGCCCCTTTCCCAGTGAGACAGTCAGTGAGGAAGTGCAGAGCAGATGCTGCACTGCTCCAGGGTGTGTTTGTCAGTGGCCAGCAGAGAGAATCAGGGCAGATGCTCCTCTCTGCCCTGAGCAGTGCTGGGGAGGAGGGGAGGACTCTCAAACCAGAGCTACTCTGCACTGGTTAAATGACTTGAGAGCAGTGCTGCTGTCTGGCCCAGGTAGCCAAGTGAATTTTTGCAGGGCTTGGAGCGAGAAGAGGGGCAGGGCAGATCTCATCTTATTGTGGGATCAGGGTGCAAGTGTTTGAAATTTCTATACACAGACTCAGAAATGTTTCTGTGGAACTATATTTAGTAATTTTTTAGGCATCTTCTCTCAGAGAGCAGTAAAGCCAGGATAATATTGAGGTGGTTAGAATGCCTCATCCTATTTCATTTAATATGCTAGGTGGAATAGTCTCTGGTAAGTTGCTGTGAGTTATTAACTCTCTTTTCCTAACTAGAAAAGAAATGTAGGGGTTTTTTTTTTACAACTTTCTGACAGATATTAAAACATGATAAAATGAAAATGGCTTCACGCTGGAATGCACTGGGACATTTCTCCTGAGAATGGAGTTGAGCAATGCAAAATTAATATTGATTTTATCACTGTTGCCTCCTCTAAGGAAAAAAGTCCTTGCAGATTTAAGAGAATGTTCTTTTCGTGTGGCAATCTTTTGGGAGTTGTGCTGCCTGTATTTAAGGTCTCTGAAGGTCCAAATCCCTCAAGACTGAATGGAGTCCTAGATGATGATCAGTGTGATTCAATATCTTAACAATTTAAGCTCTAAGAACAGGAACCATTGTAACCACAGTGAACATCTGAAGGCTTGCCCCAGAGCCCATTAGACATAATGACTCTTGGACCAGTCTCCATCCAGATTTCCTTTCTCATGGTTTCAATTGTAGATGAAAACCTCTTGCAAGTCTTTGTGTTTCTCTTCTCCACAGTACTTTCAGCTGATCAAAAATCAAGCTTACAGAATAGAGTTTAGGGGGATTTTTTGACACAACCTGAACAACACATGTTTGCACAAAGAATTTTCACACTACAGCTTCCAGCCACAAGAAATGTTTTCCTGATAGCTCCAACCCTGGTTCTGTGTGCATGGATCACCAAAGTCTGCATCCTGCGTGAACTGCAGGGAATATGGAGACAGGAATGAACGGAGCACAGACCAGAGTTAGGTAGACTCCAGAGAGCTCTTATCTGACAGCATGACTGCTAGGGAAAGGAGGTCAAATCTGACATTCATTACCTCATTCACACCCTGTTAAATCAGTCTCTGTCTTTATTCTAAACTGTTTGTCTTTTACCACCCACATTCTCCCTGACTCTATCATTATAATGAATAATTCAATGAGTATTTTAAATCTCCAACTATTATTGACTATTCTAAGCTTCCTATTTTATGATTTATGGGACTTTCAGGGATTGCTGTGTGTCTGTTCTGAGTGGCTTTTATAGGTTTTATAAAGGACACAGGGAAGAAGCAGTTGGTGTTTGTTGATATAGCAAACTAACAATTCGTTGAAAGTAACATAATTGATAGACTAGAAAAATATAATTACAACAGTGAGTAAGAGGGAAGAAGAGACCAGAGTCCTTGAATGTTAAAAGCAGCAAAAAGACAGTAAATGAAGAGGAGCCATTTGTGACATTCATGAGTGGAGAGATTGAAGGGCACTGAGATTGATTGGAAGGAATACATGGATGGAGCATCAATTATTTGTAAAGGTTGGAGAAAAAAAAATCAGTAAGGCTGGGAATTGAACAGGGACAGGACTGCAGGGCTTGCATTTTAGCTTCAGGGAATAGGCAAAATGAGATACTCAGGCTGTAACTGAGTAAAAAATGGGCACAGTTAGAGAGAGGAGAATGAGGGGGACAAAAAAGAATAAAAGCAGTTCTGAAGCAAAGCAATATTGAAGTTCAAATTGCCCTCACCTAAACCTGTGTTGCTCTTTTATGATTTACAAGACAAATCATGAAAATGAGCTGTTTGCCTCGGACCCACCCCGTGCCCAGAGAACAGTGACCCTGCAAACCCTCAGTGTGTGCAAGGCTCACACTGACACGGGGGCACCCAGTGTGAGAGGAGCTCTCACACAGCACCTGCAATGCCTCAGGGTTAGCGTGGGTTGGGGCTCCCCTTGCTCTCCTTGTCCACTCGCTCAGAGCACAGAATTAAGAAAAAGGAATCAAGTTTCTGTTTGCATTCCCATTAGAGATGGTTTCTGGACAGTTTCCGAAGTCTGGAATATTTGGTATTTCAAGGACATCACAACATCCTGTTTCACTTTCTACAACCCTGTATATTTTTCCTGTTTCTTGTACCCACCCTGATTCTCCAAAACTGTGGGAATTTTCTCTATAGGGGCAGAAGATACAACAGGAGTGAAGCTCTTAAGGAGACAAACCCCAAAAGCTGACGTTTCCTTCTCTTCCTTATTTCCCTTCTCTTAGCTATTTGACTTTCCCCTCAGTAAATATTGATGAAACTGAATGCTGGAGAGGTGGGGTTCTCCCTGCTAGTCATACTTAAAGATACCAATACACTTCATTTTCAAAATCCTACCCTATGTCCATCCTCTAAGTGTGGCAATTGTGCCACCTGTTTCCCATTACTGAATTAGATATTTTGATATTAAAAAATTTTCAAACTTATAATTTCTGTATTTGTTATTTTCTCAGTCATTTTGTTACAAAAAATAAGATAAAATAAAAAGTATTTTTAAGTTGCTAAAAAAAAAAAAAAATCCAGAACAGTGTTTTTGTCATATGAAAGCTATAAATGGGTATTCACAATTTGTAGCAGGAAAATCGTATGAAGTTTTACAAAAATAATAGAATTATAGACATGGGTAAATTAGGTACATGAGAAAAGATTAAAACAGGTTTCTCTGAAATCAAATCTCACAGAGGAGTCAATGAATACAGCTGTAACTATGACCTGGGTAAAATAGTGTAGTTCAGTTAACAAACTTTTTGATGAGACATCTCCAAGGACTTCTACGGTAACTAAGCTGTCACGGAATGAATGTGGATGTCCTCTTTTGAATTAACTGTCAAAAGATAAGAAACCAAATGAAGGAATAAATGGACTGCTTTCTCATGGAGAGGCCATCAGGGGAGTCATGCTGCATCTGTGCTTGTCAACGTATTTCTAAAAGGTCTGAAAAAGAAGCTGAATTCAACACTAATGAGTGAGAGTTTAAGGAAAAAGCAAGCCATCAGCACCATGATGGAGAGACTGGCTCAAACGGGAATTGAACAGGCTCAGAGAAAGAACAGTCTAACTACAGCAATCAAACCCAACCAGACCAATGCATCTTCCAAAACAACATCTCAAAGATTCCATCAGAAAGTGAAACAGTTTAAGAGAGGAAAGGTACCCCTGTGGATATCCTTTCTGCTCCTGCCCTAGGTTTCTGCAGCAAACTCATCTGCAGGATGCTGACCAGAGTGATTCAGGTGAGGTGCTGGACCTTCTACAGTTCTCATCTTCTCATTCATCCTCTACACAATTCTCTCATCAGGGAATGAGAAAAAAAAAAATCAATGGAGTTAAACAATTGCACCAGTGAAAAAAGAGGGAAAAGCATACAGTATTTTTTTTTTCTTTTTGTGGGATGTGCAGATGCTGTGACAGCCAGCTTCACTTCAATAACATCAAAAGTGTAATGGTATTAATAAAATCATTTAGGCCTGAGAAAATGGAGATGATCTATCATTTAGAAGTAAATGACTGCTCAAGACTTGTAACTACTGGACTGCATAATATGACCACAAAATGCTTCCACAAACATTGTCCAGGAAATTATTACACAAAATGCTTCCCCAAGCATGAGTCCAAAAAATTATTGCACAGCTGTAGCACAAGTGCAGAGGAGATTAGTAGAGACTTTCAATAGATTTTTAGGTTCTCCATCTTTAAAAATACCTTTCATTCTCAATGCAGCTTGATTGCATATAGTAGCTAGCATGAAGACAAGAAACAGCTATAGCAAAGTCTTGGGAAGAAATTGCCAGCATATTTGGATATGCTGACAATGTAACTGCAGGATGGAAAAAACTTTCAGTATCTGAATCATAGGAAGGACAGGAACATGATTCTGCAACCTTAAACAGAGGAGGAAGTCTTTGGAGGAAATTATTCTTCCCTGCCTAAGTATTACAATCTTTATTATATTCAGTCCAAGATTCTCTCCAATCAATTAGAGTTTGATTATAAATAGGCAGAGCCTGTGGAGTCCTTTGTGATGTCTGGTGCTGTGCTTCTCTTGCCCTCAGGCAGAGAAGCAAGCAGAGGGTGATGAATGTCTTGGGACAGTATTTCCAAGTCACTGGCACCATATATTGGCCAAGTGTATGGTGGTTAGATATGCCCTTATCTAAAGAAAATATATATTTCTCTGCTTACCCAAAGCAAGAAAGTTAATTATCAGGACAAATACTCTCCTCTTTCCCCTCTCTCCCTCAGCTGACTTAAATCTGGCCCGGGCTGAAGAGTGGATTGCCCCAGGCCTAGAAATGATCCTTAGATTTGTCTCCAAGAGCATGATATATGAAAACAGGGACACAGAGGCTCCCATTTGATATTCATAGATAGAAGAAAAGAGGGTGTCATTGTAAAGAGATCCCAGTTTCAACATACTTTATGACCAGCTCTTCTAAACTATCAATATGCATGAATTAAATCCATGGAAATTCCACAATACAGATTTGGTGTTATAAGCTAGAATAAGCTGGTCATGTCCTCAGTTGATCCTAATTAAAACTGAACAGAGGGTTTACCCTTGCTATGCAGATGTACTCTGGTGGAAAATTCAGCTGTGTGGTTTTTGCTTGGCTTTGGGATTATGACATGTTAGATTTATTGGCTCATTTGCTACAGTAAATGAGAGTCTCTGCCTTGAGCAACCATTGATAGCAGAGTGGTGAATGGGCTGGCTGAGGAGCAGGACAGGAATGGAGAGAGAAGATTTGTTCTGAACGACAGAACACAGTCCTCACACGCTGTCCTAGTCCTTCATGGCTGTTTTCCACAGCCACTGGACACGATCTGCTCTGCCACTTGAAATGAACAAACAAAATTTTATTCTTAAGTGAGAAGCGTTGTACAGAAAAGAATCTGACAGGTCACACAATATACTACACTACAGGAGCTTTTTTGAAGTGAGCTAGCTTCCCTGCTGCTAGAAGGAAAAGGGATTTCCTGGTGTTAATTTCCACACTAAGAGCTGAAGATGTAGGGAGGGCAAAGGATTTTACATATTCTTGCACAGGGCATAATTGTGTTTGGTTTTGCAGTTACCTGCTGCATTGAGATATGCAAGCATGATTTGGGAATCACGAGGATTTGAGGTACTTTTGCCAGAGAGTGTAGGCACCTGAAATTATGGATTAAAAATACCGTATTTATAAGCCTAGTGAAAATGAGTAAATAAAGACAGATGAGACATGATGACTTTCTATGTGACAATATGAAACTGATGAACGTGATGATCACATGCAAAGAATGAGAAAAATATTTTCCTATGATTCAATTTCTGACTCAGAATTGAAATCTTCTCCTAAAAGATCACTAACAAGGGGACACTTTAGTGAGGAGGGAATCTGCATAATGTAAGAAAATTCAGGGAATAAGTTTCACAAAAGATTTTAGAGCAATTGCGCAGAGGCAACTGCAAATGAGTGCAGGTTGAATGCCAGAGGAAGGACTCTTCCAGGATGTTTTCTCTATTCTGTTACCTTATCATTAATATATTGCCTTAACCTTATGGTAACTGGTAATGATAATTGATAGTAATAACAGCAAATTTGTAGCAGATGGTTTCTAATTTGCTGAATGAGGATTTGAGCTCCTAGAGAAGTCTCATGGCCCCTGTGACAGAGTGCAGGGTGGCAGTGTCCAGAGCAGATCAAATGCAGGAGAGGAGCATATGGAGAAATAACATCCACTGCCTGTCTAACCCAAACTTCCACTCCTGTCCTACTTTGACTGCTGAACCATTAGCCTTCTGTTCTTACAAAGCTTTCCCTGAGGCAGCACCTCTCACTGCTCAGGCTCATGTCCTGCGTGTGCTATAATGAATTAATGTTATTTTGCTGCGTGAGCAGCGCTGCCATTGACCTGATCTGTTCTCATATCACCTGGGGAGAAGTGTTTTCTGCAGTGCTAGACACAAGCCAAGACAGAGTTTGACGTGAGTACCCTTTGAAGTATAAAGCAACTGGTACCACAACATGATTTATACAGTGTCCTGGCATTTTCAGCTACCAAGATGAACTGCTATGGAGTATACAATAAAGCTCTTTATCAAACCTGGCTTTTCCTGTCCCTCACAGCTGTGAAGAGAAATGAATGAGAACACAGCCCCATTGGTTGTCCCCAGAGGAACAGAAGGACAATTCAATACAATACTTGATGCTGAAAGTAGAGCTTTTTCTGGATTATCAGCTTGTAACAAAGGAAGTTATTAATATTGAAAAGCTATGATGAACTCAATCCTTAATCTATAACCAACTTTAAAAAACAAAAGTGGACTCAGCAGGAGAGAGAATACAAGTGATTACTGTGTCAATTATTCCACTGGTATGAAAAAGTGTGACCCAGATCCATGGAAGAACATCAATTTGTGGGAGCTGGTAACAGGATATGGGAGGCAGTCAGATTCTTTGTAACAGTCATGTGGTTTTTTTTTTGCTTTCCTCCACTCCAAATTACAGAATGGGTCAGGGTGGAAGAGATGGAAGAAATGCTCACTTTGTTTACAATATTAAAAAGAATTTTTTTTTTAGATAATGAAATTGAATAAATTTCTTTTCCTGTGATTTTTCTGTTGCTCCTCTTCTCCTTTTTCATGTTTTCTAACCCTTCTGTTGCTCTGTACATTTGCAAAGTCTTTGTACTTTTTCAAATATCAGAACTACTAACTTGCACCATAAGCCTGGATTTTCAAACTTAGCTTAAATTTTTGAAATGACAAATGGTTCCAAGGAACAGAAATTCTCTCTCAACCATGCATTCAGCTCTTTTTTACTGTTTGAGGAAAGTAACAAGGAAAGCAATAAGGCAAAATACTGAAATGTCCAGTTGCAACAAAAGGTGGAGTATAAATAATATTTTTTTAAAGAAAAGAATTGTTAACTAATTAGTAAAAAGCCAAATCTACCTCTCATCTTTCTGTGATCTTCACTAACACCAACAGCTCTAATGGATTTTTCCTTGCAGAGTGCAACAGTTGGTATAAACTTAAAGAAAAATAAATCTATACTTCTACCATTAAGTGTCAAGTTACCAGCCTGATGGTACAAGCCCAGGAGAAGAAATCCCAAGCCTGTCTCATGGTTCATTCCAGGAATTCCTTTTAACACTGGTTCTTGTTAAAGGGGTCCCTATTTGATTCTTGTGCAGGACTCTCTGGGCTGCTGTGCTCCAGTCATGTAATGACTCAGAGTGGGGAGAGCTGCATGACTTTCCCAAGAAAGGAACAAGAGGCACTGTGTGGAACAGCAGGGAAATGGATCCTTCTGGCTCTCCTAGGCTGCTTTGTGTGTAAAGCCATCGTCCTCTTAGGGCTGGAGCATAATAATTTAAATACTGTTCTTGCTGCCAAGCCTCTGCTGCCCTGAAAAGTTGTTTTTCCCTAGCTATACTGAAGAGAAATCACTCCAATATGAGTACGTTAAACACATGAATAACTCTGACAAGAGGCAAAGTAATATTTTGTTGGGTGAGCTCCTTTATGCTTTATTGAATTCATCTATTGGCTGACCAACAGATCCATCAGGTGCAGCACTCAGATAGAGAGACATGACCCCAAGCCTGACATCAAGCCAAGAGGTCCTCTCTGCTTCTTTACAAAGAGGTAAAACAAAAATTTCAAGTAAGCAGAGGTGTCCTGTCACCCTGACTTACACCATATGTGGTGCAAAGCATTAGCACTTTTTCAGCAGTGTGGCTGTGCCAAGCTTTGGCAAATTAATGTGCTGTGGTGGATATGAAGTGCTCAACAGTTTGATGTGGCAATAGCAGGTAATAGAATTTTAATCAAATTTGAGCATCTTTCTCTCCCCAGGTATAAAAGCTTCATTAGTGCAACAACGTGCAACCTCCTGCATTCATTTTTCTGTGCAGCTTCAATGGAAATTGTGGTGTGTTGTTAGCACACTGATAAGTAACAAACTGAGGCAGACTGCAAATTTACCAGTGAAATACTGAAGAAGATGACATTTTGTCCCCCTGACTGTAAAAGGGAGAAACAGGTCATTAGAAGTCTACTTTTCTACAAGGGAGCCTGAGATAAGTCCTTCATTGTTGGCCACACGTTTACACAGCAATTACAGTAAATAAGCCATAACAGAGAGAAATGTTAATCTATTCCCTGAGGAAAAAGAAAAATGTAGGCTGGCTTCTCCTGTCTCAGCATTGCACTATAAACTACACATTAAAAATACATTGTACAGAATAAATGGAATAGGAGTAACTGATGAATATCACAAAAGAGAGATGCTGAGAGCTTTACTGCAGTATTGGATAAGGTTTGGATATTTGCTAGTGACACATGATAGGCATTTGGAAATAAACAGGAAGGAGGATTTCTCTCTTCTTGGGAGAAACTCAGGGCTATCATAAAAGTCCAGGCTTAGGGCCATGGAGGTATGATAATGAGTTTTGCCCTTAATGCTGTCTTTTGCCAGTGTACAGACAGATGATACCAGGCCTCCCACTGCTCTGGATCCCTGAGACTCCTTTCTATAGCATGACTAAATCCATACACACCTGGGCTAGGTTCTGTTCCCACTGTGGGCCTTGGAAAGAAGACTTGCTATTGCATGGCACTTTCATTCCTTCTCATAGCAAGTGTCCCCTGTCGCTGTGCAACCATTTTCTTCTGAAGGCAAATCAATCCACCAGAACTGCTCTTTTGCACATCCTTTGGATCCTTAATGAACCAAGATGCTCATTACTGTCTTTTCTGTGTAAACCTGAGACAAAAATATTCAAGCCCTTAGAAAAAAGTTCTAGCCTTAGCTAGAGCCTTAGCTTGCAACTATGAAATAACATTTCTTTTAGACCCATGATTTTTTTTCTTCCCCACTTCTCACTGTTTTTTCCCATGCCCCAGAGGAATTTATTCTTACTTATTGAAGTATCTTCTATCCAGACTGCCTCCAAACATCAAATGCAAGCTAGATTAATTATCAAGGAGACCATCACAATTTATAATAAGTCATGTGCTAATTACATGTACCCTATGAGTATTTTACTCTCATTCATCTTGTGAGTGCTCATTTTGCAGATTAGTAATGAACATGACAACTGCAACTGCAACTACTACTGTGGACTGTCAAATAAAGGCATGGAGGAATTGGACTCTTAATTATAATTGGTATTTGCTTTGCATTACAAGTGCAACTACTGATGTTGCTTACAGGAAAGTCTGTTTATTAAAAATATATTATTCCCAAGAGAGAGATAAAAGACACTAAGACACTCAGGCAACACCAAAGGAATCACTTAGTATCAAAAACTCTTTCATAGCTATGGAGAATTAGAGGCTATGAAAAATGCCACCCTGTTAGACCTGAAAAGCAGCACACTCTCTCTTATGCTGTACAAATGAGCTTTTCTCCTCTCTCTGAGCCATTTCCAAAGAAGTCAAGCCTGTCTGTAATTTCCTTCCTCCAATTTGATTTGGCCTAGATTCACTCCCTAAATCTGTCTGTAGATCTCACAAGTAATTTCTGTAGTCAAGAAGTACAATGAACTTGGCTATGAGTGGTCATCAGTCAGAAGACACTTGTTCAATGCCAGCTTTGTGGGCTACACAAGAATCTGCAGTTTGGAAGTGAAAAAGTTTACTTTTTTTTTTTTTTTTTTTTTAAGAGCACTTCATTCCTCCTCACAACCTAAAAACCAGTACTCATGGTTTTAATATAAGAAAAAAGTGGCTAGAAGTACCTCAGCATTCAATGCTTCTGAGAAAATAAATCCTTTTTTTGGGCATCAGCATTCTTCTGGCAGTTTATGGTCTGCTTTGGGATGGATTTCTTTTGGTTGGATGCAGGTTTACACTGGAAATTACCTTTGAGAGTGCTAACTTTATGGCAGAAAAACAGTCCTGCTTTTCTCAATTCTATTCAGCATCCTATTACTTATGACATCTTTCCCATACTGCTTTTCAGATTATCACATGTTTCATTCCTTTTAATAGTTTGGCTAGATTTCTGATGAATGTTTCAGTAAGATCTCATTTGTTCCTCTAAGAGGTCCCAAACTGAATTACTCTACAGTTGTGCCTCTGTATGTGCCCCCCTTTCCCTTCCAATTACTTCACTAATCTCAGGGCTGAAATTCAAGAAGTAATTTCCAACAAGGAACAAATTCTCTTACTCACAACTAACAACCCTAACACTTCAGAAAGAACAAGAATGAAGATGACCTCTTGTGGAATGTCTTTAAAAAGCCTTTTTCTTTTTGCCCTTTCCATTCCCCAGAAGTGGTAATTGAAACTCATGGAATTTCTTATTGACTAGTTCATGATGCTGTGACTCAGGTGCCATGTCTCAAATCCTGGGTCCAGTAATGGGGCCCTCAATTTAGGCAGGAAATCAAGATGCTGGAACAAATCCAGACAGGGCAAAGAAGCTGGTGAAAAGTCTGGAGCATAAGCCCTGCAAGGAGCAACTGAGGGAGCTGGGGCTGTTTAGCCTTTGAGAAAAGGAGGCTCAGGGGGGATGTTACTGCTCTCTGCAACTCTCTAGAAAAAAGCTGTAGCAAGGTGGGGGTCGGGCTCTTCTCCTGGACAGCCAGTGACAGGAGGAAAGGACACAGTCTTAAGTTGTGCCAGGGAAGGTTTAGTTTGGACATTAGGAAGAAATTCTATAGAAAGGATAATTAGACATTGGAATGGGCTGCCCAGGGAGGCAGTGGAGTCCTCATCCTTGCATGTATTTAAGGAAAGACTGGATATGGCACTCAGTGCCATGGTCTGATTGATGTTTGGTCATAGGTCATAGGACTCTATCTCAAGGTTTTCCCACCTAATTGATTCTGTGGTTGTGTGATATGTGAGCAGCTGTGCATTCATCAGAGATGCAGAACCAGACCAGCCTCCTCTGCTGGACCTTCCAGCACTTCACAACACTCCTACACGTGTCTAGCTCTGTTCTGGACCTGTCCTTGCCACTCTTCCTTTTTTTTATTTCTGCTTTCCCGCTCTCACTCTGCCAAACAAAACTGCAACCAGCTAACGTTGCTGCCAAGTGCCTTTCTTTTCCTATCAGTGCCAATCTGAATACAGAGCAGGCAGTGAACTTGTTGACACCCATACTTAAATCAGAATAGTGTTTCTTTTCCAGTACATTTGTTTTTATGACCTTGATGACATATTTATAAAATTTGGTTTTTCTGGGTTGTGTTTGCTCATGCAGCAGCTGTGCTTTGTCCTTTAAAAATAGGGTATAGTCTGATGCCTTGCTAATTTTAAACTACATAGGTCTCACTGGTCATCTAAAAATAAGTCTGTAATGTTCACATGTAGTATACATAGAACCACATCATTTGACCAAACATGGTAGCATAAAGGCGTCCTTATCAGGTCTTTGGCCTCTTCTATAATGACAATAATGACTTTAAAATACACAACAAAACCATAAACAGGCCCTGCATTTCCTGTTTGCAAAACAGCATGAGCAGAAATTAATGGTTTTTGTGCAAATAGAATCTGGGTTAAGGACACATGTAGACATTTCCCAGCAGTGATCAAGCAGTAATGTTTTATACATCCCTGAAAGGTCTGGTTTATTATAACCCCTGTAGAGCAATGATTCTGAATATTTTGAAGGGAAAAATAATCCTGGAATGTAAACCAAAAATTTTGGTTTTATATTTGTTTTAAATAATCCAAACATCTTGTTATCCAGCATCCAGATAAGAATTATTTTTTAAACCCAGGCCTAAAATGTCTAGGCCAACTGATTCCTTTTAGGTTCAGGCTTTTAGACTTCTTCTCTCTCACTGATCCTAGCTCAGAGAGGAGATGTCAGAGGACCTGGACTGCTCAGACACAAAGCAACCCATACAACAGAACAGATTTCAACTATCCAGGCTTTCTCAGCAAAAGTGTACTGACCTGGATAAGAGAAAATGCTATGGGTCATCTAACATTTAGAGAGATGGAGTATGAAGGCTTTAGAAAAATGTTTTAGTCCTGATTAACTGGGAATTTCTTTGACAAAAACCAGAATGGAAAAGGTTTTCATAAGACAAGGCCTTAAGAAACCTGTGTCCATCAGGTTTAAAAGAACACCATGAGCGGTACAATTAAGAATGTCTGGCTTTTTATTGATTTGTTTTCCCAAAATGACCGCCTTGCTGGACTTAATTGTTTTAGTAAGGGATGAGCATGTGATTGAAACCTTTCTTTTCTCACCTTCTGTTCTTTCCACAAATCCAGTAGGAATTCTGTAACTTTGAGAAAACTGTGTTTCTTCAAACCCCATAGGCAACTACATCATTCCAGAGTTACTGGGAAAATACAGTCAGAATGGGGTAGAGAAACACATAAAGCACATCACTACATCTAAACTGGTTTGGGTGAAAGTTCTACAATACAGGTATTTACCACTACAGGAAGCACTGATGTTTTGCTTCTACAACTAAATTAATCTAAATTAATATACTCTATCCCCATGTTGTTTTTCTATAAACAAGCAGAAGCATCAGGTTAAATATATTGCACAGAAAACAATTAAAATCCAATTAGCAGGAATTTTAGTTGCTTAAGTTTTTAAGAATTGATTCTAAAGACCTCAGTGCAGCTGTTTGGAAAGTAGTCAGGGCCTACTTGATAAACTGAACAGGAATATGGAAGTCCTGGTTTTGAAAACCTCTCAAGAAATACTTCAGTATGACAGACTATGGATGGTAATGGGATATTTTTAGTGTCATGTTTGAGTGCATTACAAGTCTGCTTGCATTCTTTCAGAATAGGATGAGTCATTACCCACAGAATGCAATAAATTTAACTTGGTTTTCTGCTTAAGCAATATTATAAAGTAAAACAATTTCCTGAAATGTGTGCTTTTTGGAAGTTCATTCTTCACTGATATATTTTTTAATTTAATATTTCTGTCATGTGCCTAGTAGGCATCTGACCTACTACAGACCTTCCTATGACATTAATACAGTATACTGTATTAAAAACATGCAGATTTCAGGGACAACTCAGCACCCCACACCACTATGAGATCCTGATTGTATTTCATATGTCTTACACAATTTTTAAAGCTTTTCTTTAGCTTCCTTTTATCTATTTCCCCGGTTTTGTCATCACCTCCCACGCTGCAGGTATCAGTCGTTAACAATTCTCTTTTTTCAAGCTTTGTCAGTATTTATCCAGCATCTGCAATATTAGAGTCCCAGCATCACTGTTATGCCCTATTGTGACAGAAATAATAAACCTGTCTTTGTTGTTTCCTTCTGCAAGCTGTGGGTATGGCTGATACTTCCTTAAATACTCAGTGTTGGACTCAAATGAAAAAAGAAAACAGTCTCAGGATATTGCCATCTGACTGAAATGGAGAGGGTTCTGCCTGTATGACAATATGAAAACCCATTGTAAAGCATGGCTTCCCACAAAAACAGAAGAAAAAATGTTCTGTGGTTTCAGCTAAACAAGTGAATTTTACAACAGCATTTCAGGGCTTTCTGCAGCAGCAGTTTTCATAAGTGAAGATGTTTTCACAAATGAAGATAGACTCACACAATTACAGGAGTGGGGTTTGAACTTCATGGTAGGATGGATGCCCTAGTATTACAAAGCAGCTCCTAAGAGGAAACTTCTGTAGAGGGAACTTTGTGATGTTTATTGAAGTCTAAGTACATATTCTTCCTAATTCATGGCAGCTCTCATGTACAATGTGTTCTGTTGAAAAAACAGAGTCCACTTATATTTTCACATCATTCCAAATTGAGTGGGCTGGATTTCACGCAATTCAAAACAGTGATGATGTCTATTGTTTTTGCTTATATTATCACAGGAATGCCATTATGTTTACAGAGAAGGATATTTTTTTTGTGTATGTGTTCAGTAAAAGGAAAAGCATTTCAACAAACTGCTGTATACAGACTGCAGCTGGGGTGAAGGGATGAAAAGAGCATCCAGAAAACCATCTGTTAGGGAAGTTACTCTCAAAGTATTGATTTATCCAAGAAAAGAGCTTATTTAGTAATCCTACATCATAAGACTAGGGCACATGGAAAAATTCACAGAAACTATGGGAGAAAGGTCTATTCAGAGGACACTGACAGTGAGCCAAAAAGATGTTCAGTGGTTTTTGCAGATAAGCAGATTTTAAAGGCCAGAAGGAAACCTTCCATCACCTTGTTCATTTTTGACAACAGCATCCAGGTTCCTCTGTAGCTTGTGTTTAAAGAGTTTTCCAAAAAGATATTCTACATTTAAGGAGTTAAAGAGGTGAATCATTCTCAATTTGGCCTCTGTTGGTGACCTGAAACTCAAGGAACTTGCATTTTTATTTTCAAGTGTCCCAAAATTAGAGTTTATGCAGAATAAGCTATTTTCTGAGGCTTATAGTATTAAATCCTTTTTGTTCTGAGTGCTGAGACCTTTAGAGAGAAGGGAAGAGAAAAGAAAGAAATTTGTGGTGATGAGACTTAGCACATTTTTTCTAATTACTGTGAACATATCCAAAACATGGGAAAAAAAGCTAGTGAATTTTCTAAGACAGTGGTAGGAAGGCTGGGATAAGGGAAGGCCTTTCCTGCTTGGTCAAAATGTGATTTTTCTGAGGCAAAAGAGAAAATAAAAATCTAGGGCAAATAAATTGACCTTCATCCTTCTCCAGTGGTGTGCTTGTCACAGCCATTAACTTGACAGTGTTCTAGATTTTGCTTCTGATCGAAGGTGTTAGTTGGGACAGCATTCTAATTCTTTGACAGTTCAAAATATAGAGCATTTCAAATACAGGGGAAAAAAAATCTTCTGCATTTCATTAAGCTGATTTTGGGAGCATGATGGGGAACAGAGATGTACAAAGAGATTGTAAATGCTGATGGAGGCATTTACACCAAGTTTCTAGGCTCTGCTTGAAATTCAACTCCTGGCCTAGCAGCACTTGGCATTGTCTTTGACTAGAATGAATCTGAGGGAAGGAGAGGAATATGAACGAGCCCATTAGCCCAGATATCAAAGATCTTGTACTTTTGGGACTTTAGAAATTGACAGCATATGTTGGTAAAAAGCCTGAGAGATCAGCTAGGACCATAAGTTACTGTTAGGACACAACTTGTTCATCTGGCTTTAATTTGCTGCAGTTGGGTTGCCTGCATGAGGGCACATGGCTACACAAGCACGTAAAATCCTTTGCAGTGCCCACACAATTCCAGCTGGGCATTCATGCCACCCTTCACCCCTGGAATGGCATGCAGCACTGGAGTAACAGAGCAGCTACTTCCCCTTTCAGAGGCACAGCAGCAGGAAATATATTCTAAACTCATCTCATTTCATCTGTGGAATTGCTCAGGTCTCTTGCCAGCTGGAAGGTGGCTGGCAGGCACACATGGGCTTTCAGCCTCTCTCAAACAGAACTTTGTTTGATAGCCTGCTCTGATGAGCTGCACAAGAAGAGTCAGCCCCTAAATGAGGATGGATGTGCTGAAAGTGCTTGTTTAGTCTGAACCGCCAGCACTCACTCTGTGCCACACACAGCTCAGAAAAGGAAGAAATGCCTCAGAGAGGTCACAGCACAGGATACATTGGACTGAATGTATTGGGAGACATGGCTCCTTGACCGCCTCGCAGAGGCAGAAGCAAGCAGACTGCTTGGAGCCAAGAAGCACTAAAGACTGGGATCCAAGAGTCAGAGAGCTGGAGTGTTGCAGCTCCACTGCTGCCCCACTGTTCCAAGATCTGTAGAGGCTGGGTGGGCAGCTTGGCCCTGGTCATGCTCTAGTAGTACCTGCTGCTTTATTTCACCCTCACAACAGTCACTTCCATTAGCCAGCAATTCCTATGGCAGCACAGCCCCATATCCACTTTAAGACTCATGCAATTCAATCATTTAGCTTTTGCATTTGGCTTGATAACCACAGCTTGGCCACCTCTCTCACAGTTGTCCTAGTTTCCCTAAGCAGCAGCCAGGGGATTTTCATTGTATTTCCTGAGGGAAATTCCAGTATGATCAAAAATATAACTCTCAGTGATTTCCTGTGAATTTCTTGCAGTTCATCTATCAACACAAACTATAATCTTTTGAACGAACACGTTATACAGATATTTGAGAATGTTCCTAAAGGGTGAAGGTATTTTTAAGAGTTTTTTTACAGAATTCAAAAATCAACAGGCTGCCTGTAACCACCAAAAGCATCTGCTGAGGATGTCCTGTCAATGACCCATAATGTTAGATTTTTGGGGTTGAAAAGGACATGAAAGAATATTTAATTCCAACCCCTCTCAATGGGGTAGGGATGCCTTCCACTAGACCAGGTTGCTCAAAGCCCCATCCAACCTGTCCTTGTACAATTCCAGAGCTGGGGCACCCACAGCTTCTCTGGAAAATATGTTCCAGTGCCCCACCACCCTCATAGTAAAGAATTTGCTCCTAATATCTAATCTCAACTTACCCTCTATCACCTTAAAGACATTGGCTCCCTTCCTGTCACTACAGGCCCTTGTGCAAAGTCCCTCTCCAGCTCTCTTGGAGCCAGCCCCTTTAGGTACTGGAAGGCTGCTAGATATAACAACATATCCCCAATGTGTGGTTATAGATGCTGAGTATATTAAACCTATGTATTTAAAAATTCTGGAGTTACTTTATTGAAGATCAAGGTACAGCTGAGTTCTCTGGTACACGAGGGAGATGGAGAATATTCAGCTGGTGATGGACATAGTACGAGACCAGCACTGGAGAGGGAGATGAGTACAAGCTTTTGACTGTGTTATGGGGTTGGATAGACACAACATTCATCACCCAACCTATAATTTTCCCATGATACCAAAATTAAAACTGTGATGCCACTTACCTTCTCAGGAAATCACACCAGGCTGCCTTCTGTGGCCATCCTAGTTTGTATGGTCCTGCCTGACTGCTTGTAAACAACTTTATTTCCTGGCAAAGGATTGCTTTGGCTTCACTGCTGAGAATAAATCCTGGATTGGAGTACAACTTTCAATGTGAAGTCCAATCCAAAATTGTAACTACCCCAAAAGCTGGAATTGTGGTTCAGTTTGGGGCTCCTTGCAACACAGCTTTGACAGGACATAAGTGAACTTTGATTTATTTACCAATGGAAGGAGCCAGGGCATACCATGAAAACTACAAATACTAAAAGTATCCTGAATTTTGCAGGGCATAGACAGTAAAAGCATCAATATATACAGCTATCCCTTAGGAGACTCTGCTCCAGTTATGTCAGGAGTACAGATCGATATTTTCAAATTGGTTTAAGTTTTGTGTTGTATTTGGTGTACTACACCACCACTGTGTATGTTTTCATTAAAGAAACAGAAATAATTAAAGTTGTGGGCTTGGGTTTTGGTGGGTTTTTTTTCCACTTCTTTTTCTGGTTATGTCATTTCTGTATTTAAGCAAATGCTGCTACCATGAACAGAATTTCACAGAAGTTGGTGAAAAGAAACAACAGAAAAGAGCAAGAAATTGGGATCAAGAAAGAGAGAGACCAGGGCAAAAAATGCCTCAAACAACAGAGTGTGAGAGATGAACAATAATGCTGAGCCAGCAGACTAATAGAAAGCAAAGGAGTATATTGAATAGTCATGATGGAAAAGGAAGTATAACCTGCAAATAGAAAGGAATACTGATTCACCACAAATCCTGTAGTCCTAACAGGATGGTCCTGGACATTTTCCTGGTCCCTAGAGAAAATTAGTATGTAGTTCTATATTTTGTGTTCTGAAGTTTTAAGGCTTCTGATCAGCAGAAGACATTCAGGGGAAAGGACTGCTGGTAGGTGGACTCCACTGGAGTTCAGGAGAGGCTGGCTCCCTCTGGAGGAGAAAACTTTCAGGATTTTCTTCAAAACTTAGAGAAAAAAATGAAGAATACAACAACAGTTAGAAGAATATCAGTATACAGAAAACCAGATACTAAGGAAACAGATGCTAACATGGAGGGAAACAGTTCTGGACAGCACTAAAGACAGACTTCTTCTGATAGACAAATAGAATGAGCTAAGATAAACCAATTTAAAATTCTTATTGCCACGAAACTGGATGGCAAACCAGGAGGAAATACACTGATAAAAGTTGAACATGAAAAGAGCTATACGGGGTAAATAGAAAGAGTATGGAAAAACAGTTATGACTTAAGTTGCTAAAGCACACTCCCTGTTCAAAGGAGATAGAAGCAAACATGAATTGATCTGAGAGGCTGAAGAAGAGTAGGTATTATAAAGTGACAGGGAAAAATAGAGGTTGGAAGAAACCTTGGAAGATCACTAGTCCAACCTCCTGCTCAAAGCAGAGCTAACTTCAAAGTTAGACCAGGTAGTTCAGGTTTTTAATGCTGAATTCTGAAAAATTTTAAGGACAGAGATTTCACCATCTCCCAAGAGACCCTGCTAGAGTTGCATACATGGACTTTTACAGACACTCAAGGTCAGGTCTGTTTACAACTTGAAAGCTCTTTGATAGTTTTGACAGATCAACATTACAAGGACATATCTAATTTTAAGCAACCTAAGACTTTCCAATTGGAAACCCAGAACAAACATTTCCAGTAATGTTAAAGGCTGCATCAATTTCTTTGTCAAACAGCAAAAAAATCAATCAAGAGTGACAGCATTTTAGGTTTGGTTTACATTATCATAAATAACAATATAAGATGTAGGATAAAATAGCCTTGGATAGTGTGAGCAAAGGTTTGATATAAAAAGTCCCCCCAAAAAACCATGAGGGAAATATACCAGTAGATGCAGTGTAGTGAAAAGTCTTGCCAGTTTGCAAATTGATGTTGCTGAACTTCATGTATAGAGCTCTCTGGAGAGCCCAGATGTTCACTGATTCAGGGACCAGCAGGAGATCTTACTCTCCAAGACATGCAAAAGAAGAAAGACAGGCCTTATTATTTTTTGCAATGCTACTGATGCTTGTAAATAGCTTTATTTATTGTACAGAGTGCTCACTTGATGTTATTTTGTTAGCTAGCACTGTTGACAGGCTAGGAAGCAACTTATTAATCTGTAAGGAGAATATTTTGTACATTGTATATGATGGATGTTGGCATGTCCCGATGCTGGCATTCGGTTTTTACAAAGTAACTCTGAAAATGACATTTTATTCTTGCTAATGGATTATGGGCCTTGTTGGTCATATGAAGTAATCTGTCAAAAGAAGATCCCATTTGCCACAGTGAAGCTGGTTCCTTGTGATCTGTGTGTCAGATGGACTGAGAGATTGGGGGTAAAACATAAAGATGCTGATAAATAATGTGACAAAATCAATGTGACAACTGATAGCCTCACAGTTGAGAAAGAATATGTTTAGGTCTTAGTTCACTGTTTATTACCTGGAATTACTGTCTATGAATCATTAAATAAGGAGTTTTCCACGCTCAGTATCGAAGAGGACATAAGGTGAAAAACATTAACCTTTTCCTTAAAGAGAAGATGTGCCAAGTGAAAGAAGCTGAGGATCCTCAGAGTGGATTAACAGATAAGATGGAGCATGAGGCAGCTTGGCAGCACCAGTCACAGGCTATGGATTGCTTGAGGGACAGAAGTGGATGAACCCCTCTGAAACAGAGGACACAGCACCCATATAATTTTTTTTTCTTTGGGGCACAAGAATGAAACAGATCATTGAGAAATTTGATGATAAAGCAAGGGAAGCTCCCAACCAAAATACCAGGGGTATTTCCAGCTAACTCAGGGAGCTTTTCCCATGGCTGAGCCTTGAGCTGCAGGGCTTTTCCTCTGGTGTTAATGAATAGCTGTGCTCAACCATGGGCATAAGAAGCAGCTGAAACTACAAGACTGGGGGGAAAAGTGAAAACAGTTAAGGTTGCACTATGAAGAAACTGGTACTTTAACCCGTAAAAACCATGTCACAAAAATTTTGAGCTTAAATGGCTTAAGTGTTACTTTAAAACAGGTTTGGTTGGGAGGAAAAAGCCTCTTTGATTGTTCTGTTGTGATCATGAAAGCAGAAATTTGTGCTTTCTTTGACAAGACAGATGGCTGCAGGGATATTTGATTCTAAACTAATTTCTTCTCCTGACCCAAATTGGACTACTGCTTTGGCTGTACAGGGAAAATACTTTTTTTTCTTTATATTCCTGCTATAGAGTCTGAAAAAATCTGTGTATCTGGGAAAAAATATGGCATATCATTTATTGTTAAGATTTTCTGATATGACTTAGTGCTATAGAACAATCTGTCTTAAATGTCTTCATTTTATTAAAGTATTTGTCTGTTAGAGAATAAACAATTCTTTAGGGCAGAATAAAGAATTTGGCAGCAGAACTACAAGGACATTTTAAATAGTCAAGCTGAGAGCTGGAAAAGGTTTAAAAGAAATTTTCCCTCAATTTAAATGGTTTACATTCACTCAGGTCAACTTCTGTTCAACAGGGAGGATTAAAAGAAGAGCTCTTTGCACAAAGGCAATGAACTACAGAAAGGATCCTCAGTTCTGGTATTGCCAAATTTTACTTTTTTGGCTCAATAAGAAAAATCACAATTTTTCCCTGTAAAGTTTTGTAAAACCTGGGAAGCAACAGAGAAAACAAAAGCAACAGAGGACATCTGATGATGCTCTGTTTAAGCTTGAAGCATTTTTAGATCTTGCCTCAACTTCATGAACATTTAGGAAGCTGACAAAACCAGAGTAAATGCTGTTCATGGCATAGAATTATTTGAAACCTTATGTTTTTAATGCATGCAGTCTAAGAAAGTCATTAAGACACAGCCTGAAGGGCTTTCCTCTCTATGCAACATTGTAGATATGCCCATCTTCATTAAACTGTCATTAAAAAGACTTGATATTAATGAGTCACTTCTACCATTTAATTTCCTTTTCCTAATCATAAATTGTCTACAATTCTGACTTCTACACTTCCCTCATTCGGTTCCAGATATTCTGTGCTCTACAAGCACTTCATACAGAATGGGGGCACTGAGACAAACCAAAACCCCTAAATGCTTTCCCAACACAATAGACTGCATCTTGCAACGTCTCCTTGCAAAAGAGACGAGTGCAAGTGCTTCCACGACTTTAATAGTAATGGGTGTACACTTTTATACTTGTGTCTGACAACAAACACCTACGAGAGCCAGTAGATTTCAAACAGCTTCTTGACAAACTACAGTAAGAGAAATCTTGGCAACAATTACTGCACGAAAGAGACTCCTTGTCCTGATTCAATTACTGCTTCTTATATTGTCTCAGTTAAGTCCCCCACTGAAGCGGTTTCACTTAGCACTTTAGAAATGTCTCTCCCTTCCCAAGCTCCATTTAGGAAATGGTTAAACATAAACACTTTCTGCTTGCTTTTTTCTCACTTGGGTAAGTACAGGAGATGTGCTTACTGTTGGTTTTTAGCCTGTGGATCCTATTGAAGGCAACTCCTGAACTGCTGAACTTCTTCACTCTGAAACCAGAATCTACACCGCACTCAGGATATTGTGACTCTGGTCTCCTGTTGGATCATCTGGACACTGTCATAATATGACAACATGAGCCCAAACTCTAGTTCTGAACAGTAGATGAGGGTCCACATCAGATATGCAGGGATCCTGTGAAGCAGGAAGCTGGGAAGCACACCACTGAGGAGTGCTGTGGCAACTTGAATGTTGGTATATTTATGCACACATCATCTCAAGGCCAAGAAAAGAAAATACTTGTGTTTTGGGAGGCTTTTACTGTTGTTAGAGAGTAAAAACAAAAACAGAAAAGGTGTATAGCATGCTTTTTCTCACCTTTTCCCACATCATGCTGATTTCCTAGCTGTCCTCATAGTCTGCTGCTCCACTTATTAGCATTCTGTTTTGGGATTTTGTGCGGGACTGGCACAGCACTACTTCCAGCCATGTTGCTTGGATGACAATGCAGAACCAGGTGCTTGCTCCTCATTGCCTCCAAGACGAGAGACTGGAGGGTACAAGCTGAAGCCCTCACTGAGCAGACAAGCTCTTTGTACAGACTGGGACAATCTTGCTGAGCAGTAGCCATTTGGTCAGGAGAGAGTCCTGCCCTGCCTGGACCCTCTTAAGAGCATAATCTGACAAAATGGCTTTGGAACATCTTTGAGAGGGAACGAAATGATCATACAGATTTTTAGGAAGTGTTTTTCACCGATTGCAAATGTCAGTAGTGGGGTAATCATCTCTTTTTGTGTGTGTGACAATCTGCTCATACACAGCTATCTTTTTCCTTTCCCAAGTGAGTGGAGAGCTTTTAATCATGTAACCTGAGGACAGCTCTGTCATTACCCAGATTTTTGCCTGTGGTCTGTAGTGAAGAATGTTTATCACCCCAGTTCAGACTAACCATTGTGCAAATAATAAATCACAGCTGTTACTATTTCGGGGTTTAGCCTAAATGCAGAACTGATTTATTTTGCTGGTTCCCATTAGCTGATAAAGAAAATTTGACTGACAGGCAGGCAGAGGGTTTGAAGATCCTGAATTCCTACATACATTTTGAGCAAAGTCCAGTTTTTTTAGTCCACAGAAGAAAAAGCACAATGAAAATTCTCTCTCAAAAATTTCAGATCAGTAATTTTTGATATCAGTGTGTCCAAAGACCTGGAGTGGCTATAACTTACACAGGGGGTTTCATATGGGGAAAAGGAGCCCAAACAGAATCCCACAAAATGCCCGCAAAAATCCTTGAAATAAAAGATTATTTAGAAATCCGGCTACTCAGAACTATTCCTTTGCTTAAATCTGAGCTATCCCAACATTTTTCTGCCATGGTATTTCAGCCACAAACACATCTGCCAACACTTGAAACATCCTTTACATTTTCCTTTTCTCTGCAGCTCCGGTGCACTCCCCGCTCTCACAGCGGAACAAACACCACTGCTTCTCTCTTCTTTTCATTTTCTGTAATAAACCCGATGCACCCACAGACTGCTGAAGCCATTAGACATGTTCTTCAAGGGAATGTCTCAGCAGGCACTCTGGAGAACATGGTGTTCATGTCTCTTTAAATGAATCATCCGTGTAACAGCTAAATTGGGAAAGCAGCCAGAGAGTTCCCAGGAGAACTGCTGGCAGAACCACATCATAATCCCATCATATAAAAAACGTGAACTCCATGGCATTACAGCTCCTCTATAACACTTTCCAAGATGGCTTTGGGGTACAAAATGTAACAGCAAGCACAGAATCATCAGGATTTCAGGGCACAGACAGAACTACCCAAGTTCTCTTCCTTTCTTCTTGCCTGCCTGGAGGTGCTCTGGGCTCTCAAGAATGAGACAACAGGTCACTGTCGGCTGGCATTTTCATTTTCATTTGAGTTAAACACCTGCTGTGCTTGTGTTGGTCAGGCTATGACTCCTGGCATTCAGAACTAAGGGAACATGTGGGACAGGCCTTTAGAAGCCCTAAACAGCCCCACCTTTGCTGGTGTTCAGACACAGGGAAGACACCAGCCACCACCTGAGGAAAGAGATGAGGCCCAAAAAACCCCAGCAAACCCAGCCACAAATAAAGGAACTATTCCTTGATGAAACAAACCTGTGGTATCTCTATGGCACGAGTAAAGCCCCTTCCTGCATATGGGATGGTTTTTCAACACAAGCAAAGACAAAAGAGCTCTCTAAGCATAAGATAGGACCTTAATAAAACTGAGCCCTAGAAAATAACCTTTGATTTTTGCCCTGAGGCAAGGTCTTGAATCAGTGGCAAAGCTGAAAATCCCTAACCCAGCTGGTTTGAATCACAGCCTGGGGACCAGCTCTCCTGGTTTTCATGTCTGTCTGACAACAACAGTCTCACACACACCTACTGAAGTTCATTCTTACAAGAGAAAGTTGAGAAGGTCTCTCTGGCTGTGAAAATATATGACTGTGACAGATAGTGATAAAACAACTGCTTTGAGGTCCCACAGAAACAGTGATTTCTGCTGAGATTCAGCAGGAATGTAGCAACCACCGCTCCAACTCCTGAATGTAAAAGTCAAAAATCCATCTGACATTCAGAAAAATAACAACTGTTTTATATATGTCTGCAACAGCCGGATGTTATGAATCTTGTGCAGCCTCAGGGAATATCAAATTACTTGATAATATGTGATTTGATATTCCAAAGAGAAGAATAACCTGACAAAATTTTGCTAAAGAAACATTACCAGAAGCATCCAACTGTTCCCATTTCTTTCTCATGCTATGTCTCCATGGTACCCAAGAAGAAGGACTGGAAGTACAAGCTTGGCATCAGATAGAAAGATTGAGAGCCATTTTTTATAATATTCACCCCATTGCAAGAATAATATTTAATTCCAGTGCCACTAAAGTAATCAGCATCTGTTTATCAACCAAATAATAAACCAAATTCTGTGCTGTGGGTTAGTTGCACATGGAAACATTTATGTCTATAAATATTTCCTAATGAAAAACACAATTTATGGGAAAAGAAACTCATCTAATTTATTAAAACAAATTATTTTCAAGCAATGTGAAAAGAGGAAGCAGGCTTGGTAATGCTGTTGACTTTTTGGGCCATAGATAAACCCACTGGTTCTCTTGATTTTTAGAAATATTCTGGACTGTGCTTGGACAAGGTGGTTTCAGCACACTCTTATGAGGCAGAGTTACAAGGGATTTATCTGCTGAAGGGAATTATCTGCTCAGCACTGGGGCAGCCAGAGATGCATTTCTGTAGAGCTGTGGGCAACAAAAACAAACCCTCTTGAGAGTGGAGGAAGATTCTCTTTCCATGCTATGAGCATATGGTAACTGGGTTCATAGAAATAAACAAATAAAAACAGTTTCTCCCACTCTGGATCCCCATACACCAAAAAGATTCCTGAAACAGCAGGACTAGGCTCGCTAAAAACACAGAATCTGGTTTTATTTTTGTAGCTTATGAGGAAAGCTGCTCTAATTTCACTTGGAAAGCACAGTCAGAACTGCAATGAAATATTGCTGGGTTTTGCCAAAATCCTTGCTGTCTAATGTTTTATCCCAATGGTTAGTTCAATATTAGAAAGGCCATTGATCCCAAATGCTCCTCATCATCAGCTCCCAGTCCAGCCTCTAGGATGGAGCACCTAAAGATGAAGTTGCAGACAAGATCTAACAACAGATGTGAAGAACCACGAGTTTCCTTCCTCCTTTCCTGGTTGGAAACAAAATGTCTCCAAACTGAGACAGGATAGCGTGCTTACAATAAAGACCTGTGAGACAGCTGGCTTTACAAGTGATGGGTAATAACAAGATATAACTTCATAATTTCAATGTGAATCCTTCAGAGATAATGATTTTAGTCAGACAGCTGGACATTTAAATATCCATTCTGTTAATTTGTAGGCATTATGCACTAACTGCAGCTAAGAGTGCTGAGCCAGCTCCCATGAATATGTGACACAGACCGAAAGCTGACACACGGGCTAACTGCCTTATTTAAGAAGGGAAGCAGAAATCTACCCCTAAATAAAGGATATTTGTGGTGGCTATTTAAACTTCACCCAGGAACAACACGCAAGCAGGATGTTTCAAACAATTCTAATGCCTTTCTGAATCAAGGACTGCCTCTGTCTGACCTAAACTGGTTTTGACTAAATTTACCAGTGTCATTCAGTGGTATAGGATACATATTTCAAGAATCAGGAGAGCCCCCACTTTTTAGTACTGCTTTATAACACAAAACTGAGATTTTAATTTCCTTCTCAGGAATAACATAGAAGAAGGACAATGCTTTGTGGGCCTCTGGCTGTGACTTAACTAAAGTTTTTTATCTGAAAAGTGTTCACAGTTTTATGCTGATAAAATGAAAAAAAAAAAGAATACAATAGCTAGTTTTGATCAGAAGAAAAAAGAAATTAGTGTGCACAGTTGCACAAAACTATATTAGTCTCCAAATTTTTGTCAGAAGAATTCTCACAAGTTCTGATACATTTGGCATGTACAGAAGGTATTGATGTTCACTGACCACCAGTGGGATAATTACCTCATGTCTCTGCACCTTTGACTTTAATGATTTTCAATATATAAATTCTAGTAAATGAAATTTTGTTTCCCAAGAGTTTTATTCACCATCATGTTCTTGTTAGAGAAAATCTTGACACAACACACCACCCAGGACTGAGATCTCCCCTGATGGTAAGGGCCAAAACTGTGTGTGGAGACAGTGTTCAGTTCACCCTGTTCTTGTGTCCTCAATTACTTTGTGTAGTTTCTCAGTCTGAGAAGTTGTTCTGGCAACTCCAGCCAATATTTCATCTAAAACTGGATAGTTTTCTTTCCTTTCTTTCAAGAAGTAATTTGTCTTGTACGGTGTTCCAGTTCTGGACTTGGCTCTGGGCTGCATAGCAGCTCTGCCAAATGCAGAGGAGAGGGTGAGTCCACAGCCCCTCAGCACCACTCCACTTACAGGCAGTCTGCACATTGTAAACTTTTAATTCAAAGCACAAGTTGGTTTCTCAGAGGGATTTTCTGGGTGTTTTTTAGCAATTGCATGAAGTACCTTGTTCTGACTAGCAAATGTAACATTTTTAGTTGCTGTGGAAAGCCCTAAACCTCCATCTGGTTTAGAGCATACTGAGTTCCTTTCTGCAATGCGAAGGACATCAGGCCATGTAACAGTGACCTGTGGTCACTTTTTCTTTATGCTTCCCTTCCTAGCAGATATTAATAAGGTCCATGTGCTGTCTTCATATTTGCACTCTAATTTTACCCACTGACCCCTGAACTTGTCCTGGTTTCTGAAGCACATTCTGGAAATTGCAGGATGCCTTCATTCTTTCAAAGGGACACATATACTTAGTCAGCTGGATATGGTCCCATAGCTTTTCTTTCCCCTCTACTGATCACCACATATTAACATGTGTTTATGATTATTTCAGAAGTTTTACAGAGAAAAGCCTGGAAGCTTGTTACTCAACACAATTCCTGTATCAGCTTTCCCCTTCTATGATGCTGAATACTGGCTGCAGAAGAAAACAAAATCTAAAAATGAAGTGTATCCACAAAATCCTTTCTCCATTGCTTTCCATGACCTTGGACTGAAGCATTTAGCTTCTCATATAGAACAAATCTTTGAATGAGCAGTCTGGAAAAATTAATTAGCTAAGATCTTGATACCAGACGCCTAAAGAGTTTCCACATGTTTCTGAGAAGGGAACTCAAAGTACTGAAAACATTGCTCACGTCATGAGCTTTCCATTTTTTATTTGGTAAAAATATCTCCCCAGGCTTTCCCATAACTACAAAGTTCATAGCTATATCACCCCCAGCTGTGAGCTCATCAGATGTCTGAGGCAGAGCAAGGTCAGGCCTGGCTGGTTGATGCAGATGGAGCTTCCAGGAAAGGTCCTGCTGGATGCAGTAGTACTGGATACCAGAACACTGGATAAAGGCAACCTGAGTTCAGCCTTGGGTTTGGCTACCCACAGAAAAAGAGGAAAGAGGTGGATTGATGATGAAAGCAAGTGAAATTTCAGCTATTCAAGAATTTTTGTAAATCTTAAATGCAAATCAACTGTGCCAAGATGGCCTGGGTTAGGAAAAAGACCACTCTGCTTTATGCACACAACAATGGGAGAAATGGATGGGATTAGCAAAGGGCATCTGTAAAAAGGGAGCATGGAATTTACTATGTACTTTGACACAAAGTTTCAGTAACTCTGTAGAGCTCCACTGGGGGAGTCAAGGTTAGAGGCACAGTGGTTGCTGCTGAATGTTTCTGTGAGCCCAGGAACAACATCACATGGTCGTTCACCTACAATATACCTCAATTGCTATGGAAACTGCAGAATTTAAGGAGGAGTTATACAGGAGAAGAGAAGCCAACTCTAGGTTGGTGCTACCTCTGAGGTAGAGTGAACATACTCTACTTTGCTAGCCTCCTAATGTGTTTGTTGGAATGATAAATAATAAAAACCCCCATGCTTTCCTTTGAAAGAGGAAAAGCGGCTACAAAATGACCTTGAGTTTGGATTGTTGCCAAAGAAGGTGGTTTCGGGTGAAAGTGCTCTCATTTGGCTTTAGGAGAGATTTGGTGAGTTCTATTTATTTTGAAGAGCCTCTGGTGACCTGAAACCTCACTTGCACTCTCTTTGTTTACCAGTGAGACAGCTGAGGTTCTGTTCATTGAGTGTAAAAACCAGGCTGGCTCCCATTTCTTAGCCATGGTAAGCAGCCTTTCTGTAGCATGCTCATACTCTCACAATCCTACTTTATTAGCTTGGATGTTTCCTCACTAGCTTGGCAAGAGTCTCTTTGCTTTGTCAGCTCAAACAATTTTCATAGATAATGTCTCATTTGCAGCTCTTCTATGATGTCATTATGCCCAAATTTACACCTCTTTTCTCCCTATGAAGAGACGTTTAATTTTGTATTTCATGCTTCAGTTTCCAGTACTCAGAACAAATGCACTACTCAAGTTCACAAGAGTTGTGATGAGCATCCAAGCCAGTTCCAAGTAAATCACACACATATATCATGCCTGTCCCTCAGCATCCCACCAGATCACAGGGAAAAGGGACGCAGGAAATTGAGAACCTCATTCATGCAAGTAGTTTAATATGCACAGAGACTGTATTTTTTAGTGATTGAAGCTAAGATTTGAGATCCCCACCACTCCAAAATATTCAAGCACACTGAAAATCCACATGTGCTGCATAACCTGCAGCTCCCACTGATTGCAGCTGATTTTGAGAGTCCTTTTGTATCACTTGAAAACACTAACAAGCAAATTCTTCGATCTAAATGTAACTATTGAGGCCCTGGATGGAGCGTGCTCAAGGCTGTGACATGTTTCCAGGTACCACACCTCTCTAGGATTTGAAGTGATGTTGAAGAAGTCAAAGACTTTTGTAGGTCTGGTTTGTTCAGAGGAATCAGATTTTCTCACCTCCATTAGGGAGGACAATGACTAACAGCCAGAAAACCTCAGGCAACTCAATTATTTACCTGCCTCTGCTGAATTCAAAAACTGAGCCTTAGGCATTCAACCTTGAAAACCATTAGCTAAAAATCTTCAGTCACTGGGAACCTTACAACACAGTACTCAAGCACGGCAGACAGGGACAGGTACAAAACTTTTGTAGAAATAAGCACAAGGGAAAGAGACAAAAAGAAATTGAAGAGCAACATTTACTTTGTTTTGGAAGGGCGTGAACTACAGAAGTTTCAAGACTGTCTTCTTGAGGGGCTGCTTGCTACCCTGATTGAGAGGAGTAAGGATGGTAACCTTGTTAGCTCTATTTACCCCAACGTGCAAGACAACTTGGAGAAATGGGTGAACTAAAACCCACTGAGATTAAAATAAAACCCCAGAATTAGTGAGTCACCAGTCAGAGAGTCAGACGTGGCCTACAGCTAAGCTTAGCAATGCATGAGAACAGTGGCATCCAGATAACACCCTCTAAGTTTTAGCTTTTAGGCTACTAGGAATTGCGAGAGGTGAGCAAGCAGGGAGAAAAAAAAAGTAAATCCCAGCTATATGCAGTTTGAAGCATCTTGTAGCAAACAGACTCTGTCCAAGCATGCTAAGTTTTCAGTAGCCTCAAGTTAACTCCCAGGCATTGCTCAGGACATGGTAGAGAATGAATGCTAACTCTAAGAACATCTGCTGTCAAGTGTGCCTTATTAAATTATACATATGCAACTACTTAAATAGACTAACCACTCTCCTCTATGTCTTCCAAAAGCTACGAGAAATAAATCAACCCCCTAATCTCTGTAATAAATGCCTCTTGTACACTGTGCAATATGCCTAAAAATAGACTGATTATTTTGCTGCGAGCATGAAAGGTGGCATAGCCAGGAGGACACATTTTTTCCCCCTGAAGTTTTCACAGGACACAGTGATCTCAGTTTCATGAGCCCCAAGGGAAAAGAGAAAAGTGTCCTCCTGGCTGTGTCACCTTCCATGCTCGCAGTAAAATAATCAGTCTGTTTCTGGGTGAAAAACAGTCTTATGGAAGAGAACATCATGTGATGATGCCTCAAATAGATCACAAGTAGCACACATTGGATATATCAAGGCATAACAACAGGGGAAGAGAAAACTTCGTGTTTGAGAAGGAGTTGAACCTGACTATGGAGAGGTTTTGTACCACAGATTGAAAATCTCCAGGTCAGTTCAGTGGTTGTGAGGTCAACTAGAAAGTGCATGGCACTTTGGCTGTTTTCCTGGGGCTCTGGACAGAAGACAAGGTCAGTGTAAATCAGGATTAAAATCAACACCATGGTGGTACTGTTGTGGAGGCATTTAAGTAATAAGTAAGTAAATTTGTGTTTGGAGACTAAAATGGCCAGCCTAGAACAGCCTTTTTCCTGGCCTGAGCAGGTAAAATCTGGGAACCTTTAGCAGCTGGGTGCTGCCTGTGTTTTCTCACAACTTTCCCAAGGTTTTAGAGGGCTCCCTGCTGTTTTAGAGCCATAGTGACATCAAGCCCCTCTATGACCTGCTCATGACTCCCACCCAGAGCCACACACACAGACCACACCAAGCACAGCAGACTCCAAGGGGCTGCTGCAAAAGGGACACAGCAAACATCCCAACAGCTCTAACCAGCTCCTGACCCCAATGCTTGCTGCACCCACATGTGCCCAAGCAGCATCAGTGCTTCTCTACAAAAGCCAAGCCAAGAGAGCCAAATCAAGGACTTCAGCCAAACCCTCAGGAAGGTATCCATCTGTGAAAGCATAACGCTGCACAAAATCCACACAGAATTTTGCAGTATGGAAACTGAGCATCTCAGATGGAGTTGTAATCCTGAGATTTGGAGCTGGGGGAACCAGCAGGGTTTGTAGCTACCCTCAGAAGGAGCATCTGACAACTCCTTTGAGCTGCCTTGGCAAAAGCCAGCAGGAGGTTCAAGAGAGGCATGGTACAAAGATACTAATGAAGAGTCAAACCAAAGTATGTGCCAGTTACCTCTTCAAGATGCAAAAAAAAGAAACAAAACCCCCAAAACACTAAGTCAGGTGTAGACATTACCTTTGCTGGGTCTCCAGGATTCCTTTCCCTCTTGCAGTGACAAATCCTGAGACAGCATCAGTTGCATCACTTCTGCTTTTGAAACCTCTTTTGCTTTCCTGTCCTCAAGCTTCTTACTCCCAGCAAGAGAAAAGCTCAAAAATAGAAACAAATATCCCTTTTAGAAGACAGTTATAATTTCAGAAATGAGTTCTTGCCTCAAAATTTATCATCATACTATAGCTAAATCACTGTGAAAAAACAGAGGAAAACCAATACTCTCTTCCACATTCCTATTTCCAAGTACCATTCTAGCACAACTCTCCTCTTACCCTTTACATAAAGCTGTTCTTTTAGCAACATCAGCTGTAAAGATTCACAGGTGTCCTCTCTCATCTTCTCTCTGCATCTGTCAACACTCCGTTGAAGCTCTTTGGCTGCAAGTTTAGTCTGTTTCCTATCATTGTCTCCAAATGCTGTTTAAAGAAACAGTGTTAGAAGGTTCTTCTAAAACCTCACACTACTCCTTCTTTAGGGAAGGAAATCTGTTAGTGGCAGAATTTTCAGAAGAGGTCCCTGCACTGTCTGTTCAGTGAAGATCAGAGACTTTTGCAAATCTGATGGAAAGGGATGTAGTTTAGCTGTGAATTTCAGCCTGCAGGCAATTTACAAGAATGTATCTAGTAATAAGAGTCTTAGATAAGTGTATAATTGCATTGCTGTTGTAATTAAAAAAATCAATCATTTTATGTGGTTTAAGCATTGACCTGTGGCCTTTGTTTGGCTGAGATTTTAATACTGACAAAGACAAAACTGTCATTTGCATAACAAGAACTGACTCTGCATCTAATGAATATTGCTTTTTATTGCTAAAATGGGTGAAAAGCCTAGGCCTATGGAAAAATGTGTTTAGGGAAATAAATTACTTTTTCAGAAGTAGACATTTGATGTTGCTGTTGTCTCTGAAGCACATGCAGAAGCATAAGCTATGAAAGAGCAGAACTTTATCCTCTGTTTAAGTGACATTTTCCAAATGGCACTGCTCACAAGAAGCAATTCATGACTTCCCTGAGGGTTTGGGGGTTGCTTTTTTTACCATCTGTTGGGGAAGAGGTAGCTGAAAGGACCATGCAACCGTGGGTTCTGACTCTGAAATGAGTATCTCAAATACCATTGAGAAAATGTGATAAACTGAGTCACAGGAAGTGTAGATCGACAGCTGAGAAAGAACCTGAATCCACCTTCTGCTGACTCCACATCACATCTTTTAAACAGGTGAAGTTTAAAAAACAAGTTCCAAGTGCAAAAAATGTTAATTCACATCCAGACTGTCAAGCTGAGAAACAGGCAGGGTTCTGGGTGGGAAAGCTTTTAGCTGAATGATGGGGACTTGCCATTAATCTCTAAATGGCACCCCTGTTAAGAGAAGGACTCTGGAAATGAGTCAGGGGAGGTTGACTCTCCTTCCTATAGATGCTTCCTTTTGACAGAGTTCTCCTTTTTCCTCCTCTGTCAAAGGAATCTACACATTGCAATTAAGGGCTAGATTAGGCAGCTGGGACTGATTTTGTGGGTTTCATCTTTCTTTTTTTTCCAATACTGCAGAAGACTTTGCTTAGAGGAAAAGGAGTAATTGCATTAGCATTGAAAACAAATCACTCTTAGAAAGTAGTGTTCTTTAGGTCTAACCAATTTAATACAATTTATTTAACTTAAACCACAAGAGCAGAGTACAGAACTGTAAGTTTTAATCTCATATTTTTCATCTGTCTTTCTCTGGTTTTTGCATGTACCTGCATATAGGTGCATTTTTAATGTATATTTTTACAGCAGAATGTTCACTTTTATGTGAACTTTTATTTTGTGTGTTCATCTAGTGACACATTTGATTTTGATGCTCTGGCAAAACTGCCCAAAAAAACCCCATCCTCGTCTGAAATGTTGCAAAGAAGTAACATGATTGTATGCTTTCCAAAGCACCATGTTTTCCAGAGAAATACCAGTTTACTAGAAGTGGGAATAGATTTTTAATTTCAATGGTAATAACTGACATTACTAAGGCAATGCTGTTCAAAAGTGGGCCAGCAGGTATGAGCTTGGAAAATTGTCCTGCTCTCTCCCAGACACTGCAGCATGTACCAGGTCAGGAAAGTGCTTCCCTGTGTAATTTTTCCTGTGCAAATAAAGTATTTTGATCATGGTACCTCCCCAGGAAGGGGAGACTCCTGCTCTTATCAATAATAAAGGGATCAGAAGAGCCAGGTTAGAGGAAAGGCTTTTTCTGGGTACTTAGGGACTCTCATTCCCGTTCTTTAACATGTTTTGTACAGTCAAAATTCAGAAGCCAAGAAACAAATGTGGGGAAAGTTAAGGCTGGAAGTGAAACCCAAAATGTGTGGCCTGAAGGTCAGTGGAAGGCTTCTGGTGAATTTTGGGCAAAATAGAAAAGTGTATCTAGGTACTGTGGATTAAGAAAATATGTAGTAAAAAAATAAAGTAGTAAAAAATATGTAGTAATAAAATTAGGTCTCTTGAAAATAATATTTCCTACTGGGGATTGCTTAAAAGTTTTGGTTTTCTGCCCTGCCTTCAGGATTCCATTTGGCTCAAAGTACAGATAGACAGAGTGGAAACCCTTCCATTCTTGAAGGATGTCAGTTATTGTATCTGGATTTTTCTAAGAAGCAAACACATAGAACTTCCTCTTCAGGCTTTCTTTTAGCAATTATGTCCTTCTCAAGATTTGAAATTTACCTGTCTTGTCTTGTAATAAATTATAAAGAGTTGTTTCACTTTTCATAAAATTATTTCTTGGAAATAATTTTTTTTCCATGAAAATTTTTACATACTGGGAGCTTTCAAAGTAGATTTCCCCTGGAAAATTTTTCTCTTGGATGTATTTTGACTAACCTGAAAAAGGACATTGACACTAGCTGCAATAAGGAATGGTAAGGGAGTCTATTCATACCATTTAATATCAGCTTGTAAATGAGGAACCTAAATTAAGATTTCAAAAGTAATAGGCTTCCATGGAGCTAATGGAGCAAGATGGTATCTTGCAGAGAACTATTTATGAGAACTGGATGTGTGTGTCTTTGATAGACTAAGAGGCAACTTCAGGGTTCATGAATCTTTTGGTGCTACAGATGTGGAGATCTGTGGGCAGTATTCTGTCCTGAATGCTCTTCCCTGGGGGTGAAAATAGGCTGTGATTTCCTCCCAGAAGATGACATCCCTTGGGGGTTTACACATGTATTATGTAGAAAGAATGTTCTGGAGTCTTAACTCTGAACCCCTTCAGTGTTTTTAGTTGACCTTCAGGGCTTAGTGTGGCAGGTGACACCGGAGATGCCACGGCGCAGAAATTCCGTACGTGACGGTGATGGGATGTACTACAGACTGAGATCTACTTGGCAGTTGGCAGCACACAACGTGTACCCCAGCTTCAGAGCCTAACACACCATCTGAATTTCAAGGGATTCACTTGCCACACCTGCCTCTGTGGTAGGTGACACCTGGCACACATGCTGTGGTTGTCTGGTCATAGCAACATGTATGAAGAAATTTGCCCGGAGAAAGACACGATTTCTAAAGCAATTTCATCCCTCAAGGAACTTAATTTGCCAGCTACTATGGGCAAAAACAATGCATAACTGTAGAGTAATCTCTCTAACATAGAGTTTAAAAAGTCTCTGCTGCTGCATAGTTGAGTAATAGGAAGGAGAAACACATTCACTATAAAATATAAATGAAGTTCTCCACCCTCAAACGCATCTCTCTGGAGTGTCAGATGGATGAATTGTCTCACTGCTCAGCCTTGGTGCAGCACTGTGGTCCCTGGATCTGAGCCAGGCCACAAAATATACTGAAACTCTCCCCAGAAAGGCCCATCTGAGTTATTTCCCTTCTGGCATCACCAATTTCAGAACAGCCCTGCTGGCTGGTTTCCAGCTTCACAGAGTGCCTGTAAACTCCCCTGAAGGTGTTGATAGATGCTGGTACTTATTCTGTAAGATGGAGACAAAATTAAAGTTGCCATGGGTTTATTAGAGATACTATTTTATGTGATACACAGTGACCTACCTTGCAAGCCTTTTGCAATAAAGGCTTGCTAATATCCCAGAGCATCTCCTGGGACTTTTTCAGGAGGCACCAGGACTGTGCTTCTGTGGTAGCTCCTGATTGTCTCAAGGTGCTAGAGACACTTGACAGGACCACACATTAGCAGCACTCACCATTTGCCAAGGCTCTAACTTGATTTTACTGCTCCTGCTGTCCTGTTTATGACTCTTCCCCCAGGTTCTGCCATGGCCACAAGGATGCACATAACTCTACAGAAGGCAATATCTGTGCTCTGCCTCTCAGGATGGGCAAAGATGTCACAGGTGCCATCAGTTGAACTCAAGGGGCTGGGCTTCTTCTGCCTATTAACCCTGAGGTGCTGGGTTTTTTTTAGGCAGACTCCCCCCCCCCCCAAACAAAGGCTGATGTACCCCACCTCATCAGAAAGAACATTGCAGGGAGCCCAGGGGAATGCAATGGCTGCATGGGGGTGAGGAGCAGCAGCTGTGTGCTCTCTTTGATTGCACACCCAGGTCAGTTTTTAGAGCACTGCTGGGACAGGCAGGGTGAGTGATTGTTTCAGCAACGTGAGTGAATCACTGCTGGCACACTCGTTTCACCCAGAGGAACTATGAGCAGCACTGAGATAGTGTTAATTTGTCTCTGTTAATACAGGAGACAGAAGGTTTTGGTGTTTCCAATACCTTGTGTAAGGGCTACAAGTAACTTTTTGTCACTATGACAGCAAAGACTACCAAAATAGAGAGGGTCCAGGGAGTCTGCTGTCACTTGGAGAGAGTATCTTTATACCCCTTTGCCTTGTTTCACAGTAAATTTTGTTTGTGTTCTGCAGAATTAATTTTAACTGGCTAAAATATACCCCAGGAGAAAGAGCAGGAGGTGTTGGGGGTTTTATTTCAGTCTTCCACTGCTTTGCACTGCAGCTTTGAGCAATCTGACCTAGAGCTGCAACAGCTTCAGGAGAACCATACCCTGACTTGTGTCCATATACACACAGATATCTGCACTTGGTTCATTACCCCAACACTGAGCCAAATGTTAACTCTCAGGTGCTGTCCTGATGTGAGGCACGGACAGAAGTGTGGTGTGGGAGCCAGCAGCACGAGTCAGTCAAAGCAGAGCATGAGCAGAGCTCAGGGGAGTAGCAAAGGCTTTGGGTAACAACATATGTACATAGAGATTGGCATGCATCCCTTCAAAATACATGCTCTTACTCTTAACACCAGACAACAAATCGTGTGGGCAAGTACTACTCCCTCTATTTTTTCCCTGTAGGAGAAATGAGGCACAGACAGTAAGTGAATTTCTTGGGATCACGTAGGTTCAAGGTGTAGTTCTGGAGCTGATGATGGGCTGGATTGGCTCTGTGTCACTGGGAACTTAAACAACTTCATGTTGCATGATTAAAATACCTCTTCTAATGTCCAACATCTCCTATAAAGACAAATGTCATTCCAAAATGTCAGTATTCTAAGAAATAAAAATCTCTGAATAGGTTGCTATAAAGAACATTTTTTTATGAGGCTGACTTTCCTAATTAGAAGTTACCAGGGCAGTCTTAAAGTGTTTTAGGGAACATTGAATAAAGCACAGCCTTAAAACAACAGTGAATGTTTCTTATTATTATTCACAGCTAGTGGCAAGGTCTGTCCATTGTGTTTTGGCATCCATGGATTTTGCTCCTGTCTGTGGACATGTTCTTGTGAGTAAAAAAGATGAAGAGAATGTTTTTCTTTTAGCTGAAGTAAGTTGCATGGCACAAAGCTATCATAACAACAAAGCAGAGGTACTGTCTGGAAGAGGTAAATGTACTGCCTTCCATAGAAGGAGAAGAGTTTAATGAGAATTTTGTGATGTTTTTAGAGATACTTACAGCCCCAGCACAGATTTATTGATGATAGCTGAAATGCAAATCATACATGTTGTCACAAACACTCCTAAAAACAGAAAAACAAGTATTTAAAAAGCCAAACAAAATGAAATCAATCAAACAAACAAACAATCAAAAGCCACTTCCAAATCCTTTTTGGTCCACACCTAGTTCTCTGAAGAAACTTTGCCAGAACTATTTCCTTACAAATCTGCTCCTCTGTGTTGTTAGTGTGTGTTCCAACAGCACAATACAGGAAGGCAATGACTCTCACATCTGTTGGGCTGTTATTATTCCATGTGGGTGGGTAGCACTGTCACTTGATGATGCATGGCAGTGACACATAATGCCCTGGTGATGGGAGTGGGCTGGCTGCTTCTCTCTGTCACTGAGAGTCTTTGCAACTGTGACTCTGCTGGGTGAGGAGAAGAGAGAAATGTGGATTATATTTGGAAGAGCAGTGCTATAGTCAACCTTAAGTGCAAGAAGGACAGAGGGGTCATCATCCCCATGAGTTGGATGGGGCTCTGAGCAACCTGGTCTAGTAAAAGGTGTCCCTGCCCACAGCAGGGGGGCTGGAATGAGATGATCTGTAAGGTCCCTTCCAACCCAGGCCATTTGGTGATTCTATGATCCACTTGTGAGGCATTGAATAAGCTTTGAAGGCATGAGGAGGACAACATAGGAGGGATTTATAGAAACCAGCTGATAGCTGACACCACTGAGCAGATACAAATCAGCTCTGTAGGATTCTGCATCTCACTTGGTGTTCCAAAACAGAGATTGATGCCAAGTCTCAAAAATATTCAGTTTCTAGTCTTGTTAGTGAAAGGGAAAGGCCTGAGTTTGATCTTGGTACAAGAGAGGAAAATGTGAGTGAAGTTTTCTTTTTCCTTTAATGGATCTCTGCACAGTAACTTAGTGCTGCATTTATCAATTCAAAGGAGATAAGCAGTATATTGAATAGTAAACACAAACATAATTTCTTTTGTCTTTTTGGATGGAAAAAAACAGGCCCAGTTGTGCCCTCCATGCCATTGCAGGCACTGAGCACGCAACCCTCATTTTGGGTTTTGCCTTACAGTGCTGCATGTGAGTGCTCAGATATCACTCTGGGGCATTTTTTTTTTTTGCCAGTGATTTTAGGTAATATGATTGTGGCTGTGTGCATTCCTCTGTGTCAGCTCTACCATAAATATGGAGGGAGACATGAATCTCATGTGTGGTTCTTTTATCCCTTAAGTCCCTCAGGCAAATGTGGTAATTTTGATTTCCAAACTCTCTGCATTGCTTTTCAGCACTTCTGTATCTGTTTTCTCTGTGACTCCTGCTTGAATGGCCTTTATGAACATATTCTCAACCCAAACAAAATTTATTAAAAAGAGAAAGAAAAAGAAATTGAGAAAAAGAAGTTGATAAAAAGAAAGGTTTAGTTAACATTTTACATGAATTTATTTACATTCCTCATGAGTTAAACTGTAGAGCTATGTGATAAAAATAAAAAGAAGTATGACTAGTTGACTTTTCTTGAAAATCAATCTTCTGTCTATTCAAATCCTCTGTTATCATGAGCTTTCTGTCTGGAGAGAGTTGTGAGTATCCTACTTGATCTCAGCAGACTTTTCTACAGGTAAACATAGGATAGAAGCTGAATCCATCACTTTGCTGACAGCTGGCTCATTGAGGTTTTTATCTTAAGTGTGATTAACCACTGTTCTTCAAATGCTCATTATCTGTTTCGGAAATTGTCTTGCACAGTTTGTAACATCTCAGCAGAGCAAAAGTTACTCTGGCACTATCTTGATCAAATTTTCCTTTACAGTAGTTTTCCATTTGAGTCAATTTATCAGGCTCTAAAAAAATTAATTATGGGCAGATCCCTGGATTCAGCTTAAGATTTGCCCAGTTTGAGTCTTGCAGTAAGTTTGGAAACCCTGAGCTGACCATCGGCAGCTTTCTGATACTTGACACCTGGAATCAACCTGAGGTTTGAGCCATCTCTACCATCATGAAATAACAATTACTCTTTGGCACTGTAACAGAACTTCACCTATTCTCAGAACTCCTAAAATAAAGAGAAATGACTGTGGTGTGTGAGTGGATGGTGATCTAAGCTGCATGGGTAGTGTGTAAATGAATGTGCTCTTCTCCCACTGCCTTCTAAATCAGGTGAGAAGGCAGTGGGCTGATAAAATGGAGGAACTTCACTTAATGATGGTGCCTTGTCCCAGCCTGCCACAAGGTAATAATGCAATTAGGAAAGGCTGGCTGACTAATAAGCACACTATTGTTGTGGGCTGTCGGAAGGTGTTTCTTACCATCTCTCAGAAAATGAAGGCAGTTTTTCTGAGCTGAACAAAACCACATCCTTGCCAAGGCCCCTGAGTCTTAGCTGTTTTGGTTGTTGTTGTTGTTGTTGTTGTTGTTTTGTTTGGTTTGTTTGTTTGTTTGTTTGTTTTAAGAAAACCAAAGCTCCTTGTTGGTGAGCCTTAAATGACTGAAAATGGCATTTGGTCATGTCTGCTCCTTGCTTCATGTCATCCTTCCCCTGCATAATTGCTGTAATTTTAACCTCCCAAAGAGCCTGGCACAACATAAACTTGTGGTTGGAATGGAAACCTTCTCTGTGCAGGGCTGAAGCCCCATCTGTAGGACAATCCTACAGATCCAGAGCAAACCAATTGCTCTTCTAAATGGCTTTGAACTGGGGAGAGTTTAACAGTGAAACAAAGCACTCCAGCCATATTTCTCCTTATTTTACTGAAGGATGAGGGGTCCAGGCCTCAGTGTGGATCTTTTCACACAGTTCCATTACTTTTATCAAAGCAAGAGCTGAAAGCTATTTTTATGGAGAAAGCTGTACATCTTGCACAGTAGCTTGGTTTTCAAACCACTGTGGGAGATTTCAGACATGCATCTTCCATTTGCTTTAACACCCTCTGATTGTAAGGAAAGATATGTGTCTGAATCCCACAGGCTGCTTTGGAAGTTCCAGCTGCAAAGTGTGACTTAAAACCCACTGAGATCAGATCTCTCAGCTGATGTCACCGGGTCCCAAAGTAAAGGAGGTTCCTGTGTTGGATGTGCCTGTAAATGCAGGATCTCAGCCAGTTCACAGTGACCCATTCTTCATTTTAGGCAGACTTTAGTTAGTAGTGGCCAGAGTTAGAGAGTAGTGGTGTTTTCCAGGCTGCTGAGTGATGAATGATTAAACAACCACAAATAGAGTGAAGTCTTTAGTGCAATCACTATTAGAAATATATCAGGGCAGGGGAAAGGTTGTCTAAGAGGCATTTTCTGGGATTACAAGGATTCAAGAGGATGCCCACAAACAGAGGAAAGATTTTGAGATGGAATGGAGTAATAAATAAATGGAAAAGTCAGAAAAATATTTTACACCCTTTTTATACACAGCTTAGTTTCTCAGCTACTTTTCTACATCTGGAACACCCAAGATTAGCTTCAGCTAGTAAGACACTAGTAGGGAACACTGATGTTTTCAGTCATACAGAAAAGCTTTTCAGGGACTTGTTTGCTTTCACTTTCAGCTTAAGGTTTATCTGCCTGTCAGGAAAGATTCCCCCACAGAGAACAGAAGGGACTGTCTTCATTTGGAAATGTAAGAAGGGAAAAGGAAAGGTCATGGGAAATGCTGAGTGTTTGTTTTTCTTTGTATATGGGATATTGTCCTTTTTCCCAAGTCACTAAAATTTTCCCCTCTGTTTGCAAAGACAGTGTTCTCTGTTTCTTCTGCAGGCAGGAAGATGTAGCTTTGATGTCCATGAGCACCCAAATGAAGATATTGCACTCTCTGTAGGCTGCTGGGGAGCTTTGGGGTGTTTAACCCATGGAGAATGTAAGATTTGATTTTGTGGGTCTGTGGAGGGCTGCAGGGAGACAGCAAAAGTGCTTCTCATGTTCCAGGGATGGGCTGGGGGCTCTGTGGCTCTGTCTGTGTTCACAGCTGAGGATATTGTGTAACTGTGCAGCTGCCAATTGATATATTAGAGAGTTTAATTAATCATTTAATAGACTAAGTCACCACAGCACTCCTTATCTCCAGAAGGTGGCTGAACCCCAGAGAGTGTGTTTTGATTATGCTGAATTTCTTGCCCTTTGAGAAAACCATGAGCAGGAGAGTTAACAGCTGTGTTTTGCAAGAAGCAGGCAACTTTTCCTTTTTTTGAAAAGTTAACTTTCAAATTTATCTTTTGGATTTTAATTTTTCCTTTTTTCCCCCATGAGTTTTCCCATTCTGACAAATCGGTCACACTCCTCTAGTGGAAATAAGTAAATGGAAACTGTTTCTAGTGGAAATAACTGAGAATGGGCATCATTGCCAGTAGGTATCTGCAGGCTAAGGTCATGGTCTTGTGAATTTAAACTATGCAAATATGATAGAAATGAGTTTGATCATCAGGAAAATCCAGCAGTCACTTGACAGGTCTGAGTGCGTGGTGCAGAACAGAGAACCCTCATTCCTATGAGAAGATGACAATATTTTGAACAGTTCTTGTGTTTCCAGACTTTCCAGAGGGACTTGGAGCAAGAAACTGTACCTATTTGTGGATTTGATGTTATGTTCTTTAGCCTGTTCTACTGAAAGGAATATGAGTAACTTGAAAATCACAAAGTAAATTAACGACTGTGACTGAAACTGGAGTCAGTTCTTTCTAAAATAAGTGCAAAGTTTCTTCAGGCAAGGAGTTAATTTCTCAGCAATATGTTGCTGCTCCACTGGTGGTGCACAAACTTATGTAGTCATGAACTACAAAGAACTCCTCCACAAAATTAGAAAACAATGAATGCTTAGCTTAGGAGAAATATGCAACTTGGCAATGCTTGCTTTTTTTCTATTTGTAACTCAAACTATTCACAGGCAGATACTTTTGGATTTGTGTATGTGTCTGTCTATGTACACATATGTACATTTCTATCTATACTTACACACACCTCCCACACACTCTTATTATGGAATATGAATCCAGCTTGTGATTGAAAGAAAACCCTCATATTTTATGTGAAGCAGTGGTAAGCTGTCAGAGAATGCTATCATAGATTGTTATGACAGGTTAGTCAGAAAACTGACATGTTAGAGAGAAATACTCTATCCATCTGAACATGCTGGAAAGCTGACAGGATCATAGTTACATGTAGAGTTTGGAAGGAAGTATCCAGGTGTAGGAAATCCCATTATAGACTTATATTATACACTGTATCCCAGTATTTTTCCATGTACCTATAGGATTGTTATATATGTCTCGTGTACACTCTAGATTAGATGTCACAAGATAAAAACTTGTTCTTGTCTGTTGACTTTAACAGAGATATCCAAATTCATGTCAGCTGATTATGTGTTGTATTAAATACATAAAATTAAGATCAATGTATATTTTGTTTATGAGGTATCTAGGTGGTTATTTTGTAATTCAAGCTTGTTCTTTAGGTAGGTTTGGTGTTTGGGACTTTCTCCACATCCTTGTATACACATGGCTAAAATCAGCTTTTTTTTTCTTAACTCCACCAGAGCAGAAATGCAAATTTGGTGCATTAGAAGACAGTGCTGTTGCTTTCATTAACACTTTCCACAGAAAAAAATCCCAACCCAAAACCTTAAAAACCTGCACATTTTCTTTTTTTTTTTTTTTTTCTTTTTTTTTTTTTTTTTTTTTAATTCTGTGGCTGTTTGGGCTAAACTAACACATAGAGAAAAGCAATAAGGTGTATATTGATGGTAGGGGAAAGAAAGCACCCGCTCACCAATGCTCCCTCATATTACTCTTGCTAGATTTAATTTCAAACTATCCAATTTTTATCCCATCTCAAATATCTCATTTCATCTGAAGTTTGTATGATATTACAAGAAGGAAGGGCCAGAGTCTAACATTTATAGACAAAGTCTTGTAGCCTTTCCTTCTCATCCTTGTTTTTGTTTTTGTTGATTCCCTTCCTGGTTTCAGGGAAGCAGAGGCATTTCCCAATTGCTGTGAGCAACATGGACTGAGTCATGTGCCAACTCCTGTGCCAGGTCCCTGGCAGGACAGGGAGCTTTTGAACCATCCCATTGCTAATCAAACAATCTGGTGACATCCTGCCAACCCTGTCCTTGTCATCTGCTGCTCCCTCTGCAAGCACATTCGATCAGCTCAGCATCACATTCTCTCTGCTGTGCACAAAGTTTCTTTTCCTTTGCTAACAGCCAAAGGAAGGAGGGAGGGACTGATTTAAGGCTCTTGGCTGCTCTTATCTGGCTCATGACAGATATATTCTCAAATTGATCTTGTAAGTCACTTTTTCCTAACTAGAAATGACTTTTTACAATGGTTTTATAACTTTCTAGCCTGCTGCTTTGTTTTTCTGTTTTCCCAGGTTCATTTTCCCAGGCCCTTTCTTAGGGTTTGATTCGGAAAAGGGGAACAATTTTCCTTCAGGAGAGTGGTAAAGGAGACAAGCACATCCCACTCTTTTTAGACCACAGCTGTCTGTGTGTTAAACTGGTCAAGTACTGGGTTGAAGTGGAGAAAGATCTGTTCCAAAATGGAAACACTAGTAGAGAAAGTGTTAACTAAATTCATTGTCTTTCCCTGAACACAAATAGTGGTATCTTCTCCTTGTGTACCAGATGTTGGCTCCCAGAGATTTAGTTGCCTCTCCACCTGTTACTCTACAGTCATTGTTCCCTCCTTGCCTCACCTTCTACCAGAAAAACGTAGAGCAGGAGGAAGGTTATGAAAGCAGAAATCCCCTTGGACAACTCAGACCAAGGATGAAAAACTACTGCTCATAAAGCATAGCTGGAATCATTCCCACGTGCAGGGAAAGGTTAGTGAGTGAATGCCTATGGAGAGCTTGTCCATAGGGATTGATAATTTTGAGTGACATAGGATTTTCCCAGTTTATGCAGCAAAAGGAAAAGTGCCTTGAAAACAAGCAGATCATTTCTCTTTTGTGCTGAGGCTACCCTGTCAAGTTTTGAGATCACACATCATTTTATTACATTTCTATTAGAAGCATGTCACATGGGTACTCAGCCTCACAGGGCTGGGCATCAGGCATCTAAATATTCAAACAGTTATGGATAACAGACATCAATTAAAATTTATGCAGCAGTGCCTTTACAATCTAAAAAGGGAGAGTTCTCAAAATGTAATAAAAGGCTGAATTTAAGAGTTTAAGCCCTTTTAATATGTATATGGATTAAGTATTCTTAGGAATTGTTGAGTTCAACAATTGCTGCTTCATCCATCACTGATTATACCTTAGGTAATGCAGCATGTAGTGGCTGTGCTGATATCAGTGTGTTCCACTGCTTTGCTCTGGTTTGGGCCAGAGCTCTGTGTGTGTGCCACTGGTCCTGTGCTGCTCAGCACAGCAGAGATCTTGCTCATATTTACTGGGGACAGAAATGCCTTCCCGATCAGCCCTGTGCTGCCATAGTTGTCAAACACCACCACCACAGTGAAGCATTAGGTGACAGTGGCTGACAAAGGTGAAGTCCCTGAAAGACAAACAGTGATTTTTCACTGGTTATCCTTAGAATGCTTTATCTTTAAATGCTCCCTTTGGGTACTTGCTTCTTGCTGGTTATCTACAACCTGGGCATCTACTCCAGGGTGGGATGGTGGGCAAGATACTATACATATACATCATACATATCATAATAAAATGGAAAAAAAAATCCAGAGGACAATTCTTGACTTTTATGAGGTTTCTCTTTCTGTGGACAATAGACGTAGTCAGGGACAAAACTCGTCCAGATATCCCACCTGCAGAGAGCTGGCTAGAGAATCACCTTACTTGTGAGTGTCTAAGTGAAATATAAGCCCTATTTTGACTGCAGACTACTTGGGTCATCACAGCCAGTTTCATACTTTGCAGTGCACTTTTTTGGTCAGGTTTTTGGTCAACTACCTATTTTATTTCAGAATACTGCAGCATAGGGTAAACTTGTTAGTTCCTCCACTTGATTCAAGGCTAAGGAGGGGGGAGGACTGTAATGTATAGAAAGCCAAGTAAGTTTTCCTTCTGGGGAATTTAAAATAATGGGGCAAGAGACTTTCCAAGAGGATCCAATGAACAAAAGGCAACGTGTGCCCATAATGAAGCAGTTACTGGAAGGAGCAAGAAAGATCATGGATTTTCAAGTACTGCTGCCTTAGGTTGAAAGGGTGAAGAAATATGGTGTCTTGCTTTCTCTGCCTGTGGGGTGTGGTCCTGGCAAGTGATAATGCATCAAATACATTAAGAAGCATCATAAGATCATTTCTGGTAGTTAAAACTTGTTGTAATTCGGATCATTAAGCAATTCTCCACTTAGCATTGTCTTAAAAGAAAACACATTAAAAGGCTATCAAAATTGCTTATGTCACATTTGTTATCTGAAAATAATGGTTGGCATTGGACAGAGAGATATTGGATTTTGGCAAATTAACCTCACAACTAACAATGAACGCCACATGTTTGCTGAGAATCTACTTTTACAACTTGATTTATAGAAGTAAGTTTCTCTAAAAATGTCAAGCTTGTCATGCTGGATATATATGGAACATAAAGTCTTGCAAGGTAAAGACAACTTCACCCAGGAACCTGGTTTTGTTGAAGAGTATAATAGAAAGGCAAATGTATATTTCCACAACTTTGGGAAGGCTGCATTTCCAGCTTTCAAAAGTTTTAAATGCATATTTGTGGGATGGGAGGGAATGACCACAGACAGCCTCAGAGGGATGTTTCTTCTTTGCTTTTCTGCAGTTTGAAGTCATAAAATTTTAACACCTGCTAAAGCTTATCCTGCAGCACAGGATTCATAACTCTGCATTGTGTGATATTTTTGCTTTGTTTTAAACCAACTTTCTGTTAAAAAACTATAAACACCTCGTAGTCTGTGTTTTGCTGGAGGCAAACCTTTCATATGCTACACAAGATTTAATAGACCTCTATCCTGCAGCACCTCCTTCCCCACATCCATCTATTTCCAGACTAGGCACCAAACTGATATGATCCTTTTTTATGTCAAACTACTCCACACTACCGTAAAAGCATTGAAATCCTGTGAAATTACCCAGATGAGAGAGAGTCCAGACATAAAAAATATTGAACATGGAACACTTCCAGAAAACCTGATAAATGTTATAAGCTAACACATTATCTTTGCTCCCATGTGAACAATTAGCCACATCTTATGTGCAAGAAGAATAAGAATATGAATATGTTCTTGTGGAACTACTACATAGTTCCCTCTGGCTCTCTTCTGCTATCTGACTGCCTCAGAGCTGCTGTGGCTGCCTAGCTGGGGGGACTGAACCATGGGCAGCATGGTGATCCCATGGGAATTGGAGATAAGATGATTTTAGCCACAGGGAGGACTCTGCACACAGCTTGTGCAAGACACAGCCTGGTGGCTCTCAGTCAACATCAGTGACTTGCCTGATTCTCCAGAGACCATAGGCTATGGGAGCTGACTTGGGTTGAGGTCCTCCCAAGGTCTTTGTCTCATAGAGGCTGCAGAAGCCTTTCTGGCCCCATCAGAAGCTGAACAAAATTTCTTTAAAAGGACTACTCCATTTCACCTCTCCATAGAATCAGAGAATCATCAAGCTTGGAAGAGACCTTTCAAGATCATCAAGTCCAGCTGTCAATCCAGCACTGCCACTGTAACCCCTAAATCACATCACAAAGCACCAGATTCAAATGTCTCTTAACACCTCCAGGGTATTTTGTTGCCTATCATTCTACAGACTAGTCTGAGTTTCTCACCCTCCTGAAGTACCTATTCATTTCCAGGAGATACAGCACAAGAAAGCAGATACTCCTCTGTCTCTGAGCTAACACCTTGGAATCATAAGTGGATTTAACTCTGACTCTCTTCAACATAAGATAAATATCAAGCCAAAGTGTGGAATGGAAGGATTTGAAATGCCAGTAAGAAGATATCCCTTGTAGCTGTGTATTTAGCACTTAAACACTGTTGCTGAGCTTCAGCCACGTCTGGGACAGGGGAGTGAGCCCCACTGAGCAACCTGCCAGAGCAGGATAGAGGTGGAATAGAAAGTTAGAAGAGAAACAAGAAGACAATTTTTTTTTTATAGCAGCACAGAGAATTTTAAACCTTATTGAGCCTGTGCATCTTACAGTCAGTGAACATTTAAGCTGTGTGATATTTGAAATTACTTTTTTTTAAACATGCTAAAAGACAAACAGATGCTTTTGAGGCTGGAGCCTAAAATTCTGAAGGGTTTACACCAGAGGTTCAGTTCTATGAGCCATTGCCCATTGTTACAGGAACTGCAGAATTTTACTTTTTTACACTTTCAACAACACATGAACACAAACAGGAAACTTTCTGCTTTTTACATCTGCCATGAAAAGCAAAAATGGTCAGAAAAATTCCCATGCCTGAAACAAACCCACAATGGACTCTAAAATGCACTTTTACTGTTTTGGATATCTGAGGGCAGCTCTTCTGCAAATCCCATCTCTGTATGGATAATTCTCTCTCTGGTGTTCATTCCTGCTTTACATACTTTCATAGGAGGCAGTCTCTGGATGTACAGGTCTCAGCTATGACTCAAAGCAATTATTGTGTAAAACCCTGTAGATTAAAGAGCATTTAATCTGAAAACATCTCAGGTCTTGCTGAACAAATGAAGAACTGGAAATATGTCCAGGAAGGTGCAGATGGAGCTGGCTGACTCGAGTACACCCTAGATTACAGCCATCATGTGGACCATGAAAAATGACAGCCAGCAAACACATTGCCCACATCATTCAACTGGGAAGATGTTTGATTCAACACCTTGTGAATAAGATGAAAAAGTTTGCATCTAATACCCAGCAGAGAAGAAAAAATCTCCCAAAACAATTTGAGAAAAAAAAAAAAAAAAAAAAAAAATCTCCATTTCAACCTTTTCTGTAGAAAGCAGGACCTTTTTTTTTTCCCCAAGGGAAAAAAATGAATAAGTGAAATTTTTTTCTACATTTTTTAATTGTAGAACAATTCCCTAAGAGGTAAAAAGATGAAAAAATCATCAGAAATTGATGGACAAAATGCTTTGTTTTGAAAGCAACATCATCACTTTTATGTAAGACCAGTGGAGGGAATGTTACTTTAAAAGTTAAAAGCAGCACTACCCTAGTAGGTCCTAGTCCTAACTATTCTGTCAAAGAGTTTATAATGATTTTTAAGTGAAAAAAAAAGTGTAAAAATGACCCTTTGCAAATGAAAGTATTAAAACAGTGTTCTAAGCAAAAAGAAAAAACACTTTTTCCTATAAAAACTCATTTCATCAAGTCATTATTACACCTCATATTATTAAAATTGCATTTTGGACTTGTCAGGAGGGAAATTAATTCACTTTGCAGTATTAAAACCCCCCACTGCAAATCATTTTTCTTCTGAAAAAAATGCACCAAGCATTAGACTAACTCCTGTGTTTCTTTCATAGCTCAGCACAATAGAAGCATAAAGTCAAAATTGGCCAAAGATCCAACTACAAGCCCATTAAAAATCAACAAAAAGCTTTTCAGTGGGATTGTAGTGTGGGTTACCTCCCCACTGACTACAAATGAAATTAATCTGTCAGGCAACAATAATACAGTGATAAAATTAACTTGCTTATAACACAATCATTTTAACTTTCATTAAAAGTGATGAGTTTCTTTCAATTATGTTGCCAAGATGCATTTTGTTGTTGTTTGCTTGTTTGCACTTGAAAATGGAAATAAATCCTTTTTTTTCAGTTCATTTCCCCCTGGACTGGGGATTGTGCTGTAATGAAGTCCAACTTCCCGGGTCATGCTTGAGAATGTAGTGACAAATAAGGACATCTGTAGAATGGGGAAGTAACAGCCATTTTCTTACTGGGGCCACAAGCATGCACATTTCACCCAGGAGTTAATGAGAACTCGTTGCAATATTGATTCTGCCTGAACACCAATTCCAGTGGTAAGCTGGTATTACAATGAGAGACTGCAGAGAATTTCCATGGAGAGATGGGCTGGTGAGGGGAAGGCTTGGGCCCAGAGTCTGGAGAGACCATGGCTTTGGGCACCTTTGATCTGAAAACTCCCTGAAAGACAAGTTGCTGTCCTGTACCTCAGGATTTCATTGGGATTTGGGAACTCAATAGTTCTCATTGACTTCTCAGTGCCATGGTTGAATTGTGCCCTCTCTTGGGGCAAGAACTAGAAATGAGAAACAACTGCCTCCTCTTCTGTAGTCCTTCCCTTCTCAGCAGAGTCTCAAGCCTCTTCTGACTGTCTGCTTGTGACTTCTATCCAGCCCAAATCTCACATCTCACCAGGGTGACAGGGAGGTGGAGAGGTTTGCTCTTCTCCTGACTACACAACGCTTCTCGCCTGCAGGCCTTAATGACAATTACAGAGGAGAGCTGCACCAAGCCACAGATGGGGGAAGAGAGCATTAAATAAAGATGAGAGTGCATCAAGCAGAGCTACGAGAAACTTGGCAGGTTTGATTCCCACAGGTTCACAAGAGCATCTTCAGCTGCTTTCCACTGAACAGCTGCCAAGGAAGTCACAGGGGCGGTTTCAGCCTGGGCTACAGAGGAGGAGAGGCCACCTGGGTGTGAATTTCCCTTTTATTCCTTCCCTGTCACATTTTTATGCACATTAAGGTTTATATTCCTCTCCCCTTTCTTTCACTTTGCAATCTCTTACTTGAAAATATCAAAACAAAGTTTATAGTTTTCAATAGAACACAGTAGTCCAGGATAGAATATAGTCAGCTTTCAGAGAGGTCTAGATAGACTGGTTTTGACTTCATAAACTAACAACAGATATCTCTTTATTCTTTGAAAAACCGAAGGTGCAAGATGCCTGAAGCTATGAAGATTACACAATACTAACAGTTGGAAAAAAGTCAGATGTATCTTTAAGCATAAACATTGGGCTAAATAAGTAGAGCTCTTGTAAAGGATGAACTGCAGGGTGTGGGGAGGAATTTTGTTTGTGCTGATCTGGAAGAATTTAGAGAAATGGAGCAGAGAAGGAAAAAAGTGCATTTTTAACCTGGGTGAACTTATTCTCTTTTCACATTTTTAACAGTTATTTTAATATCAAAATCTAGCTTAATTTTTCATAGGGTAAAATTACCATTTAGATAGCAAAGAAATAAACCAGAAAAGTTGCAGTTTGAGAAAGCTGACATAAGATGTTATCATGTCCCTGCCAGTTTTTTCCTGCCTCTTCCTCACCCCCAAAATATGCCATATGACACATTCAGTCAAACACCTTCGGTCGCTCTGGAAATCCATTTTTAGGAAAAAATTTCTTTTCATCTGAGAGGGTTTGCCTAGGTCACCCAAATCTGGTATTGGATGTACAGGTCTGTTTTGCTCTTCTAGACAGCAAGCTCCTCATAACATGAGCAATGCCTCCAGTGCACTGGCAGTGCCTTACCACCTCCTCCAAAGGAAAAGTTATTGTCCTTTGCTTGGCCAGGTGTTGCTTTGTCTGATACCCACAGTGTGCTGAGCTGTGTAACACATCCTTCCAATATAAAGGGACGAGGAACTGAGTATGAGTCCATTTTCGTAGGTGTGAAGGAGCACAACGGATATCAGAAGAAAAAACTAGGATATCCTTCCCTAAATCCATCCCTTCCATCAGGAAATCATTGCAGATTTCATTTTCAGCTTCATCCTCATGTTTGCAAGACCTGCCACTTACTAATTTAAATAGCTCCTTGCTGTTTCTTGTCTTTTCTGGTCCTTACTTTTAGTCCAGCTCAGAAGGCAACACTTACTCAGGTGTGCTATTTTGCAGTGACCCCCCATTAAAAATGGAACAAGATGAGCTGGCAGAAGCAAGCAGAAACTACAGTGACTGGGCAATAAAATTCCTCTGCCCTGGTGGATACTTGTAAGAAGGGTAAAAGATACAGTTGACCTGTTAAGTTCTGATTCAGGTCTCCTGCTAGGATTTCCTCAGGATCTTTCTTTATTCTGTGCAATCTTTAATGTATGCAATGGTTGTTATATCTGGCTTAGTATTCAGCAAATATTCAAAGATCTGATGGCTACTCTAATTAAAACCAATTTTCCTTAAACTTCTCTGTGCATCAGCTCTTCCTCTGTGACTGCTCTTTATGCCTTGGCATTATCTCTGATGTTCCCCATTCCCTCCTTCTGCTGCCAGTGGATTTGTTACCAGTTCAGTAGGTCAGCGTGAATTTGGCAGGGAGCAGCAGGTCCTTTCTTGAATCCATTCAATCTGCTGTGATGGAATTTGTATCTTTATTGTACTACCTTTGAAAAACCCCAAACAATTCCTTTCCCCCAGCATTTAATGTGGTCAAGGGAAAGCTTAAGACAGAGGAACTACCATGAGGATATTGGTGTTGTCCTCCCTGCTCTCTGGCACCTTTTTTTAGCTCATGTTTTTGTGGGGAAGAGGGAGGGGCAGAGATTCCCTTTACACCAAGTACCTGCCATAGGTTGGTGTGGATGGAATTGATTCCTCAGCACTGCAGCCACCTGAGCTGTGGCAATGTATAATTAAAGACAGGAACACCGTCAGGAGCTGTCTCTTGCTCCCAGCTGAGGATTAATGTCAGAGAGGATTGTATCTTCACTGCTTTCAAGTCATCAGCTCCTGTCAGCTCTCATGGGCATCTTGAGGCTTTGTTGCTTCCTCATGCTTTGAGGCCTTCAGGATTTGAGGAAGAAGCTCAGAAATTACGTCCTTTATTCAAAAGCTTTCTTATCCACCAATTCATTAAATAATATGTTTTTTTAAAAAAACACTGTCAGGAAAATAATCCGACTGACATGAAGTCTTTAGGCCAAGTGCTAAAATTAAGTAATGACGTAAGCAATACTCAGATGGAGAGTGTATTGGTTTCCTTGTATAACAGACTGATCTAGGTGTATTAATTCACCATTCAGGCACTCCTCTCTAGCATGCCCTGGATGACCTCTTCCCCCAGCTAAGTTACAGACTGAAATTTAACTGAAATGCTTGAAAAGAACATGCAGGGGAGGCAATTTCCTACCAACGCCTCTAACTCAGCACCCCAGAACACATTAGCTTTCCACTATTGTTGTTTTCACACACAAATTGGTCCATTTTCTAAGCCTGAGAGATTAGCAGACAAAGCATGAAGCTTTTGCTGAAAAACAGTGAAAATCATTAAATAAGGTTTGGGGTTAGTTTCTTTGTGGAAAAATCCATGCAAAGCACTTGTTATTATTTTGTAACATTAATCTACATTTGTGTGCAGGCTAAGGGGCAGGGTTAGCTCCAGGTGCTCTGTGGCTCCTCTTTGGTCACACTTGGCAGCCAGCCCAACCTCTCTGAAGCCCTTACTTGGCCAGGGCTGCTATGGGGTGGAAACTTCTTTTTTTCTGGTCAGCTTCATTTTCTACTTTAGTCTCAGAGTTCTTCACTTAAATTAAAATAGAAGACATGTTTAAATCTCTTCCTCACTTTCCTTTTTAGTCCTGTCCTGCTGTGATTTACTGGATGCTGTAAGACACAAATTTCTGGCTGGGAAACTCACGGCTGAGTTGAAGACAATGGTGGCTGAGGTTTTCTGGGAAGGGAGCCTGTCTTGTTTCAATACAGCTCATACTTTAAGAGTGCTTGCCACCTTCTGGTTTCAATAAGGATAACAAGTGTTTAACTGTGGCACATTGAAGAAATCAAGTGTAAAAATGCTGGTCCTGGTCCTAATTTCCCTGAGACGGGTGAGAAATTTTCAAGATGTCATAATGCTGATTGGAGAGTTTTGAAATGAAAGGATGGAATTTTTCTTTTTTCTATTTTTTTTTTTATCAGAATGTAGAAATGACCTCTGATAAGAAAGAAATAAAAGAAATATTTTAAATTAAAATTTGATACTATTGGCATTGTTGGAGAATGCCCTTTAACCATTATTTAAAGCATCCATGAAAGCAAGAAGAATGGGCAGTTAATTTTTTAAGTGGAATAGGTACAAGCCCTTCAAAAAGGAAAGAACTTTGAAATTGGAATTTATTTTTTTTCTCACAAAGCTGCTTTCATATTTTGACCAGTCTCAGACACTTCAATCTTGTCAGCTGTCAGCACTCAGCCCAATTTCAGCAAGATCACTTAAGATTATTACATGGGCCATTTGTGTGAGAGAAGAGTGTGCATTATCTCTAAAAAGGCCACTTCAAAATTATGGCACTCAGATAATACGAATGGCACTGCTATCAAAAATCAGAGCGTACCTTAGCCAGCCGTCTGCAGTTTAGCTAGAGGAAAGCATTCCACAAGACACATTCATTTGTGGAAGGTCTTGGGACGTGCTTATTCCAATGGCTGTCACATTTGCTTGGCTTGATGTCATTCATACTTAATTTTAGATGTCACACTTCTGTCCAAAAAAATCATTTCTACAGAGATCCTAATTGGAGGCACCAGAGCATCTGAAAGCGTTCCAGCAGTGCGTGAAGCAGTGTGAGTAACGTATGCCACTGGATTGTTCAGCTTGTTCCTCCCCAGTGAGGGACAACGGGCAGTGAAGCAATTCTTCTTGTTGTGCATTTTAATCATACACACATAGAATTATGTTTGTATTGAAAAAAGCAGGTCAAAACCAATGTTCCTCTCAGGGAGAGAGAAAGGCAGTAAAGTTTCGATGCTCCACAGTTCTTGGCAGCTTCCATAAGGTTTTTGGCAAAAAAAAAAAAAAAAAAAAAAAGGTTGTTTTCTTGGATGTAACTTGGTCTTGCACGTCTTCACACTGCAACAGACTCGTTGTTTGTCCTTGTTAATTAGAGCAGACTTTGCTGTACCCTACCACCCAGCACAGCTTGAACCATGGCTGCAGTCACCGCCGGGTAAGCAGCACCATTTGCTGGTTATGGCCCACTAAGGACACGTGGGAAGAGAAAGTAAGAGTTGGAGGAAAGTTGGCAGGTGTGGAACAGTTCAGTGATGTGGTGCAGAATCCCTTGCAGAGGATGCCACATCTCTGTGTGTGCAAGGATCTGCAGGCACTATGTGAAAAGACTGGAAAAATAAACAAAGTGAAGTTGGGGCTTTAAACAGCCCCAGCATGGCTTTCATGCAGAAGAGAGGAGCTGGAGGTAAAAGCTGCCAATTCTTTCTGCCCATCACAGGAAGGCAAAACAGGGTCAGAGCCAGTGGGAATAAAGGATGAACAAGGAACAAGAGGTCTGGGAGGCACAAAGAACTATTTCCACACCTTTTAATTTTGCAGTTGAGGTTCATTTACTCCCAGGCCTTCACTTGGGACAATGCTCAGAGTTACAATAACATCTTGAAGATGAGCAGCCCAGATGCCAAGGCACAGTTAGCTGAAGAAGCTGGTGGCTGCTCACTCAGGATACTAACTGATGACCATTCTCAATTTTGCCCTAACTCATCACAAATCACTACCAGACTAATTTTGGAGCCATGAGTTTTTGTCAGGGCTCCCTTCTCTGATCAGTAGACATGTCAGGTTTGTCGAAAGGGGGAGCATCCCACCCAGGCTAATTTATCCCTTTCTCTCTACCTGAATGAAAAAATTAGAGCTGTTCACATGAAGATTCTTTTGACAGAGCCCTAAAATACATGGGGCTCAGAGGGACTGTAGGTTTGAAGAAAATTCCTCCTGCACAGCTGGCTGCTGTGTATGGCAGTGCTGATACCCACAAGAGCTCTGCAACAGTGTGTGTGTGAACTGGGTTTTTCCCTCACTTTCAATGCACTAAATCAGCCTGTTGTGTCTTTGTCCTGGTTGAGCCAATTTTCCTGCCTTCTGTTCAACCATATGAGAATTGCTGATGGGAAACTGTGGCAAACGTTAAGAAGCTTGTTTGTTATACCTCAAGCTCCATTCCCTTTGCTAAACCTGAACAGGGGACATTTTTCGATGAATATTTGAGTTGAATGTTAATAAGAAATCTGGCTGTCCACGTTATAGCCACAACAGTTATGTTTGAGCCTTCCCTCACTGTGCAGTTTCTAAATTCAGGAATTAATTCTCCTACCCAAAGGAGATCAAATTTTATGACTGTGACAATAAAAGCTCCCTGCAGACCTGCAAGATCCCAGGTATCTTCCATCACTACCAGAGCCTATCAAATGAAGACTAAGAAACAAATTAATTTGCCAGAAGTAATATTTATACCATTATCCAGAGCAATAAGAACGAATACATCTTTGGAGGCTGAATAACCTCTAATAATGACTAAAGTATCTCTGCTTTTCATGGCATTTTTTTTTTTACAAAATGCTGATTTCTCAGATTTATCCATGTAAATAGTTTCTGCTCAATATATATCACTTCATAACAACTGTCAGAGTATTGTGGAAAGAAAATTTCATTGCTCTGACTGCTAGTAAGTTATATAGTGTGTATCTACTCATTATTTGATTGAATAAAATCCAGATTATGAGGACAAGATATTTAAGATTCCCTCCTGACAATTGTTTCTTGTGATTTTTTTAATACTTTCTTAAATAAACTAGTTTCCATGGACGTTCCTGCCAATACACTTGTTCATTTAGAACTTTGGGCTTTATCCCAACTGGCCTCTTATTTTTCAGTCAAAAATGGACAAGATTTTTTTAGGGTCAAGCCATAAAAATGAAATTTTAGCTTCTATCTCTTTCCATGCTGTTGAGCGTGCTTTTCATTTTAGGCATGACTGATCCAAGCATTTCTAGATGACATTTGGAGGAGGCAAATTACAAAACTGCTGTGGAATCTGTTGGATTTCTCAGCACATGTGAGGCAACATGAGAGGAGGTACCACAGCATGGTGAAATACCATTCCCATTAAAGGAAGGAAATAGCTGGATTTATCTTGCCATGCCATTTGCAGATGAAATGAAAAACCCTCACAGATATTTAAGGTCATTGGATGATGCCAAATACATGCAAACTTTGCCTGAGATACCTTCTATCTGAAGACTTCTGCCTGCTGTAACATCTCACAGAGATGAAAAGATGATTCAGTGTCAGTGAGTGTAGCCACCAGCCAAAAGCTGCCAGATGAAATAAAGCTCTCTTTCATAACAGAAGCAGGGTACCTGTTTGTATTGTGTTTAACATTGTTACTAAAAGGCTGCACTGCCCTCAAACACGGGAGTGATAGCACCTGAATTTTTATGGGTGAAGAATAGTTTCTCCTGAGCTCATCCTAAATCCTCAGGAACTTCACAGGAGCATCCATGCAGGCCCTGAGTAACGTTATCTTGAGTATGAACACATTGCTTGCATAAAAACTATGGATGCATGATCTCCTTTGGACATACATAAGCACAGATAGAGAGAGAAAAAAAAAAAACAAAAACAAACCTGCTCTTACATTTGACTTCATTGCTATTTTCTTCTGATGGTTGAAAAATTCTGTTCATAGTTCCTCTAATTTAATGAGAAGGTTATTACTTCTTTTCATTTAAAAACAAGTCCAGAACTGATAAACAGGCTTTTTGGCAAATTTTTGTGTGGGGTGTTTGGTTTCTTTATCTTAAATGTAGTTACTTTTCTTTTACAGGAGGGAGAAAAAGGTATTCACTTTTCCCTCACTTAAATCTGAACTTAGATTTTCTTGGCTTTGCAAAATTTTGAAATTTTTTGATGATATCTAAAACCCCAGCATTTTTCATCCATCTCGACAGCTGCATGTGTGTCCAAGTGCTTCAAGTGCTTTGCATAACTCTCAGCAATTTACAGGAAGATCAAATTCTTCACAAGCTGATAACTAAAAACCATTATCACCCACCAGGGGTGGTGTGGGGCACACACTTTCATGGTGTGCTCTGAGCTCACCATGCCCTGATCCTTCTGACCTGAATGGGTCACACTGCAAAATATGAGTGAGTCCATGGTGGGAACTGATGCTCCGAAGAATTCCATGAGTTCCATATTTTTACAGACATAAGGGTGTTTCTAACCAAATCCTCATACTCAGAGGCATTGACCAAGAAATTACTATCAAGCTCATAATTTGACCTGGAGTCCTCAAGAGGTAAAGAGGACACCATGGCTCTGCACAGTTAATTAGGTGATTAGTGACCTCCATCACTTAAGCAAATATTTTTACTTATTCACCACTAGACTATCTCTGGTTTGATAACTCTTCCAGATTAAGCAGACTTGCACTGCACACTGTTTTCTATACTGTGACTACAGAAAATACTGCTCTGAGACAGTCCCTGTAGGCAGGACTTTCTAGTTGCTTCTGAGAGTCAGGGTTATATTGCTGTAAAGTGTTTTTCTGTGTGATCTGGATCTACTGGTCAGGAAAATTTTAATTTGGAGGTCCTTTGCATCTGCTTCTTGGGTAAATTTTCTTGCAAGATTTAACTCACCATACTGCAAAAATTGAGCTTTTATGTCATAAATTAATTCATTGCTTTCTGCTGTAAATTGTGCTGTTTAGGTAAGACAAGGATGATAGAAAGTGAGAACTGGATTTCAAGAAGTGAAGGGGTTTTTTTTACTTCTCTCTACATCACCTTCAGCTATAATCTAAACTGTTCAAAAGACACTTGTAAAATTCTTAAAGAGACTTCCCATGTTGTTGAGCAGTTACACTAATTTGTTTCCTGAATATAACTCCTAAATCCCTCTTTGGCATCCCTGTTTTCCAAGACATACCATACCATTTTGCAGAAGAGTTTTTTGATGTGACTTGAATAGGCCAGGTGATAACTAAATGATGTTAGATCCCTGTGCATCCTAGTCTTGCCCTTATCTTTACTTAATACCAGGTTTTGTCCATACTTAAAAATGTCTTCTTTTTACTTCCCTGATACTCTTCGATGAAACATATACAACAGCATAACCCTCAGGCAGAATCACTCCCAATCTGCCAAGGAACCACCTCTTTTTTGTCAAAGATTTCCCCTTGATAAATCTCTTTTAGGATTTTTCAGTCACTTTTTGGCTGCACATTGTGTTCTTCATAGGTTCTGATGTTTAATCAAATGGAGACAATTTGATTTCAAACACTTAAAAGAAGAGTAACATCATGGATTAACAGAAAGTGCAACTGAGTGAAGTAAAGGGATGATCAATTCTTTCCCACCCCCCTAGACAGGATCAGCTGTACCAATACCTCATTTTAAGAACACTACATCTTGAGAGGTACATTTATCATCCAGCTGTGCGTTCTTGTCAAAGAACAAATTAGGTTTGGTGTTACAAGACCTCTTTTCCAGAGAATGTTGATTGACGGCACATATTTTTCTTCCTTAGCCATTGCATTTTTAAAAATGTCTTCTCATTTGAAGTGTTTGTGTTTGAACATCTTTTCAAAAGCAGAAATGAATCTTCACTCTGCACTGCAAGAAATTTCATCTACTTCCAACCAGATATGATCAGGCTTTTAATCTTTAGACACAATTACAGCTTGATTTAAAGATCATTAAAGCCAGCAGGAGTATTTGCAAGTATTTAATAAGCCAGGTCTTTCCTACTTTTTAAACTGTTGAAAGAATTGTCAGCTGCTTAACCTGAAGAAAAGTTCCAAATGGGTAAATTTCATTCTATTGGGTTAAAATAAGACCTGGGAAAGCTAGCAACCGTTGTCTTTTCATATTCAAATGCCAAGATAAAGTTGGAGAATTAGATTCCCTCTTACAGTAACAGCCTACAAAACACCCTCGGCTGCTGTAGAGAGAGACATGAGCAGAAAGCAAAGCTTGTTGGTAAGAAGACCAAAGCCTCAGACTAAAAAGCATCAGATAAAAAGGATCTAAGAGGCAACTGTATGCCTCAGATCTTGTTTTCATGGTGCAAATTTTGTTTCTTAGAGATATATATATCCTAAGGACATTGGACGGTCTCTGAACTTTCCATGTATTACTTCAGAATAAAATTTCTGAAAGCATCTTTCAGATGTGTGAAAGGCCAACCACCCCCCAATATTATTTTTTTTAATCCTCATTATTCGTTATCCATGTTGTGTTGTAAACATGTCAGAGTGCAAACTAGAGACATTTACTAATGGTTTTGTGTATTTGTTTGCTCCCAAAAATCATCTATTTGATCAGATCAGCTTTTCCTGAGCAGTTTAAAAGAAAATTAGTCTCCAACCCCCTAAAGTGACTAACATCTAAAGTGTTATTGCCCATTTTCATCTTTCATATGGGGATTTGACAATCAATGTGTCACTTGCCATAGAAGAGCAGGAAGTAATATAAGCTTTGAGAGGGCAATTTCTTGGTAGCTCCTTTTATACTCTTCTTGATTTTTGTTTCCTGTTTTTCTTTGTTACTTGAAAATGAATCTGTCTAACTTTGGTTTGATATGATTAGTGAGCAGAAGTCAACACATGGTGGAGAGGGGATGAAGGGAAAAGGGCAATTGCCAAAAATGTGACAAGTTTATTACTGAATCCATAGCTCCTTACAACTTTAGGCTGTGAAGCAATCAATGTAATTTTCTAAGAGAGCTTTTTCAGCTGTCTGGCAGGAGTATAAGCTTGGCAATTGTGGTGTTTTCTGCTTGAGAAATTGGTATTTGCTTAGCTGGGGTTCTCATGGAAGAGTATGACACTCTGTGTGCCACAGGACAAGGACCTTGAAGCTTTGTCCAGGGAGCTGAGTGTGCAGCTGTGCAATTCCTGCTGTGTGTATTTCACAATTAACAGGTAAGTGACTTGCAGTTGTATGTGTGGATATTGATAGTAAATGCACTTGTTTAGGCTGCTAAATGGAAGAGAAAATATTTCATAGCCTGATGAAAATAGATAACAGCATCTAAACATTTGTAAAAAGTACAATTAATGTACAGGATCTGCAGAGCAATTCCTGTAGTGGGCAGGATTCAACACCATCAGCTCAAGGCTTCTCAGGCTCTAAAGCTGAAACTTGCTACCCTGAGGATGGTGATCCAAATCCTGGCTGGGCCAGGGCTGCCATGCAGAGAAAGCAGAACAGATGGAGGGCACTTGGGTCTGGCTGCAAGCAGTAAAGTTGGATTTGATGTCCCTGTGACAGCCAGAGAGTGAGCAGCAGTTGCTGTCACTGCACACAGATCCTTCCCTGGGCTGCAGATAGCTCTGCCACCACACTGCATTGCACAAAGCAGAGTCTGTGACCATGGGTCCAACACCATCCTGAAAAACTGCTGACCTGTTTTGGTTCTGTTCATGGTTAGCCCTCAGCCCTTGAGGTTTTTTGCATAGTCTAAAGTAGAAGCACAAAAAGGAAGATATATTTGCTAAACAAAGATCAGAGTCATGGATAGACCTCTCTGCAAGGCAAAAATTATTCTTCTAGAGGCACATTTCAATCAAAACTAATTAAAATAGTTTTATTTTTATTTAGACACAAGTAAAATTAAAATTGCAGATTGCTATTGAACTGTTCATCCTGTTCTTTGTGCTTCACTCTGAATTTTCTGTTTCAATGAAACTCCAAAAGCTCAAAAAAAAAAAAAGATAAAATATTCTGGTTTTTTCCTTCTAATTTTGAGTTGGGCTAAAAAAAAAATCAATTTTTTCCTTGACTAAAGCGTATGACTACATCTGTTTTTTTAAAAAAGCTTGCAATCCCTCTTTCATTCAAAACATGCTCATTACTGTTATGAAAGTTATAATGAATACAACTCTATATTGCCTATCATTCAAACATGAGAAAAAGTATGTGAATTACAGAAAGTTAAGTGGATGAAAATCCTGTAGCAGATGCACATGGCATAATTTTGTTGAAGAAGTATCACAGAATTATATGAAAATACCAGAGAAAAAAAGGCTCACACCCCCAACTTCCTAAAATAACAGAACTGACTTGGAATCAAAGAAGATGAAAGCTGCTCTGGGTGAATTATAGGGTTCCCCCCAGCTGTATTGGTCTTTGTTCAAGAATCTTCTCTCTTTCATCTCTTTAGCTGCAAGACCAGGATTATCTAAGGATCTTCATCTTTGGTGGCTTGAGTGGCTTTCTGAAAGGAGGGAGACTGGACAAAGTCTGCTTCTCTTGTCACTGAGAAAGCTGGTCTGACTCTTTGAATAACTGTCAAGTCAATATATAGCACAAATAAATTATCTTGTTATATCTTCAGTGGATATCCTTGCAGTAATTCAACTGTCTCTCACCAATGATTAAAAAGAGTATAGATAGGCAGATCTCAATGGATGAAAGCTATCACTGAAGAGTGAGAAAAACAAGTCCTATAATAGCTAAATATTTCATCTACTCTGAATGAATGGCTTTGAAATGATGTCTCACTCGGAAACAGATGTTAGAGAGAAACTGAAGTGCTGGTAAATGTCAACAGAGAATCATCAATACCTTATTTTTCTTGAACTCACTTTTGCATGACTTACCCCCTACATTTCCTAATTGTCATTATTTATTTGCTAATGCTGATTTTGTGCTGCCTCATGAACACACAGCTTTATTTCCGACCTTGCGGTTGACTTTAAAAAATAACTTTATGTATGATTTGTTTAAAATTCCACCCCTACTCAGTTACTAAATTAGTTAACTACTGATTCAGAGAGATTACAGGGCTCCTTCCCAGAATGATGTTCAGCTACTCTCACCTCATTCCAGCCCTCGCTGGCTCCAGGACAAAGCCAGGACATTTGCATTGCTCTTCTCTGGGTGAGGCTGGCCATGTACCTGCCTCACAGCCCCCATCTGAGAAACCCCTTGCTTGGCCAAACCCCGTGGTGCTTGTGCAGGGTGATTTGTCACAGCCCTGACAGCCCTGATTGGTGACACCACAGCAGAACCAGACAGCCCTTTTGGGAAAACAGCCAGATAACAACAACCTGATTGCCACCCCTGCTGATGAGAATGACACAGAGTACCCAGGGATGATGGGTGTTATCAAATTCAGGCAATGTTTCCTTGCTTGTCTTGTTTTGTTGGTAGTAGAAAGTACAGTCCCTGAAGGGTGCTAACTTATTATTACAGTCAATTGAGTGTACTGAGTGGTTATGTCTCAAAATACCCATGTGAGAATATATTCTAAGACTTCTTGGGAATCAGTGAGCAAACTCTAGCAATACTGACAAGCCCATGGAGAGCTATTAAATGTAGAAATATACCTCTGGCACAGGAAATCTCTCAACCACAATTTCCTGAGGGTTATGAGAGCATTTTGGGGAAAGGATCATCATACTGTCATCTTGTTTTATGTTTTCCAAGAGGCATCTGCTATTGGCCACTCCTTGACAGGAGGGGCTGCACTAGGTGGATGCATCACAGAAATCAGAACTACTGATCTCACTTAGTGAAGCTGATGAGACCTTTACTGAGCACCTTGTTGGGAAAAGTCTTCTCTCACAGCTTCCACAAAGGCAAAGTATAATTACTGAAGTAAAAGTTCTAAATAAACGTGTCAAGTAACAACAGTAGTGATTAGAATTATTCCAGTACTCAGCTCATTCATACACAGCTGGTTTGGCTATCTTCTTACTAAACTAGGGTTTTCTGCTAAACCACTCCTGTTACTTGAAGAGTTCCCTGAATTACTCAATTAGGGGCAAAAACAATCTCAGATTTTCTGATTTTGTTGAAGCTGCAGCTCTTGTGCATCCCTGTGGTTTAGAGCAAGAGCCAGTTCAGTTTTTCTCTGTAGTCACTGCTGTAGACAATGCTCACCTGAGCTAAGGAACCTGCCAGTTTGGGAAGGGAAAGGAGACTTATGTGGCTTTTAGTCTCTGATACAGAAATTCCAGGCACAGCCAGAAAGAAAGAGTTTTCCAAGAGGTGTGGAACAATAGGGAAGATCGATGAGGCAGGAACACATCTCTCAGGAGAATGGCTGAACAATTTGTCCAGGGTCAAGAGATTTAAGACCTGTTTCTGTATGGATAACCACAGGTGTTTTCTGAGACCAGATTTTGAAAATAGTTTTATTTCTTTTACCCACATGGGGTGAATGTGCCAGAAGGAAGGTGGATATTGATTTACAGGACATTGAGAACAATATAAACATACATATACATACATATATATGAATTTATAGATATAGATATGTTTATATTTGACCCCTCCTGCAATTTTCATGGAGTTCACAGTCCCTGATCAAATTTTAAACCTACAAATCCAATACCATCTAAGCTATCTGGGATGAAATGGAGTTTTTTCTTCAGCAGAGCTTATGACAATAACAGCAAATAAAAATTCAGACATTTAAGAATGCTCAAGCAGTCAAATAATCTTCTTGGAAAAAGCCCCAGATAACAAAGAGCAGGCAACAGATTTTGCCCATAAAATTTCTACACTGTTCATGTTTTGCATTTTTTCCATTCACCCATTGCTCTATCTTCTCACATGCCACAGAATTCCTTCCAATCCTTCCAAATTTCTACCATACATAAAATAAACTCCACATTTTGGACACCATGATCTTTTGAAGGGGCACTTGACATGCATCACTGTTTTTCATTTCTAAATGTAAATAAAGTATGGTTACTCCTGGTGCATGGTTTCCATTAAGATTCCTATCCTGATTGCAAGTGCAAAATCGGGAAAAAAAACCTTCCAAAACAGCTCACTGCCTCTTGCTTCAGCACATGAACCAGTCAAGCACATGAAAACAAAGATCAATTGCTTTAAATTCAACATGACTTCCTCCTCCTGTATTGGTTTGGTTTTTCCCTAACAGGTCTAACAGAGCTGAATACACTGTTTATGCCATCCCAAAGCAGATGTCTGTTACCTGAGCACAGTTCTGATTTCTATCTGAAATTTATAGAGCATCATTTTGATTTTTATCTGGAAATCATAAAGCATCTTTCTGATTTCTATTAGAAATTTATAGAATTTTGCTTTTGACTTTGGATGGGAGATGACTGGGGCTGAAGTTAGTGTGATAGACTGCACTCCTGACTAAGCAATTCTTTGAAATGCACATCAGTGCAATGAAATTCAGGAGTAGAATCAGTGACAGTTTTCTGAGGCAGACTGTCAGCAGATGTAAATGTGGTGGGGTGGCCACAAAACTTGTGTGTAGGTGGTATCAGTAGGCAACAGTACCCCTTGAGAGCCTGGACACTGCCTTTGCAACAAAACTATTCCCTTAACTGGAAGGGTTCAGTGAGAAGACATCCAAATGTTCATACAAAAAAAAAAAAAAAAATTAAATGGGTTCATATGGACCTGCATTAGCTTTGGTCAATTCAGCATCCCATTTCTGCCCACACTTTCTCCCCAAAAGTCATGTCTTTGTTCCTGTCATGACTCACACACCACCTGGATTTCTGTTCCAGTGTCCCTGAGGTGGTGCCATTGCTGTATACCTTCCTCCACCATCAGTCTAAACACTAAATATATAACCACCCTGGGACTGTCCCTGACAACCAGGAGTACTTCCTTGTATGTAATTACAGCTTCAGTTTATCTCCTTGTAAAATGTGGCAAATGGCATTATCTTTCTTTATTAAGCTATTTGAGATTTCTGGGGATTAAATATATGACATAAAAGTTGTGGATGCCTCATCCCTGGAAGTGCTCAAGGCAGGGTTGGATGAGGCTTTGGGCATCCTGGTCTAGTGGGAGGTGCCCCTACTCCTGGCAGGGGGGTTGGAATGAGGTCATCTCTGGGGTTCTTTCCAACCCAAACCATTCTGTGACTCCACAAAAGCCAAGACCTTTCCTTTGTGTGTGTCTTACCCATTCTTCCCTTCTCTCTACACAACTGTTTGCCCTTTGTGTGCTCAGTGGAGTGAATTCCTCTCTTACAATCATAAGTCTGAATTAGGTCAGAGACCTCCAAACCCTTGGTCTACCTTTGAGCTATGCTATTTAGTGTTGAAGCAGAGCTGAGCATGGATCTGGACAAATTGTCTACTTCTCCTCTTGAAAAAGATGGATTTTTATGTTTGTATTTTTTGAGCACAATTGCCATGAATTTTATACAGTTAATCTAAAATAGTCACAGGAACTGGCATGACATTTCGGGAAACTTTCCTATTTAATGGCACACTGTGCAGAGAGTAAATAACCAGGCCTTTTTCCAGTCCCTTTTACAACCCACTCAGGTTACAAGGTTGGCTCACATGACAACTTTCTCTGGGCTGAATCATCCACAGAGCCTGAACTCACAACCTCTGTGTCTGCAGTTATAATTTTCTATGACTGCAGCTAAACTACCAGGTTCATTGCCTCAGAGACAGCAAAAGCCTTATCAATCTCCTCTGCACTCCAGCCAATGGGAAGGAAGAAAAAAGCAAGTGTAACCCAGGGCAGAAAAAGCCCTGGATCTGTTTTGCCAGACGTGTAAGCTGAACCAGTCCATTTTGCTGTACAGTCAGCATCAAAAAATCAGAGAACCTTTTCAACAAGTGCACCTGATTTCTTGAAGATTCCTTCATCCCAGTCTACAGCTCATGCAAACCTGTGTGATTTATCTCTTTAAATCAAGACAAAACAATGTTTTTCATTTCACAGACAGTGAGAGGCAGAACAGGGACTAAGGGACCCTGCGATAAGGGGGTTGTGTCAGCTGAATATTAAAACAGTCACATAAAACCTGAGCAATCTGCTAACAGCTAAGCAGGCATGGGGTAAGCTCTGCAGAAATGCTGAAAGCATTTACATTTACAAATATATTCCTTGCAAGGGTCACAAAAAAACCCAGATTAAATTGTTCACCATTAAAAGTAGTCACAACTAGGAAGAGTGAGTCAACACTGTTGGGGGAGATTTTTGTCTAAAATTTAACTGAATATTGTTTTAGCCAAAATCTGCCTTTCAAGTTTTCATTTTGAGTAGCAGGAACCACTAGGACCTGAGAAGGTTCAACTCCTCATGGCCAGGCTCAGTACACTTGCACAATGGGGTCCTGGTTGAATTGCATTGTTCAGTAAAAACTCCTTTTTCAGGCATCAGTTACGGTGAGTAAAACCCTCTGACTTGATTAGAGAATGTAACTATTGTGGCATGCCCTAAGAGAGCATTGTTTAGCATTTACTGAAAAGATTTCTTTTTCTTGAGCACTCTGCTGCAGAGACTCACATACTCACCTGCACTGAAATCTCAGTTGGCTTTATCACATTGTATGAGCTGGGGGATGGGAGGCTGAAGCTGCTCTCCAGTAGCTATTCCTCCAGGCTGGGAGTGATTTTGAAACAAAACTCTCAGGGAAGAAACCAAAGTCCTTTGTAGTCACTGTCTTTGCACAGCAATACAACCAACAAGTGGTATTACAACAACATTACACTAAATTTAATGACTTTGCCTTGTTCATCTCGACAGCAGCTAATGAAACATTATGAATGCAAAGCAAATAGCGTGTTCAGGCTGGTTCAGGATCCACATGGAATCTGAATGTGCTGCATGAATTATTCACACTGTTTTTGCTCACCCCTGTCATCCCTCCCCCATCACAGACTAAAGCTCCTTTCCTGGCCTTAGCAGATTCCTCTAAAACTGTTCCCCTTGCACTGAGGAAAGTTTCATTTCTAGTGTGTCAAAAACATATGAGCCAGGTCACCCAGTAAAGGTGAAATGATAAAATATGAATATGCTGAAGGAAGGAGGGAGAGAGGGGAGGAGCTGGCAAGCTTCATCCCCATGTGAGTAAAAGCCTTGTTTTTTATTTTTCAACAAACCACTGTAACACTGCTCCTTCCTCCCATTTAGCTTATAAATGAGATAGCTGGATAGACTGTGTTGAGCTGCTCTTGAGGCAGAAGCTGCCTGTCTGGCATAACTCAAATTTCCTCAATATCAAGGTGTGCTTCTTTATGGTGTTAGCATTCAGAACCAACCCAGTTTTGCATCAGTATCAACTACTTCCCCCACACCTTTCCTCCAATCTCAGCTGCCAAAAGTACTGTGATAATTGCTGTTTGACCTCTGTTACCCTTTTGCTAGTTTTTGCATCCAGAAAAAAAAAAGGATATTCAATTTTGACTTCAAAACAAACATAATCTGTTTTTCAGCATTGACCTGCTGTTTGCCTGTTAGCAGGAGGCAAATATTTGTAATGATTTGGAAGGCACACAGAAAACAGATTGATAGAGAGTCAATCAGCATGCCAAATACCTTTCTATTTGCTCTCATGAAAGGCTGGTGAATCTGCTTTTTTGTTGGCTTTTGTTTGTTTTTGTTTTGTTCTGCTGGTTTGCTTTTTTTTCAGTTTTCTCCTCTATGACTGCCTCACCTACTGGAGAGCTGATCAATTTGTCACAATCTCATTTTCATCTCAATTACTGCAATGAAGGTAGTATTTCTACTGGCTTATTTTAAAAATTTCCAGGATTTTTAGAGTCATATAGGTTTCAGCCTGACAGACCAAGGTGTATATTGTATATCACAGCACTGATGCCCAATCAGAAAAAAGCTAGAGATAGGTAGCAAGTAAACACTTTAATTGACTGAAAAGTCCTTGGACCTTGTCCAAGGAAGAAATAAGAAGTGTGAGTATGGTGGGGTTTTGGAATATTTGGGATCCTTCCTCCTCAGAGGGAGAAAGTCAGGGGGGTACAATTGAGTCTGCATTGAGAGAACTTGATAAAAACTACACCTCCTTCTGGATTTATGGAACTCAAAGGTGCAGTAAAGCTGGATAGAGGAATGGGAGATAAAGCTGGAGTGATGGGAAGTCATGAAGGTTTTATACCCTTGTCCTTTGTGTGGGGGCATTGTCATATATATACTGCACTGAAGTGAGCTCTCCTGCAAACTCCAGCAGTCTTCTGCTCCCTTGTTTCTTCATAGTTTTGCATCTTAAGCTGCTGCTGGTGTTGTGCTCGGCCCTGTGCTGGCTCTGTATCGTGTCAGTCATTGCAGGTGTGCTGTGGTGCCTCAGCCTGGCACTGCCCTTCCTTCTCTCAAGCTCTCTCCCAAGGTGTTGTAACAGGCTGCCCAGGAAAGTGGTGGGACTGAAATAAAGTCGTCTTCCAGGTGACTTCAGAAGACGTGTGGATGTGGCACATTTGGGGGCATGGTTTAGTGGTGAACACAACAGTGCTAGGTTAATGGCTGGATTGATCTTTGAGTTCTTTTCCAACAAAAATCCCTGATTCCAAGACACAAAGGGTAAGGCAAGGCAATTCTGATTGTACCTTTCTGCTGCTTCTCTGGATATTTCAATGCAGTTCAAAATATGAAGATTTAGCTGATGGACTTAAAGGAAGGGAAATAACCTGTCCTGCTAACTGTCCTTTCCCCAAGACTGTACATTTGCTGCATTTTTCCTTATTATTGTATCAAGCTTCAAAGTAGAGCCAGAGAGCCCAGAAAGCAGCCTGCAATCATCTGCTCCAGGTGTTCCATTCCTGCCTTCTCAGCTGTTATTGTTCCTCCACGCAGGCAGCATAAAGAAAGTGACATGTTTATTAGCTCACATTCAGCTGTGCCTGATTGATATCTACGCTACAGAGAAACAGCTTTTTGCAGCCATTTCACTTTCAGTGAAGGATGCTGTTTTAATTGTCATAGTCAGTCTTTTGTCAAATGTTTGCCTGCTGCCGAAGAGCCCAGGGTAGCACAGTAGCTGTTACTGCAGGATTAATGAAAGGCACGTTCTGTTCACACAAAACTGACACTGAGTTAAGTGACTTCATAGGAAAAGAGGATCTTAGCTAATAAGTACCTAAGGAAAGAAGGCAAGGAAGTCAAAACTGCAAGAATCCAGGGCCTGTCATACAAGGAGTTTTATTTTTAGATGGGAAATCATCTACTCTGTTGAGAATTATGACCATAATTGTTGCTCTTCTCAATCATTTCAATGAAGACATGTCAGAGTGGTACTGTTTTAATTATTTTACAATAGTACTTAAGAAATGGAACAGAGTTTCATGTGGAAGTTGGTTAACTACCCAGATCCATCACAGATAATTTATATTGTACAGCCCAATATAATTATCCTTGAAGTCAAGAGACACTTTCCATCAAATTCAGAGTTTACACTAGACCTAATATCTTCAGATTCAACCCCTAATTCTTATTTCTTCGCTCACCCTGATGGTGAGGGAGGCAGAAATAGAGAAAACAAAGAGCTAACAAAGCTTATTTGACACAGATTTAAAATATGGGAAAAATAACTATGAATGGCAAAGCATCTTATCTAGAAAGAAATTGTTCTATTAAGTCTTTCTCTCCAATGATGTTTTAGAATCCTAATGCATGAGTCCTATGAAAGTCTAATCACTGGTTCTCATCCAAGAAAAGCACTTAAGCACCTGCTTAACTTTTGTCTGTGAATGCTCCTGGCAGATGTCCTAAAATATGACTGACCTGAAAGCAGAATATTCAGCAACTAAAAGGTACTGTCCTTCTTAATGACTGTTACTAATGCAAGAAAGAGACATCAAATTAATTCTAAAGTGTTACCTAAAAAGAAGTAGAAATAATTAATTGATTAAATGCAATCAATAGTAGTATTAATCCTAGGAGGAAACACTTGGCAAGGTGCATTTACAAGTCCACCGTAGCCTAAGAATAAATGCCCACCTTGTTCTTTTATAATTTTCTCTCAAATCAGCCCTGAAAGCAAGCTCTAGGCATTTCAGAGACTTGAGAAGACTGGGAGGAGCCACAAGGGTTTTGGTGGAGGTCAGGTGTGGGAGAGGAAGGGAGGCAGAGAGGTGTCTCTTTGTCCTGGGACAGATCATTGCCTCTTTCTGTCTTCCTCCTCCTTTGAAGCTGCTGGATCTGCCAGCACAGGCAGAGCTGTTGCCTGATTTGTCTTCTGCCTCGAGCTAATTCTGGTAACTCATCACTTTTGCAAAGTGATCTACAGGATGTTTTGCTCACACGTGGTTTATATAAATTGTTACTATGTCAATACACTGCAGGGAACTAGCAAGAGGTAACAAATGACACAAAGACAGGTGATCAGCTTGATTTTGTACCTGACTGCAGTAACAGTGAGATAAGTTTGCTGCTGCTGATAGCTACGTGCTGCTGCTGATGGAAATTTTTCTGGCAGAACTTGTGCACTGGGATGGGAGAATCAGCAGCTTTATGGTGAGGACAAAGGCAGTGGCTAAAATCAGACATTTCCTTTCACAAGCCCTATCCCGTAGAAAGTCATCACTTGATCTTTAATGTTGTAATTATTGTGTCCAAACCAAAAATAAGGCAAATACTGTCTTTGTTAATTGGAAAACAGAGAAATCTACATTTGCTGGTATAAAATAGGAAATATATACCCCACAAACTGGCCAAACTCTTTGAATTGGGCTCATTAAAATGAGACTGTTTCAAGCCACTTGTCTGGGTTTTGCTGACACTTGTCAAACCCAGTGTTCAAAACCAGCTGTTTTACTCAGAGAATATTTTGTTGGATAATGGCATGATTCATTTGGTTAACCATACATGTCCCTGCTGCAGTGGCACAGACTTATCTTTCATCTTGGAAAGTAAAGGAACATTCCTATTATGCTTATTTCTTCCTACATGCTAACAAACAAAAGAATCAACATAGAGAAGACAAATTATTAATTCCATTTAAAGGAATCTTGATTTAATCTCTTTTTAACAGCTGAAATATCAGCAAGGGTTGATGAGACAAAACAAATGAAGCTCAGTATATTTTCTTAAGCTCTGTTCACACTGCTCAATCTCAGCCTTTCTGTGGAAGTCAGCAGTTTAAAACTCCACACACTGAGTGCTCATAAGGAAAAGATTTTAAAAAGTGGTGGATAATTTTGGTTATTTGTTTAGCCAATATTTCATAAAACAGAAGTGAAATGAGGAAAGGCATCATCATCCTTCTTTTACTCAACTTGTTAGTCATTCACCATGAGCAAGAGCACATTCATTCAGCTTTTCATGGGGAGAGTACAGCCTCAGTGGTGAGAGGAGTGGATCAAAACCTACGTGCTGCCAACACAGTTTTTCAGGTGTTCTGAGTCAAGCAAACTCCTGGCAACACAGGGAGGCTCCAAAAAATAGCTGCATCAAATGCAAAAAATGTCTTAAACACAGGAATTGAAAAATAATCCTCACTTAGATGTGGGGAAAAATCTGTATCTCTTCCCCTCTTTCACCAGTTTTTTCTCCTGTTCCTGCCATACACTTCATTGTGGGAGAAAAAAAACCCTCTGGCATGCTGTAATTACTGCAAGATTGGGCTTTGGTTCTGAATATTTCAGATTGCACACTATGCAAACAATCCAAAATGAGAATCATGCAAATTCTCACAGCTCCCCCCTCAGCCAACAGCAGCTGACATAAGATATCACTTCTACAGGTGATGAGATCACTTCCATAGGTAATGAGCACTCATCAGGGGTAGATCAAAGTAGGAAGCCAGACTAGGGTTATGTAAACTGCCTGGGTGTGGAGAATGGCAAGAAGTCCTGTCAGCTGGAGAGAAAACTGTTACAGGAGACTGGGAGGTGGGAGGGCAGGGAGGAGCTAAGGGAGCACCCAGACTTCCACCACCAAGGCTCTGCTTGAGGATGAAAGCAGATCAGCAATGACATGAAATCACATCTGGTAGCTGTGATTCACAACAACCAATGCTTCAAACACACCAGCTCTCAAAGGACAGTTGGCAAACCCTGCATAAGACACTGTCTCCACAGCTGGTTTTCTCAATGTCCCAGTTAAAGTGACTAAGATGTGGAGGTCTCAATGAGTACGGGAACATAACACCACCTCCTAAAGATGATTATTAGGTACAGGCAGCAGGGCTGAGAGAGATCCCTCTGCAGGTATGGCAAAATTTCACACTACTGGTGGGAAAGATGTGGCTTTTTATGCATTCTCTCTCCCTTAAACTTTACCTGTAAAAAATACATATTTATCATGTGAAAAATGAAAATGAAAAAAAGAATAGATCAGGACACTCGCTATTATTGTACTAATTTTGACGTGAATTTTAAACATTTGATATATTCACAATTACATAAGGTAGAGTTAAATAACAAATTCTTTCATTAAGAAGCCAGGTATGATGTGGTCATCCAGCCTGCCTTCCCTGCAGGACAGTGTAAAAAGGCTGAATTTATTTCTGTTTGAACTAGAACACCTTCAGTGGTACATTTCAAGCTCCTTTGTAGTTTGCTTACAACACACATCTTCCTATTTTTCATACATGGGAGTGTTCTAGTACCATAGCAATAACTAAACTAATGACATATTAATACACCAGTAAAAAGATGTGATATCACTATCACTCCTTTAAATCAACTGAATAAAAAAATGTATTACAGAACCTTCATTTTCCTATTGTATGATTTGGAGAGAAAAATGGAAATCTAAGTCAGAATTTACTCAATTATAGATTCATAGAATGCCTGAACCTCTGGAGATGATCTAGCCCATTGCTACAGCAGATTGACCCAGGGCAGGTTGCACAGGATCACGTCCAGGAGGGATTTTGAATATCTCCAGAGAAGGAGACTCCACAGCCTCTCTGAGCAGCCTGTTCTGGTAAAGAAGCTTTTCCTCATATTAATTTACTCCTGAAACTATTACTTTACATTCACCACAGAAAACCTGATCACCCCAAGGGATTTGATGATAAAGAATTTATGCATTAGAGCCAGACAGTGTTGGACTTTTATCAAAAATGGAAGGTATGATTAAATAACTTTTCTTCGATTTTTTTATTTTTTCTTTCCGAAGAGCACTGTTATGCATTTATAATACAAGACACTTGTTCACCTATTTCTGGAACAGTCTGACTGCCCTGACAAAGTACCATTTGACCTCTTTCCTGGCTTTCTTTCCACAAGTAAATATCCTGTAATACTTGACACTGTTTCCAAAAACATCACCCCAGTACATTAGATTAAATTATTCCTAGATGCAAGCTTCTAGAGTTCCTTTTATAGACACTCAAAGTTTTCTTCATGTAAGTAGCTATGCACCAGTGTCATAGAGCAGCTAGGGAGGAAACATATTATTGATGGTACAAAGTTCACTCCTGAAAGTCAGCTGAAGAACTTCTGCCTTTTAGCTATCGATTGAATTTGCAGTGATGGCTGAAGCAGAGATGGGAATGAATTAAAACACTCAATTGAGAGATAATATATTTCCCAATTTTCTACAGCAGCATGAAGGTCCAGCTGTGTCTGAGACCTTTCCTGGTTCTATGGAAAGAAAAAACCCCAAACCAGTATTTCAGCAATATCCTTTTCTGTGACCTATTTCTTTTCCTAAAAAGACTGCAGTGATTCACACCAAACACCCATCTGCCACAACACTCTTCATAAATCATCCTTGTAATCACAAGGCAAGTGATCCTGTGGTTTCATTCATTGAAAAGAGGTTTAAAAAGATTTGCTCAGTAAAGCAGTGAACAGGAAAGATAATTCCTCTGTCCTTCCAATTGTTCATCTTTGTTTCCCTGTACTATCTCAGATTTCCCTGAACTTTGTCCTTTGATGCATTCAGGGAATTCATATTCAATTATTGCTTGAATCTTAAACTATTGTTAGAACAACACTGTACCAAACAATCCCAATAGGGTTTGCACTCTGCAAAGGAAGGGTGGTGTCAGAATATACTCTCCTGCATTAGGTACCCTCATGGCAATCCACTGTCTGGTATATCTGACTCTTATGAGGCAAGAAATGTGTTAGACTATTAATTGCAACAAGAAATTATTTCGACAGAGTCAGGCAGAAAAGGAAAAAAAGAAATAACAGAGGAAGAGAGGAAGCTTTTGTAATCAACTGATTCAAGGAAAGGAATAAGCACAGTATTTTATTTAAAAGCAAGTCCAGGTGCAGCAGCCTGTATGTAAAAGGCTGAATGAATGGAGCAGACACTGTCTGAGTGTAGTTTATACGTTCCCTTTTGCTTTTTATATCTTTCAGCAGAGGCACATTGCATCTGTGTGTTTTGAACTGGTCAGATGTCCCTCTGACATTATACATTAAATAATGAAAACTCACAGCATACAGATGGCCAAGCCTTGGCAACAACTTTCTCCCAAATATGACTTGATTGGAAGGGATGAAAAAGATCCTTTGAACCTCCCCTTTCATTGAAATTTGACTTTAAATACTATAGACATTTTCATAAAAATAAATAAAATCTCTGCTCAACAGAATGCTTGGTTTTGTTTCAAATTTCAAATGTTATCTACTTTGTTCTTGTTTTTTATGAGAAGTTAGAGGGGAAAAAGACAAAGAAATATGCAAAACCACCACAGAAACTACGACTATAGAATATTTTTCAGAAGAAAGTTATGTTTCAACTAGTTTTACGCATCAACAGATCATCTGAAATCAAAACACCACTGACTACAATCAAACTTTCCAGCACATCTAAGAGTCTAGCCAAACAGATGCAGATACCACTGCTTTCCTTCATACTTGCCTAATGCAAGCCCAGTGTCTCTGCAACAAACAGAAGTGTCTACACCCAAGCTGATGTGCTTTTTACACAGTGCCTTGGTATAAAGGTCAAAACATGGTGGGTTTGGATCACAAATTCTGAAATGATTGCAGTGCAATGCTTGGTTCATCGAAAGAACTTGATATCTAGACTGGTGATAATTTATGACTTTATTTCATCTACCTAGATTTGACAAGAATCCAGTCTACTTCTAATTCCAAGAAACCATTCCATAGGATCTCGGTCGACAATTCATGAATGAGGTACGGTTTGACCTAGTTGGAAGGTTTCTCCAGAAAAGCAAGTCTTTGATCAATGGAACACAGTTTATTAACTTCTAATATATATTCATGGACAATATATTTCCTTCCACTCATCACCTTCCACACTCTCACCTTGCATTGTAGTTTTTCTAAACTTTAGTAGCTCATGTCTTTGGTATTCTCTTCAATCTCTAAAGCACTTACTGGCAGCAACCAAGTAACTGTCCCCCATCTCCATCTGCTCAACCAAACAAGCCAAATTTTACAGCTCTCCAAGACAGAGTCTTTGTTTTCCTATTTTCAGAAATAGCTCTCTCTGCCTCTTTCACTCTGGATTCATCTTTCTGAACCCCATTAACTGCTGCCTTGCATTTGAATTTGGTTTGCAAGTGACCTGATCATGCATAGATCAGTCTTTCTTCATCCTCCTTGGAGGAGTTTCTGCCACAGGAAACATGACTACATCACCTCTGGCTTTCTCAGTAAAAAAGACCAGGTCATTTATATAAATAAATAGATAATCAAACAAACCTCCCCCCACAACATCTCAACAATCACCAGAGACCTGTCTCTCTCTTTCATTTTGACATAAACAGTACAGGAAAGTGGTGAGGGCATTGTTGGTGCCATGTTATGTAAGCATTTATGTATGTGTGTATGACCAAATGGATCAGTTTCTTAAGAACACTAATTTATCATACTCCACGATCATCAAGGCAAATTGAAATTTGAAGCACACATAGAGTTTTAGGTGCATGCCTGACATGTACTGGCTTTCACCATGTGCCCCATGTGCTTTATAAAAACCAATGACAACACCACAACAAGCAAAAGAAATTCCCTGGCCTGACTGCTCTTGAAATGTGTTTATTTTATCTAACCTGTTTCAAAGGCTGATACTGAGCGAGAGTATTGTAGCAGGCTGAATATCAATCATTCATGATTGCATTGCTCTGTATCCCTGGGGATGGATGTGAAGATTTTTATTGAAGTTCTAGGCAATCATGAAGAATTGTACTCTGACATCTAGTATAGGCATTTACCTGATTTCTCATCTATCAGGGAAAGCTCTACTCCCTGCTGTCCAGGGCCACATGTAAGCAAGCTGGTGAAGAGCATACAATACAATGGTGGGCAGTGCTGATACAACTCTTTTTTGAAGCTCCATTATTTACTCTCTTTTCTTATAAAAAAACCAACAAAATTGGCTAGAGGGTACCTGTGGTGAAGATGAGCCTTTCAGTGTGAGCTGAAGATAAAAGTTGTAATGCTTTTTGTGTGTCTGCAGAGGGCTGGGCAAGAACTCTTGAGTGAACTGTATCATTTGTTCCAATGACGTGCTAACTCAGATCCCCAGGGATAACAATTTGTTGTGACAGCCTCATTTTCTGTCATATTGTGGTCTCTTTCATGCAGATTCTCTCATCTTACCTTTCAGCTCTCTGTTATCTGTGTACCTTCCCAGCCCACAAGCAATGCCTCCCAGCACAGCACAATCCCCTCTGTTCTGCTCTCCTGGGGTGGGAACCATTTCCATACTGCCATGCCAGATGCTGAGGCACTCCAGGTTGACTATGCTCTTGCATGACACCCCTGCATTCACACCAAATTTGTGGTCTCAATTGAGACATCAACATGTGTGAAGTCTATGTTTGCTCTTTGAGGTGGTGTTTGGGTTTAGGGCAGATAAAACATTGCAGCAGAGAAGCAGTGGCTGTCAAACCCCCTCACACCTCAACCTACAGTGTGGAGGTCCTGACACCTCCACCACAAAGTCAAACACGTGAATTAAAACCCTTTCCATCAGGGCATTGTTGAACTCTGAGCGTGGGGATGGATGCACAGACATTCCTAGGGATTTGTCCTGAACAACTTGCAGGCACCAGGGGAAAACTTCCTCACCAGCTTCTCAGATGTGGCTGATTGCACAAGTGCTTCCACGGAAAAGACAAACAAAATAACTTCACTTAATGGTAAGGATGTTTTGGGCTGGGCTGAGTACCCTAGCATAAGGCAGAAACATGTGAGACTGAATGAACCAGTGTTTGGTCTGGAATGCCAACTAGCAGATGAGCAGCTAGGTTCAGTCAGTTGGGTTTTGGTTTTTTGTTGTTGTTGGGTTGGGGTTTTTTTTTGTGTGTGTGGTTTTTGTTTTTTAATTTGTTTGTTCATTATTTTCAAGGCACCCGTGGGTCTTACTGAGTAAGTGAACACTTCTATTAGGGCTTGGAGAAGAGTAAAACAAGTTAAAACAAATGGATTTCACTAGGGTTTAAATCAACTGTGTTTTGTCCTCACACTCTGCTCTCTGCAGCCTACCAAGATGCAAAAGACCATTTGCTGAGCACTGGAAATTATGGAAAGATGGTATGAAGTATGTACTGTTCTACATCTAGAAATTTGTTACAGGTGTGAAAACAGTTCAGACATGGCCACATCAGGGAATGACACTTCTGTGGGCTCAGGATGGTACCAACATTATTTGTTAGATATATTTATATTTCTACAGACAACTGCAGGTTGTGTCCATGCAGTGTCCTTAGGGAAGATGTCCCTCACTAGGGAAATAGAGGAATTTGTTTAAATAAACCTCACCATGGAGCACCTGTAAGATATAGACAAAGTCCTAGATACAACAACCAAGCCTAGAGAGATCAGTGTGAACTTTGTGCTTCTCACTGGTGGGGAACCAAGGAGAAGTCAGGAAGCCAGGGCAGCTCTCCTTGATGACTCTGAATGACAAACCCTGGGGAGTGTGTGGAGCTACAACCAGGTGGAGAGCTCCTAATGTCTCTCCCACAGACTGCTGCTGGGTTGCCTGTACAGAGCTCTACCTCTTTTTTGTCCTGTGACAACACTACATTTCTTCTCAGTGGTAAAAATAGGAATATGTATTTTTAATACACTTTTTTTTTCTCTCCTTGGCAGATACAGATTGAGAAATGCAGAAGAGCAAATAAGACCTTTTAAGGCCTTTGAAGAAAATGGCTTTTAGAAAGGCTGTACTCCCCTCAATAACTGTTTAGTGTTTTCTCAAGGTCGAGCAAAGGGCTTTAATCAATAATAAGTTGCACACAACAAGCTAGGAAGGTTAAGTAGACCTAGAACTCTTGTCAAAGTACATGACATTAATTAACATTATGAAAGCAAAATAATAGTAGTACCCCATAAAAACTGCATTAGGAAGGAGATAGAATAACACAGGTCATGTTAACTTACTGCATAAGGGAAAGGAGGGGGTAACATTTTTTTCTGGTGAGAATTAGGAAACTATGTAGTTCAGAGGCTATAAAGAGACCTCAGATATAGATCAGAGGTCTCAGGTGGTACTGGGGGACTTAGATGAATTTCAGCTGAGAAATGGTGGGGTGTTATGTTGATGTCAGGTCCAGTTGGGCTAAATGCAGCTGCAATTGTTGTGATTTTTATCCTTTGTTCTGAAAAAAAAAAAAAAAAAGAAGGGAGAAAAAGAAAGAAAGAAAGAAAGAACAAAATATAAAAGGGAAGTCAGAAAGAAAGACCAAAGAGAAATAAGCAAAGTATAAGAAATTAATCCTAGCCAGACCTATGCCTTCCTTTCTTTTTTTCTTGTCAGTAGTGGATGATCATGAACCAGCCAGAAGACAGGAAACAAGAAGAGGAAGAAAAAGAGGGAGGGAGAAGCTGTACCTTAATGGGGCACAGGGTTGCTGCTGTGGTGTGTTCTACCATCTGTGCCACTGGTTCCCTGAGTACTTCACACTAAGGAAAAGCAGCAGTATCAAAAGCTGCCCTTGGCCACACCAGAATTCAATCCAGCCTGTGTTGGAGTGACCTGTTCTGTGATCTGCTGCTATGACCTTGCTGCTGATTTATGGCTTCTTGCCTGGAAACAGTGCAAAGAGTCATATAAAGTTTTTGCTTTTTTTTCTTTTTAATTCTATACTGCTGCCATCAATAGCTCCTCTTTGGATGTGCTCTGCAAGCCTGTGAAATAAAACAATTCCCAGGCCTCTTGACCCTTCTATCATTTTCTCTTCCGCTATCTTTTTGTGCCATGTAGGAACCATAAAAGAACAAAAACTCAGCAAACTGTCCTACCAGTTCATGATGCACTCTAAGTACATTCTTATAGCAAATTTAATGTTAATGAGCACCAATTACTCTTGGAAATCATCATAAAAGGCATAAAAAGGCTGATACTGTATATTTGATATACTCTGGAGGCTATCTCCAAGATGGAAGTGCAATTATGAGAAACATCCACAAATTCCCTCCATGGGAAGATGGTAATTTCTGAGTACATGGTGTGTTTGTGGTTTGGGCATGCATCACATTTATGGGCCAGACCAGTACTCATCTTTGAGAGGATGGAATTTGCACCCTTCTGTAACAATAAAAATGATTTTACTGAGAAAATATCTTCAAAATTGTTACTGTAAAATACTGTCATTAAATGTATAGGAGATAATCAGCTTTTCTACTCTGTTTCTCAGTTATGCAGACAAGGTTTCTTCCAGAAGAAAAATTGGAGTGGCATAAAGTGAATAAGCAAGGCAAAGAAATGGTTCATAGTTCTGTGAAATTATATTAATTATAAAAATAACAACAATAACAGTAACAATAATAACTCAGCAACCATAATTTCTAGACAGTAATTCACACCACAGTAAAGTTAATAGGACTTCTCAGGGTTGTAAGAACCTGCTCAGCTGCCAATGTTTATGGGATGAGCCCGTGAACATGCTGCAAATTCCACAAACATGACACCTCCCAGACAAGCCTTTGCAGAAATTTCTAAGGGAGGTTTTATTAATTAAGAGTCACAGCTGTCATCAGAGGCAGAAGAAGTATTTAAACAACAGATAACATTTTTTTTCTGCCTCTCTGCTCTTCTGTCTCCGAGACAGACAGAGATGGACTTCCATGTGACTGCTGACAATGTCATGGCCATTGGTTTCCTTCAGAACAAAGTCAACATTTGCTGTTCATCTATGCACTCTTACAGCAGCTGAGTAAATTAATATTAAAGACATATAATGTATCATTATAATTCTCTGTCAGGTGAGAATTTTGTTTTTATCTTGCAGATGTCAGAGGAAGGCCAAAAGCAGCTGAGCATTAACAGCCAGGGAGGTGCCATGCAGTACAGTACTGACAAACTATTTTATCTCCCCTTGGTGTGCAAGTGGTTGAGGGACCACAGTTTGGCCCCTCAAATCTATCTACTTCCTAAAACATCTGTCACTATGATCGGGTTCTATTTTCATGTCTGAAATTTCAGCCTGAACTGTGGCTTGAATCATTCATATACCAGTGCTCTTAGGAGAACTAAATTGTGTTCAGAAGTTTTTGCGTCATGGTTGGAATTCCATGAGACTCTTTGATCATGTGACTCCAAGAATTAAATTTGTAGGCTGTGTATGTCAGCAAGTGATGTCTCTCTCCTGTTTGTTTCAAAGGAAGACATCATTCAGAGTGAGAGGAATTAGGAGCTGGATTTCCATGCAAACTCACGTGGGCTCTTTGCCCTTAATCTCAGAAATAAAGGTAAATGGATGGGGAAAGGCCATGCTGGCATGGTTGCAGCTTGGGAAGCCATAGATGAGCTATTTTTGAATTGCTGATAGCACTGGAGACACAGCAACAAGAAGTTCAAGGCAAAAACATTTCCTTTCCTTTGCACATCTGGCTATCCCAATGCAATTACCTGTACAGCACTCCTGCAAGGTCAGAGGCTGCTATTAGTCTTGAAAATAAATTGTCTGCTGGGACAACCTTTCCATGTGCCTAATTCTGAGTGCCAGAAGCCTGGGCAGACAGTGTAACAGGGATGGTAAGGATGAACCAGCTGGAAGGACTGCAGGGTGAGTGGCTCCCCTTGCCCCTAGCACATTGTAACTTCCCATGAGTCACTTGGAAGATATTAACAGTCACCCAAGCCACCCCAAAAATAACATTTGTTTCTCCTGCTGAAACTGCTGACATTTAACTATAGAGGAGAAATGTAAATATCGCTGAAATATCTCCACCTCTGAAAAGCTCCTTTAATATCCACAAGTAGCTGCCAGGTTTGTCAAATAATAAATCAAAGTCACTTCTCTCCAAATACGAAAACGGCAACTGATAAATCTCGGGACCAACCACTACCAGGCACAAGTACACTGTATTTGGGAACAATTCCATCAAACAGAACATGGCCAGCAAAATCCAGCTCCGTGCTCTGTGAGAGGCTTGCTTTGCACATTTCTGTACCAAAGCAGGTTTTCCTGTGACTTTCCTGGCCCAGCCTTCATGCCATAGAAGGCTTCTGTCAGGACAATGCAATTCTTTCCATCATCCTGGGGAAATCTCAGCAGAGCATCACAAAACTGTGGGGTGTCAAAAACCTGCAACTCTCTAAGAATCTAACCTACAAATATTTATGTTTGTTGTTATTTGTGATTCTCGTTACAAATATTTTAATTACACAATTTGTAAAAATCGTATTTTCATGGACTACATATAAGAGTAATTATATTATTAAGTGCCTTACTTTTTAAGGAAGAACTTATTTATAATGCACAAGCTCAGTCACTTCTGTTTCATTTTTGTCTTAATTTTTACTTTCATGAGATCTTATTCTGCAAAATGGGTTAGATTGTAATCTGTCTGGATTTGTCTCAAATTTAACCCTTCCTCATATGCTTCACATCCACTGCTCACTGTAATGCCACAACCTTGGCAGTGACTGCATAATCAATATAACAAGGTTCTGTCTGTCCCATAACAAATGCAGGCTAGGAAGGTAACATAATACCCAGGAAGTAAGAATTAAATCCAAATATATTGCTGATAGCAGGACTTTCTGTTGAGTGCTCATAAGCACTGAGGCAAGTTGGATTCTTCAAGGTTTAGTGCCAGCTCTCTTACAGTCTCCTCGTGCAGCTTTGGGAATATGTCATGCTTCAGGATCAGATGCTTTTCAGATTGTTTAAAAATTGTTTAAATAAAACTATTGGTATTTTCTTAGGAGGTAGAGTTTTCAGTCTGTGATTAGGGTTTGTAAAAAAAACAAACCTCAAACTGATCTCATGAAAGAAAATGTTCCACTGGCTTCAGAGAATGAATCTGCATTGATGCAGTAAGCTTTGCTTTTCAACACCCACAAAGAGGAAAACCATGCATTTATCAGATTTTATTGCCCTTCACAGTTCTTCTGTGAAAAGCCTTGCTTTCTCTTATATACAAGTTTTATGGACATTGTACCAGTTACACAAAAATTCCAGAAATGTTTTCCATAATGTGCTTGGGTTTTACTTGTTTAGTCTTCTTCTACAAACAAGTTATGGAAATAGAGCCTAGAAATCACCTGGGGGTAGGGGAAGTGTGTGCTGGAATTAATATTGTCTATGGCAAGGTATCCAGTGCATACTATGTATGAAGGAGCAGCAGCTTTTTGCCCTGCAGTTGAAACTGGATAATGAAAGGAAACCAAAATTGCCATTCTTCTGACAAGAGCTGTTGAGATCCAGTTTTCAGTCATCTCTGCCTTATACAACCACACTTAGGAGGCTACTTTGGCTGCACTGTAGCTTTAATTAAACACACCTCTCAGTTTTGCTTTTAATGAGCAAATGCTCAGATCAGTGAAACCACAACCAAGACTGGCATTAGTTGACCATGTCAGTAAGATATCCAATAGCAGAACTCCCAGATCTCATGGGCGGGTTTCAGTTTGCCAAAGTCAGTAGCCAAATTCTCAGAAGCTTTTGGCACATTGGATGCAAAGCTGTTGAGTGCCTAAAAGGAAGCAAAGAGCCTGTGAAAGTCTGGCTCCTGTGGGGCAGAGAGACTGAGCTGGAGAATGGCCCTTCCAGGCACGTCGGAACTTGTCCTGTTGCTGCCAGCTCTGGGCATGTTCAGCAGGTAATCAGTGTGTGCTGGCACTGTGGCTGTCAAATCAGCACCTCTCCTGGGTTCTGAAGTGACACACACATAAGCAAAACAACATACCCAGAGATATACACACACAAAAACTTCCTTTGTCCCTGGCATGTCTTATCAACACTTTCAAGCTTAGGAAAAAATGCCCTCCATTCTGCACAGTTCCAACTCTGACACCTCACAGCCTCCTGCTGAGCTGCACAACTCTCAGTACTAAGCAGTGTTTTTATCACCATTTGACAATTGTGAGCTCATGGAGTTAAACACTCCTAACTTGGTTCTCAGCTCCAGCTGCCCTCTGCACTTTGTCAAGGCTGCTGTAAGAGTGCCAACACAATCAGCTTCTGCTGGGGACTGCAAGAACTGGTCTGCCTTTTCAGGCAGAACTTTTCTATCCATAGTGAAATACAGAATTTTGCCAAATACATATAGAAAGATATATCTATATACACACACATATTTACACACATATTAGAAGGAAATTGTGTCTGGCTTGAGAGCAATTCCTGGTTCTTGCATTTCCTGACTTCTATCATAGCTCCTCACACAACAGTTTTTGTTATTTACATTCCCATTTAATTGGAGCTAGGACATGACTGTTGAAATTACAGATAACCTTGTCTATCTAAAGCACTGATTTAGGTTTGGAGCTATTTAATCATTGCTTTAAAATGTTCACAATAATTTGATTTTTAGAAGCTTACTAATAATAAGTATTAGACTGGAAGAGCATAGAGTACATTGCCTATAGGACAGACAGAAGTCCTTCTTCTGAGAAAATAGGATAAAATAAGGGAACATTACAGAAACTGCTATGGGTTAGTTGTAGTGAACAGTCAGAAAACTAATGTTTGATTTCTTGGCAGGCTGACCATCTAGAGACTGAGACTCAGCCCAGGACACAGAGGACAGAGGTACCTGTCTCCTATTTCCTTCCATGGAAGAACAATCAATAAAAATTATCAAGTTCCTATCACAGTCCTGGAAAGAGAGGATTGATGAAGAAAAATTATTGAGTGTCTGACCTAAAGCTAGTCTCAGCTACAAGAGTGTCAAAATTCTTCAGCTTCAGTAGATCAGGCCCTCAAGGTTGTTTCTACTGATTGATGTTTCCCTGTTGTTTCAGATGCTGCCAAATAACATAAGTACTAATAAATTCCCAGGGAAAAAACAGATTAAATGGACAGTGTACCAGACCCTTGTGCATCCTGATCAGTCTCCCCTTAGAAAACATAATTGGGTAAAAGTATTTTTGACTTCTCCTTGAGGCTGCACAAGCATTTTTCATTTCATAGGTCATATCGGAGAGACCCTCCGGAGAAAGTGTGATACTGGCTTTACAAGTTTTTTTTAAAAAAGGTTTGGCTCAAATAGAACAAATACAGCCAAGACAGCAGCAACAATAATCTCTGCATTGCCCTATAAATATTAAGTTCACAATGTAATATGTGTCAATTAAGGATGATCTGTGCTGTAGACCAATATACAATATAACAAACAATGGAATGAGATCAGCGCCATACTTTAAAACATAAAATCCAAACAGCCATCATGCAGCAAAGCCTTATAGTATCACTGAACTCAAATTAATATAAAACCATGCTTAAGAGATATACAGATTATATAGTTCTCTTGACAATTCCAGCCAGGACCATTTACATCTGCCTTGTTTTGTTTTTCTATTCCATTTGTTATTTCTATTCCTGAAGTACAGAGCAAAAATCCAGTCTCCTGGAAGCCAAAGGCAAAACTTGGTGACTTTTTTTTTTTTGTTGGTAATAAAAAGAAAATCAATAAAAGAAATTAAGAAAATAATAAATTCCAATAGGCAGATATTAAAAATTCATTTTTTGCTATAGTCGTGGGGGAACTTTAAAGAAAAATTTTAGTACAATCCGTGATCATTTTAGACAGAGAGTAACAGAAAGATAAGTCATTTAACTTTAATTGTATCATCAAAATTGGCTTGCCCTTTTTTTTTGTTATGTTTTGTTTTGTTTTGGGCTTTTTTTCTGGTGGTTTTGTTGGTTGTTGTTGTTGTTGTTGTTGTTGTTCAGGAGGTAACCAGGTGTAAAAATCACACCTGGAAGAGAAAAATCTAAGCATCTCTTCCAGTGAGATTAAATGAAAATAATTGCAAGACTTCAAAACAAAAAACAAAAAAAAAAAAACAAAAACAAAAAAAAAAAAAAAAAAAAAAAAAAAAGAGATTCAGATGTCCTTGGACATATTGATATGAAACCTGAGAAGTTACATTGGCTCACAAGTGAAACAATAGTGTTTTGAACTTGAAAGTTGAAATGCAGAAGAAGTTATCAGAAATACTTGAATTTGAAATATAAACATACATTCTTAAAATCAGATTAACACACTGATAAAGAAAACCTGCTATGTCTTGATTGTTTATTTCTGAAATCCTCCTCTGAGGACTACATATCATTTAAGATGGCAAGCTTTTGCCAAATTAAATCTCTTCATCTCAATAAAAGAGAAACAGGACAAAAATTGATGGTCCTTGCTTTTTATGCATCCAAACTCTATGTTCTCTGGGTTCTATCTGACTTCTGATTTATGCTGTTTCCTCTGGTTGAGGTGAAGGACTGAATAAGAGAGAATTTGGGGGAGGGTTTCCCCTTATAGAGGAAAGAGGTTACAAGCTGCAAGGGTAATATTAAGAATTTCATTAGAGTCCTTAAGCAGGTGTTTGATTTCTGGAATTATATTCACAGATTCTTCCCAGGCAGAGCTGCTTAAAAGCAACCCTTTCACTGAGTCCCCTGATTTCTTCTGTCACTTGTCTAAATCTATCCTTCTGCATTGACCACTCTGCCTTCACCTGAAGCTAAGCAAGCAAAGTGGTAAAAGTTTCAATATCCCTGGCTATTCACAAGGAGATGCAATTCATTTTTGCTGTTCAGGCCAGCAGTCCACTGAACTACATTTCTATGCCTTGCCACTCCTCTTTGCCCTCCTTTTGGACAAATCATTACCATATATTTTTGCCTTTGGTTGTCCACTTTACAACTAGAAAATATATTGTGTATTTTTGATGAACACTTGGAATTCTATGAGTAAAAAATCAAAACAAGTTACCAAACAAAACAAACCAAAAAACCCAAAACAACAGAAAATTCTCAAGAGAGTTTGCTATGATTCATTATCTTACTTCCAAGAGGTGAATTACCAGTCACAGGAAATAAATGTTACATGGCACCTTCAGTGTTCAGAGACAGAATTTCAGAAAGCTTGATTTACTGATGACTAAAACCAACCAAAAGATTTTAATCCCTGATTAAAAGAGCTGCACAGTTTTTAAGGGGAAAGGCTCTGCATCTATTAACAATCCCTGCTAGCATCCGTGACTCAAGAGGAAGCATTTAATTTTACCTTCTTTTCTGCTATTTTTCTTCTATTTTTGAATGATGTGGAGAGGGTGGAAGTTACTCCACTGAGCAAATTTCAGCCAATAAAGTGACAGTGAAGGGAATGAGGCTCTCTACATGACAGTTCCTTCTCCCTGTGTAATCACCAGAGAAGTCTGTCCATAAATGACCCTTGCTTTCCATTTAAAATCCTATCATCTCAGTAGGAAAAGTCTTCTAAAGCCTCTGACTTCGAGAGAAAAAGCTCTGCTAGCTGGCCTAAGGGCAATTTCTTCCTTCTGTTTACCTCTTCGAGAGGCAGCAGCCCAAACACATTACTGTCTAGAAAGTCCTGCTCATAAAATAGGGGGGAGGAGGTGGGGTGGAATGGGGCAGGAACAAAATAAAAAGAGATCTGGAGCTGAGGCAGAGAGAAAATCAGGGTATTGTATCCTTTAGTGCAAGCAGCATGTGTGTCAAGAAATGCATAATTAAGATTTAACCCAAGATCCACCCCACTACAACCTCTATTATTTTTGTGGGGCCATACCCATGCAAGTTTCCCTGACAGCACAATTTACTTTAAGAAAGCTCTTTGTCATAAGAGGCATTGCAGGACCCCACAGAAAGCTGGTGATCATCACCATGATAGTTTGCCTCTAACTTTCACTAATTCAAGCTAACATAACCCATTTAGATAAAACTCAGTCCCTGCCTGGATCGAACTTACAGCAAGGGCTAGATCAGCATGTGCACTTGCTTGCAAGGCATTCTGCTCCCTGCAGAAGAAAAAAGGACTGACTTTTTCTCCTCTCTGGAAAGTGATCCTCCACAACAATGGCAGCCAGCATCCTCAACACCTCCACAGAGAGCAGCAATCATTTAGGACTCTTAGCTGGTGTATGTGACATGGACCCCATCATTGGTCTCAATGAAAAAGTCTCCATTGACAGCAAAAGATGTTTAAATGATATTAGGAGAGGTCAAGCCCCTGGACAGCTTCCTTGCCTGAGCAATTCAGCAGAATATAAAAAAGAAGTTTGGTTTTGTTTTCCTTTCGAGCTTCTAGTGCTGATAAAGCTTGAGCAGAAGAGTTCCTGAAGCCTGGGAAGGTTTCAGTGGCCATTGCCAAAGTTGTCCCCATCAGCAACCTCCCACAGAGGGAGTTGCCAACAGCAGGCTCATGTTGCTGCTCCCAATTGATGGAACCACAGAGCTGCTAAAAACTTTTCCCTCTGGAAGAGCCCTCACCTGTCACACATGGACACAACAGTGCTGAGAGAACAAGATCTCATCCTGATGGCAAGGAACCAAAGTGTCTCTTTCATGCCTTGAGGTGCCTACCTGTGTCTCTCTCCTCTCACCACACCTCTTCACAAGCTCTTGGAAAGCCTCTCATTCCCCATCTTTTGGCCTCTTCATGGGGAAACAACAGCTGAGAGCCTCCCTTCCCCATCCCAGGCATCTCATCTTCCTCCAGGAGGCTTTTACACCTCCACTAGCATGCCAGAAACAGCCAGAAACAACCACCCCAAAACCCTAATGAAACCCCTTCTTAAGTACCACATTCCATGGCAGGGCTGCAGTTGCATTTCTAGGAAGCTGCAGATTTCCATAAAGATGCCCATAAACCTTGTTGTTATCTGACATAGCTCACCTGAATCTAAATGATTTTATATGATATATAATGCAATCTGGCTAATCACTGACAAAAAAACCCAAACAAACAAACACAAAAACATCAACAACAAACCACCACCACCACAACAAAAACACAAAACAAAACAAAAAAACCCAAACCAAAACAAACAAACAACCCCCCACCCCAACAAAACAAAACAAAACAACCCCCCAAAACCCAAAACAACAACAACATCAAAAAACCCAAACAAAAACAACAAAACAAAACAACAAAAACCAACCACCAAAACCCCAAGTAGTGAGAGACTCTCTGGGCTGCCTGAGCTGTACTGAAAAATCAAGATTTTCTAGAAATCAACTTTCTAGATTTTTCTAGAACAATAGCCTTGAGGCCAGGCTCATTCAGTCTCAGACAAAGCTCAATAGGGAAACTGAGACTTGACAAAGTGTCTCAGCAAAGATGCACAGCTTGGAACAAGTCAGATAATTTGTAGTAATTGCAGGTGGCTCATGCAGAGCCATGAGAAGACTCCCTTGAGTCAACTTGCACTTAAGTTGGACTTCTTCCAAGAAGATGTTTGACTTTTTTTTTTCAATCAGAGCCAAAAAAGGAATTAAAAAAGCTTTTAATCACTCTAAGAATCCCACTTAATCAGACTACTGTCTGAGTTTGCTTCTTTAGCACTGATGAATTAATGTAATTACAGTGTGATTTAGCTAAGAGTTTTGATACTGTAATATAACAAGTTTTTCTATCAGTTGCCTGCATTTGTGTCTGCTACAAACCTTGCTTACAGAAAAAGGTTGATAAGAGGTCTTAAAAGCAACCCTCTGACCAAATTCATGAATTTCCATGTTCAGACCCTGCTATTCTTATTTCCCAAAATGGCTTATATAAATTATTACTATGAACTATCCTATGATACACAGGATAGTTCATATAATTATGCAAACTGAAACCAAGTAAATAAACCCAGTGCTTTCTAAGTGGACTAGATATTTAAAGGGGAAAGGAAGGTAAGAATCTGAAGTACCTTGGGCCATAATTTACATTACTTGTGTTGGCATCATATTCTCCACTTTTTCCCCCTCCCCAGGGAATTCATTCAGACATTGGACTCACAGGTTTTTGTCTGGCTACTTTGAAATGCACAAGCTAATGAAAATCAGTCTATTGCTGAATTTGGAAAGAAGCCACAGTCACAGGTAAGACAAACTGGTTAATGCAAAGTCAGATGTAACAACAAGATTAGAACAAGTTTAAACCCATAGCCCAGTGGAGTCATGGCCAGAGAATTTTTCTGAAACCATATGGTATCTGCCATGAGAATGTCAAGAAATATTGTTTGTAGCCACATAGCTGTCTGAGGGATGGCAGATGGAGGAAACAGTACATGTGCCAGCATATCTAATTATCCTAGAGGCTCTTAATTCCTTTGTTGTTTTTCAAATGTCACTGTCAATATCTGATTCAATGACCATGGAAATGAAGGGGAGTTTCTCAACTGACTCTGGCTTCAAACCAACACAGTTTATGTAAGAAAGTATTTGGCTGCTGGCTTGTTGCAGAGTTGTTTGCAGGACACAGGGAAGAGAAAAGAATGGCTCAAAAGCCTCTGGAACTGAGGCTACTTCTGAGCATTAAAGGCTCAGGGATTTACTGTGAGTCTATAGTAATGTAGACATTTCACCCTAAATCCAGATTTGGAATGCTTTTGTGTGTGCTTATATCAATAGAAAACCACCCCGAAGGCTGGTTTCCTTTTATTTTTCTTCCTCTCAGAAAAGATTTTTTTTTTCCTCCCAGTTAAAGCTCTGCTGCTTTTTCTGTTCTCATGTTGTTTTCTCATCTCCATGACATGCTCTTGCACACTGACTGATCCAAGGCATCAGTGCCAGGGATCCCACTTCCACAAGGGTGGATTGTTGTCACATCAGCTGCCTGGCTGGGTCCAGTTGCTGTACTTCATCCCATGCCAGATTTCCCTGTCATAGGAAAAACAAGGCATACAGCAGAGGGACAGGCACCCACTCACTGTGGGAGCTCCAAAAACTTCAAGAGCAGAGCTTCTTTTGCATAAGGGGATCTTTTGCTGTGCTGATTCATGGCACAGCAGAAGGATTCAAGCTGGTTGGGCAAAGAGATCATTTTCCTTTGCTTTGGGAAGGAGCTGGCAGATGGTGCAGGAAACCTCTGTTCCAGAGCAGCACTGACCTTGTTAATGGTGCCTACTCATGCTGGGCTGGGAGATCCTCTCATTTTATTTATCTGCCAGGGGGAAGCAAGCTGATACCTGCTGCCCAGACAGCCCTCACACGACCCAGTGTGAGCAGGCACATGTGCTCAGCTCTGCCAGCCTGTACTCAGGGCTGGCCTGAGCTAATCCATGGAAAGGAGTCAGTGACTGACCAGTGACTCGTGCTTGGATTACACATTCCTCAAACAAACCTCACAGGGTGGCTGAGGAGAGGAAGCATTGCCATTTCTACCCCATCCACATGAAGGTACAGGTACATGGCTGATGACAGCACTCAGATAAGGCAAAAGAGTTCAGCACAAGATCTCTAATCCAGTCCTGAACATTAGCATCCTGCATCTTGGGGCAGCTTACACAGCTTGGAGTGACATTGGAATAAAATCAGGTCCTGTGGCTGTGAGCCAGCCAGGTTTACAGAGGTGTACTTTGAATAACTGCACTTTTTCACTGTTGTGTGCTTGGGCATAACCTGGTGTTAGATAAAGGAGTAACACTTCCAGCAAAGCAGCCTGCTTTTGTTCCATCTCCCCTCTGGGCTCTGAAGTCTGTTTAAGACTTGATTTGCACTGCCCAAGGCAAGACCAGAAGGAATATGGTCTGAATCTATCGCTCAGGGAGAAAGAAAAATGTCATTCAGACTCTGAAAATATAGTTTTTTATGACGACAGAAAAAAATCCCACTTATGGACCAGAGGGTTTGCTCACAAATATACATTGCTGCTCATTCTTTTGACAGGCACACAACTAAGTTTGCAAAGATTTAATCACAATTTTTGCACAAGAATATGGTCAGGAACTCTGTCCAGGAAGATACATAATTTTTGATGGCTGTGATCTTTTCTCCTAAAGAAAAATTTTTGCTTTGGTGAACATTATTTCCATAGCACACGTGTGTATTCACACATATCTGGACTGGCAACTGTGCTGGGGATTATACAGTTGTTCCCCTAAACCCCTTGCTCCAATTCATTAGTTTCTGGTTTAGAATTATTGCCTAATGGGATGTTAGATCTTGAAACACTGAGTTTTGAATTGAAATCTTACTGAATGCTGGTTTTGGCTTGAGTTTTTTTCACTTGAGGACTCTGCCTTGAAAAAAAAAATGGATAGGAAGCTTCATACTCAAAAAAGAGCTCTCCTTTTTTCTTGTATTTTTTAAATCTTTATAGCAACCCTTTCAGGAAGTTTCCTAAACTCTAACAAAAAAAAATATATTCAGTCCTAATCTTACATGAGCTGGTACAGAACAATTTTGGGTTTTGATATGGTTCATGAAGAACTACAGTCAAAACTAAAGATATTTTCCTGCCCTCCTCGTATAAATAAACATAGCCAACCAAACACATTCCCCAGTGTAACCAACCTTTAAACTCCGAGACAGAATTTCTCCTTTTTTTCTGACTTGATATTCAAAATTGTAGAGAGTAAGTTTTAAAAAAGATTTTCTACGAAAAACACACACCATTTCCCAACAATGTTTTATTTTTAAGTTCTTTTTAAATTGACTTGCTGGTTTTGCTCAACATTTTCTACTCCACAGTTTTAACCACATTCATAATCCACTCAGCATATGGCAAAATCTAAGAAAATTCAGTCAGAGAACCATTAGAGTAAGTGGAATGAGACACATTGCCTATTTAGCCTTATATATTGCTTGCAGGAATTGCTTTTGCTTCCAGGGAAAGAAGTTTTACTTAGCGTGTAGATCTTCAATTATTAAGTGTAATGACTCAGAAGAAAATGTTGTTATTTTCTAACCCCTGGAGATAAGTAACTTATGACTTCAAGCACAATGGTAAATATCCCTAAGCTTGAATTCTGGATAGCAGTATTATTTCTACAACTTTGCAAGTCAATACAGAATTCCTACTTGTTTAGCAAACCCCAGTACTGTGTGCATTGAGATGTGAAGTGATTGGCAAACACAATCAAGGAAAAAGGAAAAAAAAAAGTATCAAATTATGGAAGCACCTCACTACAGGACTGAGAGGTAACACATATTTTCCTGTAGTTACTAGTTTGAAGGCAGGTCAGTCCTAACCCACAGATACAATCCAAAGGTTGATATTGAAGCATTTGACTCAGATGGGATGTTGTATTCCAAGGGATTTTCTCAGTTATAGGGCTGAGTCCCTGCATTTTTTGCAGCTGTGTATGAGATCAGACCCTGTAGGTCCACAGAAAACCCAGCCTAGGGAGCACTCCACACTACCAACCACCAAGCCTGCTAAGAACCCTTCTGAAAAACTGAAACATGATTGAACTGTGGAGCAGATGGGAAAGGTCAGTTTCTCACCTGAAATCAAAGTACCTGTACTCTTGAGGTTGAATTCATCAGCACTTGTATTAAATTTTGTGCTTCATTTCCCCAAAGTAAATGACAAATTTTCTGGAAAAAACCTGCCATCTATAATAGAAGCTGCCCTGCCCATAAAAAAATTACTCCAAAAACAACCTTTTTTTTTTTCTAAATCAGAAGTTTTATCACTGGATTCTTGACTTCACACTGCATTACCAAAATTTAATCTGTGCATAATTAATACCTTCTTTTAGCTGATTTGCTTCATCTTGACTTTTGAAAGTATTTATTATACAGGGAATAGCCTCACATTCCAGATGATTCACTACAAGCTCTCTGATAACAAGATGAAGCTGATAACACAACAAAACTGTTAGGAAATCTGTTTAATATCAAAAAGAAGAAACACAATATTTTACTATTAGAAAGTTCTGTGAGAGACGGCAAAGAAAATAAGTTATCTGTTGGGTAGGAAGACTTCATATCTTAAAAATATTAAACATCAGCTCCAGGTACATCACTCAGTTCCTTTAGCAGCAAAGCAGGGATCTCTCATCTGTAAAAGCAAATGAATTATGGAAGTGATCAATGCAGTCCTGGTGTGGCAGGTGTCCAGATCAAGCTCTGTGTACAAAGATCCATGAGATCACCCGTGCTCAACAGTGGGCCATGAGGTAAATTTTCAATAATTTCACTCAGAAAGCACACTGGTAATAAACCTACTGCATATCAGGAATATTATATATCTTTCATGCTACTTTGAAAATACTGGTTTGTTATGAAATTTCTGCTTGCTATTCAACAAACAAACAGCATCTGACTACATCTGAACCAAGAGTAATAAGCAATAAATCACAGCAGCAGTCAAGATAAAAGAATTGTTGAGGAAAGATGGCATCTGTGCTGCAAAGAGACATATTTCCAGATGCCATCTCCTCAGGAGCAGTTCTGGAACAGCATGAAGTGAATGATGAAAGGCATCGGTGTTTATCAACTTAGGTTGACCATGGACAGAAGAACTATTTCAGAAAGGGCTGTAAGGCTTGGAGAAGAGGTTGTGGAAATGACACCATGCTCTGAGGTTTCCTAGAAGCAACAGCACAGGGAACATGGTTGCCAATGCAAAGCACTGAGCCTCACTGTATGTTCTGCAGGTCCACAATCCACAACTCTTTCAATGTCCTGGTTCTGACCTACAACAAATCTTAAAGCCAGAGACTTCAGTGATTCTAACCCAAGGATACCACTACAGAAACACAGACACAGGTATCCAAACCTATCTCTTTAGACAGCTGTATATGAAGACTTGTCAACATCTGTCATAAATATATAGTGGAAGCATCCCACTACTGGCTTAAAAACTGGGGCCAGCACAGCTTGGAAGATCTGCTCAGACATAGGAGTTACAGGTCTCCAACACAGGGAGGATACCCTGTTTCACCCTAAACATTAAAGGCTAACTGAGAGGCAGATGAATGTCTTTTGGGACATACAGAGAGGTGGACATGCTGACTACATGGTGTTGCTAGGGGAGAAGCATATTTTGTGACCTGGGCTTAAAAAAAATTGCAGACTGAACAGTTACATCTGATGTGATTAGAATAAAAATTACTGTGCAGGACCATTGAGTCTGAATCCAGTCTAGCTGGGGAAAACGCATAAAGATTCTTAAATTCACAGAATATCCTGAGTTGGAAGGCACCCACAAGGGTCTGGAGCACAGCTGTCAGCCCTGCACAGGACCATCCCCCAGATGTCACTCCCTGTGCCTGAGAGCATTGTCCAAGAACTTCTTGAGCTCTGTCAGGCTGGTGCTGTGACCACTGCCCTGGGGAGCTGCTCCAGTGTCCAACCACTCTCTGTGGGAAAAAAAAACAACCTTCTCCTGTTATCCAACCTAAACCTCCTCTGACACAGCTCCATGTCCTGTCACTAGACACCAGAGCAGTCAGTATCTGACACTCCCCATCATGAAGAAGCTGTAGGGTGCTATGAGGTCTCAGCCCAGTCTCCAGTTTAGGCTGAACAAGCCAAGTGACCTCAGCTGTTCCTTGTACAGTTTCTTCTTTAGACCCTTCATCACCTTCATAACTCTCCTTTGGATGCTTTCTAATAGCTTTATATCTTTCATATATTATGGTGCAAAACTTTTAAGGCAAAAGTTACCATAGCCCAAACACTCAATCATACTCTGAAGAAATACCGTTATCTATGTCTTTTGCCCTAGAAATAAAAAACCAAGCCCAAACCAACAAAATATTAAAGGCCTGGATACCATCATTGAGGTCTGAACAACAGAAAACTATCTCTGCTTAGAATGGAAACGATGTATTAGGTAATAGGAGGAGGGAAAACAGTAGGAGTATTGGATAGCTTGGAAATAAAAATGTATCAAAAGAATATTTCTAGTTCTTCCCGTTTTGGAGGGAAATAAATGTTTTCTTAATCATGTAGATTGTGGTGCAGCAGAAGTTAACTTACAGTGCAGGAAATATTCTTCAAGGAAAAAATTGATTCAAAAACCAAGGAATAAAGAAGGAAAAGCCAACAACAAAAACCAAAACAAACCCTGAATAGAGCCTTAATTATACATGTTGAATAAGATGCTCCCTGGCTGCTTTTGTTTAACATAATTTTAAGGCAAAGTCCTTTAAGCACTGTGGAGAGAATGTAGATGATAAATCAGGCTGCTCATTAACTGCTGTAATTCTGAAATATTTTGCATTTCTTGTTCAGGTCCTGGTTTAGGCCTTTTTTTTTTTTTTTGTGTGTGTGTTAGTGATTAACCTCTGCAGGAAAAATGGAGGGGGCTAAATGGATAATCCCAATTAAATATGACAAAAACATTTATCAGCCTAACAGTACATCTTTTCTCTCCCTTTCCTTGGGCAGTACATAGTTGATCTCTGCAGGAGGGAACCCTCCAGAAAATCACCCAGGCACCAGCAGTTTTGATTATGAGAAAGATGAGTACAGCTGTGCAAATGGCTTGCCTGCTGTCTTTACAGACTGCAAGGGGTTTGACAGTGTTCTGAAGGCTCTATTAAAAGCACCATGATGGCCACATCGCTGTGAAACACCCCATTACTTGGGACAAAGTGCATGATATTTTGAGGGAAAATGTTTTTTGACATTGTACATGAACACAGCTTCTGGTGATGGAAATATGGTGCTTTTTTCCCCTCAAAACCCCCACACCCTTAACCCCAACACTATTTCCTGCACAGACACATCTGATGCTGTTTGACAGCAAGAGGACTTGCAATAGTTGAGCTTTCAAGATCTATTCTAGTTCTACTTTCCCAGTTTTTGTCTGGTAGAGAAGATCAGGATGTAACTTGGCTCATCAGTATGAAATTCTAATAATTCTCTGGTGTTCATCACAAATCCCCTGGAAATGAAAAGCCAAACAGACTCTTGACATTTATGTAGGTCTCTCCCTGCCTAATTGCAATGAAAAGATATTTGTATGAGTTGAATTTCTTTCTGGTTTAAATCACTCTTGGATTCATATTCAGGGGATTTTGTGCTAGATCTTAATATCTAAGAAAAATAGAAGAAAGTACTTATGATGGTGTTTGATTTGTATCATCTGTTCTTATGACATGGTTGCCATGTTCCTCTGATATACTTCACCTCTGTGAGCTCATTCAAGGGCACTGGGGCAGGCCCCAGTCTCAGCATAGAAGTGATGTTTATGGCTACTCACAGATTAAAGCTAAATGTCAAAGTACGGAAGGAGGCATTGTAAAGGGTAAGTATTAAAAAGTAATAACCCAGAAAAAAAGTGCTTGGAGCAGGTGAGCAGTTTCACTGAAATTCACTTTGTATCAAATTGTAGACTTTTGCCCTTTGCTCGGTGTGGGAGTGCAATGGAAGAAATAAATCAGAAAATACTTGAGAGAAAAAAAAAATGCAGAGATTCCTCCATTTTATTGTAACTAACACATTCTCATATCTCAATTCTAGCTCAATGTTCTTTCCACTCAGTTACCAGTGACTATAGCAAGCATGAAACTATTTCTATATGTATCACAGAAAATATAAGAAAATTCGTTTGTTCCAGACAACAACACTCTGAGTGATATTTTGTGGGACAGTCTGAATCTGGGCACAAAGAAACAGAAGACAGGATTCTAATGAAGATTCATTTACTTTGTGGTGAAGAGAGGCAGAGAAAAACAAACCAAGGGAGATAAGACAATGGTAAATGTCTCAAAAGAGAAATGGGCAGGAGGTAGAGCAAGAGAAGGGTGCAAACAAAGCAGCAGAGAAGTCCTGCTCTACTAATCAAACCATAACCAGAAGGTGAAACCTGTATCCAATGAAACCAAAATTTTCAGTTACTTCTTAGGTTTATTGATTGAAGAATGCTTGGACAGCCTGTTACTCCTCAAGCACCCCCAAACATCTCTCATTGTAAATCTCCTGCTGAAGAGAAACTTTTCAGAAGTCTTAGTCCCATGTCCCCTCCAGCATGAGCCATACAGCTCTCACACAGGAGCTACAAGAGCAGGCAAAGAGTCTCCAGCCAGCACACAAGAGCCAAGGAAAGTGGCTGAGGGTCCCAACCTGACCCTCTGTGCTCTCTGTCTCTGCTCTCAGCACGTCAGACAAGGGAGCCCTGCTGTCAAGGAACTCGCCTGGCTGCAAGGAAAGTGTCTATTCAGTGCACTGGCACAGGATTTCTTTTATATTTCCAGCAACTTACTTGGTCTCCTTATCTTATTTTTCCTCTTCTGGAAGAGTGGGTGAGTAATTTCACTTTTATTTATTTTGCTTACTCTGATTAAGAGTCCAAGCCAAGCATTCTTTACTTCACTGCACTTAACTCAAACCATGTAAAATTTCAGAGCATGTTTTTTCTGGACTTTGAAGCATCTTTCAGCTTTTCACTGCAGACATAAGGGCTGAGAACTTGATGGGGTTTTCATGAAAGACAGGTCATATAGGGCTTTTAGGGTCACCTCTCTAAAGAGACAGCCAGTATTGCATTGCCAATAATAAACCCACAACAATTTTGCTGTGTTTACAAATATGTGAATTTTATCCACTTTAAAGCTTGTAGATGCTTTTTTAAAGTTAGTAGAAAACTGTAAACTTCAGATTTTCAAAGGATTGCTCCTGAACCTCTGCTTCTCCCTCTTCTCATCTCATCATCACTCTACTATGAAAACATCCTGCACAGAGCTAAGCTTCAAGCACAAAAACAGTGCTTTGAACCAAGAGATTCTGAAGTAGAAACGTTCTTCTTATTGTATCTACAGACCTCTACCAAAGAGGAAATGTTTTTCCTCTGCCTTCTGGTGTTCAATGGAAAACATTCAAAGAGAACGAAGTCCCCTGAGATCTTGAGCACATGATAGGATGGACTTACTGTGACTGCTATGAAAAACACAGACAGTGGGATCTTATTCATTTACCCCAAGGCAAAGGAGAGGTCATTCCAAACTTACCAGGATGCAAGAATACAGATAAACAACTCCTGTAAAAGTTACTGAAATATCCTGAAAAGGATTTGTTGGCATCAAAAAACCCTACCTACACTTACTTAAAGGATTTATCATGTCCTTAGATCCATTCTACACTATAAACCTTCCACCTGAGCTGGTCAAGATGAAAGTCAGGATGAAGAGAGAGGGGTAAAGGGCAAATATTCCCATTAATTGTGTCCAGAGTTAACCTCACTGGATGATTTAATTTTTCTTACCATAAATTCTAGTAGAGGTCACAGCTATTTCCAGGCAAAGAAGTTTTGTTTCAACCTGGTGCACCTCTGAATTCTGAGAGTTGTAAAGCCACACTGTTAAATGGCACAGCCAGATTTAATGACAACAGAAGACACTTTGTGGAAAGCTCTGTGCTGTTGCAGCCAATGGAGAGAAATCGAGATTTCTAGATAGCTTCACCTGTTATATCAAGCTAATAGAAGTTTAAATGATCATTTGGGGGTGCCTTCCTAGTTCTAGCTTCACTTCAGAGGCAAGCACAACAGTTACAGTCTGATTTTTAATACAACATTTAAACTGAACTGAGTCCTAAGTTCTGTACTCTCCTTCTCTGACTCATCTTACAGGTAACTTCTCCTCAATAAATTTTGCCACTGAGGTGCCTGGAAACATAATAATGTTTTCTATAATAAATGAAAAATTATAAAGTAATATATTGTCTGACTCCAGCAGTGTTTCCTTTCAGTATTTGATATATTTTTAAAAAATACTATATTTTATATACCAGGGATTGTGACACAGGAATCCTTACAGGTAATAAATTGCAGATGTTTATTTTCTATGCATGAATGTAGAAAACACAACTTCATATTCTTGGTTTGAACCACAGATTCAAACAAATTAAAGAAATACTCTAATCCTCAAGTTACTTGATTTCCAAGTGACTTGGGGATGTTCTGCCTGAAGAGACAGGTTGAGGAGAAATTAAGGGTCTTTCAGTACCTAAAGGGGCTACATGAGATGGAAAGGGGCTTTTTAAAAGGACTTGTGTTGATAGGAAAAGGGGCAATGTCTTTAACATTGAAGGAGAGTAGGTTTAGATTAGAATATTAGGAAGAAATTCCTCACTATGATTGTGGTGAGGCACTGACACAGGTTGCCCAGAGAAGGTGGGGATGCCCCATTCCTGCAAGTGTTCAAGGACAGGTTGGATGAGGCTCTGAGCATCCTGGTCTAGTGGGAAGAGTCCCTGCCCACGGCAGGGGAGTTGGAACAAGATGATCTTTAAGGTCCCTTCTAATCCAAACCATTCTATGATCTCTTGTGTTTGAGTGAGAAACTCCATCCAAGGTCAAGTTGGGAAAAAGCCCAAAACCAACAGAAAATATTTTCTTACAAACCCCCCAGAACACTACAACATTCCAAACCAGTTCCAGCTTTAATGGCATCTCTTGACCTTTTGTGTCAATCGACTGGCTCCATTGTGACTTTAGCTGTGTGAAAGGTCTTTAGGATTCAGATAGGTCAACCAGCTCAGAATGCTCCATGTGGAGAGGAAACTTAGAATAGCGCAGAGGCATTCCTGCAAAATTAATCACTGATCCTTTTGCACATATTCTCCACCAAACCCACGAGTTTTAACAGTGACTTTTGGTGGGAAAGATATTTGTTCTTTTGTCTCCAGAGTTAACTCATTTCACAAATAGTAACAAATAACAGCACCTGATGCTCAACTCAGCACTAGAGCAAGGAACTTGTCCTTTTTATCCACAAAAGAGACAGGAGGAATTCACAGTCAATGTTATAACTTCTCATATATTAGAAGCCACAGATTTATGAATGAAGACAGTTTGGATAAGCTGAGTAATAACCTTTGCAGGATAGAGGAGAATAAATTTACAACACAACTGCCACTTTTACAGGTGAGCTGTCTCTTTTTATGATGGAGGTTAAGTGTTCTGTAAGTTCACATGTTAATGTATCTTCTTTAATGCAGTTTCCTAATAATAAAAAAGTAAATCTGCCTGTAAAGTTGTCATTTGGAATGTTATTACCTTAGAGTGTGCAGTGCAGAGGGAAGAAAGCCATCCACTATTAGCTGTTTCAAAACTTCAGTGAAAACAATGATTGGGATTCTTTTCGTTTGTTACCAATCTGTCTCTGTTGCTAGCCCATTCCCCTGTCCCACCCTACACTGCTCAACACTAAAACTTTCCCCAAAGGGATCCACAGAACCAAACTCACTCTATGCTGCTCTTATTTTGAGAAACAAAAAATACCATCTCACCCATCTCCAGTGCCCAAAATGCTTCATTACAGCCAGATGTATCTGCCAAAAGAACCTCTCAAACTACATGCGCTGAGTCTACAGGTGACTATGAAAAACAATAAAGAGACCAGTTTTGTCCTCTAATGGATCTTATCTAGAAAAATATATTTTAGTTAATACACTCACTACTTTGACTTCTTTTGTAGAAGTAACATGGATGTAAGGAAGAAAAGAATTTAGCCTCCATTTCAGCTGAAATTTCATTCCAAAGGATGGTGTCAGGAGCTGAGGTTGAAGTCCAGAACCACTGTTATTCCAAAGCTTACCCATTCTTTCATAAATGGTTTGAAATAAAATTATTTGGTTATATTCCTGTATTAATTTAAAGCTTGATATATCAAAATATTTACATTACCTTTTTTATAGATAAAGTAATAAAAACAGGTCTAAAAATAATCAGTCCAATGATATTTTTGTATTAGGCCATTTTGATAATTAAAATGTTCTGCTTTTTGCATTGCTAAAATGATACAAAAATAATAATAAAACTCCCCAACAGTTTGCCAAGTTTTAATTACAAGATTATAGGGCTGGAATTCTTCATTTTATTTGCTGCTAGATTTAGCAAGTAAGTGGCTAGCTGAGCTTCCTTTCCCAAGCTCTGTTCTGCTATGTAACACACTGTCCCATGATTCCTTCTTTTTGACTTCATGCCAACAGTCAAGAATGTACGAAAACCAAGAGCTAGGGAAAGTTTTGTGCTGACTTCAGAAAGTATATCAATGGATAATTGGTCACCTACCCCAAAATTAAAGATTAGCAAGACTTCCAAGTCTAGGGGGGTTTTTTGTTTGTTTTGTGGGTTTTTTTGGTTGGTTTGGTTTGGTTTGGGTTTTTTGTTTGTTTGTTTGGGGGGTTTTGTTTGTTTGTTTGTTTGTTTTAGAAAATGATGAAAAGAAGATTGTCTCCAAGACAATGACTGAGTCTGTTGCACAAAGCAGGATTCTTTATCTAGCACAGTCTTTGAACACATAGTTTTAACTTCAGGCAACCAGGCACAAGCCAGTTTAAAACCAGCCACACCCTGTCTACAAAGAGGTACCTATAGGCTTCTTTAGGTTGTAGACTGGTATCATTGTCATTCAAAACACACAGGATTAAACCTTTTCTTGAACATCCAGTAAACCACTAAAAGTCTTGAGGAAAAAAATTCTATTAAACGACTGATTTCATAGTGCATTACAGAACCACTTCATAGCACTCACCTCTGCTTGCTGAACCAGAGATGATTGTTGCTCAGACTGCTCCACTACAAGAAATTAATCTCCAAGGACTCACCACTAATGACAGCACCTAAACACAATAGCTTATCCCTCTAAAAAAATTTCAGCTACTACAAGACTTTTATACTGGTTCAATTCTGAGCAGACGGTTGCAGGGAGCAGGAATTTGATTTGGAATTAAATTCATCAGAAGAGAAATTTAAATTCACCTGGAGATGAAATTCACTTGTAGCAGAAAATCATTCTTTGTAAGATTTAACAATTCCTAAGCAGCATTTTCAGTGGGTCACAGTTTTGTTTGAATCAAAAGAAACAGAAAGATAAAACTGAAAGAAGACAAATAGTTGATGCAGTCACAAGCAGTTTAAAAATGAAAAATAAATGGTTAATACAGCCTGCTCATCTAAATTGTGTAGTGATAGGAAAAATCTGAAGGAGGAGATAGAGATCTTACAGTGAAACATTTGGGACAAGTCTTTGTACTCATCTGTATGAAAGACATACTATTCTGTAATGATAAAAATGTAGAACAGGACTTGTCTTTCTCATGTAATCCCATATAGACTCAGATAACAAAAAAAAAAAAAAAAAGGATCAAACAGACTCAGTAGAGTGTTCCCTCCTACCATCAAAAGAAAATGATGGTTTGGCTTTATTTTCCCAGCAGCTTGGCAATGTCTATTCATATTTCAAAACTGTTGCTGATCTCTGTTCTCTTAAGTCCAAGGTATCTGACTTGTCACAGTTGTGTGCATTTTCCTGGAAATCATGGGAGACCACCATCGATTCAGGAATGTCTTGGGAAATCCACAAATGTTCTGCAAACATTTGGTGGGTGAGTGGCAACGTTGAAGGAGGCTATACTTGGTTACTCAAAACATTTTAACAGGAAACAGATTCTCCAAACAGAAACAAAGGCTGTTGAATAAGAAAGAAGATTGCAAAAGGTTGCCAGGCTGACCCCTCCACTGGACACCAGGTCAGTGCCCACAGCTGTAAAGAGAAACTGCTTCATCACAAAATAATATTGGTACCATGACCTCAGATCATTCACTTTAGTAGATTTAGCCATGTTTGCTGAAGCCTTCATAAAATTCCAGCCACAAGTCAGGAGAAAAATCTGATGCAGAAAGGAGTGTGGGAAACATCTCTGTTGTTACGTTCTGTTGGCTCTGGAAAGTTTAACTGTATCAAAAGTCTTTATCCATCCTTAGATTAGCTTGAGTCAAGTTTACCTTCTTATTACTGAAATTCAAGAAGTTAAAGAAAATATTGAATAAGTAAGCAGATGTTTTCAGTTATCCTCCTTCCTGAAAAGGAAGTTGCTCAGACGACCAAATGAGGTGAAATAAATAGAAAGTACATTTTGAACATACAGCTCTTCCTGTGAATCCTTTATGGGAAATGGATTTTTTTCCATACAGAAGTTGCTTACAAAGTAAAGGTCTTGTTTATAGATTTTAAAATATTCGTGCAAACATAGTAACTTTAGTTACGTGTTCAGACATTTGATCCATTTACATGGGAAAAAAAGATTGTGTGAAAGGTTTTGATTAGTCTTAGAAATCTCTTAATTCTTGGAGCACAGAAAAACATCAGCCTGGGGGATTTTTTGTGTATTAACTCTGCATTAAATCCTAGGAGCAGCATATTTCTATGAGTTTTGCATAAGACAAATGTCAATATTGATTTCTAACCACCATTCTATTATTATGCATATATTACACATTAACACTTCCATGATTCTAATTCAATACTCTGCAACCTGTAAATGTCCTCTGAACCTGCAAAAATCCCACTGAAGGCATTGCAAAAAAAAAAAAAAAAAAAAAAAAAAAAAAAAAAAAAAAAAAGAGTCTACTTATCTACTTATTTCACTGGGCTTTGGAACAGCATTCCCTAAAGACACTCAGGCTTACACACAGCACATTAGTCCTACTCCTTTCCTACATCTTCTCAAATGCAGAAATTGAGTCTGAAAGATTCTATAAATCACATAATTGAGAAACAAGTGCACATAAAAGGAATTATAGCAAAGTCATTTTTGTCATTTTTATTTTGTAATATCGTGGGCCAATACCCAGGATGGACTGCACTCAGAGCTCCCTAGGTGATCATCATGATTCAAGGAAAGTTTGGGAAAAATCATGCTACAGAGAGTAAGCAAGAATTGAGTACAGCCATTGAAGGTGTTTATGTTTCAACCACCATGGAATGTCACTAAGGAGACAGAAATTGCTTCTAAACTCATGATCAGAATTCACAATTGCACATGGTTTGTCTTCAATACAACCAATATGTGCCTGAAGACAATCCACTGACTTGCAGAGAGTCATCCAAAATGGCAGTGACTTCTTGAAGGACTATTGTTAAATGCTGTTCAATTATTCACCTTTTGGAAAAGCTTTTCATTGCAGTGGAATTGCTATGCATTCACCCTGGGTAAATCTAACATTTCAGTTGAAGCTACACACCTTTTGATAACAGCTTGTCACATTATTTCTATGAGTCAAGACTTACCTTAGTCCATAATCCAGAATTTTTCTTTTGACATGAACCCCTGCCTTTGATTTCCCTACTTATTGACAAGTTTAAGATAAAAAGATTACGGGTTTCTGTACGCCTGCTTTGTCAGGGTTGTGTATCTCTTAGTGAATGTATTATGAATGAAAAATAAAACAGATTTTCTGCATTCTCCTTATGTAATCATGAAGTTTTCCTCTGCTGTTTTTCTGAGTTTTTTCCTTATAGCAGAAAAAATGGTGCTGATGAAATTTGGGTTGCTGTTTTTGACTGAACTTACAAATTGTATGGGAACTAAGTTATTTTGGTAACTCATCTCCTCTGCTACACTGAGAACACATAAGATAAAAGGGTTCAAAAGTAATTCATTGACACACAGAGTAATGTGTGAGCCCTGCTTTCATAAGGAGCCAGGCTAAAAACAAACCTGAACTGCAACCTTTCGTGGTCATCAAAATGGGAATTGGTTGTATCCATCATTTGGTAAGGAATATGGAGAAGACTGCAAAATTCACAGTTCCTGTACCACAGTGGTCTCCCAGTGACCACTTGTTCTACCCATTAGAACCACCCCAAACATTAATAACCCAGAAAAAGGGATGTGTGGATAAACTCTGTGTGTGCTTTTCTGGAGTTCTGGGTAATACTGATTATTAGCAGTAATTGTTAATACCATCAATATTAGCAATTACTACTAAGTGCTACCTTAGTGAATCCCAACACAGCTGTGGCACTGTTCTCTGCACTGGCAGTGAAATACTGGAAGATTTTCTAAAGCCTGCAAAAGGAATGTCTCCTGGGGAACCAGCAGTGATGGGAGACACTTGTCTGAAAGAGTGGTGAGTTGAGCCAGGGCACTGTGCAAATTCTGTTTGCCAATTCTCTTGGCCATGGTTTCTCTGAAATTTCTCTGACTGAAATTTTTCCTGCTAGTTACGGGCTGGTGGGAATTAATAAATCCAGTGTTTCTTACAGAGAGAGAAAGAGGACAGAAAACCCTAAAACAACCCCCTTTAAACTGCCTCTGTGGTGCAGGCACATCTCATTGGGGATGCTGATATTCCATCAGTGAGAAGTCAGATGCACCAGGAGAGCTCACTATACAAGCATAACCTGTGTCTAAATAAATAATAAAAGCAATACTGTACACAGGCACAGGTCTGGACTAAGTGCTTCCCAAAGTATGGGATCATTCAGACCTCTCTCAGACATTGCCTGTGACAGCCACAAAGCTCAGATCCAGAGCTGCCAGCAATAATGGGCTCAGGCTTTGCCCTGTCACTGTTGTAGAAGTGTGTGTTGCTGCTCTGTTTCCCTCACACTTTCTTTTTTTTTCTTTCATGGTGCTTATGAAATGATTCCTGATCATAGGAAAAGTGTAAGTGGTTTCATTTATCCTACTTGTTACATGAGAACAATTTGCAGGCTGTCATTCCATTATTAAATTTGAAAACAAAGCAAATACCAGATCACTACAAGACTGGATTACATGAAAATAAGCCCATTTCTGCTGTACTTGTTTTAGCAAAACCTAATATGAGTGATGGTAGGCAAAGCTTCTATCAAGTACCAAAATCATTAAATGACTAATCCTCATTGTCAACAAGATCTGCTTTCAAAGTTAAGTCTACCTTGTCTAGCTTCCAAAAATTACTAGGAAATTTATGATTCAACAATGAACTCTTAATTGCTTCCTCTTTATGTTGATCTGTTTTCCTGGAAATACAATGAATTCTCTATGCTGAGCCTTTAAGAATGAAACAAATTGTAGCCCTTGCTCACTTTGGCAATGCAATCACTTTTAATCAGTGCATAATTAGGATTTAAACAGTATCAACCTGTCCCTGTTGCAAGAAGGTAGCTGCACTTAAACTTCAATTACTCCTAAATTTAAAAATCAATTGCAAATAAAATGTCCTGCTGCTGATGCTAAAGAGATTAGAAAGACCAGAATACATTCACACAAGAAGGCAGTCGTGTCAACACAATTGCAACAAGCAGCTGCCATAATGTAGGTAATTCTGCTGTAATGCAATATTAAGGCCTTTATCTAATCAAAGGCTGTGGGCTAAGGCTGTCAAAAAATACAAGATGCCTCAAAAGGCAGAATACTATTGTTTTCTATATCTTGGCTTTATCTTGTGCAGGATAAATGAGCTATTTTGCTGTAAAAAATGTTTTTGATATGAGTGCTTTCTATGGTGGGAGTTCAAAGGGCTTTTGCAGTGTTTTCTCTTTCCCTCTATAGATAAAAAGGTTTTTTTCCTCATAATATATCTGCAGCAAGATGTGGAAAAATTGAAAACCAGACATCCTTTGTGATGACTGCAAAGGTGTGAAATAACAAGTCCTTTTTGTATATGTTTATCACAACGTGAGATATTGTGGAGACGTCAAAAAACGCAGTGAGACATGGGTTTTGCAAAGAGGCAGCTGGGACAGCCTTTGGGGAAACCTGGGACTGGACTCAGATTTCTGGACCTCAGTTTTGTATGCTCAGCCCTGCGAAGTGTGCAGGGAAAGGGCTCCAGTGTGTGGCTGGAGAAGCAAAGCTCTCAGCAGGCAGTGGAGAGCAGTGGCTCCTCCTGCAGCCTTCTCCAAGTGGGATTTCAGGCACTCAGGGATGCTCAGCACCAGGGCTGGGCTGGAAGCCAGTTACTGCCATGTCCAAGGAGAGGGAAGGACCGTGAGGTCCTCCTGCCTTATGCACTGTAATACCTGAGGAAAAACTTAACAAATTTATTCATATTCTTGGGTGGAAACTGCCAGAAAAAAAAAAAAAAAACAACAAAAAACCAACCAACCAAAACTAAAATTTCATCACAATTACTTGGAGATGGTCTCTTTTTAAGGAACTATTCCAAACCAAGTCACTAGGGATGTGACTCATGTCACCATGGTAGGAAAAACTGAAGAATTATTGGCTATAAAACAAAGTTAAACTGAAATGTGCTGAAAGGAGTATCCAGACCCTGCTCTCTGTGAGCAGATACTGTTCTGCAAGCCTGGCTGTCACGCCCCTGCCTGCTAAGCTAAGCTTAATACCTGTACAATCTGGTTCCTATCAAAATGACTGTGGGAAAAATCCCCAAAGCATTGAGATTCCTGGCACGAAAATAGCCAGGTGTGTTATTCTGTCATTCTTTCATGTTTAGCATTCTGGAAATTGGGCAAAGTATACACCAGTGACAGGAGATATTTAATAAAAAGCATGGCAAACTCCACAAGGAAATTTGCCTTCTTCCCTTTTCAGGGTAGAGAAGAAAACTTTATTTTCCATCCAAGGCATGTATTTGGCCTGACTTTTGTAAATATCTTTATTTTTTTTCAGATGGCAAAGGGACAGGCACATGGTACCTGCACCAATACTGAGCAGTGCTAGTGGGCACCTCTGGTGACACAAGAATAAACTTTTTTATTTGGAATATACATGTATTCTCTTCTTAAACTTCTCCCTTTTCATCTGAAACAAATCACTGTGGTACTGTTCAGAGCTGCTAAAAGCTGTGGCTGAAGGAATCAAGCGGGGGAAAACTCAGAATGCCTCTAATGGTCCCAGGTACAGGGGGAAGTAAGCTCATTGTGAGAAAAGATTTTAAGGCTTTGACACATATGCAAGTGGAGGCACTGCTTTGTGTCCCTTCTGGGTATTCCATCCTTTCTTGTTTCTCCTGCAGGTAGGATTTCACTGACAACAGCTGAGCCTGAATCCTTGAACGATCTGCACAAAATGCATCTGGGAAGAGAGAAAACCTCTCCTCCTCCTCCTCCTCCTCCTCCTCCTCCTCCTCCTCCTCCTCCTCCTCCTCATTTTTGCACATCCACACCTACAATTTGGGTTCTCTCTCACATGCACCTTGGTGTCTGCAGTTAGTTTTTATTCCTCCTTCGCTGAGGCACATCTCCCACTGAGGTATCATTATCTCTGCACTCAACTCTCGCACTGAATATCCTAAAAAGAAGCACAGTCTGACATCCTACTGTGTGTGAAAGTGAAGTAAAAATTTTGTTTCTGTTTCCCCTGTGTGATAACAAGTTAGAAATCCTTACCCATCCCGGTGCTTTGGTTGTTCTAACCTGATCGAGTGCCACTCAGTCCATCTTACACTGTGTTAGAAGCTGCAGCTCATGTGGGAAAAAAAAACAACTATGTAGAGCAGAAATTATAAATGTCCTCAAAATAACTAAGGCCATGATTTCCATTTTTCCTTCCCCGGCCTTTGTCCGATTTCCTTCCTCTTAAACCTACCAAGGACAAAGGATATAAATTTTCCTTTGGGTATAGGTGGTTAAGTGCACACCTGTACAACACAGCCTCTGGTGTCTGTAAAAATGCATTAATTGCATCTTGGTGGCATAGAGAAGAGGAATTTTTGTTGTGTGTTGGGGCTCTGGTATAAAACCTAAGGGTTTACAGAATGTGATCACTGACACAGCAAGAACAGAATGACCTGACATCTTTATCTGCCATAAAGTGAGTGGAATTGAGCATGAAAACAACCAGGCAAACGATATTTGAAAGCTGGGGTTGCTAGAAGGCAGCCTGGCCCAGTGCCTGTTGTTACAGAGTCATAAGATTAGGGCACAACAGGAAAAAGGCAATATTTTATATTAGCTGAGATAAATCTGCAGGTAGGGAAGGAGCAATACAGGTATTTGAGCACCCACCAGGCTTGTAACAGCAGAGAATAATAATTTTTTATATTAGACACCTGATCAGTTACCACTCAGCTTGTTCTGCCTGGGAGCAATGCCAGGAATGACTGTTGTTTCCATGAGAATTGCCATGCTCATATAAACTCCTGTCTCTCTTCAGCTGAACAACCATCCTTACACTTTTTGTTGTAAGACACTTTCCTGGCAAATGCAGTCAAATTACTTTTTGTATTTGCTGTGCAATTTGCTCATTAAAAATGATAATGTCATCACTGAACTTCAACATGCTGTCCAGTCAGACAGCTCCCATGGCTAATGTTCTTCTGCAGGACTGTAAGTCCCTCTTTGAGTTTTCACATTATTCAACACAAGGGCCTTTGATCCAGCTCAAAGTTAGTACTGCTGACATGGGGAAAATGGCACTGACAGGAAATGGGAAATCCTTTCTCCCAAAACCTCTGAAATCAGTTCTGTTGCAAGAGCTGTCTTGGCATCTCATGCTGCTGTCAACATCTCCAGTGTCTGAGTGCACCCCAGGTTAAACCAATACTCACCTCCACCAGTAGGAACAGAATGGATTTCAACTGGAAGAGACACAGAAATATAATTTTGAATACCTGAAACTCAGTATTGAGACATCTCAGTACTTTTAGCTGAGTCAAAAACACAGACTATTCTGTTGGTTTTTTTTTTTCCTACACCTCCCCAGATTTGGATCAGAAAGCATGTTTTTAACATTGGCAATATTCAGAGAGTTCTGCTATGACCCAGTTTTTTGGCATATATGGAGAACTGTTAGAGAACTCCTACTGATGTATTTGCAGAAAGCATGTGGTATTACTTTTTCAGAACAAAATCTCCTGAGAAATCCTAGAGTGTCTGAAGAACCAAAAATAATTAGTCATAAATACACAGCAATTTATCCCTAATTTTCTGCAACAGTAGGAAAATGGCTTTACCATGAGAATATAGGCCTTCCTTTATCTTGTCATATTTTATGCTTCACCAAAAGAAGCTGAGTTCTAATCAACAATAGTTAAAGTTTTTACCAAAGTTCACGCACTGTACAAAATCTATATGTGAAAATTATCCAGTTTTCTTTATTATTATTAATTGATTTTATGATTTAAGAATGATTTTGCAACCAGCTCAATAACCAAGGAAAGGGAATAGGCATCCACTGAGCCAGGAGAACTGCTCCTCACTCTCCTGCCTCACCCAAAGCTTGCCATTATCTTAATCTCCATCTTCCTACACAAACATTAGGTTCTTTATCACATAATCTTCCCCAAATAATCATACATAGCACGTATAATCTCTGGAATACCAATTTTGCTGCACATTTAGAAGCTAGTAAAAAAACCTTGGGAGTGTGCTTTGCTTGGGCATTTTGAGAGAAGTTTGCTCACAAGAGAAGGTGTGAGTAACACTGGTGCAATGGAATTTCTTCTGAAGCCATTAGATAAATTTTAATTCCCCAGGCTTTGGGTAAGTTTTTGCCCAATTCCTGTTTTTTTTTTTTATTCCTGTGGCTCTGACAGTTACAATCTAAGTCCATCACACTGCGAATGAGATGATTATTCCTTTCACAATGACATTTCTTGATGTTTCAGCTGCTCTTCCTGTCTCTCATGTTCAGAACAGTTGGAATTTCTTGGTACCTCTGGAAAAGTGATATTTCTCCCCTTTGCTTCTAAGGGTAGCTCTGGCTGTTTTCTCATTAGGCTCACAGCAAGAAATAAATGAAGCAGGTGACTGGCACTGAGATTTTGATTCTGATGGGATCCCTGTCACAGAGTGAGCTACAGCTGTAGCATTATGTGCTTTTAGGTGAGAAATAAAGATATAAAATAAGCTGACTATCAAAACTCAAGTAATACAGTTATGGCACTATCTAAAACAAGACTGTACATGTTTTAGTGGATTCCTCTTTTGTTCATAACATCCTTTAACAGGTTTGACTCCTGCTGTGGAATGATGCCCTATCCATAGTCCTTTCCCCAGCATGCCAGCATAATTTGTAATAGCAAGAGTCTACACAGCCAAAAGGCAGTGCCTGATTCTGCTGTAGCCTGTATACATTCTGCTGTTATCTCCAGGGGAACGTAGATTGATAAGTCAATTTAATGGATGTCATGTTCATGCAGAGATAAGAAGCTTCCTTACCACAAAATTTTATCATCAGATTTGGAGCAGTTTTTTTTTTTTTTTTTGCTCTGTGGAGAGCTGCCTACTTTGCTAGTGTTCCCAACTAGATGTAAATAGGTTATTTAACACAGATTATGTTTATGATTGAATTGCAGTTGTTGGCAGTGTTTTTTGGAGGCTATTCTGGTTCTGATTCTACTTTGAGAAAATTATAAGGAAGCAAATAGTGGGGAGAACAAGAATACTGAAAACCCTGATAAAGCCTTCAAGATCTGAGGTTCTTGTTTTAGTCTACAGGGAGAACAATGATATTGTAGGTTATTACTATGTGCCATAAAAAAAAAAAAAAAGGAAAAGTTCTTCTTATGCATATTAAGGATAAATTTCTTTGTAATGTACCAAGAGAGATTAAATTGAGCATATCTAATATCAGCATTGGAGACATGGAGATGTGTACAAGAACGTTATCAAAGTTCAGTAAGGCAGCTGTCCTTAAATACTGGGAGACATCTTCATACTGTTGAAAATTAATACAATTAAAGTGTCATTTGAGCTATCTGAATCTGAGCAGTCATAGCATATACAGCTTGAGGTTCCTTCTTTTCTGCATTATTTGTATTTGTATGCATGTTTAAATATTTTCTTTTTCATCTTAGTTCAAAAGAAATAACTTGTGTTGACTTTTATTATTTATTATTTATGATATAAATAATACATATTCATTTTATGCTCTGTTCTGCTCAGGCACATTATCCATAATATAGTCAATTACTTCATTGTGTGATCTTCTGGACTTTAGGTTTATGAGTTTCATGAGCTGCCCAAATTTATTTTTCTTTGCATCTGAAAATAGAGAGTTCCACACCTTATTATAATTTAATTTTTCGGTCCTGACAGAAATAATTCTGAATCCATTGAATTGAGGTGGTGTACTGGGAGACAAGATCTGACTCCTTCTGGTTTTATTATTTTTATGTCAATGAAATTTCTTTGTCTTGAAAAGTGCAGCTCCTTCTTTACCCTGGTTTCAATTAGAATAGAATTAAAACTAATTTAGGGTTAAGAATATCCATGCCTGATGCACTGAGTGCTTGTAAATAGGCAATTCAGGTTCCCAGTGAAAGCCTGCAAGTTCTATACCTTCAGTATCCAGTCTAACCCTATAGTCTGCAGCTGTACTTTTTATTACATTGATCAAATGCAATCAGGCTGCTACAGTTACAAAAGAAAGAAAAATCTATCTGGCTTGTTAAAAAAAAAACCTTGCATGGCATAATAAACATTAATTACACTTCATTCATTAAATTAGTCACTTCCAATTAAGCTGACATACAAGGAGTGATCTTTATGTTCAGCTATTGCCTAAGTTAGGAAGTATAATAAGTCAGCTGAAGCAATCAGTTCCTCAACCATCACAAACTGATGCAGCCTTACTGAAATTCAGCGTGACTTTGTGAATTTACCACAGGGGAGACACTTGCCATTCAAATTCAGATTTGCTGACTTCCACTCTCCTGCACAGTGACTCTTTCACAAAGATGCCTACAAGAGTGGAATTTGCATAAGGTTTTCTTGCTGCTAACACGGGAACCTGGGGTGCTCGAACGATGCTTGCTGTCAGTACGGGAAGCGCTGGCTGCTCCGCACGGAGACAGGTGGTGCTTGGAAATGAGATGGGGTTTTCCCAAGGGGTCTGGCTGTCAGCTGCCTTTCCCTAGATTTCTGTCAGAGGAAGTCAACTTTTACCCCCTTTTCTTCAGAATTAAAGGATAAGCAGGAGGTTTCATAAGTCTGTTACTGGCTCAGGAGCTGTGTACTTTCGGTCCCTCTCTTGCGACAGCACCATGAAAAGCCAACAAGACACACTATTTACAGCCTCCTGAGCATCTGCTAGCACTGCATTGGCTGTGTTGGTGGATGCAAGGCCCACAGCACCTGTCCAGACCAGGAGCTTGGTTTCCTGCATGGGCAGGGAGGCAATGAGGTCTGTGTGGAGTCCCTGCAAGGAGTACCCTGCACAGAAACAGGAGTCCCCCAGGTTGCTTTGCTGTGATACCACTTTTCTTTGTTCAGGAAATTCTAAATTCCTCTTTTGTTATAATAGTTATAATTAATATTCTCCTTCAGTGGGCACCTTTCTGTCAGCAGCATCCCCATATTTAGTCCTTACAACACTTAGGATAAATAAAGTCCAGGAAATCAAGACTTTGTCCTCATGCTTGCTATGACCTTGCTGAACAAAGCGTGTTTTCTGTGTATTTCCAGTTGTCTTTATCCCTTGCCCCATTCATGCCTGATTATGTAGACTGAAAGGTTTTCTGTGTTTTCTACACTATTATCATCTCTCTCTGTCCTGACAGTGCCTGGGGTGTAAACATTGGTGTCAGACCCCATACACTTTTGGGATGAATTGTAGGCTCCTTAACACAGTCTTGCACAGTGTGAAGTGGTATAAATGCTGTAACATGATGCTGTAATAAAAAAAATAATTCTATCAGACATTTTATTTAACTGAAAAAGTCAGTAGTTTATAGTTCCTCCATTTCCAATGAATCTGCTGATCCATACTGGTAAAAAAAATGATCAGGCAGTAGCTGGTCTACAGAAATTTAGGCATCTTCAAAGAGATGAACAGTGCATACTACTGGAAAGGATCTAATAAGTTAAAAACCCACCTATTATGTGATAGGATGGCTGCTGAAATTGTGAGTGTTACCCTGGGTGAAGGAACATTTACCTGCACAGGCATCATTACCAAGAACCCAGCGTATGCCCTTCCTAAACTCATGGATCCTTCAAGCAACTTGCAGTCTCTGTGCCTTGCTTCATGTTTTAAGACAGTGCTTGTCAAGTACATGAGCAAAACCTTCTGATTTATACTACATATAGTGGTAATCCATTTTTGTCTTAACACATTTTTTGTCCTACTTTTCTTTTAGTAATGAATCTGACAAGTACTTTTTTTTCTTTTTTCTTTTCAGAAATAATATACAAAAATTCTTATTTTCACAGTTGTTCATCTCTCTACATATCCTGCTGGTGATAAAAGGTTCAACTGCCAGGGAGAGGCAATCCAAGTCTCTGGTATTAATGCATTAAATCTTACATTTTAAATAATGCTTTTTCACCTTGGAAAACTTCAAGAAACTGCTGCAGTTTTCAATTTCACTCAGCTGGGGATGATAAGATGCAGTGTCTATTTCTACATAAGCTGAGAAAAATGAATCTCATTATTTTTGATGATGTAGCAAAGAAGTAATGACCCTGTGGGATCTTATTACATGGCTGAAAAGTGAATTAACTTTAGCATAACCATATCGAGTGAATTACTCTAATGATCTGTTTCCTAACTCTTATGGGTGATCTCATAACAATGCTCTCATAATCTGGGAGTAAGCATGAGAGCATACATTGATTTTGCTTTTCAAAATTCAGGCTTCATTCTTAAAGGAAATCATTGAGACACTTTGTCATCACACTGCTGAGGAGGCAGTCGCTCCTGTAGGCGATGATGACACCTGTGGCAGTGATAAAGCTGGTCCAAAGCACAGGGGTTCATGTATCACCACATAGATGTAAAACTGAGGGTGGCCCTCCTGTGACAGAGAAGGAGGGGTTACTGTCTTCCTCTCACTGGTCCCTTATCCACAGGACAGGCTGAGGGAACTGCAAATCCACTCTGTCTGGAAAGTTGTCATAAACGTGAAAAGAAAATGAGCTGGAAGTTAAAAGCCAGAAACGTTTCACTTTTAAAGGAAAGACTGTGTTTTTCAGCAGAGAGATCCTCAGGACTTCGTGTCAACTACAGCTTCTGAGAGACTTAAAATTGTGGGCACTAAAATTCATTAGTCATTTACGAGTTAGAAGACAAAGGTCTAGTCTCTCATTTTTGTTTTCTGACAGACAAATATTTATCAGAGTTTGAAATAACTCTATCTAGGATTTCTCATTCATCAATGTTCAGAGCAGGGTATAACACGGAATTAACTTCTTGTGGCTCAATAAATAAGTATCCACATTGTATTTAAACACGTCTGCAGTGTGGCTGACTTGCCCTGGATCAGTGAGTTTCTGCACAGAGCTAAAGCCCCTTGGAGACTGGCCCTGTGCTTCATTCTGTTTGCTGCTTCCTTGTCCTGGAGTCTCAACATTACTCACTAAATTTGCGTAACACTAATTAAGGATGTGATCAGACAAAGTAACCAACAGTAGTTCTGTCATGCACTGCGATTATTTCAAGTTGAGATGTGAGTAAATATGTAATTTCAGCACAGGGACTTTAATTCTCTAGCAGCAGGATTAATGAGTTTTCTTTGCCTTGGTCACCGCTGACGTGTGAAGTGATGGAAAGCAGAGGTGGCTGAGCAGCAGAGGTGGCACAGAACACTTGTCCATGGCCACGCTCACCCTGCTGCTGAAGTCTCTCCCCTTCCAGATCTTGTTGCTTTAAACACTTGTTTATCACAAAATCCTTGATGGAAGAAAATATCATTTTGGAGATTAATTTTCTGGCACCTGTGAAAAGACCAGCTGTTGGGTTGACAGCCTGTCAGATTTTTTAAAACAATCCAACATTAAAGGGCAAAAATACTGTGTCTGACAGGAGTAGCAGCAGTGGTTGTGCCAGGCAGCTAGTACAGCAGGTGGGTTCTGAGGTACTGCAGCACCATATGCTGTCTGCCACAAAAGCTCTGCAGCAGGAGATGAAACCTAAAACTGAACATAATAGAAATGTAGATAAAGTAGTGTCACTGCATGTCCTTAGCTGCACAGAGGCCTGGAAAGGGCAAAAGAGGTGTCATTCAGCTGTAGTCAGCACACGTTTCAGTTGTTAAGGAACGAAGTAATTTTTTATCCTATGTTCACCAAGAAAGAACTGGAGCAGAGAGCAAGAAAATAGCAAAGCCGGGAGGATCTGGTGGTGGAGCTGGGTACAAAACCTTCTGCACCCCTGGGGGTCCCTCAGCTCTCACTCACCAAGATGGTATTATTCACCGAGAGCTGTTGCTAACTGTTTGCAAAGATAGACAATAAGAGGACTCTGAGGCAGTAAAGTGCATTATCTGAGCAGTCCAGGTTTGAAATGTTGGTACTTTTCACAGCCTTTTCCTTACCTGCCTGGGAATAATAAAACTGGTAGCAGTCATTTGAAATAGCAAGGAGCAGCTGTTTGCACTCTTGGCCAGCATAAATCTCAAACCACTTATAATAGCAGCACACTCAACCTGAGCTACAGCTGATCTCTAGTGATAAAATCTGATTTCCTTTTTGATCAGTTTCCCTATGCCTGGAGTATTTCCAACATGGTGCCCTTCTTGAGGAAAGGAGTAAGACACACTGAAGCAAATCTGCTGAAACATCATTTGGCACTTCAAGCACCACCAAGGATGGGAAAACACTTGGCAGAGACTTTTGCCTGTACTATATGTTGTTCTTCTATAATAATGATACTTTGCAAGTGTCATAAACTATGGTAGCATGCTCATGGCTGTCACACACCAGAGAGGGCACCTGAATTTCCTTCAGAGAAATCAGTCCAGACTGATGTTTCAGAAGTCATCCACTTCAGTCTCATTAAGTTGATGCAGGCTATGAATAGATGATTAATCTTATTCTTTCCTTGTCATCTACCACCAAAAAGCTCTATCACTTTAACCCCTTCCTGAGGGCTCCTTTGACTGATCTGATTATTTTCTGGCTACTGAGGTCTTTTTGACTCAATCTGATCATATTCCTCCTACTTTTCTCCTTTTGCCTGTTCTTCTCTGTCATACACATAATGCTTTATCTTTCCCCCCCAAGTGCTGTTGTAGAATAGAAGAGCAGTGGAGCAGAGACCTTGCTGTCTACTTCGCTGGAGGTTAAAACTGAGCAAGTCCACCACAAACTTAGTGTGCTACCACATTATACATTATAAAAATTAAAAAAATTACTTGACATTCAAGAGACATAGATTAAACTTCTCAGAGAGAGGGGCATGTTTATTAAGGACAGAGGGACACTTCTGCTTTTGTTTGATCTCCTCTCAATACAGGCTGCAGAATACCATGCAATCACCTCCACATCCAATCTAACCTTGTACTGGACAACTACAACATTTCCTTTAGAAATTAAGCCAGGTGCCAAGACTGCCTCTGGGGAAGTAACTACCCCAAGTCTATGTGAGGCCGCATTTTTCAGCAGTCAGGAATATATGGCTATATCTGCAGATGTTAATGTTTAAACTCATTTCCCTCTGTGGAGCCTTCCTATTTTCTCCTTAATGCCTCTGCCATACCAGGATTTGAATGGGGAGGGGAGATATTAATTAACATAATGTCCATGTCTAATTCCTCAAATGAGAAATGAGAACTATCCGAAGGCATGGGGACAGGCTATTACTGTGCTGGCCTAGAATTTGGGAACTTCTCAGTTTTTTTATGGCCTCAATTTTAAACTACATCTGTGCATCACATACAAATGGGTTAGATGACTGCAAAAATCATCACTAATTTAAGACAGCAATGCAGACATTTTTGACATTTAAACATTATCCAGTAAAGGTGCATAACCCTTCTATTTGACAGAAGTGAATACTAACGAGAGCTCACACATTAGAACCCTTCTGGGATAAAGAGAGGAGGGAACATTTCTATTATTTCATAATTTTTGTAGCAAATTAATTCATTACTATGCTTCAAAGACTGATTAATTCCTCACAGTGATGGTCAGGACTTTTTTTAATTTTTTTTTTTCTTGCTGCTACTGCTGCCTGAGTGGCCACTGATTAATGCAATAGAATATTCAGCATTACAAATGAAAAAAATACTGGAGATTATGTATTTTCTGCCTTCCCAAAGGCCAGCTGCTGTCCATCTCAATTTATCTCCTTCCTCTCCTCACTCCCTCGTGCTCCCAGTGAACACCCACAGTTTTCTTTGGCATGCTTCCACCTCAGTATATGTTTTCTCTTGCTCCAAGGGTAATGTGTCCTCCTAACGAAGCCCGGTGAAACAGAAAAATGGGTGGAAAGCTTGACTTACACATAAAGTGAAGATCTACATTACCAGTGTGCATTACAAATGATGGAAAGCAACACTGACAATGGAGAACCCAAAATACTCTCTATCCCAAACCCTGTGCATGCAGCTTGTGTGGCTGACAGGGGTGTTCTCAGGATGTGAGATCTGGCATCTTAGAGGCTGACCTTTGATTATGTCAAGTTTCTTTGCAAAAGTCAGTTCAGTTGAGCTTGATTTTGGTGGTGACCTTGCCAGACTGTGAGCAGGGCCAAGCTTTTTGTCTTTTGTTCACCTTTGTTTAGTTAGGTTTCTAGCAGTGATTTCTAGCATTGTTCCTCTTCTGTGCAGCACGTTGTATATTAGGGTAGTGACCTTGGCTGATAAACTTGCTTCTAACACAGTTTTCTTCCTTGGCATCCTGGCCCAATTCTGCACTCAGGTTTTTCTCATGCTTCTAATTTGTCTGCTAGCTGTCAGCACCCCATGACAGGGGTGTTGGATCTGACTGAGGTGAGCTGATTTTCCCAAGGCAGCCTTGGTGCTGTGCTTTTCTATCAGTAGTAGATGGAAAGGTGTTGATAACACACCAGTGTTGAGCAGTGCTGGCACAGCATCAGAACTGTCTCTCCAGCATTCCCCCCATCATGAGCAGGATGGGGTGAGCATGGGAGGGGACGTAGCCAGGACAGCTGATCCAAACTGACCAAAGGGATATTCTGTATCATACGATGTCTGCTCAGCAGCACAAGATTCCTCAGGGAAGTTTGGGCAGCCTGAGAGCCTTTCAGCCACTCCTTGACAACACCTGTGCACAGAAGGAACATACTCTGTCAAAGTAGAAATTAGGCCTTGCCAGCTTTGCTAAAAATCAAATCTTCTAGGCAGGAAATGAACACGGAGAAAACAGAGGACACTGCAAGGGTGTCAAGGGGCTTCAGGAGTCTGGTGAGACTCAGCCTCCTGAATCATTTAGGTCTTCCTTATATGTATAGAGAGGAATTATCCAAGGATCTCTCAGTGCTTGACACAGACAAAATCCCAATTTGTGTACTTTGGCAGAGCTCCAAAGAAACAAAAGCACAGGGGAAGATGGATGAGGGACACCACAAGGGAGATCACATGGCTTTCTCCCCCAGATATTCCACTGCCTTGATTGGGCTTTAAAGAACTTCTATCACTGAAACAAGTTGAAACAGTTCTCCTGGTTTCTGCAAACCAGGAGAAATAATGTCTTTTTTTTCCCAAACAGAAGCAGTGTGTTTCCCCCATTTTCGAGTCAGATGAGAAAAAGAATATCATAATGTTATTTTGCTTGTAGTTATGCAGGTCATTTAGCCTTTTAGTATCTATTAATTATTCTTCTTTGTCTAGGCTCATTATAAAATATCCAGCTGATACTGCTATTCTCAGTAGCCTGAGGAAGATACTTTGATGTTAAATTCTGTGCTATCAGGAACATTTACAGAGTTACCCTGGGTTTTTTGGCTTGTATTTTTTTATTTGGGTTTTTGTTTGTTTGTTTGGTTGGTTTTAACTCCCTCCAATTTAACTCCTCCCAGACTCCCATGTAGTCTGTTGCATATTTGACCTGAATTGAATTTGCCAAAACTTTATACTAAAGTAAGAGATATTATCTATTTCTCTGTTCTGTAACAGGTTTTTTCAAACATTTTTTAGTCTTTTCAGACTGACCTATGAAACAACAATTTTCTGATCCACTTCTTCAACAGTAATTGTTCCTGCCTATCACAATCACCCAGCATACAGTGTGTGCCTGAGGATTTATTCCAAGTGATTAAAATGATTTCCCAAGGATGTTCCATATGATCATTGTTTGATTTACATCTCTCTTCATTTTCACTATTGTCTTCAAAATTACAAAGGTTCAATACGGGTTTTGTTGGTTTAGATTTTTTTTAAAGGAAATTATGCTAAGAACTTCTCACTGCATTAATGCTTCTGATGCTCAAGGATGCTGGTAATTTGTGTGTGTGTAATTACAAAATTCTGGCTTGCTTAGAGTTTTGTCCTTTTATTCACCCTATATAAAATGTTAAGAGTATCAGAGCCACAAATGCACTTCTGAGTTCTGACACTCTACTGAACTGAAGATAAAATCTAATAATAACCTTTGTCATAGAGCAAATCTCTTCCTCTAGAGAGATGATGAACAAGCTTTTTGTGGTGTGCTATCTAATAACTCAGCTGGCCACAAGGCTTCTGTGTGGCCGTACCTCTAGAACAGGAAAATCATCTGTGTTATTCTGAAGTTACTGGTAGGAAAATGAGATATGAAAATGTCACAGCAGAGATAAAAGGATTGGATAGGTGCAGTTATAATACCTGGGATAAAATTAAAAGTGGTATCTAATTTTTGTGCTTTAGGGTATGAAGTGAACACCAGATTAGTTCAGGGATAAGTCTGAACAACCCTAGAGCACAAATGGTGACTGATTGGAATAGTTGGTGCTGCAATAGATGGCTGCAATTTTTCATCTTCCTTTACTGAAAATGCCTTCATCATTCTCAGACATTAAATGAACCAGTGCTATCTTGTGGTTTAGAAATTCCCTTGTTTTGATAGACTTGGCATTCCTGTGTCACAACAGAGCTAATTTCAGGTTGGTTCTGCCTGGAGAAAAGCCTGGTGACAATTCTCAGCTGCAAGGACACATCTGTATCAGTTTGCTAAATAGAATGGGATCCAAATTTCGTAATTCATCTGTACATGGCCAAATAAGCCATCAACTTGTGTGACATTGAGATGTATAGGCCTTTTAGAAGTAGCTTGATCTCTTTTTTCACCTCCTTTCAAGTGTGCTCTTGGAAACATGAAAAACTGGGGAATCTTTGCGTTCCTCTGGAGCTGGCAGTTCTACAAAAGTAAGGCCAAATATTCACCAAATGCAAACCAAAAGACATTCCCTGAGACTAATGTGACAAAAGCAGGTGACTTTGTCAGAGCCACTCCAGTTTATGACACCAGAAGTTTTGACCCTGAACCGAATAAATGGATAAAGCAGGTCCTTTACTTGCTTGCAGGTCAAGTCCCATTTGTCTGTTGACTAATGCAGAATCAGCAAGAGGCACAAAAAGGCATCCATAGTGTCTGGAAAAGCATCCAAGGTCCAGAACTCTTTCCCTATTTTTCTGAAAGAGTGGTACTATTTGAGTGCCTGCATTTAGAGATATCCTCCAAAAGTCCTTGGAAAGTTTCTAGCTCTTGGGAATGCCAAGATTGTATCCTCTGGTGAATATTGGAAGCTCCTCAGCCTAGGCAGAGCCTGGGCTGAGCTGGCACAGCTCAAGAGCTCTCTGGGTCTGCAGAAGCATTTCAGCACTGCACTTCATAGGGTGGATGAAGCCCCTATCACAAATGGGAAGAGAAACTCCTCTAAGAGTAATTTGAGGTTTCACAACCAAAATGGTGGGTTATCATCCTCCTCAACTACTCTTTTTAGGTGACATTTGCTCTGCAAAGCAGCACTGAAGTGTTCAAAGCAAAGGTTAAAAAAAAAAAAATTTGCCACACACATGAACTTCCATATTCCTACTGTCTACATGTGGGGGCCATTCAATTTCCTTCCTGTTCACTTTTGTGTCACAAACATTTTCTTGTGACTAGTGAAGTGAGCTAAATCTGGAAGAGACAAAAAAAAATTAATATTATAAAACTAATTTATGTCAAAGTGAAGGAAATAAAAAGGAATACAGTCCCCAACTAAAATATTTTCAACTCCCTCTATTTATTTCTTATCTACCTTCAGTAATAATGAGTAAATAAAAATTAGGCAGGACCCATACCTTTTCTCAAAAAACAGAATCAGTCATCCTCTATGCTGACGCAAGTAAGAAACATAAAATTGATGTAAAGGAACAACAGACACTATTTTTTCTTCTAGAGAGTTATTTTCTTGTGATGGAAGCCAATTAGTGTTGTACTCTGAAGAAACATGAAAGCATCAGAGAGAATTTTTTGTCTGAAAAGAAACAAAAAGAGTGAAAATAATCTGATCTAGAATGACATTTTCATGTGCCTTCAAAAAATGGAGAGAGACAGAAAAAGAGACTACTCTAGTTTTCCTGACAAACATAATGCAACTTTACTCTCGAAAATGCTGGAGTTCTGATTTTTTCCATTAATATTATCTTCTGAAAATGTTCTGCTTCAGACAGTGTCCGACTTTGCCAAAATTTTCCTGCTGAATTATTTTCTTTAAGCAGTGAAGAAAAGATGATTCTAAAGCATTGCTTCCTGTTGAGATCAGGAGTTCAGGTAGGAGGAAACATTTATTTTTTTTTTTTTAAATGTTCTTGCAGGAAGATTGTTGCTTGTCTTCATTTTGAAGCGGGTTTTTTTGCTCTTCTGGGATGCACCTTCCTCTCTCCTCAAAAGATTCCTGTTTGCATTAGAGTAGCCTTGAAGACAAATGTGACCCTGCTCTGGGAGAAGCCTTAGATCTTGCCTTGGGCAATGGAAAAGCACATCCAGGGAGCTGTGAGCCTGTCCCTGTGCAAACATCAGTCATGGCCTGGCACAGCCAGGCACTGCTGCTTCACTAGCAGCCCTGGAGGGGCTGAATGAGTCTTAGAATGATGAGGTAAATGGTGTATCCGTGCAAACAAGCTTTTGAATTGATATTTGAACATGCAAAAACTGGAGAGTTTTGCAAACAAAGCCAGAAGGAGCATTGGAGATGCACAGCACCAGGGGAATGGCTCCTCTGCAGAGCTCCGTGGGCAGCAGCTGGTGGGGCAGAGGGATCGTGGTGACGGAGACATGAAAGAAGCCACAACACTTTCAACATTTCCACAAACAGCCAGGGGGAATTCTTAGTGTGCAGGGACAAATTCCAACTTGGACAACTTGACAAATGCTGTCATAAAAGAAGAAATACCAAAGTAACCATGTAAGCAAGTTCTTCCTGTTGTTCAATGGGCAATCTTGTAGGAGAGAGCCCTAACTGCCATGAAATGTAATTTATTCTGTACAGCAGGTGACAGTCAGAAAAGCAAAGAGAAAGGACTAAATCTTCCAGGTCCTCAGCTGCAGAGGAAGATGGTCAGAAAATTCCAGACAGCTCCAAGTGATGAAGCTGACACATTTTAGGGAATTAGCACCTGACATTTGGAAATTACCATCACACTATTGAAAGGCAAGGGCTGGCTGTAATCCTTCCACTATCCTGCTAATACACAATAAAAAGATGAATCAATCTTGTTGATCTTGTTGCTCCTAGTTGATCCTGACTTTTTTTTAAAAGTGATTATTTTATTTGCTTATCTAGATTTTTGAACCATATTAACCACCTACATTTTTTGGCAACAGGGAGTTTGTCCTAATTTGTTTGCACAGATGGCTAACCCATTGCTGAATTCCTTTATTTGGAAAGACTCAGCCTTAAAAACCTGATGGTGTCAGTAAGAGAAATCTTGTACTTCTGTCTTTTTCTTTAACAACATGAGAGCATCCAATTTATCACTACGGAATTGATGTGATCTTCTTGATCCTCCCTCTGTCTTAAAAGATTCTGGCCTTTAAAATATAATGTAAATACTTTCTGGGGTATTTGCAGCATAAAGGGAATCAGATCTTTGGTAGCACTAACAGATCAATGGACTTGAATACAATCAGCATAGAAGCAGCACAAATGCTTTTAGCATAAAAATAGCTAAGGCAAAACAAGACCAGTGGTTTCCTTGCTGATTCAAGTCCTGACAAGTTATGACACCCATAATTTTCTTCCAGAGACCCTTTGTTCTCACAGCTGGAGCTGTAACAAAATATCTTCCTTGCATCTCTCCTCATCAGAGATCTAAAGCTTTCTGTAGGCAAAGGTGCCTTTACAAGGAATTTTTTGGCTTTTGAGAAATTAAATACACTTGTCAGCTCACTAATATTTTAGTTCAATTTTTTTTATGACACCTATGTAAATCTACGTAATCTAAAGATCTCGTGAGTCCCCTACATGAAAAGTCTTCACATCTAATCTGATTTTGATAACACTGTATGTGTGTTTCAGGCTATCCTGTTTGCTTGGCTAACATGGACTATTATTCTGCAACCTACCATCTGCAGTTCTGGTTGCTTCTCTGACTTGATTTGGTAACAATATTTTAGAAATGCTGAGGTCTTTCTAATGCCTTAAATCCAAAACAAGGGTCATGGGAAAAACTCTTATGCTTGAGTGTAACCACAGCAAAGTGAAGCCCGGGCCAGAGATAATATCTGTGAATGATAAAGGAAGCAGATTAAACACATGGGACTGTCCAGAGGCATCTACACATAAGGCAGGCCATTAATGGGCAATGAACTAATGACACATCTTTAGAAAATGCTTCCTCTGTGCCCAGAACCACTAACAAGATATGTAAGAGGCAAACACTCAGCCACATATTAGGCACTGAGCTTGGGTGACTCGTGTCCCAGGATACCCAATTTAGTTGATATAGCAGGAGCTGCTCAGAGCAGGTGCTGCAGAGGGCAGTGAGTATTTCCCACTGTGTTATGGAGGAATTGCACCACAGCAGCTTAATATGTCAGAGCTGACTGAAAAGCTTTGTGATCTGCTTGGTGCACTCAGGGATGGAGAGCATCTGTCTGTGCTGTGAGATGCTGGACACGTGAAGGCACACAAGCAGTTACCTCTGGGACTGAACTAAATGAGAACATAAGCAAATGAAGGGAGAAACAGAAACAGCGAGGCAAGAGAAAACAGGCCAAGGTGCTACAAATGTAAATACATCTCAGTCCTCTTGTGATATTCTTCATGTGTATCTCCTGCACTAGTTCTGTTGGGTTGTTCTGTTCTTTCAAACCCCACAGAGTTTACAAAGAGCTTAAACAAATCCAGCAGAAACATCCTATGATTGTTCTAAGCTATGGGATAGAGCACACTACAGAGATGCAGAGTCAAAGATGAGATGGGCAGTGCCTGTTAATAGCAAGAAAAACCTGTAAAAATTACAGCATGGTGCTCTAATTAACAAAGAATGTAGCAAAGAGACATTTCAGATTTATGCCTAATTCTCCTTCAAGTAGTTGCTCTTCTGGAAAGGAATTTTCAAGGATACAGTTGTATCCTGTGTGTGTGTGAATGGCTTTAACCTCCGTTCATGGTTTCATCCTGATGGAGTTTCCTCCTCATTTTTTACTCCTTATGAATTTCCAGACTCCAGCCAAAATCAGAACCAAAAATGAAGCACTGCAACTCCGAAGGAATTTCTGTCTGGAAACCCAGACATGGGAAATCTCGTGAGAAAGCATGCTGTGAAACTGCTGGAGAGGTTTGGTGAACTGGAAAGATAAGGGTAGCCTGGACAAAACTTCATATTGGTGACAATTTTTGCCATTTGGGTGTGAAGTATTAAATCTAATTGGCCTGAATAAAGTCTGTGCTTATAGCCACACCACTGGCAATGGCTCTGTAAAGCAAAACAGCTCGTACTGAGGACCAAATATCACTGGACTTATTTTGGTTTTTACATCATTTATGTCATTTTCTGATGTCAGATTTACGTCAGGCAGGCCCCCAAACCATCTGCATCTCCCAAAATTCCCCTGTTGTAGGAACCAGAGTATGATAAGTGGAATTTGCCTCAAAAACACACTTCTGCCCCAAGAAGACATGGTAACGTACATGTGTCTGAAGGTATCTGTCAATAACATATCACAGCTGAATAATTAAAATATGAAAGTGCTTTATAGATATCCATTATATACAATTAGAAAATGGTACCTTACCAGAAAACAAAAAACCAAAACCAAAAAAATCTCCTAAATTGCAAAATATTCTTCTGAGCTTTCAATGAAAATATATCGGTGAAATTTTAAACACTTTTTTTTTTCAAGCAAAACATACCAAGGTATTTTGATTTTACATTTCTTGGCTCTTTGCACCGTGCTTGTCTGATTCACTCAATCAGATTCCCAAATTTTAGCTCCGTGCTTTGGAAAAACAAGATCCATCTGGTAGACGCAGAAAACACCACCATAAAAAGGATTAGCTGGATTATACTTTTTTTTCATTTTCATTCTCAGTCTTGGGAAGGACCCAGAACAAAAGTCACAAAAAGAAAAAAGGGCTCCGTTTTCATGGAAGAAGTTATCGCTTGGCAGCTAGAACTAAGGTTGAGCTTAGTGGATGAAAAGGAGAATTTGGTAGCCATGAAACCTCTAACTCCCTGTGTGCTGGATGGCCTTTCCACATACAACAACAGCCTGACCAAAAAAGCAGTTTTTGCCTGCTGACATGGAGTGACACCATTACCATGTGAAGATGGCATATGCATAAAACCTGTGCATTTCACACAGTAGAAACAGGGGGGCACATGCAACCAGAACAGAATTATAATGTACTGTGTTCAGAGCAAAGAGAGCTACCTCTGAATTCAGCGGTCATTTAATGTCTGCAGCACTGCTGGGTACAGATAAAAGGTTTGATTTCTCCCAGTCTGAATGCCTCTGTGGCAAAAATGGGCTGGGAGAGCATTGCTTTGCCAAGGAGCTTGCTATTCAAATGTGCTGCATGTAATTAAGGGCTTTTGCATGAAATTTCTACATCCTCAAGGCTCAGGTTAGAAACACACACATCTGTCACAAACTGACACATTCAATGAAAGAAGAAATAGAATTGAAATCATTACAGGGTGGTTATTTTTAATGAGAGAACAAGTCAAAATACAAAGGGAGGAGGCAGAAAAGGAAAGCATTCAGGGACTGTCAAGAGCATGTCAAAGCTGCTGTGTTAATGGCAAAAAAATCAGCAAAAAGCTTTTTAATTTAATGTCTTTCATCTTCAAGTCTCAGCAGTTATAATAATTATTAAACCTGTGATTTGTATGTTAGGTAAAGGTTAATGATCTTTATTTATAACACCTCAAGGCAAAGCTCATTGACAATTTCCCATGGATGGCAACAGCGTCTAGAATAGATTTTTAATTGTGGGAATTATCAGGAAGATTTAAAAAAATCTAGGCCTGTTAATGCATTATTCAAATTTCAGGGACCAGATGATGTCCTTTTGCAAAACATCTTTTAGACTCTGCTGGTGTTTTATCAGACTGGTGATAGAGGGCTTTTGGCTAAGAGTACCATACAGCTCAGCAGTATGACTGCTCTGCTCTTGTAATTTTCTTTACTTGAGGATAATTTTAGGCAAAAAGAAATTACCCAGTGTCCTGGGTTCAGCTGGGATAGAGTTAATTTTCTTTCTGGTCCATTGCTGTGTTTTGGATTGGCTTTGAGAAGGATGTTGATAACACAGGGATGTTTTAGTTGTTTCTGAGCAGCACCCACAGGACTTGTCAGCTTCTCATGCCCTGCCAGCGAGGAGGCTGGGGGGGCACAAGGAGCTGGGAGGGGACACACAGGAAAGCTGACCCCAGCTGGCCTGAGGGATGTTCCAGACCATGTGGCTCAGCATGTAAACCAGGAGGAAAGCTGGCTGGGGGTGGATGCTCAGGCACTGACTGGCCATCAGCTGGTTGGTAATGAGCAATTGTTTTGCATTTGCATCACTTGTTTATCTTGAGTTTTATTTCACATTCTTCCTGTTATTTTATTCTTAAATAAAATTATTATTATTATTATTATTATTATTAGTAGTAGTAGTAGTAGTAGTAGTAGTATTGTTCCATTATTAAACTATTCTTATCTCAACCCTGGAGCTTCCCTACTTCTATTTTTCTGATTCCTCCCCTGTCCCATGGAGACTGGAGGAGGTGGAGTGAGCAGCTGTGTGGTGCTTAGTTATCAGGTGGGTTAAACCTTCAGGCTGCTGAGGACATCCAGATTCCTTCTCCAGATCTGTTTGAGGGGCTGTGTTGGTACTACTCTAACATAGTGCCAGTAGTTACAAGAGCAAATTTACCCTTCTGAAGATAACATTCTGCTTTACAGTTAGGGAATGTTCCAAACCACAGGCATCTTGCTGAAACTACAAAACAACCTTAATCAAGGTTAAACCCCTAAATTCCCATGGTGATCCAGCAGAGTCACAAAATGAGTTACTTTTAGTAGAACAAAAAAATGGAGAGGATCAAGAGTGAAGAGGATATTTCTTCCTTTAAGCAAGGTTGAACACTGAGTTGAAACCTTGGCCAGTTTAGGTCTGTGGCAAATGCTTTTTTTACTAACCTTCTGTTTAAGCAACAGAAAAAGCATCCCTGGCAAACGAACAAAACCCCAGACAGCTACAACATTTAAAACTTAAATGAATAAGAAAAGTTTTAACTTTAACACTAGCTCTTTTTTCTTTTCTCTTTGGGTACAGAGAATATTTTTGTGATGCTGCCTCTTTGAATATCTTTCCATTGGTAATGGAGGTGACCTTAATTGCCCTCTTGCAAGTCATTGTTACTTAAAATGAGCTAACAGAAGCTTCTTCTGTTGATTTCTTCTGAGTATGAATATGTTTTCTTGGAGACAAGACAAATACCCAGAGAGTGAGGAAGAAAGAGCAACGAAGATAAATGTGCTGCTGCTGATTCTGCAGACCATGGCACAAAGTGTCTCTGTAAGAGAAACAAGGGTTGGTAAACATCCCTATCAGCTGCCTTGGTAAACACACATCACTAACAGGTTATTTCAGACAGAGCTGCCTTCCTGCTCTCAGGCTGAGAGCAGCACAGCCAGAGACTCTCTTCCTCAAAGTAGATTCTTTTCTTTAGTAAAGTGCAAAGAAGGAAGAAAGGCAACAGAGTTAAGAATAGAAGGAGCACATATTCAGAAGTGGGCAGCAGTGGGAAAATAAGTAATCTTCCAGGTGGGATACATTAATATTTTTAAGGCCACAGTTTATTTCTCCAACCTTCAGTAAAACCTTGACCAAAGGCTGACTGATAACTTTGGTGGAGGCTGTGGTCTCAAAGGCCTGCAAAAATGGCAGAAAGGGAGGAGAAGGTTGTTATTTCCACCCATTAGTAATGCTGGTTTCAGCACTAAATTAAAAAATCTCAGGTGTTTTCTCCATCCTCTGCTCACATTTCTTGCTGATGTTTCTGATTAGTTCAGAGGGTGACATTGGTTTAATAGCAGAACTTATGCCAGCTGGTGAAATGGTATCAACAGACTTAAAACTTCATTATATCCATCTTTCCATCTTTAAATTTAAGCTAAATTTATAAATAATTTGCCGCTGTTCTTTTTTTTATCTTGGCCAACATAAATTGCTACTTCACATCAAACCTTGAAAACACACGCTTCCTTTTGAAACTCTCACAAGAACTCCACTTTTTAATTTTCATTTCTTTATTTAGGTTCTTTTTATGCTCTAAAATAAAGCCTTAAGTGTTGCAAAGAATTTAATCTGCACAACCAGAGTTATTGATTTAGCATCCAAAAAGGATTAATCACTGGATTTATATCCTGTCCTCCATTAATTTAACTAGTCTCCCACAACCTTGTTCTCCAGAGACAAGTCTACGTGAAGAAATATAGTCCCTGTTAATTCCATGTGGAAAGATCAATGAAGTGTCCCAGAACTTGATGTTAAAGTTCATCTTATTCAATTTCACAAAAGGTTTCATTCCTTCACATGTCACAATAGTGTTTTATGTTGCAGGCTCCAGTGACATGAGGAGAACAGATGCTGGATGGTTCCTGAATCAGGCAGAGATTAAACACAGCCTCAGCATCCACAGCAGTTCTGTTCTCAGGATCCTCTACCACCCTTTCTGACTTTATTAGAGGATGTCTGTGGGGCCCTGGCCTGTGGCTGCAGTATCTCATCCAAGGTACTGGGAGCACTGCAGCACAAAGGTTTGAAATGCACATTTCACCCATCATAACCACTGGATGTGCCGGGGGGACATAAACACAACTGACCTCTGTTAATGCTGGAAGGGTCTTCAGGACTCCTGAGCATCACGAACTCTCATGGCATTTACAGCTGCCTTGCTGTCCCAAAAAGCACAACCTCTTGATTACATTTCCAATTACAGGTTTAGAAGGCTAATTCATGAAAACCATGTTTGGAAATAATACAACTGATTTTTTTCACTAGTGTTGATGTGACATTAGATATAAAGAACATGACATGGACTTACTCCATATAATAACCAAGAAAAAAAAAATTAATTTAAATTAAGCAGCCAGTTCTCTGCAGTCATAGTTCAGATCTCTGAACTGACCAGAGACCTTCAGAGATGTTTCTCATGTCAACTTTATGAAGCAATATGGAAAGCTTCCCTGCAGTCCAAACCCATTTTTGATTTTGTTGCCACATCTTCCAGGAGGTTCAAAGCTGAGAACAGGGTGGGACTACAGCTGCCCACTTAGATTATCTTAAATCCATCACAAACATGCAGCCTGAGGAACCTAGTGGAGGCTCAAGCACTTTACTATGTATTCAGTCTCATTAGATTTGTTTTCTTTAGTCTTTTCTCTCCTCTTGCCCTTTGCACAGAAGTCCTCAAGTAGGATGTCAAAACAAACAGTACCCAAGTGGGAGATAAACATTTGATTTTGTGATGTTAAAGTTAGTTTCAGATGGCTAAACTATCCCACAATTCCCCAGAATGTGTCTCAATTCACACAGGGAAAAAAACTTACATAAAAAAGAAATAGCAACTTAAATCTACAGAGAACTGCTAAATACTTCCATATTGCAGCTGATGTTATGGTCTTTATGAAAGCTCCACAAAGACCTCCAGACAAGTATAAAACAAAATATCAACATTAGACTATTTTTGCAGAAGGCTAAGGTCATGCAAAAGTGTTTTTCTATTTTTCTGTGTTCATGTTCTGTGAAAAATCAGTATTTCTCTCAGACATGTTATTCTGTACACAGAGTTCCATGGCAGTAGCTTTGCACTACAGGTATGTGACACTTTTTGAAACTGCTGGAAGATTGGATAGAATTCAAAATAACATCAGATTCTGCTAAAAAGACTGAATCTGAAACTTCAAACCAGATTTACCTCGTTCAGTTGGGAAGTTGGGACTTTGTCCCTTCTTTTTATTTTTTTTGCAGGGTCAGGGTCAGCCCTTGAGGAGGACAACAAATTGGACTGATGGAGAGACATCATGTTCTGCCCAGGCAGGAGAGCTGATTGCTGCAATGGAACTGGAGAACATTTGGGAGATCACACTGACCTTGTAAATGCCAAGTGACTCACACCATTGGAAAAGAGAGTGGTTCTTATCAAGACCAAGAATAGTCTTGCCATATACATGAAAGCAAAGCAAGACAGAAAAGAAATCAATTGTTTTCAGAAGCCAATTGTCAGCAGTCTGTACTGCCACTGAACATTTAGAATCCATGACAAAACTTATATTTCTGTCATGCATTTAAAAATCTCAATGCAGTCACTGAGTCCCAGTGAAACCAGAAGAAAAGGGATGTACTTTTCACATTATATATCAAAACAATCTAGAGACTCTAGTCTTTCCTTCCATATTATTTATTCTGTTTGCTTTGGTTACCTCACAATACATGACCAGAACAAAAGCTTAGAGAGAAAGAATTTCCTTACCCAAAGAAACCTTACCAGATTTTGAAACATTTTTCCATAAAAGGACACAAAAGTAAAGACATGAAAATTTTCATAAAATGAAAATCTCCTAAAAAACTAGATCAAATTTTGCCTAGTTTTATACTTTGTTTTCCCTTTCACCAGAGATGAAGCTACTTCTACAAGTGAAATTTCAAAACAAAAAAGCAAAGCAAAACAAAAGGCACTTCAGATTATATGGAAATCTCTGGTTGTTTAGTGTGTCAAAATCAAGCTTTAGATTATTTCCACATCAACTTATTGAAAGCACTGACAAGTGAAATTGAAGGCCAGGTGCCTCAAAAACATCTGTGATTTTGCCACAAAATGGGGCTTTTCACCTGAAAGCTGCAGTGAAGTGAATGTATCATGAGAGGTCAGTCAGAGAAAGACTTTGAGTGCTGATGTGATCCCACTGCTAGAGAAGCTGATGCAAACCTACGAGCAGCATTAAGTTCTGCTCTCCAGAACCACAACATGCTGATGTGCAGGGATGCTCCCTAATCTCCAGGCTTCTATCAACTGGTTGCCTGTGCTGGAAAAAGTCTCAGTGACATAAGCAGACCCAATTCCAGAGTTACATAGCAAAATTTATCAAATTAATTTTCCAATAGAACATGTGTTGACCTCAGCTCTTTACTGGTGCAGGTTAAATTTCAATAAAATTAGTGTTTTTCAGTAGACAAATATCCTGAAATCCCTGCTCAACTCATTTAAACCTTTCAGTACTACTGTCTTTTGAAGCTATATTCATTTTCTTTAGCTAGGCATAGTTCCACATCTTAAACAACTCAGTCTCAGTTGATTCATCTTTCTTATTACACTAGAATGGGAGCCTGAGAATGAGATTTAAATGAGGACAGTACCTTATTAATTCAAACATCAGCTGATGGGAAGGCAAAATAATTTTATTGCAGTCCTTTCAGCAGAGAAATAAAAATGAATCCAGCAGATGTTACTATGAAAATTTAACTCTGATTTTCTGTTCCAGCAACCAGACTATAATTTAACACTTTAGTCAAGCTGGCACTCTTAGCAGTGGTGTACTACCTTGACTTCTTTAATATCTTGACTGAGGACACAGGAGCTGTCCTCAAATGGCTTGGTACCTAATGACACCTACTACAAGCACAGCTGACAGCACTGAGAGTGAATTTGCTGTGTAATCCATTCACCATGATCAATTAATCAGAATTTTGGCTGCCATTTGGACACAAAGTTTATAAATTACATCTTTTTGCCTGCCCACCCACAATTGACAGACTGGGTAATTTCAACCAAACTGATTCTTCTGAAATCATGGTGAAGGGAAAAAATATTAAATTAGTTTGATTGCAAAGAGCCCTGCTCTCCATATTTTTGAATAATGATTTTTGCCTCAATCTCTGTAGAGGTCATTTACATTTGGGAACAGAATAAACTCTTGTCACTGTGTTTTGCCATCTGAAAAAACTGTCCAAATTTGATCAAGCTATGAGAAAAATGCAATTTACACACCATGTGTTCTCTAGGAACTTCATAATCTGTTATTCTAACCTTCAAAGATTTCTTCTGGAGAATAATGCTCTGGTCCAGTCTCAGAGCTCTGCCCCCCACATAAGGGCATGCTGAAATCTAAGGTACTGACAATTCTGTGGAGTTTGCTTTAAAAATCAAGTTATGAAAGACAATGCACATTTATTTTAATACCATAGGTCTTATATGAACTAAAAATTGACAGGAATTAATTTACTAAAGGAAGTTGTCTATAAAATGTAGGTATTCCTGATGATTCTGTGTATTTTGCAGTTTTGGAAAAAAAATATGAGAAGAAAAACAATGGGTAAGAGTAGCATGAAGCAATCCATTGCAATAGCAAATGGAACAACATGCAGTGCAGGAAGAGTTCATGAGGAATGATGAGAGGTCCTGTGACCCATAGTTATGGGACTGGTACCTCTGTGAAATAAAGTTAAGGTCTTTTACTGGAAAATGTCAAGATGAACACAAAAAGTAGGGGATACAGCAGCATTAATAGACCTGCTCCAATACATTAAAGATTCCAACTTCATTTGTCCCCTCCTTTGAGACTGGCGAAATTCCAGAGTTGCAGATTCTGCATACATCTGTTCACTTGGCTTATCTGATAAGTCTGTCCAGGCCAGGTTATGAGACTTGCAGACATAATAGTTGTGTGATATCTTTTGCTTTGGAGACAGATCTTAAGCAAATCACCCTGGTCAAATTGAATTGAATTGAATTTCTTCAACAGCTATGCATGCTCACCAGATGTGTTAATTCATTATTGTAGGAAAACAACAAAGACATGGGGAGTAGGAAAAAGATCAGGGACCAATTTGAAGGGAACAGAATGAAGTGCATGCATATAATGGAGAAGATATTTCCCCAAGCCCCTAAAAGGTGTTCAAGATTTCTACATCTTTGTTCCTTTTCTGAAAGAAATCAGCTGTGAAACTCAATCAGAGTGAAACAGCAATGGGAGTGAAAGTTTTGCTGGGTGACATCTACAGAAAACTTACTAAGAGCTTAAGAAGAAACCATTTAATTCCAGAGAAAGACTGGGAATTCCTTCAGAAGGCCAGCTGTCCAAGTAAGGGGCTTCTTAACAACTGAGATGAAATGCAAAGAGTGAACACTCAATAAGAGGGGGGGAAAAAAGAGATAAGCAGCATGAATATGAAAGCACTGCTTTGGCAAGAGTAAATCCCACGTGGAGGAAAAACTAGCAAAGGATGTCCAGAGCAATTGGAAGGGATTCAACAGATATGTTAGTTTCAAGAGAACTTCTGGGAAGAATTGGGTCTGCTACTGAAAGGGGAGACAGCACAGAGGACACAAGGAAGGCTGAAGTGTTCCCTCTCCTTGCCTTGTCAAAGACTGTTCCTGTACTGAAGTGTGTACCAGTGCAGCCTAGAAAGGGAGACAGACACCACTGTGTGAAGAACAAGTCCTGTAAGGCTGAGCTGCTCTGACTATACACCGTGTAAATTGCTCAGTCTGGTTACTCCAAATTAATGGCAGTTTTGGGTGTCTCTGGTCATTATTTCTCTAGGCGATTTTACCTATGAGAACAGGAAAAGTGGAAGGACAGAAGGATGAAGCAAGCCACAAACATTAGGTGTACTAAGCTGTTATTCCTGTATGTGGCAGAGTCAGTGTGGGGCAGGTGCATTTCTGTGCCAGCCTGAGGGGCTGGGAGAGCCCCACTGCAATGCTGTGTGCTTGAAGAACCCCTTGTCTCCTCCTTTTTCCCTTGCCCCTCTCGCTCACAGCCCCCTCCTTCCCAAAATTAACATTTGAATTGAAAGTTCAAAAGGTGTCGGGGCTAACAGGCATTGCTCTTGCAAATCAAAGGCCCACCTAAGAATCTGCTCGGAGTCCTAATGTCTGCATTAAGAAAAAAGCTAGTCAAACCTCAATGATTAAGTCATTAGTTATGAAAGCTCTTCATGTCCTGTCGACTTTTGTGCACTTGGAGAGCAACGTGCTAATCTCAATCACGATGATGTAAAGAAATCTTTTCCAAAATCCAGTTTCATTTTATTGTGGCATCTGCACTGACTGAGCTAGCAGTATACTCCCAAAAGATACAACGCAGCAGTTTGGCTCTTTCACCTTAAAAAACTCGTTCCTGAAACATCCTGTGTACCCATTCAAACTCCAGATGTTAATGGACCCCAGAGTTATTTTGGTAGGAAGCTGTTAGGAAAGCTGTATCAGATGTTTTCTCTAGAGGAGAGAGGGAGAGAAGATTGTTTCTTGAGAAGTGAAGTCTCTGGCCAGAAGATAGGAATGATGATTTTTCTGCTTGGCAGCTGATTATATGAGTAGTTTTAGACAGAAGCAAAACTTTCTGTCATACAAATTTCTCGATTTCTCCTTTTGCAAGAGGACTTTCACTACAAGATAAGAAAAGAAAGTGCCAGCCTACCTTATTTTAAGTTTAAACATAAAGATAACATTTTTCTCAGTGGACTCTCATGAGACACAAATGTGTCCAGTTTTTCAGTTTGTCTGTGTGTCCTTCCTGCTGTTTGGTTTCACCACTGTCACCTGCACAGAGCCAGTTTTACTGGCCATCACTGTGGTCTGGATGCTCAGCTGATGCAAGGAGATGAGTATAAAAAATATCCTGAAAGAGACCTGTTTAAAAGAAAACCATTTCACAATCTGCCATGAGGACTTCAAATGATCCTTAAATAACAAGCCAAGAAAAATACAAATTGATATTCATGTGATCCCCAGGAGTGCAGAAGTTACATTAATGAGAAAAAATATTTATTGTTGTATTTTTTTTTTTATAAACTGGAAGGTGTCTGCATATCTACATTGTAAGCAAAGACAAGTATATAAACAGCCAACAGAGCCTCAGGAACACATCTTACTAACAAGTTTCATCTGCAATAATAGGAACTACTCACATTGAATGCTTTTCCCTGGCATCCAATTATTCACTTTCTAACACAGAGAGCTAAGGCAAAAGAATTATAACCTAATTACCTTGACCAGGTGTATTCACATACTCAAATGTAATTCTTGTGTGAATTTATTCTTTATGGCAAAGGAAGACTCGTTGAAATGGATTTTGGACAGCACCAGACTAAGGCTCATTATTTCCTCTCCTCAGCAGCAACCTCATCTTTCTAGAGAGCAGCAAAAGTAACAGACTTTAAAATGATGATGAGAGGGTAGAAAAGGATGTCCCTAATCTTGGCCACTGCATTGAGACTGCACTCAAATGGAGCGTGTAGACAGTCTAAATGTGGCAAATCTCTCACTCCAAGGTGAAAGATGACTCCAAATTCCAGTGAAAAAGGGCACCAGACATGGAGCTTGAGGATCATTTGCAATGGACAGGCAGCAAAGCCACAGACTGAGCATCTGAGGGAGTTTAGAAACATTTCTGTCAGAGAGACATCTGAGGTTACTGCTGAACTTTTCCATAGCAAGTACCTCTCCCAAACCCTGTTTCACCAAGCCTGTACCAAAGAAGGTGAAGAATGACCAAAATTCATTGCAAGAATTCAAAAGAGCAAAAATACCAAATTCAGAAGCAGTTTACAAATTGTCCAGGTTAAGCTGTATTTTTCCCTTTAGAGCTGAGGTACCCTAAGCAGAAACTAACTCCATTTTAAGAGTTGTTCATTATGCAGTGATGCAGACTATCAGCCAAGTTTAAAAAATATAAAAACAAATATATTATATAAAATTGGAAAAACTAGTTGTAAATATCTCTGAAATGAGATCTTGAACATGCAGATTCTGAGGCTGTCTCAAAAGCCCAGGGAAAACATCTTTATGGAATTTTTATTTTAAATTAGTCAGAACATTTTTCCCTCCTTAAAGCTGCAGTTCTTGCAACCAGCTGACCATGAAGTTCTTCCACCCCTAGGTGAAAAATATATTCCAGTTTCCAGGATTGTGAAAGATAAATATTTTTTAATTAAATATATGCAGAATATAACCCAAAAGATAAATTAAACCAAATACCTATGTATTTTATAAAACAGCAACAACAAAACCAAATAGCACTCTTTAAAAAACTTCACTAATCAATTAAATGAACCAATCAGCCCTGTTCTGAGATTTTTGAAAGAAAAATAAAATTGGGGCTTTCCAACAGAGAAGACTCTTGCATGGACCTGTGAGTGTTGTGCTGTAGTTTAATAGGGAACAGTCATTTTTCTCTTTGCAGCAGCTGAAATTTATTTAACTTAACTTTGAAATAATTTGCTCACAGAAGTATATGCACATATTTTTAAACTACTGTTGTTGATAGTTTGATCTATGAGTTTAATATTGAATATATTTCAACATTTGCATCCCAGGTCAAATAGCCAGGTATTTGCATTTAAATGGATTATCAGCATATATTTCTTGTTCTTGTAACTCTCTGTGCTTTCCATGAAGCTGTTTGGTATGAAGACTTCTCCTGATGCAGACAGGATTTTAGTAATCAGGGCAGGAGACAGGTTAATATACTTTAAATTAGATATAATGCTATTGCAATATATGCTATCACACTGATATCAAATCCTTATATGGAGCATCATTTCCCAGCACACTGAACTCCATTCACACAGAAAGGGGGCTTGAGGGACAGGCTGAAGCAGCAGCTTGGTGTAACAGGCACCAAACAGCAGCAGAGCCTGGGATAGTGGGACATTGTGCTCCACTCCAGCAGTGCTCCTGCTTGTGAACCTGGGCAAATCACTGCCTGGTGCCTCTGTGCTGACAGAACATACAACTGCTCTGTGGAGTGGCAGTGGACTCCCTGGCCAACATCACGTGCTTTAACTGGGTTTTCACAGGAGCTCAGCAGCAAAGGTTGAGATGGGCCTTGTGGAAGCCAATGCAGAACTGCTCCATTTTTATCCAGCCTGCTGGAGGCACCACACACTCTCCTTGGCAGAAATCCACACAGTATTCTGTCAGTCTAATGCCTTTAATTCAGTTGCAGAGAGAAGATTTATGTTAGATGTTGGCAGGGGGGAAAAGAACAACCCTAACTTGCTTTTACTTATGGGTAAGATCTGTAATAAATCACCTGGAGAGGCTGAGGACTCCCCACAGTTAAAGCTCTCTAGCAGCAGGACAGAGAAAGAGCTGTCTGAAACAGGAGTGATAGCAAGGGGAGTTCACAAGGAAGCTGTGCTGATCAGCATGGACTCAAGCACGTTCTCAGGGCTTTGCCCAACCCTCTTTTCTAGTATTTAATGAGATCTGCTTGAAAATCCGTTAACATTTTGCTAGCTGCTTGTTACAATGAAACGTGGCTCCATCATACAGCTCTTTAATGGGAACATACAGCACTGGAGGAGATTACACCTGCAGGAGCTCAGGGAGGCTACAGCAGCTCCCCTCCCTGAGCTACAACTACCACCTTGGCTTCCCAGCTGGCAAACAGCTCCTCCTCTCCTGCCCTGTGCTCTTGCTGAGGTTGATGGCAGCAAACAGCCAGAAATTTGGCAAGTCCTGCCCAGTGTCTGATTGTACTTGTCCCACTGGAAGAGGAATGATAGACACATAAACAGAACAGCAGCAAAAAAATTGGCATGTGAGTTATCTCAGAGACATCCACATCTCCAGCTGAGTGGAACTCTGTGGGAAATCTTTTGGCTAGCACTCTGAAATCTGCAAGTTTACTTTGAAACAGCAAAGTTGTCCAAGTGCTTATACTATCCACATTTTAAAAATCACCACCTGAAGGATTTATGGCAGGGTGCACGGACAATTACATTGCTCTATTTGTTACTGTGGAAACACGTTTTGTTGACTGGTGAAATCTATGAGAAGTATATTGAATGAAGTTCTGAAAAACAATATTTTAAAATTAAAACCAAGCACTGGATTTAGCAATGCTAGGAAGCCTTAGCCTCAAGGAAGTCATGAAGCGCCAGGGAGTCAGCAGGAAAGTGCCACTGAGTCTTGATGGGATTGATTTGGTTGGACAAGCTCTGTGTCATCCAACGGAGAAATAAAAGTAGAGTCAACTCATCAAGCTGGTGCTCTCACAGCTGGAGAGCTTTGCCCAGAAATGGGTGCAACAATGAGTCAGAACACAATGGTAATTGCTCTCGCTCTGGTAATTGCTCTCGCTCTCTTGGACTGTGAATATTTTCCAAGCAATCCACGGCTATGACATGAAACTGTCAAGACTTCAGTCCTTTAAGTACCTTTTTCAAATTTTCAGCTTTCCATTGGCCCTTAGTCATGAAAAACTATTGAATTTCTCAAATGTTTGTTAGAAACAAACAGATCTACAGATGCAGGATGTACATCCTCATACCTAAATCAAAGAAAAAAAACATGCACTTTGTCATGAGACAGCTCCCGACCTTCCTAGTTGAACCAGAAGAAAGGAAGAAATCTGGTTACTACCTCCCATAAATAATGGCTTTTTCATCCTTGTATTGAAGGTGGTTTGGAAATGGAAATCTCAGTACTTGGTTAAGACATCCAAATACAATGAATCATTTGAGGTGGTAAGACAGACAGGACATCCAAATAGCCTCTGTTACTCAGGGAGATCCAGCCTTAATTTCTAGAGGGATTTCAGTGCAAATAAAAAAATAAAAGGAAAAAAGGAATTAAAAGGAAATTTGTTTGCTAAATAAGAAGGGAATTATCCCTGTGAGGGATTCATCTGGACTCTGTCGGGAATAATAATTTCTTTCCTACTGACCAGGCACCAGTCTTTATTGATTAAGATTATGTTAATAAAAATATGTATTTTTGAATTTATCCAGTCCTTTCAAGCAATTTATAGCAGTATATTGTAATCCTCAGTAAAGTTATTCTTAATTTACCCTGATATCTGTGGGAGGAGGATTGAGGATTGCAGAAATCCAAGGACTGAGATTCCCGATGTGATCTATGCAAATGCAAACAGTGACAAAAACTGAGATGTGTGCATAAAAGTGCCAGGTACTGTGAGTTTATTGCTTACCAAATCAGATATTCACTGTCAAAAGTTCAAAAACTGACAATAAGCTTAACTGTTGCATCTTTAAACTTATTTATAACTTACAGAGGGAGTATAATGTCTTGGGTTTGTCTCTTCCGTAAAGTTTACAGCCAGCAGGAGATAATAAAATCTAGCCTGAGCTCATATTGCTGAGAGAAAAAAAAAAATCAAGGCCTATATGTGTTGGTGGCTGTCAGGTGAGATATTTTATACCTCATTAGTGTCACAGCAGTTATTGCTTTTGCCTCCTTTATGAATAGATCATGTGATGCCCTGCCTCTCTCTCACACTCCTCACCAATTTGTCACAGCAAACAGAAATAAGGGATCTCTTGTCAGAGTCCTTTTCACTTCAGTGCTTGCTTCTTATGAGCCATGCTACCCAAACAAGTCTAGATGTGCTTCATAGCCCTTGGAGCTCCCCACTGATGCAGAGATTTTTCGCCAGGAGCTGTCCATGCAGCTCTGCTGCGTGTGCTCCCTCCGCAGCCTGGCATGGGAGGGCTCTAGCTGACCTCCCTAGAGGGCTCCCCAAGTTCCAAAGCACTGCAGCTCAGCCCTGGGGAAAGCCATTGGTTTTCAGAGCAGACAAAGCACTGCTGAGCAGTATTTTCACAGAACAACTTAATCCTGAAGGCTATTCAGTATAATGGGTCAGTGTTTCCCCAGCAGAAAAAGCCCTCCTGGTGGAAGTTGGCCACACGTGTTCTTCCCTCAGATCTGAGCTGGAAGAGTCTTAGGTTGGACAAGCTCTGTGTCATCCAACAGAGAAATAAAAGTAGAGTCAACTCATCAAGCTGACTTTTGGCCAGACAAAAGTTGTGTTCATGGCGGGGTGGGGGGGTGGTTTGTGTTGAGATTATTCAAACCATGTCCAATCTGTAAAGAAGATGTACCAGGGTTCTCACGCAGGTCAGGGCAAAGACATAAAGGAGAAGTGATGTAGATTAATTTGACCAACAGACAATGCAAAATGGCATAGGATTCTACAGATAAACAGTTGTGAAGAAAAGCACATGACTACACCTAGTCCTTGTGTATTAGCAATTGTTAATACACTGTACAATAATTACCCATTATTTGCCATACCCATTCTGAGCACTCCTAAGGCAAATAGAAGCCACTAAAGTAATTTTTGGAAAATGGACTATTCCTTTCACTCTCTCTTTCTGCTTGCAGGAAAATGTATTCAGTTAAAGAGCCACAGCTAAATATTATTTTCCTTTTTTAAAAAGCACACAATTGTTATTACACCATGTTTTGAGTGGAGGGCATGAAATTCTGTAAGCTTTAATTAATCCACTGAACCATCAATATATTCCACTGCAAATCCTGCCATCTGCTACCAGTCCATGCATCAATAATTAATGTCTGCTACAAGTTTGCTTCCCCAACATTATCTGATTAGGTAATTAGCCTATGGAACAATACCCAACATAATGCATTATTGTTCTATTTCATGTGATCTTTTTGAAAGCACTAAAGAATACCTTAATACTGCTCCATTTCCGTGACTCATACCTCAACAAACACCCATCCAGAATATGACAAAGCAATTCAAAAAGGAAGGGGGGGTAACAACAACAAGCCCAAAACCGCATCAAAAGCGTGTCAATAAAATTAGGCATGAGAAGTGTTTATTTCAGAATAGCCTGAGAGGAAATATGAATATAACACAATCCAAAATAACTGCTCTCCAGAGAAGGCGTGAATCAACACCAACAATGATCTACTTATGATAAAGGCCCCTTCAGAGTAGAATGATGAAACACACTTTGTCATCAAAACTCAGGGGTTTAATAAATCAATGGGAGGTGGAATCGGGAAGAGGAAAAACAAGACAGCATGTCATATTTATTCACTGGTGTAAAACGTGGCTGTTTCCAAGATTACATCTGAATTAAGCTTGTGAGGAAAGCAAGTGATGAAGATGCAGCAGAGGAGAACTGAAGTGAAGCCAACAGATCAGCACTGTCAGGTCCTGTGGTTGTAGTGCAAAACCTATCAATATTTGGCTGAGTGAAGTGGTTTCTACTTTATCCTGCTCTTGGCCTCAGGTGATTACAAAAAGAACTCTGATTTTATTTTGCATGAGATTACTAGCTTAGCCTGGGGCAGAGAAAAAGTTAGCAAAGTCAGCCCCTAAGTGCATGAAAAACACAAGAAGCACGTAAAAAGTCCAAGTTTAGGAACCTGGAGACCTCATACATCATCTCTGCTATTTCAAAAATTGATGTCAGGATTTTTTTGACCAAATTTACATAGCAACATAGTAAGTAACTACACTTCAGACAATTGTCTCCACTCCTTTTATAGCCAAGAGAGTCCTGCCCCTCATATTGGCAACACAAATGTTTTCCACCACATTTATCTGGAATAATTTTTAAAATCATTGTCAGTTTAATGGCATAAGCTGAAGACTGCGCATCTACAAGTTTTAGTTCTGGACGGACCAGGCTTTCTCAGTTTCAGTTGTCTTTCCTTTCCAACAGGCTGTTTCACAATTGGATATTTTCAGTGGTTGTGACCTAAAAATGGAATGAAATCCATAAACAAATTCATGAAGCCAATCGTAGAGGGACCACACTGTCCCTCATTCCCTCACTTTGCTTTCACTACTTGTGTTCTCATTGACTTCTCCCTCTATTCCTTTTCTTCTGATAGCAAACCTAGAGCCTATCTACAACCACAAGCTCTGACCTCTCCAAACAGTGCAGTATCTTTGTCCAGCTGCTCTCTAAATCTCTTTAAAACAAGTCATGATGTGCAAACAGTAGAGCACTAAATTAATTGGATTGAATAACAACCCTTGAGCCGTTGGGCTGACTTCCCTCCTCATTTAGAGAGCAGAAAGGACCCTACAGAACCAGGTCAACACTCCGTGGTTTCTTCTGCACAACTGAAGGGATCCTTTGCTGATGCCTTCTAGAATATGTGGTTACTCACACCTTTGTACATTTCTGCAAGTATCAACACTTCTCTAGAGTTAGGGGAGCACATGACACATGAAAATCCACTTTTTGCCCCATGATTATGATTTGTCAAATTATATTTAAACTTTGAATAGTGTTTTATTTGTCGTGCAATAAGAATGACAAAACTGAAATTGCAATTCCATGCCTATTCTTATGTCTCGTGTTTCCCTGTTATCAGTGTCACTTGGACCCCTGAATGCACCTGGGGCTATCTGCTTTGAATAGGCCTAGAAACACATGTAGAGTTCTGGATGTCTGAACAGAGACCATATGGAGATAGTAGGTTTATTTTTGTTATTACCATTATTGTCTTTCTTACCACAGTGCCTAAGGCTTCACCTGGGACCAGGAACCTTAGCATTGGAAAAAGAACTAGAAATAATCCATCCAAAGCTTGCAATTTAAAGAGGAATAGCATTTCTACATTTATAAGGTCTGAGATTACATTGGTGATATCACTAAAGGTATTTTAGCCTGAGAACTACAAACAATTTTTTGGTAAGAAGGGTTGCAAAGAAGGGCAGGACAACTACAAACAAAGCAGTTTTCTCTGTACCTATTCCCTTGTAATTAAGATGTTGAGTTCGTGGGAGGGAAAAACATAACACTTGAGAGTATTTATTAATTACTTTTCAGCTTCAGTGCACAAGGTTAAATGCAGCCTCAGGCAGCTTTCACTGATGTGACTCACATCTCCACAATGTCAGAGCTTTCAGTGACACTGATGGGCTCATATTTTGCAAAGAATAAACAACCCTCTGGTGTATTAATTAAGCATGTCCTGCAGTGAAGCAGTGCAAAACTATAAGAAGTTTTACACAGTGACTTTCGTACCTATAAAATGTGTCTTGACAACTGCTGTGCATGAAATCTCTCATTTATCCACAGAATGTGGGCAGCATGGATGAGAAACGTGTTTCCCCATGGCAACTGTGTCCTCAGTGGGCTCAGCCCTGATGGTAAGTCAGCACAGGCCTCTTCCCCAGGAAGATGACCAGGAGATGACCTAATTATGTCCAATCACAGCATTATTTTCTATTAATTTTCATATGAATTCAAATGTGAGCTGAGGACCTTGGTAAATATTCCAATGGAAATGGATAATAAAGAAATAATCACTGGTATACTTTTTTTTTTTTTTTGTGAATTGTGGCTGTTATTTTACCATATTTTCTAACCACATGAAATATTTTTACTTTTTTTTGCACAGCTGCCCCCAGAAATACAAATCCACCCCCTCACAAATCTTAATCCAGTCCTGCTATGCCAACTGCTGCTTGACCATAGTCCATGTTCATGGGCTCTCATGAATCCTTGTGCCCTCCTGGAGGGCAGACTATAGAGTGTCCCATAGGATTCAATCCAACCAGGTGATCTGTATAAAGAAAAATAAACCTTCTCCAATCCCCAAAAAAACAACAATAATGAAAAAACCCCACATCCTGCAATGCCAGTGACTGTCTCCCCCAGGCTGATCATTCTAAAAATCATGGTAAATGGACAGGTCTAGAAAGTGTGTGTTCAAAAAATATTCAAATTTTCTATATTTTGTTTGCTAAAAAATAGAATTTCTTTCAAAAGCAATATAATTTTTGAAATTTTAAAAGACAGTCCCAGAAAGAACATATAATAGAGTTTGTGTTCGCTCTGTAATCTTCCTTTCATTTAGAGTTCTGAAAATGACCATTTCTGAGACTTCACAAAAGTTTCAATTTGGACTTTTTCTATTTTCCATAATTTTGGAAGTAAATTACAGAATTCTCTTACTCTTCCTCACAGTGTAAAATTTCAATTTCATCAGGCAAAACAAAGGATGTTCTGTGAGATTGCTGCTGGCAGGGACAGCTAAATCCATTTTCACCACACTTCTGCAAGCAGTTCATTTAAGTGGTCCAAGCTCATCTACCTTAAATCACTTGTTATTGAAACTGAACAAAATGAAAGCAACATTTTTCCATTAACATTCCCAAGCACAAGCTGTCTAAAATGGCAAAATCTTCTTTCTCTCACACTTGTTTTACACCTAACTCCCTGATCACCTGGGTGCTTGGCATGAATTCTTGTGGGAAGTGCATAAGGCGGCCTCAGCCCAGCACTTTGTTCAGACTTCTGGTTTGGCTGCAGTTTTGCTCTTTCACATTCTTCATAGCAGCTCCATCAAGTGGCCAGAGACCTGAATGTGTCACTGCCATCCATGACAAAGCCACCACACAGGTACCTGTTGGTTGGGACCACCACAAACACACTCTGAGATGTTTCTGGGGCTGGGTAGGGTAGAGAAGGAGAAGGGAAGTACAAGAGGGGAAAAAAAAAAAAAAAAACCAAACCCAAAAAACATATAGGAGGACCAGACAGAAAATTAGCTATGAGAAAAAAGATCAGTGAGTTGATTTTCAGTAGTTGAGAGATATGCTATAGACTATAGACCAAGAGTTTGGGTGGTTTGTTTTTTTTTCACTGAGGTGCAAGCTTTTTGGAGGGAATCAGTTTGGGATGTTTGCTAGCCTTCACAATAAAGCTTGTTTTCCATAAACACCAGGATAGAGGCAGGCAAAGTTCCAAACAAAGAAGGTATTTGCCATATGTCCAAGATATGCATGGAGCCACAGCTCAGGGGGTTTCATCTTTGGGTGAAATTTACATTTGTACCCCTGTGAAGTACAGCAGGTATCCAGTACTGCATGACTGGAGTTCTGAGGAAAGCCAGGTTTCCTGTTTCCTTGCATGTCTTCCTGGGCTCTGACTCACCTGGAGCACAAGGATTTGCTGCTAACCCCACCTCTAACAGAAACCTTTTTTGAGATGTTGGGAGAAGTTACTGCATTTCTCCATAACTTCCTTTTTCTGCCTTGTTTTCAAACATTCTCTGCACTTGTTCTGCCAGCCTTGGCTCCTGAAAGCATCCAATAAATAATAACTAACCCGCAGTTCAAACATAAGAATTTTACAGAATTATTTAGGGAGGGAAGAGATTGAAACTTCAGAGCCCTGGGAAATCTAAGCATTGTTCTGAAAAAAAAAAAAAAGAAAGAAAAAAAAAAAAAAAAGAAACTAGGAAAATTCTCCACACATGGTAATTAACATTGCTTCATTAAAAACTAAAAGAGACCGTGACAATTTTTACACATTGGAGATGTGATTTCTCTAACACTAAGAAGCACAAATTTCTCATTCTGCATTAGCTTTTTTTTAAGTGTCTTAAGTGGAATTGTCTCTCTTTATGGGCTACTTTCAAATAATCTAGTTCCTGCCAATATTCTTTATTTTCCTGAAAGACATGGGATGAAACAAAGCTCTATGTAGTCATGGAAAGGTAGATTGCCTCTGGTTTCTAAGCGAACTGATTGACTCTGAACAAGCAGTCTTCAAGCTTTCCTAACTTGTAAAGTCCTAAAATTTTCCAACAGAGATGCATTCCCAGCCCCCTGAGAGTAAATTTACTCTACTAACAGTAGGCTTTTCTCAGCTGTGCTGTGTGGATTCCTTTGCCCACAGGTTCAAAACCACTGCAGTGTGCTGTCTGGCATTCTGCAGCATAAACACATCTCTTCTCTGAGGAAAACAGCTCCCAGTTTTGGGTCTTTGAAAAATACATCTGGATCTACCTACTGAAATATGAAATAATTGTATTTTCAAGCCTTGGAGCCTGATTATGGCAGCATGAGCAAATTACAGCAATGGAGCCAGCTGATCTGCATAGGTGTGAAACCAGATATAAATTAATCCCTTTGTTTCTACAGCCCTCAATCTCAAATCTTTTTTTCAGTGCAATCAGAAGTTGAGCTGCATTGGTAACTTCAGACCATTACATTTTTCCACATCCACTAATCAAATACTGAATCCATTTCACAAATTTTTTGTGTAACACGGAACACAAACACAAGGTTGTATTTTCTCAACAGTTACACCTTTGGACCTCATTGACTTGTTAGCTTTCTTTTTTTAATGTTGTGTATTACTTTCCCCACTTCTGTTCTTGCAAAAGTATAAACATCTATGTAACTTTTGCAAATGGATAACATCTTTTCATCCACGATGGGACTAAGGGATTCATTTTTGAAAAGCACTGTCTGTGCTATGTAGGATTCTCACCAAGGGGAGAAACAGAACACCAGTTTTTAATTCTCTCACTTATGGCCCTCATCCAAAAAAACACTTAGCCATATGTCTGCTTTTCCCACTAGGCTGGGGGTTTGGCTACTGGATGGCACAAATCTGTGCACCAGGAAAGGTATGCTATCCACAGCCAAAGATGCTTAAATGGATGACTTGGACAACTGGAATGTGACAATTATCCTATGGAAATCCAGAGACTAATGGGCTCAGGGACCCTGTTCATAATGGAGGTGCAGCAGAATAGTCTCCAAGCACACAACATCACAGAAAATTGCCTCATGTATGGCTGTCCTTATGTTCTCTGGTTATCACATTTCAGAAAATGAAGCATTCGATGAAAACCACTGGCCTATAAATCGGTGCCTTCAACATGTAGTCTCTTACTTCAGTGTGACCTGCTCGGTGTACCCTATTAAAAGAGTAAACATGACAAGATAATGGATTCATTTTGGCAGTGGCAATACACTTTGATTTTTTTATTATTTCTATTTGGCTAGCTCACATTGAAAAAATCCAAGAGCTCTCTTCACTTGCTAATCTATGAATGGCTAATGGCTAGACCCTCATGTTCTGGGATTAATATTACAAAATGAGAGAGAAATTGCTCACTAGACAAGCAAACATTGGTCATATATTTTTAGGGGAGTTTTTTTGCAAGTTTAGCTTTATTCTCTAAATATGCTTTCAAATGCTAAATATGTTTTTAAATATGCTCTCTAAAATGCTTTCCTGCTTTGCTTTTCAGATTATCTCAATGTTAATCTGAAACTAGCTAATTCTGAACACCCTGGGAGCTGGAGGGCTGAATTTATGTTGAAGTCTAGCCTAATCCTTGTCAGTAGTTCCAATCCATTTTCTGGGCGAGCTAAAAGAACTTCTATCCTGACAATTTAAATGCATCACCAAGCAAACATCCTCCTAATCCACTTGCACAGATTTGTGTTTACTGCCTGTGTTCATGTGTCTAAAGAATGAAATATGGAACCAACAAAATGCTGAGGATCTACCTGGCAGTTTCCTGGCCCCTGAAATTGAAGGCTATTTTTTTTGGTTTTTTTTCTGTTGAAGTATAAACTCTCTTCTGCAGTCTGTCAAAGGAAATAAAAGATAGAGCCAGGGAAAGGAGAAAGCACCTTTAAAGGCTCCTGAAGCTTTTAATTGAATCAGTGATTCAGGAAATCTCATTCTCCCTTCTGCTTGTTCTGAAAGGAGAGACAATGAGCAGATTTCTGTCAGTTGAGCAGATGCTCTGTGCATGCAGACATTTTTGTGTCTAATGATACCTTTGACGTTATGATGAGTTTTGTGGGATCTGCTGCCTGGGGTATCAGTAAAGGATTCATTAAATGCCTTTCCTGAGAAAATTATAAGACATTCTCTTAAATATGAAAAAATTGCATAAAATTAGGCTTGTAATGATATTTTACTGTACTTATCACAGGATTGCACTGGCAGTAAGGTTTTAATTGCTCAAATTACAGTATCTTTCAGATGTCAAAATTACTTGTATTAATTGCCAGTGGAGACAAAGCAATAATGCTCCTGTACTGACACATTGCACATCCAATTAGCACTAATGGTATGGTTTAACTTCATATGTCTTTCTGTAACATGATTAAAAGGAATTGGCTACTAGATAAAGTTCAGAACTAAGATGAATGCACCTTTTCAGTCTTCAAGTCTTAACCTGAGTATTTACTTACACGAAAAAAAAACCATTTTCAGATCTGTTTTTTAGATGGTGCATATTTCCCTAACTTCATATTTAGGTTGATTTACATCCTATCAGAATGTGACTTTATTTTTTTTCTTACAATAGAGGCCAGCACTACACAGAACCTAAGTGGTTCTGTGAGTGGAAATATCTGGTTTCTCTCTCAAGAATCTCAACCCCTCTTATATTCCTAGTTCTCCTTTATCTTATCATAAGGGAACAGACTCTTATTTACCAGGAATGTGTTCAGTGTACCATCCAGCAGGTATTTTCTCTGTCTCAGCTGGAAACCACACAAACAACTACAACTAAAATTTAAAAAAACCCCTTCTATAAAGCTACTTGTTATCATTAGAGAAGCACCACGTTTTGTCCTCTGCATTTAACATGTCGTGCAATAATGAAATTAGTAAATCTGAGACCCAGTGTTTAAGAGGATTTTCCTCTACTGTTGTTTGGAAAATATTTTTGTTAATAGAGCCACAAATTGAATTTTGAAAACTGCAGGAAGGTACTAATAGGAATAGTAAGCTCGTGCTCTTTAAATAGGTTTTTCAAATAGTTACACAGCAGTACACCTTATGTATCAGGACCAGAAAAAAACAGATTCATTACACTGGTTTTTCATAGCCAGCAAACATGTTTCTCATTGTAGAGTTAATGGGGAAGTGTCTTCTGCTCAAATACTGAAAAATTGCAAAGTAGCTGGGAAAGTTTTGGCATTTTAATGTGTCCTGCTTACTTGCTAAATTTTTAAGTGCACATATCTGAAAACTCTTTTGATATTATCGTTAAAAGGCAGTACTATTGAAAGAGTCTGCATTTGAGGACAAAGTTTTGAGCCCAAATAAAGAGTAGCAGAATGAGCAGAGACTTTCTCATTGGCTCATAGTGGTCACCAGGGCACCTGGTGCTTCTGAAGGAGCTGTGAGAAGCTGCCTGTGTGTCACCACATCACCACCACACCAGAGGAAGGAGCCAGTCAGAGTGGGCCAGAGATTAGCTCAGGTCCTGAAATCAAAAGGTTTAACCTCTTCTGCCAAAGCTGTTATCACTTAGTATCTCCAGATATATTTGTAATCCTCGTGGCAAATTCCATCAAATTCCGGTGTCTAGTAGCCCAGTAACTTTATCGAATGTCTCATTTGGGAGTTATAAGAAAAAAAATAGAGAAATGCATCATTTGCAACCTTTTTGCACACTCTCTTTATGCATATATGTATGAATTAAAGACTTTGTTTGTGATCTGCCTCCCTTTTACTCCTCTAATCTCCCTTTAGTGTTTTGTGGATGGGATGTTTACACTACATAACATCACATAATCCACACCATTATTTAGGAAAACCACCATGATAATCTCTACACTTTCTCCAGCCCTGCAGCCGCTTTGGGGTAGCAGATGTGTGGCCATCTCCACTAAAGGATTCTGTAAGTGTTCAAATTTCAGCTCAGCTAAGGGAGATGTTTTAGTAACTCATGCAAAAGCAATGCATTGAGGATTATTACATTCTCAGAAATTACCCCAAAGCCCCTGATGTGAAAATAGTTGAGGAGATGGTTAAGGGGAAGAATTTTGTGTGCTTGTCTTCTACTTCCCTCAGCCTGGGTACCCAGCTACATCCCCTCTCAGAGCCTGGATGTGACACAGACCATTAGTGCTGCTCAGCACATGCCTTCTCATGCTCTAAACTGGTTTGTCATGCATCAGAATATCCAAGATTAAAGTTCAGAAACGGGCTGAGCCTCAGGTGATCAGGTGACTTTGGCAATGATTAAATCAGCACAGCTCCAGTTCTTGGTCTGGATCCTGACCTTTTACAGGAACTGGACAGATGAATTGGACAGAGAGAAGAGGAGCAGTAAAGATTAATTGGTTTGAATCCTGGATGATTGATCTATAATTGTTAAACCAAAGCAGTAGTGCAAAAGTTATGAACATTATGTCAGTTTGGTTTGGAATTTTTGTTTTTTAATTTTAATACATATTACTTACTGGTTGTTGAGGTATGTTTACGAAGTAATTTGGCTAAAAGCTAAGTATGTTGCAACCAAGAAAATGAAGAGCAAAGAACAGAATCTAACCCAGAGCTGGAGAAAAAGGGGGTTTCTTTCTATGAAAATGTGGTGTTCAATGCTTGAAAGATTTCTTATTCACAATGAAAGTCCAAACTGAATGAAGAGATGTTAAGTTTCTGGAAACTACACAACTGGAATACAGTCCATGACCAAAGCAAAGTTTCATCATGTTCAATAATGCTAATTTTATGAAAATGAGCAGAATATGGTTAAAACTACACAACTCTGTAATGTGTTCAGCATTTTAAACCACATATTCCAGTTAGGGGCTAAATGTTAATACAGATCTCCACATAGTACATTCAAATACCAATTAGTAAGTCAATATTTCTAAGTAACCAGAACTGACCCCACATAAATATAGAAAATAAAGGACAAAGTATGTTTAGGCTAGTTGATTTTATTTAAAAAAAATAATTAAAAGAGGATGTTAAAGCTGATATTAAACTTTAATCCATTGTCAGCAACAGCTGTCAGAGCAGGCAGGTAGTCTAGCAAAGGTGAAGAGGTTAAGGAGCCTCATGAATATGAAAAGCTTTAAATTATTGTTCATTTTGAGCCATTGTGTGACACAGGACTGGACCCTACATTGCACACCAGAAGGACAGGGCCACTGCCTGGGACACTTGCTGGCCTCAGCAGCCCTGTGCACCCACAGCATCAGAAACTCAGGGGTCAGATAAATTTTGTCCTTTAGAAAACAGAAAAAAACCCCTGTTTACTGAAAGTTTCTAGTCCCAGTTTCATATTATCTCCTTTACCAGCTAGATGTTACAGGTTATCTCATAGCAGAAACTTTTTCCTTTCTCTTCTTTCACTATGAAACACAGCCAGTAAAAGAGGAAGTTTAACTTAAAAACCTGGCAGTAAGAGAAAAATAAACCCTTTCTCTTTTTGGAAAAAACCACAAAACTATCACCAGCTATGAAATTGAAATGTCATCTCAAGTTAGGCACGTAGTGTGAGCTATCAATCACAGAAAAAAATTCTGCTTGCATCTGTATGAAAAGCACATTTCATCAATTTTGTACCACAAACACTCCCAAAATTCACGCAGACATTTTTCTCTATGCTCTTTCCTGGCTTTAGAACTATGAGCCAAAGGATATTTTAGGCAAAGTGTATTTTTCTAAGTTTATTCCAGGACATTTAAATAGGATGTGTGAAATAATTCTTCTACTCTGCCACTAAAGAGCTACAGACCAAGAAGGCTGTTCAGTTTAGGGGATAGCTCCTTAAAGACACAGATATACTAGAAAGACACTAGGAAAACAAAATAATTACTTCTGGTCTAGAAAGCAAAACCTGTGAAAAATAGGTTAAAAACCCCTCAATGCTGAGCATGAATAAGGACATGGTAAATCCTGAGGTACACAAAATGCACAGATAAAGAGGATGACTATTCTCTTTACAAGATTCAATGAGTCTTGGTGCAGCCAGAAATACTGAGGTGAAGTAATAGGAAAATCTGATATAGAACATTGAAACACTGAAGGTTTTTAAGAACAGGTTTCACAGATATTTGTCAGGATTGATTAAGGCTGATCTGGATCTAGGGCAAAAGAATGGAGAAACTGATCACTTAAAATGCTGTCCAGTCCTGTTTTCCTTTCATCTGATCTCTTTCCCACTGAGTCAACGAGATTTGTGCAGTGTGCATGCTGTGAGAGTCAAAAGGGCTAAATCCTTTGCTCCTTTCTAAACATTAATTCATTTGAATCTCTTTACGTTGTATAAGTAGATTACTCTATGAACACATTTTATCATTACTACTGCATTACAAAATGGAAGCTAGATGCATTTATTAAAAGCAAAATATTCCAGTTTTGTCTAAAAAAAATGGAGATCTCCTTCCAGTTTTAATTCTCCTATTTAATTACCTCTTTTATTAATCAAGCTACTACTTCCTGTAACCAACTTTGTAAAGAAACAAGTGGAAATGAGAGAAGGCTTATCTGCTTATGTTGCTGTATCTTGTAAAAAAAATTCCTTTATTCTGCCAAAAAATCAGGGCCCTGACTAAATAAATACACAACTCTCAGAAGCGTTGTATAGCTGCAGCAGGTTAAGCATTAATGCTGCTGAAACACTGACCCAAGAAATGCATCCATGTTGGTTACATTGTTTTCCATGCTATACTATGGAAGCAATAAGTATTTACTTATTTATAATATCAGATGCGAGCCACTAATCTAGAAAATTAGATTTCTGAAAGAACACAGATTGCATTTGCCAAGAACCAAAAATCTATCTGAATCAGTTCATTCTTTTTAATAAACTTTCTCAGTGAAACATTGATATTGGAGGAATCAATATGACTTTTAAAAAAATATCCCTATTGTTATTCATTTATTCAAATAGGGACCTTAGCCTTATTTAAAATAACGCTGCAGAGACCCAAGGGAAGCACATATGTGTAATTCCTACAATTACTTATTTATTATTTTGATTAATTATTACTAAGAGGGGTTTTTTTAAAAAAAAAAAAAAAAGCTCATAGAATATTAATTAAACTTACAGTAGACTCCGAGTACTAAACCTGCACATACAGAACACTTTCATATATCAAAATGAAGTCAAAATAATTTCAATGCATGTTAATCTATAAACAATTCTCTTTCCATGGAAGTGAAAATAAAGTTGAACACTGCCAAAGACTGAAAGCTCAGCTGCACAGGTGGCTGCGATGTCAGTTTGGTTTAGTCAGACACTTCCCCTGGGTAAAGATCAGCCCAGCCTGGTCCTCTCCAGCTTCCCAACACAGGGATGATGGAGTTAGAGAGCACAGCTGTGGTTCTCTCATGCTCACCATGCACTGCCAGGCAGAAGGACTCAGGCTGGTGGGCCTCCAAACTCCAAAAGCAGAGATTAAACAACAACAATCCACATGTGTTGAGGACCTGTAACCTTCTCCTGGGTCAGGTGGGCATAAACTTCACCAAGCCCATTTGGATGGAAAGATCAAACTTGGCACCTTCTATCAGCAGAGACAATTTTGGATCAAGATTATGTGTTCAATTATTAGGTTCTGCAACAGCTTGGTTGTCATTTGGGGGCTGGTGCAAATCTGGCCTCACATGCTGAACTCTACTCTGTCATAGTTTACATTTACTAAGCCTGGTTTAGTCTGTTTTTAAATTAACCTCCCATCAACACCTTCTCATTGCAGCATGGTCAAACCACGCCAGCAGTGCAGCTTGGGAAAGTTCTTTATGCTAAAAGACCAGGGCAGAAACATCAATAAAGACATATTATTTCTATTTAAAGGGTAAAGCCTACAGTTGTCTGTCCCTGGGTATGTACAAATGTGTGATAATTGACTGCACTGCAAACTGTGTACAGATATAACAGCACATTGGACAGCTAAAATCTTATAAAAACAGGTTTCTTTGGGATTATTAGACTGTTTCCAGATGAAATAAGTGTCAGTGTTATGCTGAGGTGTAAGGGAAAGAGTAAGAAAAAAGTGAAGTCTGTTTCGGTGAATTGTCCACAACTCTTTTCTATTTTAACATTCAGCACAACCACACACCACAGGGGAAGTTGTTAAAAACATTCACCTTTTGTGTGTACTACTTAGAACACACACTGTCGATACCACAGCACTCTGAAGGACTTCCTTGTTCACTCTGGCTTCAAATTCACAAGGCCAAAGGTAAAAGTGTGTTTACTCACGATCTCCACAAAAGAATGTCTCCCTGAAAGGTTTGCCACAACATCTACAACAGAGGTGAGTGTCACAGCCTTGCCTCAGACATCACTAGATACCAGTTAAAGGAGGTATCCATCTCCTCTCCCCTATCCTGGCTTTTATTTAGTGATCGAATACTAAAGGGAAAAAAAATACAGTGACATACCTTATCACATCTTCTTTAGGCCTAGAAGCCTTTGTAATAATTAATTATATGAATTTGGGTCTCAATCTGCATGTGTTCAGTGACATGTAAGCTTTTCCCGCGTTAAGGCAAGAGCCATAGGAGTAAAGCACAGCTCAAACTTGCTTGAGGTAAATAGGCACCAAAATCATAACATTTCTTTATGTTAGGTGTTAAGATGCACCAAGAAGACAGAAAAAAAATGAATGAGGCTGGTGATGGGCAGCCAAGGGCAACTTCACATCAGGGCACAGGGAGTACAGAACACGTTTAGCTTACTGACATTACTGAAATGTTTGAAGAAAACGAGAGAAGAAATCCTCCCCATCTGGTTTGCAAGATTTTGATGAACATATGGAACATCCTGCTGGTAGGAAAGTGAGGTTTACAGCCATGTGCTCAGGCAGTCTCTGGTATGACTATTGCAGGTCAGCAGTATGCCATGAGTTAATCATGTGTATTGATATTTCTCATGATGCTGTATGGCAGTCAGAGTGACCCAGCTGAGCTTCATCTATGAGGTCTCATAAGGAAAAGAGGTGGGAAGAAGAGGATGTTCTTGTGTCATTGTTTCTGTTGAGCTCATTGGTGTGGGAAATGCGAGTATGAGGTTTGTGGTGGGTTTTGTGTTGTTTTTTTGGGTTTTTTTTTTTTAATCTAAAATTGTGATAAGATTGTGCCAAGACAATAAAAACTTGGAGTTGCAATATATTAATGTATTTTCAGGTAGCTGCTGAAGATCAAAATGTGATGAAGTTATTAAAAAAAAATCTAGTAATTCCTAAATCATAGTAATTTTGATTCTTAGCTATCTATCCATGAATATGTACAGTCATGTTTTAACCTGTCAATTTTATATATATATTTTTACTAATTCAAACTATTGTTAAAAGACCAGTAATAAAAAATAATAAAAAAAAGTAGAATAAGTATATTAAAATTCTTATTTGTTAGTGTGGAGAATAGTATGTTTTAGTAATTTCCTGAGTTCATCAAGGATAGAACTAGAATTATAAAGACATAATTATTTGCTGTCTGTGTCAAACCCACATTATCTTCAAATAAACTGCTCATGCAGCACCACTCCAGGAATTATTTCACAGCTACAACAAGGCCAAAGATACACTGAGCTTAAACAGATGGGATTGTGTTTGTAATGCATTATTAGGCAGAGCCCTTTCAAGGAACCCAAGACATTTCAATGGAACTTGAGGACAAATTAGTCATGGCCAGCAAGGCTCTTGAGCACCAACAACAGACGTCTGATAAGCAGCTTAAGATTTAACAACTACCTCAGAGAATTCCGGAGCATTACACAGGGTACTCGTCTTCTGATCCATTGCATCTTAAAGAGAAATGGAAGTAAAGCAAGCAAATCTCATTATTTACCTGTTGTCCTAACCCTTGATATTTTATAGAACAGTAAAAGTCTCTTGACCCCTCTCACAAGGTGAATTATGTAGAAGATGAGGCAGAGGATAACTGCCATCTTCTGTGTACAGGTCTGTTTTCAAAAACAACACACATAAACCTCCACTTCCCATCTTTGGAGAGAGTAGCTTCCTTTCCCTCTTGGTCTTGACTTAAAAGGTCTTTTATGACAACCACAGTTTCATGCCAAGACTAGGTAAATTGCTGTAGAGAAACCGTAACAGTTTGTGTGCGTTGGCAGGGCACTTGAGCACAGTAACACTTGGGAGCTTTATTTAACTTCCTTACCCTTTAGTATCAACAGACTAACCAACTTATCCACAATCTTTTATAAGAGGAGAATTCAGAGGATTTTAGACAACAAAGGCAAAAGCTCAGAATCCCTTTTTCTGACTTAATAGAATTTTCTCAGTTCCTGCAGCAAATAAACTGTGCTGGTTGTATCACTAAGTACCTTACAGTAGAAGGAAACGCTGCTTATTTTAACTTTTATTAAAGAATAAACTCAAAATCCTGGTGCCTTTCATTCTGAACTTTGTCCTTATGACTAAAGGAGAGGCTGTACTGCTACAGAAAAGTGACAAAGTAGTGAACAAATTCCAGGAGAAACTAACGTTGTGACATCAGGCTCAGCAGCTGAAATGAAAATACTTAAAGGAAACAAGAAAAAAAGAGCAAGATACATATAAGGGAAAAGGAATGTGGATTCTTGTCCTAAGGATATTTAGCTTACAAAACTTGCATGGACACGTGGAACACACTGGTCACTTATACAAAACCACTAGCACCCATCATGGAAGACCAGATTTTTCTACTTCATTGAATTCTTCTTCATCACTAGTTTTGTTTCATATTTATGGTTTTTGGGGGGGTTTCTGACATAGGTTTTAAACAATGACATAAGGAATCATTGTGCATTACAGGGATTGCAGTTCTAATCTAGATGTATTACCTGGATTATTTAGATTAAAACAATTTTTTGGGGTAGTAAACTTCTCTTAACCATATTTGACAACAGATGGCTGACTGTTTGCATAGTGCCCACCAGATTCACAAATTCTCCTCAGAAAGGAGACTTTCAGCTGTTGTCTAAAGCATCTGCATGTGGCAGCATTCCTCCAAGAAGGCAGAGGAATTTTAGTCCATCATAGGACTACAGGAAAAATCACAAACATGATAAAAAGTGAATTAGTATATTTCTCCAGAATGTGTCTGTAATTTCAGAAATTCCTGCCATGTCTCATAAACCTTTAAGAAATACAACATTTATTTTAAGTCCCATGGAATATCATCTAACATAATAAAACACATGCAGACAAACTCAGAATCCAACAGAACTCTATTTCACTACAGTTTTTTTCAGTATAATTATGTTTTATGGCATTAGTTCTGCATTCATTGGGAAATAATTTTCTTGCAGGAATTTATTGGTTTGCTTTTCTGTTACAAACAAAAAAATAGCTTGTTTTGGAAACAGAGCAGTATTTTCTTTTAGCTGTTCTCTAATAGATAAAAAGCAACAGACTAAGTGGTGCAATGGAGTAGAAGAAACTAGAAATTTATGTAAATTTCATCTTCTTGGAATGGCTGATCATGGGAGTCATTGAAAATAAGATTAGATTCTTATGGGAGGTATTTCAGGCACGATGTTTCAGAAAGCCAGGCTGGGAGCAGTTAATAAGGACTGACTGTCTAAGGTTCTTCAGAAAGTCTGCAGCACTTGAAACTGTGTCAGACACTGCAGACAGAGCCTGTCCAATGTAATTCTCTCAGCTCTGTTTTGAACACTCTGACCTAAGCTTTGCTGGGACGAGCACTCCCAGAGGGCTTAAAGGACTGTTAAGGGAAAGATCAAAGACAAATTTCTTCCTCCTGGTTGCTGCAGCATCTATGACCACTCCTAGTGAGTTGTCACTTGCAATGGGCAGCCCCTTGTGAAGTCCTGTGCTTTCATGCTGACTTCTTCATAGACATCAGCTTTGAGTTTACGTCTTCAATAGCAGCTCTGAGGGACTACTGTGAAATGGTAATTTCTAACCAATAGACCTTATGAATTTTTCTTAATGTTTTCTATAACTTCTAGCATTAAAAACCAGTATTACATGAGGTAGGAAGTTATTCCAAAAACAAACCGTGATTTGCTTCTGTTTGAGGAAAACATACTCCAGGGGAAACATAATTCAAGAATTTTTCATTATCTTTATAGCATGTAAGAGCTGTATCATGAAAAGTTGAAAAAGGGCACTGTCTCCCTTGGCTACCCTAGAAAGCTTATACAATAAGAGTGCTTGAGGCTCTCTTACTCAAGGCTATAACTCTGTCACCCTGCTAAGGCTCAGCAGAGCAGAAAGAAAGCACAGCAAAGGAAGCAGCTGTCCCATACCAGAGTCCTGCTACAGAACTAGAGGGCACGGTCTTTTGGAACCCAGTATATCCCACACTTTTGAACCTCCTTCTGCTACCACAGAAGATCCCTATCACAAGGGAAAGCTCCAGGCTTCCCATTTCCCAGCTTCCTCATTCCAGTTGCAGGTCTTCCCATAGCATTTCCCAGTTCTTCCTATCCCACGTAGCAGCCTTCCACCCTACCATGTCTCGGACCTTTCTGCACTCAGCAAGTCTCACCTCCATCCTACTCCCTCTCACAGCAGAGTTGCTGCCTGATGTACTGGATACCTTTTGGGATGCTGTCTTTGTCCTATTAAAAAAACAAAGGGCCCAAAACCCCAGTAAAACTGGTCTGACATGCCTTGTTTCTCACAAATGCAGGTAACTTTTATTCATCTTCATAGTGTCTTCTAAATCTGTCCTTATGTTCACATTCTTATGCATTACTTTCATGATTATTCATTTCATGACTTATGCAGTGAATAAAATTACTCCGATTTAGAACACACTAGTCACTCTAAGGCATGGACTGTGCTCACTCTTCCCCTATCACCCCCAAACTCCCAGGGAGAACAGCTCAGTGATTGCTCCATAGATCAGCAGACCCATGGTCTTTCAGTCACCCCACACCACCAGACAAAGCCCCTAATGGACTGGAGGGCATAGGAGGCTTCTGGCATGAACAGCTGGGGTTAGCTGGCATTGAACTGTTCATTAATTAAAACCAGCTTCCAAGTCAATGCCTAGAACAAGTTCAGGGATCAGGAAAATAATTAATTAGCCTCTTATCAAAAACTAATACACCAAAAATAAATAACCAGATTCAGATTGATCTGGATTTAGACATGATCTTTTTCTGTTGTTTCGAGCTTTATTTTTCAGGTGAATGCTAGAAAAAAATCACTAGATTTAGAAAGAAACTGCTTCATCTATGTCTGTTTCTATTGCACCAAAGAGGTGGGAATGAACAGCAATTCCAGACCCACACATTCGGCTTTCCACTCCAGACAATCTAAAGCTATGGGGAAGCAAACCTCACAGACATGGTACATTCCTGCTCCAAAGGAAAAGCACTTCGTTCTCAGGTAATTCAGAGTGCAGTCTGTTATTGAGCTGAGCTTAAGGAGGGCAAAGATTAGAGTATGAAAGGAATTTGTTCTGATGTATATTTTAATAAAATAATTGCTGGTTAAGCAAGACAATGCATCACTGGAATTGTAATCAGTCAGAAATATTCACTCTTATTGATTGCTGCATGCAGCAGTAAAAGACAAGATTTTAATGTAAGTAGATACCATCTCAAAAAGCAAATGTTTCCACTACAGCCAGTTCCTCCCTGGATAAGCATGCAGGTAGATAATTGCAACCCAATAAAATGCCTCAGACAGACATTAAAAACTGTTTTCCTTTGCCACTTAGCATTCAGCTGAATGCTTCAGGATGATAGTCCTGCACCAAGACACAGCTATATCTGCATTTTTGTCTTCACAAACTATCAAATGAAGTTACATTTAAATCTATCCCCCTTATTCATTCCTGTGAAGTCATCATAACGGCTTATGCCGTGAATCTGTTCTCTTTAGAAAATCACTGAGTGATACAATTTTCTCTGCATTGTGAGGAAGGGGGAGAGAGCAAGGGTCTGAAGTTTTAGTGAGTAATTTTACTCAGATATAGAAAAAAAAAGGGTGCCAAGAAAAAATACCTTCCAAAAGAAATTATTTTTCATAATACAAAGAAGAAGAGGAAAAAAAGATGGGTTAAGGAAAGATTTTTTAAAATTCTAAAAATCCCTTTTTTTTTCAATTGACAAAAAGGGATTATTCAGCCACAAGATGAAATCACTTCTCTTTTTTTTTTTTTTTTTTGTGATTTATCCTAATTTAACTGTTAACAACCTGACCTAGTATACCTGGCTATTAATATACATGTTGTGAATGATTGTGCTGAATTTCCTGCCCACAGATTTTTTCTATCACAGATGAATGGAGAATCTGAGAACAGAAGCCACTTATACAGAAATAGTAGCTGGATGACAGTAATGGCAACGTTATAGCCTGAGTATTAATTCAAGGTACATCATGTGCATGTTCTCTGTGTTACTCTGGACAACAAATGCATCAAGAAAATATAATCTCATCACCTGAGAACTTGTATCAGCTTAAAGGCTGAATTTAACTGTCTCAGGTACATGATTTAGGTTTGAGGTTATGAGAAGTGAGGATCTAAACTATGTATTTGAAATCAAAGTCTACAGCACAATAACAAAAAACTAATTTGGAACATTTTAACTATTTTCTAGAGGAAAACACAGCTTAATCAAAAATTAAAAGCAACATTTTGGGTAAAAGAACTGATTTAACCAAAGTGTTTGTTTAGATGGAGAGAAAAGGGAATGAATCTAAACAGCCTCAAATTAATCACAGATTTGTTGCTCTATTTTTCTCCATTTCTCTGTGCTTATAAACAATATATTAAGAAGCACAAAACATATTATTCAGTTTCAAAGCATCCAAAATGAAATATTTCTGTTTCAAAACTTTATGTATATCCAGCTGAATTCAGGATTAATTCTGAACAGGAGAAAAACAACATTCATAATCCTTCACAAAATTGGGTTTTTCACTTACAGCAGAGTTTTCTGGTGAGGTCCATTTGTGAGAGGTGTTTGCAAAATTCTCAAGTCCTTAAAGCTGTACTCTGCTCTAGGGAATGGCATAATCTGAAATAACAAAATGGGGAGGGAACTCAAAAAGAAGACATTATTTCCACCTACAAAGGACTGGGAAGAAACCAACAGGTTGCTAGAAACATCACTGAGCTTTGTTTTGTTTCATTGAAGATCCTCAAACTACAGCCTTTGGCAAAAATTCAGGTAAATATTCAGGATTTTCAGACCTGTCCTCATTCTAAGTCCTTCTGAGTGGAGGGTCTTGGATCCCCTGGGTCCCAGTCTTTTTTGATGGAGCAACAAAGCCATCATCAGGTCTTGAGGAAAAACAAGCAGCCCTTGAGGCTGAGTACAGAGTAAAAGCACTGCTTGGGGTTTGTTTATTCTTTACTTCCAGATGTCTTGCAGCAGAGCAGGTAGAATGTGAAATGCACAGTAAGAAGCCTGAAGTCAGTACAGAATTTATTTTTTGCTTAAAGAGGGGAGGAAAAGGAGAGCACAGAAATGATGTCACAACTTCACCTTTCCTAGTGTCTGTTCCAGTTCCACTGGAAGAAAAATTTGAAGAGTGAGATGCCTGAAACAACTGATGTGTCTGGAAGCTCTTCCACTTCTTCCACGTAGCAATGGAAAAGCCCAGACACTTCTTCTGTAGGGCATTACCTTTGCCATGTACAGTAAAGCAGCCCTGCACATGGAGTCCTTATATGGATGGAGCAATTCATACAGCAAAGTAATAAATGTCTTACAAGTCACTGGCTGTTCAGTACAAAAACGTAAAAAAAACCCCACTTGTTTGGATACTCTGAACATCTGAGTCTATTTGAATTAAATCAGAGAGATTTGCTGATTGAGATTCAAGTGCTGAAAGGCTAATTTGAATTAAGAGAATATGTGGAAAAAACAAATGTGCTAAGTCAAAATCCACTACAATCAATGACTATATTTACCTCAGTGAAGAATTTTCTTCTTAAACTATTGATTTTTGTCTTCTTCACCAAAATCAGTTCCCTTTTAAGTATAACTCAAAAGCTATGATCAAATATGACAAAGGTCTTTATATTAACAGCTGTATTAATTCAAAAATTTTGACTCAGGCAAAGCTTTAAAAAAATAAGGAAAGAGAGGATCAAGTAATTATGATTTCCATGTTACAGATAAAACTTGAAACAGCATTACAGGACAGCAATTACCACAGCCATGCAAAGTAATGAACTTACAAGTCTTGTGACTGTGACTCACGATCTGTTCTGAAATGAAGCCACAGATGGATTTAGTGATTTAAATGACACTGCTATATGGAACACCAGCTGCCTTCAGCCTCAGAGCTGAAGATGTTACACTCTCCAGCTCTTTGAGCAAAAAAGTCAAAGGGTATCATGAATGATAATTCTCAATTGAGATGTATTAATATAAATCTAACTTGTTACAATTTCAATTACCTGATGTGGAACAATGCATACTGAAGATGTATAAACTCCCTGTTTAGCTGCTGCAGAAATTTTAAGTTACCAACTGGCTGCTGTCCACTGCTTATAAATAAATGGATGGTTATTTGGCCAAAGTACAGCTTCTTTTTCTCTTTCTAGCAAAAAGAAATTGAAGACAACAGCAGAACTAATTTCAGTCTAGGTAAGGACATGATTAAGATTACTAGTTTTGTTATATTTTTAAGAGGTATTTAAAGGCTAGTACCTAACCAAGAGGAAATTACCTGGATTACTTAACTGTTCTTTCAATGGTTTTCACATCAAATGCTGTCATATGCAAAATTTTTTGTAGATGTACTGATGAAGACCCTAGAAATTAAGTTAAAAATCTACTCTGAAATGTTTTTATGTTTGTTATATGATATTGTGACAGTCTTTACATTTTTATGTGTTAAACGTACTGTGTTATAAATGGCAAGTAGCTTGAGCATGGTTTTCAGGTCCTTTAGGTTCCTAGTTCTCTGGACTTGCTTCCCTTGAAGTTTGCTGTAATTCCTGTTGTGCCACAGTGACATGGCTCTATTTCTGATCATGGCTGCACCCAGCTAATACTCATTATTATGTGATACACAATGTCATTCACTATTACTGAGAAGACCCATTCTCACCCAAAGTACAAAACATTGTGACAGATTTTATTCTTCTTGAGGAAAGCATAAATATTTACTTACTTCAGAGTTTCTTGGAGAGATTTTGGGGTTTTGGTTTTATAACAGTGTTCATTATTGGCATTTTCAATATGCAATATGTTTCTATGTAAGATTATAGAGGTTCCTTTGTTGCCTTTATGCCCTTGTTAGTTGTAACTCAACTTGTGCCTTAGCCTTTCTGATTTATCCCTGCATGCTTATGCTAGTCCTTTATACTTTGAGTTGCTTGTCCTTGTTCCCACTTTCTACACAGCTGCTTTTTGCTTGTTCAGCCTTTAAAGTGCTCCTAATGTAACCCTATTGCTTTAGAGCTATGTTCACTAGCTTTACTCTATACCAGGATAGGCTGCTCTTGTGCTTTTCGTACCAGATCCTCTGCATTCCTCCCTACCTTCGATTATCTTCCCAAGAGACCATCCCTCACAGTTCTGAATGTGTTCAAGTGAATGTGTTCAAGTCTGACGCTTTTTTTTTTTTAAGTCTGCTGTCCTCATTCTCCCAGACTCTTTCCCTTCCTCTGCTGCCTTATGATGACTTTCATCTGCATTGCTTTCTGCCTTTCAGTCCTTAACAGTTTCTCCTTATTGGAACCAAATCTAAATTCCCACTACTTACTATAGTTTACCTCAGCTCTTAAAACAGAGATTCATCACCATCACAAAGAACCTAGACACTCTGTTTCATATTGCACTGTTTTCAGGAACCAATATCCTCCAGAGAAGGTGATATTTCTGCTATTTACCCAGAAAATCTCATCCATTTGCTTCTATCTGGATAATTCTCCTCACTTTTTCTTGAGCAAAAGGTCTGGAACAGGAGCTGACATTTCTCCTGTTTCTGAGCTTCAAGCAAGCATTGCTGCCATGAGGCGCAGCACCCACTCCCTTTTTCTATTGTTTTTCCCCCAGATATGTACATTTATAGCTTCCCTTTTTCCCCCTGTGTTCTCATTTCTTATAACATCATTTGAAGTAGGGAAAAATTCCAATGTTAGACACAAGTAAGTAAAATCAGAATAGGAACCTTTGTAATCTCAACCAAAAATTGATTTTTCCTTCACAGAGGGTTTTGAGCTACTGTGAAACATCTCTGCTCATTATTGGGATTCAATACAAAAGCTGATAATCTAAAGCTGGTATACTATAGCTTTGCTTTAAATGCTGTCTGGCCCTCTCCTGGATAGGCTGGATCAGAGAATGTATTGACTGTGTCATGGGAGGCTTCTCCTCTGATGCTGTTTACAAATGACAGGATGAGAAGAAGCCAGCTCACATTGCACAGGTGAAGTTTAGATTGGATATTAGGAAAGGATTTTTACTTTCGCTTTCGCTTTTTTGGTTTCGGTTTCGGTATTTTACTTTTGCTTTCGGTATTTTACTTTCAATCTTTTACTTTCGGTTTCAGTATTTTACTTTCGCTTTCTTACTTTCGCTTTCGGTTTCTTTCACTTTTGGTATTTTACTTTCGAATCATGCAAATTACGCATTATGCAAATTGCATGGCGCAGCGCGAATCATGCAAATTACGCAATATGCAAATTATGTGGCGCGAATTATGCGAATTACGCAATATGCAAATGACGCGGCGCGGGGCGAATCATGCAAGTTACGCAATATGCAATTTGTGCAGCGCGAATGATGCAAATTACGCAATTAGCAATTTAACCACCACTAATTATGCAAATTACACGGCGTGGTGGGTATTTTGCAAGTTACGTGGCGTGTATTATGCAAATTAAGCGGCTCATATTTTGCAAATTACGCAGCTTGTATTATTCAAATTACATGCCGCAAAATATGCAGATTACGCGGCACGTATTATGCAAATTACGGGCCGCATAGTATGCAAATTACGGACCACGTAGTATGCTATTCACGCAGCGTGTATTATGCAAATTACGTGCCACATGTTATGTAAATTACGTGCCGCGTGTTTTGCTAATTATGCGCCATGTGGCATGCAAATTACGTGCCACGTGGTATGCAAATTGCATTGTATGCAAATTATGTTGCGTGGTAACTCTCAGAGAGGGAAACTGCAAGTTTCAAATTCTGACCTGACAGCTGCTTTTCAGGTAGTGCCAAACGCCTTCAATCACAAAGCTACGGAAATGTTGCTGAAAAGTCACCTCTGAGTCCTGCCTGCCCCTGCAAAGGAAACTGCCCTGAAAGCCCCCACAGATGGATAGGACACAAGCTCTCTGATAAACTGTCCAATTACAGCAGGCAATCGCAAGGATATGAAACCAGAAATTTTCAGCTTCTCATCATCTCACAGAAGTTTCTTTCCAGAGCCTAATGCCACCGTTTGACATTATTTTGGATTCTCTGAAGCAGAGCCAAGGTGAAAATCTGATTGTGACATCCTTAACCAAAAACCTCTTTCCTTTGCCAAAATAAAACTGAAGAGTGTCCAATGAATAAAACCTTCCATAACAGAGCGCTCACGAACTATCTGCAGATTCAGGCTCAGGTGACCCCTCTGACCAACAATAGCCACTGATGTTCATGTTTCAGAAGGGTCTATTCCATTTGTAGAAGTTTTTTTGAGAAAGATGATCAAATTAAATGAACTACATAGTCATTCGCGCTACAAGTGGGTTAGTAATTTGCACGAATAATGAAAGTTACTTACCCACTTGTAGTCTGTCTCATCATCAGCACTCTTCCCTATTTTAAATGAACAATGGTGTCTATTATCTTCATTAACCAAACTGTTTTGAATCAATATGAATCTCTACAGCCATAAGCTCTTTTATCTGTGCCAGGCTGGGATCTGCACTGAGGCTTCAGTGGCATTATTATGTTATTTCCTGATGAAAGTGATGCAAATGAAAATCTCAGATAGCTGATGCCTCACTCTTATATGCTCATAGTTGTATGTCTTAAAAAAAGATGTTATAGTCCAGTCTAGGAGCAATTTATAGTAGAGATATTAGCTAAGATCAAAGGCAAAACTAGATGTTAATGAGTACTAAATACATACCCTATACTTAGGAAAAGACAAGGCCTCTAGGAAGGGTAGGACATAAAACCAGAGTGCACATGTAGTTAATAATTTGGAAGAACTTGTAATTATGAAAGAAGAAAAAATTAAAGCAACAGGAAGATATTAGAGAGAGATCTGGGCACCTCTCAGTTGTGTATTTTCAAATAGAAAATGCATAGTGGAATGAAATAGCCACTATACTGGCCAGATTTGTCACTGTTATTCCATGTCTTTGCTGATGTAAACATCAGTATGACCAGAACAGTAGCTGGGGGAATTTTAAATCCCCAATTTTTGTCTTCCTGCTGAATGACTGCATGACACACTGTTCCCAGCTACTAAATTATTTAATGTATCATCTACAAACACCTGGAAAAATATTTCTTGCTTCATTTCAATCCCTTGCATTTTATCCCCTAATCTACTAACAGAGGAAGTAATAAAAGTTGCCATTCCAAATGACTCCTTCAGGTTGTTGAAAATTACTTCAGTAATGTGTTACCTCAAAGCTATTTTAAATAATCCTTTCTCTCCATCTTGTCCATACAGGATGTAACAAAAAACCATGAAACTAGAAGTGTGCTCAGAGGTTGCACTTCCTAAATAGTTAATTAACTTTTGTTATGGTTGATGGAGGAAAACTCAGAGGAACCACAATGGTCAATATAGCTGTGGTATGTCTTTGTGATCTGGAATATACACCACAGGGGAAATTTATAGTAACACTCTTCTATATAATAGGGGAATTGTCTCTGGGACACAGCAATCTTTAATAGAGGGGAAAAAAGGTGCCAGAGAACCCTCAGTGAAACGTCAGCACTGAACTGAGACCATTGTGCTCAAATTCATGAGGCTTTTCTCTCCAAGCTTAAAACACTAAACCAGACACAGCTCAATGAACATGGGATGGGCTGAAGAGCCAGGTCCCACCTCTCAGGCTGTGTGTTCTGGAGTCAAAACACATTTTGGGTGGACTGCACTGCCCATATGTGTGAGTCCACACCAAATGATGGCCATGTGCCTTGATGAACACGGCCCTGGGTTTGGGGAGAGGTCTTCCCTCTGCCTGTCAGTGTTTTCTGCCTGGGGCCGCATCCCCACAGCTCTGCCAGCCACTGGGGCAGCATGAGAATCCCTGAATCCACTTTGAACACAGGTGCATTTCTGAAAGGCCCAAAGGGTTGTGCTAAAGCAGATAATTCTCCTGAAGTGAGACAGGGAGCAGCTTTGCCCACCTCCCTCCACTGGCACCATGGTGGGACTGGTGAGCCTGCTAAGGTCAGCCATGGACTAGAGGCAGAAACAATGGTATTTCAGCCAAAATCAGTAAGGAATGCAATGCCTCTGAAACCTGCATCAGCCACATTTGACAACAGCTGCTTGTTTTCAAAAGTGTCTTTAATCAGCAAGCCTCTGCACAATTGGCTGTTCTAAAGCACCACACAAATTTTGGTCATAGGTGAGCTGCTGCTCTGCATCCTGGGAAGAGGAAATCTCATACTGCTCACTGGAAAATTCAGAGGGTCAACATCTGCGGAGAGGATGACAACAGCTAGGAAGTTTGTATACAGGTTAGCAGCAAACTGCATGTCTGCACACCCCTCTATGTCACTGTCACCTGCCAAGACACAGCACCTCACCTGTGGCCATCTGTACTTTGCAGAAAGGAGAGGGGTCACAGCCGAGAGCTCATCCATTCTAGCAGGGACACAAACACTTGCTGCCAGGGTGCCTTGTCCCCTTCCTCAGTCACACAATAGCACAAAGCCACGGTACTGTAATTTCTTATTTGACAGCTTCCAGCTCCTTTCTGAGGCTGCTAAAGGAACATCTCTGTGACAAGCATTGAGTTTCAGCCCAGAAAGGAAGATAAAAAGACATCTCTGTCAGAACAGTGGCCTGGTTTGTCAAACCTGCCAGCCTGATGCAAACACTCCCAGATCCATACAATCTGACCCACATGTGGCAACAACCTAAATTCAGAGTTATCCACCACTGATAAAACATAACAAAGTTAATGAGAAATAGGGAGGTTGAAGTGATGATGATGACTGAATACTTGAAAACGTGTATATCTACTTAAAAGCAAGTATTTTTGAAAGTGTTGGCTTATGTTGATATAGTAACAATCAATGCTCTGAATTCTTCTGACTCTCAACAAACAGCTTGCAGCCACGCCATTGATTCTGAAGCCTGTCTCTGCTCACCCTGTTGTAGTAACACAGATCTCAGGCACAGAGAAGAGCACAGCACTGCTCCTCCATGTTCACAATGGAAGTTTGTACTGGGGCAGCAAAATGCAACAACTCTCATCATTACAACAATTCTCATCAGGTTACAGCACTTTTCAGACCAAATCAGCAACTCATCACCGAGCCCTCTCTTGCTTTTCCCTTAATTCCATGCAGTGCACTGCCAATGCTTTTCCTTCAGACAGCTGTGGCACAGGTCTGATCCCATGGTGCATCAATTCCATTTAACCAAAGAGCAGAAAATTGCCTTGGCAAAAGGAAAAGCCCTTATTTGGGTTAGGGAGGCAAATTGGCTCCCCATGCAAACAGAGGAGTGCCACAGCCAAGACAGGAGAGGGATCTCACTCTTTCATCTCAGTGAGCTGTGACCAGATCAGCTGCCCCCTGCATCCTGAGCCTCACACACAAGAGCAAATAGCCCATCTTGCCTCTGAAGATACCAGTGCTGACAAGGAAGACATGAGAAGGATTAAGGAAAACTATATTTGTAGGAAAGTCATTTGCCTGCTATCACACAACCATTCAATGACAGAGCTGTTTACCAAGACCCCTCAGAGAGCAGTGTTTGAACAAAGCTATTACCATCGCCATCAAATTTATTTTAATTTTTTGAGAATATTTTTTTTCTGTCCACAGTCAGCTTTTCTCTTTAAAATAGCTTCTTCTTGATCAGCTGCAGTGTGGTCAAAACACGTTGGCTACATCATAAATCACAAACAAAAACCTGCCAGAGGCTAAATGTGAGAAAACACATGCAATGAAAATTCCAAATGAAACACTGAAAAATAAGAGCCATGGAGAAACACAAAGCCATTTTTTTAGTGTGAGAATCATGCTACCATATTTTTAAATTCACAGTGGAAATAGTTTTCAGCAGTCAAAGCAAGGGAGATTCGATCTGTGTGGAAGGGAAGTAAATCAGCCCCACAGAAATGTGTGTGCTATTCTTCAAAATGCAGGAAATTTGAAAGGTGTGCCTGAAACCCCCATGTGAGTTGATCTCAATGAATACTTGCAACTATTTCTCAAGTGAAAAAGATCCACAGAATAAAATGCAGATGTTTTCCAATAGCTAAACTTTTAAAACTTTTTAATAATAATTTTCTAACTATAAGAAAATGAATTAAGCATATTCCTGGCCCACCTAAGAGAAAAATGTTATAAGGCTCAAACTTTATAAATCTGCAGCACTGGTGAAAAGAATTATTTTGCCCTTGGGCTACTAATGAGTGGCTGGGTTTACCAGCATTTGAAAGAGTATTAGACATTTATATGGCTAATGAGAGCACTCATGGTTACGTAAGAAGGGATAAATAAAATTAAGGCTATAAGCCTTCATCCTTCAGGGCTAAGGAAAAAAATTCTTTGGTGGTAAACTATTCTATGAGGACCTGAGGTAAAATCCTGGCCTTGTTAAAGTTAGAACTCTTCCAAAACAGCTGTGGTTTTACCTCAACCTTGCTTAATTATGCAGCTTTCCCTGACTTCATTAGACTATTCATCATCTGCAGAGCTGCTTATTCTTTTTCACAGCACCTGAAAACAACCAGCATAGCTGCAGATAAGCAGCTGGTATGACTTGATGTATAAACTGTAATGACAATTTCTGTATTCCTTTCATGTCTATTTTAGACAACTGAAATTAAACATTAGATCTGATTAGGAACAGACAGACTGCTATTTTGACTGGCCCTCGGACTATTAAAGCCCTTGCTATGAGGCAAGAGCATGGTACAGTACATGCCCATCACACCATCCTCCTCAGAGAGCAGAACCACGTGTTGAGTTATTCATGGAGAAACTCCAGTGCCAGCCTGAGTTCCTTTGCATCACCATCAGAGCAGGGTCCCTGAAATGCCCCAGCATTTGTCATCAGTCCTGACTGGTGTCTTGCACGCAGGTTCTCACTTGCAGGACCCCATGAGTAAGGCTCTCCCAACTCCCACTGTCTTTGCCACCTGTCAGCTGTTCCCCAGGGCACAGACAAGCACCAAACCCACTGCCTCCTCCTCTATTTTTCACTGGTTTTCCAGCTTCTTGGGCCTCTCACAGACACAACATCTCCCTGCTGTTTCTCCTCCAGCAGTTCTGCCTCCAGGCAGTTGCTTTATTTCCTTTACCCACGTGGCAGACAGGCAGCAGAGCAATGCAGGGTTTCCAAAGGGTGGCTTTCCCATAAAAGCCTCTGTTTGAGCTGGCAGCTCTGCAGGATAGACCCAGGCAAGGCTTTGGTGACTGTAATGCAGAACCAGATGCTGGAGCTTTCCTGCTTCTTCTGGTAGCACATCCAGCAGCCTACATAACTCATCATGATTACTCACTGCATTGTGACAGGATTTGGGATTACTCTTTTGATATTTGCCAGCATGAGCCAGGACTACATTACTCCTTTAACACCATGATGAAGCACAATTCTAAGGGGTTTAAATGCTGCAGAGTAAAACTCTCCCAGTGCTGCTGGTGACAACATCCCCTCCCTGTAGCCATCCACCTTTTCATGCCTCATGAATGTATGGGGTATTCTCCCAAGTAAAGCACAAAGGTGATTGAATATTAGGGAACAAAAGTGATGTATTGAGTTAAAGCCATTTCTTTCTCCCCTCATGTGCTTAAACCCCTCAGTTCCTTCTGTAGAGGTAGAAAAAGAACTTCAGTTGACAGATAAGACATTTACCATAGAGCAAGGAGTGAGACAGAAAAAAAAAATTGTGCACCTGCTGCTTGACTTCTCCATAAGAAAAGTTAAAAAACTTGTGAACATAGTGAAATACTTATAAACCTTGTATAACAGGAGTCCTGAGACTGGTCAGCCTTTTACTGACTAACTTCTTCCAAGAATCTTGCAGCATAAATTGTTAAGGGGTATTTCTCAAAGGCTATTAAAGAAATAGGTGCTCATTACACTTGATTTTCAAAGAAATTTCAGTGTAAAATCCCCTCCAGCTCTAGAAAATCTGGGCTCAGTGTTAGTGAGCCTTATTTTCTGTTCTCTGAAATTGAGATTCTTACCCAGCTTCCTAAAGACTTCGTGTGACCAACTCAAGTTTTGCAGAAAGATGAAGCAAAATTCTTATTTCCTTTCTGGATGTTCAGCTTGAGACCCAGAGCTTTTAGCCAGCAAGGTACACTTTGTGTCTCCTCATGCCTTTGTCCCAGGTACAAATTGAAGTTGTCCTGTGTATATATTGCTGAATATTCCTCAAATATATGCAAACATTAATGTATCCACTGACTGTGACTGGGTTTAGAGGTGATATCAGAGAGCTGAAATCCCCCTTCTGGCTGGAAAAGATCAGGGTGAAGCAGCCTGCCAGCCAGTTGAAGGGATATCAATCACCACAGCTGGCCAAGACTGAGCCAGCAGCAGAAGCACACCAGCTTTATGGATAAAATGGAATCCCTTGAGTGGGGAAGATAACTGCTCCAACTCACAAATCAGTTCACACTCCCCTCATTCCCAGTAGTATGAAGTGTCTCTTCCTTCAAATATGTTGTACAGGTACCAGGAAAAAAAAAAATCCCCAGTGAATCAGCACAAGAAACTTTTCCAAACTGAGGCAGCATTAGCACTCTAGGGAGAAAAACTTACAGTTTGTGAAATTCTTGTAGGTGGGGAAGTTACAAGACCTTTATCACTATTCCCCATGCCCTAGGATGGATATGAAGTTTCACAGTTAAACCAGCATTCAGTTTTGAATCTCCAATTGTTCAAACTCAGGGAGGTTAGATCTTTGTCCATTGATATCAGGACACAGGGCTCTCAGTCAAAGCTCATCTGCACTGTCACACAGGTTTACAGAAATTGATATCAAACATTCTAACACAACCTTGCTGTGACAGCTGGGCATCGAGCTCCCAGGAGGGTGTGGTGAATCACAGCCCTACTGTTTCTCCATGGATGGCCCTAATTTATCTGCAAGTCTCTCAGTTGTTCAAAAGGATGCCCTTGGATGGAATTATAAAGACTTCTTTTTCACCCCAGGCAGGGAAATATTTCAGTTCTTCATCTTGTTCTGTACACAGCACAGATTTCTAAAGGTGTGGCAGTGACCTAGCACTAGCCTATGCCTTCTCTTCAAATTAGTTTTGACAGAAGAAAAGAAAATACTAACAACTGAACATACAATTTTGCTGTTTTGTTGTCAGAAAGCATAGTGTCTTCTTTGACAAGTCTGAAGCTCCTGTACTTTTATCTTCACTGTGTTCATTTTCCTGTGTCATCTGGGGCAAAAGAAGAAACCAAATAGTCAACAATGAAAGAAACTGATGTGTCTTCACCTTCCACTTTTTTTTTCTTTTATTTTTTTTTTTTATCATCAATAGCAGTATGATTGATTCCTGCAGATAGGTAGAACACTATGTGTGACTTGGAATAATCCACATAAACTTCAGCTGCTCAAACGTTAACTGCACCAAGAGTCAAATATGAAGCTGATCCAACTCCTGCTTTCCCTCTAATTGCTTCAGGGTGATTCTGTCCTTTCTTCTTTTCCCCATCTTATCAAATATCCCATGAAAAGCACTTTGGAACTGATATGAAGGAGTTTCCCATTGCCTGACCTCACTGTGCCATCGTGGAGCACCAGCCCCATCTGGGGACCGCAGAGCATCGTGCTGTGTCCCCTGATCCCAGCACAACCTCACTGCTGAATTGCCTCTGAGCAAGCCAGCCCCACACAAGCAGGATGGCACCTGCACAGGACACTTTCCTGACAAAACTCTTCAGGTGATGTTCCTTGCTGGATGTATTTTGCTGTGTGCTGGGCAAAGCAGAACAGTTATCACAGATAAACAAGAATCACAAACCTGCAACAGTGAAAAAACACCCTTTGTCTACTGCTGTATTTCTTTTTTTTTTTTTTTGGCAGATAAATAGTCCAAAATTAGATTAAACTAAAATCCCTGCTATCAAAGCTATGTTTTTTCATAATCTTCATGTACCTTTTCAGAAAAATATAAGGTTTAATTCCTGCATGGAACCAGTGTGCTCTTAAATAAAGAGAATTGGGGATGGAAAATCACAAAGATATTATCTAAAAGCTATTTGTCCAATAACTTTTTGATCAATGTTTTGCTAAATACTCATTAGAATACTGAAAAAGTGTGGAAAATATTTGGTTACCTAGAAAGATACCGTCATAGAGAGACTTACAATGATATGTGAGTCCAGCAAAAATTCTTTGGAATTAAATAACATACCAAAGTCATTCAGTAACACCCAAATCAAGAGAAAGTAAGGCTGAATTGTTTTTCCTCACCAAAGACTTCCTGTGTGTGAACAAAAGAATCCAACTTCTGGTCAAAGAAAATGTGTCATTTTGCCAGCAGAAAATTTGTTTTGGATTGGTAGAGGCTTTTCAGCTAAACACTAAGTCAGATTAACCAGTTCAACAATTCATTATTTTTTGCCTAATTCAAATCTTGTAAAAATTCATTGTTAAGTGATCTGTTATACAACTTGCAGACTGTTCAGAAAGCTCAAATAGGCTTTATTAGTGTGCCATGAATAAGTATTTTTAACTTTTTAAAAATCTAAAGGATTAGATCTAAATAAAACTAAACCTTGAGTCTTATGAAAGTCATGTAGTCTAACTTTTCTTGAAATTATAGGGCACAAGGTCCTTGGTTATATTTGCTTTTAAATTTTGCTTCCCAAGTGGCATTTTAAGAGACCTAGTTGTATATATAAGAAGACAAAACCAAAACATTACCTTAGAGTCATGCTAACTTATGAGAGATCTCAAACAGGCTAGCATTCCTATATTAACTATAAATTCCTTTTTTTTGTTTTCTACAGCTTGGCAACATAGCAATCTAAATTTATTTACTTAAATCTTATTTTTCAGGAATTTTAGTTAGAAGCTGAGCATAACTGTTCATGGCAAACATGGCTTTTTTGGGTCTAGCACAAGATTTCCAGCTAAGGAGGGACCCTACCATTTCTCCTGAACTGAAACATACTTTCATGGTGTTTGTAAAGTGATTTTCTGCAGACAGCCACATCCTAAAGCAGCAAAGCACATGTTTGAACTTGCAGCTTCTAACCTGACTGCAACATGACATGTGCTTATATCTGAGTGCAGTCTTCAGTGATTATAAACTTTACATGGAGCACACTGACAGAAGCACTTGCCCAAAGTGAAGTCTGTATTTACTGTTTCCTAAATATCTGAACTTTTGCCACTATTATCCCCAAGGACTCTTATAATATGGTCTGAAATGGAGATCTTCATTAGAATGTACACCACATGCAGCTTCTCCTCAGGAGTTGCTTACAAATTAGATGTAGCAGGGACTGTCTCTGACCTTCAGTTAATTATTTGATACCACTGCTGAATTTCAAGAACTCCAGGGGCTATCTTTTAGAAAACACTTGTTGAATAGCTGAGGAGTAGCAAATGACACAAGGTCATCCATTTAATAGGATAATACCAGCATCCTGTGCTGAGGACTGCAAAGCAATCCTGCACTCAGCACCATCGGTCAGAAGGAAGAACAAGGGATTCTCAGGGAAAGGGGAAGATTCTGCATTTTTCAGAATGTCCCATGACACAAACTTAAACAGATCATTAAGGATTTCCTTCACAGGAATCCTGACTTAAATTCTGTTGACTTTCCCTCTGGATCAATATAGCAGAGACAATTCAGTGAAGTGAGAACTTTTCTGAGCACCATAACTGTAGAAATAATTCCATTTCTGGTCACAACTCACATGGGTTCCTGCTTCTGAATGTGGTTTGCCTTGTTTGATCCATCCTGATGTAAACTGACAAACAAGAGTAGTATTCATGTGAGCAACAATTTCATCAAGTCCTTCTTGAAGGGCAACCACCTTAGAGTACACACAGGAGTTACAGCCTTATTATAAGCCTTGAGGGAACTCAGATAATTTAAACTCTTATGGCAATGTTAGCCAAAATAACAAAAGGATGTTATTTTACACGATGGCCACCCATATATTTGTAATTTGCCTTTTAAAAGTTATCCTGAACTCATTATTTGCTCTTATTTGTTTCCTATAATATGGAAATATGAAAAAAAGAAACCATCAAACCAACAAAACCCAATGTTAAATGTTGCAATGTTAAAGTCAGCTGAAGAAAGTCCCAAAGAATTAACAGTGTTCCAGGAAATGCAATTGGAGGGGGTGAAGCCCTGTGCCTGGCAAAGAAATACATGTCTCTCAAGACATCCCTACTCAACTGAGGTACCCACGTATCCCTCCAAGATGGATGTGTGGTGGATTTGTGGGGAAGTGACACTGGCCAGGAGGATTGGAAAGAAAAGTTCAGAAAGAAATGCAATCCTGTCATGTACAAATGTGCTGCACAAAAGAACAACACAGAACAACCACACAGCTCTCTCTCTAACCCTAAAAAAAAAAAAAAAAAAAAAAAAAAAAGTTTAACTTACTTAGTATTTAGTAGAATCCTTGAGGCTAAATTATCTTTTGCAAGAGGTGGGACTTCAGGTGATACCTCTTCTCCTGCTATTTGCTACCTGACCTACTGTTCCATCAGCAGTTTGTCATCCTGAAAACCTCAGCACCTCATCCCCTCCAGCACTCAAACTCTCAGTGACAGGAGACATGGGCCTTGAGTTTTGAAACAAACGATTAGAATAACTCTTTTGGCAATGGCTAGAGAATCATACCAGAGGGGGAAGGCAAAACAAGATTTCAGGACAACTTTTCCCATTTTCTGCTGAGCAGAGCTTCCTCAACTGCAGGTTGCTTCTTACACTAGCATCAAAACAGCTTAATTTTGACTTAAGTCTTGCTTTGGCTTGTGCCAGAACTTCCTCAACACCAGCATCAAGAGAGAGAAAAATTGTACCAAAGTTTACAATGCTCAGACCATTATCAGAAATCAGAAGCTGTATTCAGCTTTTAAGGATAACAGTGGAGACACCCCTGTTTTCATGATTGCAGCTGAAAGAGCAGGAAATATCTCCCAACTCCACAATGTGTGGACCAGCTCTCCAGGACACAGACACTGCTTTGCTGATCAAAACAAACAGCCTTGGCATTGCTCTGTTGTGTTCCAAAATGTAAAGATGAACCAACCTTATACATATTCAGCCTTACCTCTGAGACACCATATAGAACAGCAAGTATATTCAATCACACACATTAAGCACAAAATGACAGAAGATTAATGAATAGAAAAGAAAGAAATGACAGGAAGGCATTTGGGGGGGGGGGGATGACACTCAGACTGAGACTGTCAAAACTGAATAATAGATTTGATTGCTTAACATCTCAAATAAATCCTTGTGGTAGTTTCAAAAACCTCAAATCACTTTCAAGCTCTGACACAAAGTGCAGTGAAATCAATAGGAAGACATTTAGTGCTTAAGAAAGTTAACAGATCAGAGCACACAGAAGACACAAAAATTTGATTTTGCCTGAGGCTGTGCAAATTTTTTACTTCACTTTTGCTCCCTAGTGCTAATATATGCTTTGGTACACAAAGAACTAATGCACTTAGTTCTACAGATTATGACTCGAATTTTCTACTGTGATGCCTACAGTTCCAGACAAAATTATTTATAGGATGCCTTATATATTTTAATTATCTTTTCTTTTCAAAAGAAGTTTATATAGTTACTTTTCATTGTTGTTTTTTTCTGGATTGATCAACTACAAAAACTTTAACAACAGACTTATGCAGTAAAGGAGATATACTATACTACACTACTTCAAGCAAATAGAAAAAATAAACCTCTTACAACACTTACTGACTAACAGCAAGATTTCTTTTATTAACTGACAGTTCACCACTGGAAGCAACTGGGAAGAAAAGAGATCCAGTGGAAATCCATAAGGCTGAAGTCTGTTTTCATGGTGCACATTCAGCAGCTTGGATACAAAAACCTCATAGATATTTTCACTTGGCAGTGAATCCTTGTTATACAGACCTGTCCTTCAGCCAGCCCGTTAGCTCAGGATCAACAAACCCACAAAATCTTCCTCCCTGCATTGGATGGAAATGTCTTTGTATGGTCTACAAAGTCTCAGATCTTAATGTTGTGTTGTAGTGTTTCAGCCACAATTATTTGGTTAATTGAAAATCTTTTCGTTTGTAGGTAACAAACCCTGTGTTTTGTGCATCTGCTTCAGAGATTCCCTCTTTTTCTCTGGATTCCTGAGCTTAAAGGGAAGCCACACAGAATGGCTCTGAAGTCTGGCATAGCATCTGCTCCATCCTTATTCCACATGCAAAATTATTTGTTTTACTCTTAAAACATTTCTGTAAAAATAGAACAATTCTAGAGTTTTAGGAAAATCTTTTCAAGTTGTTCTCTCCTCTGCATTTAACTGCAGGTTGAAAACAAATCTCTTGGTTTCTTGATGTCTCTCTGCACCATTGTTCCTTAACTTTTAATTAGTCATCCTCTGTTAGCTTCTTGCAAGGCACCTGCTCCCACATCACTACTTGAAATGCCATCCTACCTAGAAATCTTTTTTACTAATGTGGGAATTGTGCAAATGCAAACAGACAGACATTTAGATCAAGAGGGTCGATGAGAACCTCCCATCCCCTACCAACAGCATTCAATGAGGAGGCCTTTAGAGGAAAAGTATGAAAATTACAAGGGTTCACAATGCAAGACTCAAAAGCTCATCGCAGGTGAAGGAAGGGTGTTAGCAATATAATGATGTGATTTTCATTCTACAGCAGTAGAGCTCTTGAGGTCTATTAAGGAGAGGTGTGTGGAGAGCACAAAATAATAGACACTTGATGAGAAGTGCTCTCTCCTGTCTGCTGGCACTGTCAAACCTTGCCATGGTTTAGTAAACAAAGTGAGAAACAACACTTGGAACATTTCAGGCTGCATGGATTCAACTCTTCCTCTTACATCCCTTGAGCAGGACACCAAACAGCTGAGAACAGCTCAGGCTGACAACCTGTTTTGAATGCTTAAGTCTTGTGTATCTGCACACAGTTTCTTCACTGACTTCCTTTCCTTATCTGACCCAGGAAAATTATTCCATTCCAGATAAACAAAAAACAGGCATCTTATCCACACAGGCTGGAATAAGATAGGAAAAGAAAAATGTAGAGGCAAATCTAGTGACTGTCCTGCTAAAGGGTTTGGATAAATTGTGCTTTGGAAGGAGAAATACTCATGAATGTATACATTGTGCAGCCAAATGGCACAGAAAATCCCTCAGTGAGAATAAGCAGACACAGAAAATAAAATTAAATCTAAAAAATATGCTCATGCAGTTATACTTTCCAGTATGATCCCACAGGAGACCTCCAGACAGATATTCAGGGTGTTAGTGGGTCTAAAGGTGGGATTTTCTTAGAAAGTCCCAGCAAGTGCCAGTCCGAACCTTCAAATGTCAAATACTTATATTTGAAACAATATATAATACAAATATTATACTTATATGATCTACAGGAAGAGTATCTGGAGGTGTGTTCATTAATACTAATTCCTTTTCCCACTGGGACTAGGATTTCAGGTGAGTAAGAGCTTGAGCTAATTTTTACCTAAACCCAAGATTATCCAATGCAATCCTTTAAAATGCAAAATACAACTCTAAAACAAACAGAGTGAGGTTCTAAGTGATATCAGTGTTTTATTATTTTTTTCACTATTTTGTTGATAGTAGAGAGAAAAATGGCCTAATGTTTGACTTTGGAAGCTCGGAATTCAAGTTTTGAGGATATTTTTTAGTTTAAATAAAGAGATTTTCCTAACCTTCAGTTTCTCTGGTTGTCAATATGAGTTCAAGTCAAATAGGCTTTTTCCTTCATAAAGAGACATAGCTAAAAGTTAGAAGAAAGTTTTTCTCATTTTGCTCATTTCAGATTTTTGTTCATAGAGGGTGCACTTACAAAATAGTGTGGAAGAAAACGTAATTTTCAAACCAACCCACAAAATTTCAATTTCAAAACATCACAAAGCAAAACATATCAGCACTAACAAGAGAAGGAGTTTTTAAATGTGAGGACATGGCCTAATATTTAAGGAATCATTGCCATATATTCATATATTGTCTTGAGTTCTTGTAAGATGAGTCAGCTTCCCAAGCACTTTTAGTTCTTATGATGCTGTTTTCCCTGTTCCCCTCCCCCCTTTTATAATTTGTGACAAACTTATTGTTTTCTGGGCAAATGTCATCCAGGTCTAGCTGTCAAAAGCTGAATCATTTTTACATAAATACCATTTTAAAAATCAAAACAATACAAATATTTCTTTGCAAATATAACTCAGGTTTTTTCTGTATTTTTTGTGTGGGTTGCAAGTCCTGCTGCTCTTCACCACCTTTGGTGTCTAAATGTCATGCCAACTGGCTAAAATATACTTTATGTTTATTCTTCTTTTATGTGTTTGTATTGTGTTGTTGGGGTTTTTTTGAGCCTGGAGTGAGGCATAAATACCCATCTTTAGAAATATCTTAGAGGGTGGTGTGAGGGAACAAGTATGGCAAGCTGTACTCCGAATAAAAATTCCTGATTAATCCATCATACAAGTACTGAAAATAAAACACAAAACTATAATAACTTAACAAGACTCAGTTAAAAGTGCAAACCCATGTACTGAAAGGAAGACAATTTCTGTACCTGTTTCTACAGGTGACTCTTTCAACTGCCTCCTCCACTCTGATTCTAAGGCAATTGGGGTAAACAGGAGCTCTGGATAGACCTTGCCACCCCTCCTCAGTTGTTTTCCTTCCAGAAAAAGGAGGGAAAACAAGGCAGGAGTGAAAAAATTGCCACTACAAATTGTGCATGGGGCAGACAGCCCCATCATTACAACCTCTGCTTCTCTCAGGAGAGCTCTGAATCCATCAGCCTCCCTCTGCACTGGAGCCAGAGGCATGGCTCTGCTACACACAGGGATAAGTTCCTGCAGGATTCCCACAGCAGCTGCCAGAGACGTGAGAGGGCAGCTTTGTTTCACTCCCACCACTTTCCTCCTGACAGAATTGGTCCTTTCCACTAGGTAAGGTGGAACAAGCAGGAGTCTAAAACCTGCCAGGCACACCTACTGAAATGGCCTATGGTGGCTGAGGGCATAAATAACCCTTCAGCCTTTTCTTCTGACACCAAGGGAAGTATTTATGCCATGACTGACTGGATTAGTGACCCTTTTCTTTATGAGCACTCCAATCTTGGGTTCACCTCCGTCGTTTCTTAATATCAGTCACTTGGGAGGGTGGGTAACTGCTGAGGAAAGAGCCAGGACTATAAGCAAAGAGCCAAGACTATAAGCAGTAAGATAATTTGGACCTTCTCAGATGTTCTAAGCTGGAGCTTAAACAGCGAGACCTCTGGAAGTTATATGAAATACTGGAATTTTGTGATCTGGACTGCTTGTTCATGTGTTTCACCACTTCCTATATTTAGGAAATGCTGAGATTGCCTCAGATTGTCAAAGCTGAGACGTGTCAGAAAACCTCACAAATTTTTAACCCTACACAGATTCATGCCTTCTTGTCACATGGTTAGCCACTGACCTCTTTACACCCAGGCAGACTGGAGATCCTTGTCTCTCTCACAGAAGACAGGGAGGGGACAGACAGATTTCCAGAAACAAACTTTGCCTGCTACTTTTCTGAAGTACTTCCTGCATTGTCTGTCTCCCTCAAAAATCTTTTAGTTCTCCTTCTGACACAGGAAATATTAAAGATAAATGTAAAGTTTTTGCAGGAGGAACATCTAAGCAAGAATTCTACATCCATGTAGAATTCTACATCCATCCAGCTGATGATCTTAAAGGTCTCTGCCAACCTTGATGGTTCTATGATTCTATGATTCAGAAGATGACACAAGCCTCTTGAAGGTGAAGGGTTTCTGCCAATCAGCTAAATCAAGTATACCTGGGAAAGCATACTGTCAGGTAGCAGAATCACAGACTAAACCCAAACAACTCTGATTTCTCACTGCTCAAGCCCTAAAAGCACATTTTTGAAACCCAATCTATCTTGTCCTGGAACTCATAATTGTACATACCTGCTGTGAAAGCTGAATAAGCAGAGCTTTTAGGAAACAGAATCCAGGAGCACAGCTCTCCACTGATGGAAAATTGAAATGATGAAGCATTACCCCTGCAGAAATAAATATCACAGCCAGGAAACCTGGATGAAGGCTGAAACAAAACCTGACAGAGAGGTTATTTCAGAAATTACAGAAAGGACAGGAGTCAGTAATGACATGACAAGTCTAGAGGGCTGAGGAGATTTTTCTCTGAACCTTGCTTATTCTCTATAATGCTATTTTCCTTTAATGTACAGCAGAGCTTTTGTGCTGATAATTACTAATATCTCTGCATGAAACTTCATGTCTAGCACCCCTCTAGGATTCTGTGGCCTCTATTAGCATAGCACATTTAGAGAGAGATGCAGTACTCACTATACTATCCACTCTATGAGCTGTAAGAAGCTCTCATTGGTGTAGAACCAAAAGTTGAGTTCCCTGTGCCAGGTACTTGATTAAAATAATAAGCAGAGAAAATCTCTAAATGTATCTAATCATAAAGGAAACCCTTTTCTGCTTCAACAAACACGTATTTTATGGAAAGGGTGGATGCCTCACAAAACAAGTGGTCATGTCTTTCTTTTAGGGTAAGTGAAAAATAGAAACACGGAAGTAACAGAAAACAAGATTTTTATTAGTTTTGAAGAAATAAGGGACATGAAAGCTATGAAATGAAGCTTTACCCAGCCACCATGGCCAAATCACACCCAGTTACCTCTTGTTCAGGTGAGCCAGTTCTTTGAAAAAAAAATTATTAGAAGAGTTTTGTAAGTTTGAATGGATATGGTTTCAAAATGACTTTTTTTTCCTCTCCTAATCCTTTCAGGAGAACAAGAAACACCAAGTTCCAAAGCAAAGCCAGCTGCACATCTGGACATGCTTGCCAAGGATAAAACCAGCCCCTGCTTGATCAAAACCTGAGAATATTGGCTCTGACACAGCAGAGAAACACTTCTTTTTCCTTCTCCAGGTAAAGCTAAAGGATTGTGTTTACACACATAGGTACATTTAGGACCACAAAACCCCATGAGGAGCAGCTGAATGTAAAAGACACATTAACACTAATGTCATCCTATGCTAGAGAGGAAACGGGCCTAACTTATAGCTCCTTAATATTGTTTTTTTCTTTCTCCTCAGACTAAGGAAAACAAATTTCCATTGCTACTTGAAAGGAATACATCATCTGTCTACAGTCAATCTGTTCGAAATATTTTCTTCAGCAACAGAATATTTGCATAACACTCTTCTCCTTGTCAGGTTCACAATAGTGGTGGGACTTATTAGACTGACTTTGTATTGAATATTCAACAGTAACTTCACTAGTCAGATAAGCAGCCTCATAGGAGTTAAAATGTACGTGAGCTAAGAGAGATGACTTAAAATACAACCCTATCCAGATTTTGAAAACAAAATGCACTTTGTGCAGGAGAGTAAAGACTGGTGTGCAGGCAAATTGTCAACAAACTCACTCTAGTGTATTATTTGTGTACACTGAATTTTTCTGGTTTGAAATAGAGGCTGTTGAGGACTTGCAAAGGCATATACAATTCTTGACAGTGTTATAAATCCTTCCCTTCTTGACCAAGCCACTTTGAACAGCTCCATGTCTCACTTGTGACTCATGAAAACTTTCCCCTTCTATAGAGAAATAAGATACTTCAGATTAACATTAAAGGAAGATCTTTACAGAGACAAAAATGAGAAGAAAGGGCTCTGGGTAATTTTTCTGTTGCTGTGCTTTGTCAGACACAGCTGGAAGGAACAAGGTGGTTGAATGCAGATATGGCAGGATAGAGAAAATGCAATACAACACTAACTTTCTATAAGCAAAAGGATCATAACTGATTTAGAGAAGGATGGAGTTTATATATTGGAAGCAAAAGGAGCCTTTGGCATGGTGAAAGTCCTGGATTCCAAGGAGAGAGCCTGCTGGAAAGTGGAAAACACCTATCAAACTTTAACATATTCCAGTGAAATCAAATTAAATGCATTCCCTACGTTACCAGGGAGGCCTACAGCAACATCCTCAAGGAAGGAGAAACTTGGTAAGAAAAATGAGCTGAATGAGAAGCAGAAGGCTTCCCCAAAAAGATTGGACAGAACTCAGAAGCCAAGGACTGAAAAAGAACCTGAGAAAGTTGTGAAAACAGCAAGGTCCTGCTGAGAGCTGAGTTCTGGCAGCACTGGGAGGAGCAAGGTCTATGGAAAGGATGAAAGATTTACACTGTTCTCTGGAGAAGGAAATCATTCCAACTTTCTGGGGATCTAACTATATAGTCTAATGACATCAAAGACCTTTCCAAAGCCTAACCTTTGCCCACGTGTGGCAGTGCAGGCAGGAACAGGGTGGGACTGCTGGGGAAGCTGTTCTCTGGCTTTAATGAAGCATCAGTCTCATCACTGAGGTAGAGACAATTGAGCAAAAGCAACAGCTCACAGCACGCCAGCAGCAGCCCCCACAAATTTCTTTGTTACAGAGCATCTTAAAAACTTTTCAGCCAACAGTATACTGCTAAAGCTTACAGACAGTTGTTTCAACCAATCAATTACAGCACATGTACACCTGTTTTAAACAGTACTCATTTGTATGCTTTTATATTAACAACACACGATACCCTTTTAATGCTTAAGGTCTTCTGCTATCTTGTCAGACATATATTTTCTGCAGTGTTAAGATTTATTCAAACCTAGAAACTCAGCCTTTGTTTCCCAAGTCCTTGTTTGCTATACTACTTTCTAGTATCTTTTCTGGTTCCAAACTTTTTTTTCAGTTGCAGCAGACTCTGAATTCTCAGCTTTTTCTGTTTGAGGCCTGCTTCTCCAGCTTCTAAAACTCCTTTTTACTTTTAGTGTTTCCCACACCCACAAGGTGAGGCAATGGGACCTGCTCCTCCTTCCACAGCTGTTGGTACTCCCTTGACCCAAGGGCTGTCTCTTCACAGCTCTTTCTGACAGCCCTTGCACTGGAAAGGGATCAAACACACATCTGTGCCCAAATCACATATTTTATCAGCCACAAAACCTCTCCAGATGGCAGACAGTCATCTACTACCAGTAATCCATTTCTCTTTCTACTTTTCTACCGCAGCAAATTGATGTCAAGTCATCCCAGCAGTCTTTTTAAAAGAGAACAAGGATATACAGATGTTGTTTGTTGTTGTTTTTGATAACAGATAGCCCAGGGGAAAATATTAAAAATTAAAGCCCACAGTGCTACTACAGAACAGAGTAATTTGGTTTAAAATCACACTATTTGCAAGTAGTTTAATTTCTGACAAATGGCAAATGCAGCCACTATAGCTGCTTGCCAGGCCAGTTCACTCTTTCTTACCTGCTGTGAGCTGAAGTATTGGCAATCTTTGTTCTTGCCTTCTCACAGTTCCTTCCAGCCTTGTACTGGAACATAGTTTGTAAACATCACTCCCTCCTTTCTCTCCCCTGGCATAGAAATTTTGTCTGCTCCTGGAGAAAACTTTTTCTACGTATTTATCTCACTAATTTCTGTTCTCCTGTAACCTTCACACCTTTTCACTTTTAAAACAAATTTTAACAATCAAGAAAGAAAAGGAAAGTGTCCTGGGAACACCAGTTTTGTCAAGATAAAGTAATACTGGAGCTGATGAGCAGGTCCTTGCAGAAGTTCAAGATTCAAAAATTTATAACAACAAGACACGAACAAGAAGCCATGCTGGAAAATTTTCACAGCTGGAATCATCATGGTAACCAGTTTTCTGATCTTGTGCTCTAACACAGCAGCTACAGCAGTAGCCGTGAGCTTTTAGATATTCAACACACCTGGATTCCTGAAATCATGTTGAACTCCTGGACTCAAGGTCATTGGCTCAAGTAAATTAAATAGATGCACTTTCCCACTTTTTTTTTGCTCCCATAATATTAATAAAAATAAAGTCAGAATATTAAATTCCTTTCCTCCTTGCTAATTTATGAGGTTCATAGTATTTCAGGTACAAGGACCCACAATAACATCAACACATTTTTAAGTGTGTAAATGCCTGCACAAAACCATGGCCTCCAGGATTTTCTGATATTGAAAGACCAGCTAGGAATATGACTTTGCATCTCTTGCTTCTTCATGAATCCCTCAGCCACCCACAGGAAGAAGACTGCAGGTAACAGTGGGGATTCTGCAGAGCTGCCACAGTGTGTGGCACATACCTTCATAGAAGCACCAAAATGGCAGAGGACTAAGATCCCTGAACAATTCAAAGGTCCAAATTTGAGAGTTTCACCCATAAATCCTTAGAGTTTTACTCATTGTTTGGGATCCTCTCATAAATAAATAACAAATCAAGCTAGATGGCCTTGTACCTACCAGCCTGACCTGAGACTGGATTCTCTATAATAGCATTTTATGCTCCTGAGTACAGCAGAATGCAATACAATGCAGAATACAAGCAATAAACACACAGGCTTTCTGTAACAGCCACAAAACCAATAAAAAATACGACTATGTGGTCAGCCAACTGAATTCTCAGCAGTAATAAGCATGATTTAAATAAATACAGAAGAGGAATCTGGAAAAAAATCCAGCAGATACCTTTTTCCCCCTTTAAGTCTTGTAAAGCTAAAGATCATTGCATTTCTTACGGGAGTTTATTGAAAATAGTAAATCCTGTCTCTTTTGTGGTTGACACAATGAACCTGATACTCCCACACTGAAAACTTTTTACTTGTATAATAGCAATATATAATTTAGATGTCTCACCAAAAACAACCCAGACAGAGTTTGTTGACATTTACCTGCCTCGTACAAACTTTTCATTTCAGTCTGGAGAAAATAAGAGTTGGGAAACCTCTCAAGAACTTGGGTTTTTCATTTCTGCTGTTTTTATGTCTGCAGCAGTATTTTAGGTTGCATATGCCACAATTGCTAAAGGAATAAATGCCCAGAAATTCAAGATTGGATGTAAGCAATCTCCAGACTCCAGAGAGTGAGGGGAGCAGTGCTGGAAACATCAGAGCCAGAAGCACCATCCCAAAAGGTCTCATTATGCCTGCTAGACAGCCCAGAAAGCAGAAGGGAGTGCTGTGGTTGAGTCACAGAGGCAGAGCTCTGGTCAATTCCTGCTTTCCAGATTGCAGCAGCACAAACATCTGAGCAGTGTCAAAATTCTCACCCAGAGGTATCCTGCACTTGGGAGACAAAGGAGCTCTCTCGTCCCCCACCCTGCCCCCAAAGGGTTTGACACCAGGTGCTCATGCTCTGCTCCTGTGCCACCTGAGCACACATCTGATAAACCACCCTCTCCACCCACCTTGGTCCCTGCATGAGATTTTCCCTTCATTCCACTGTCCTGTCTTTGTTCATCCTCTGGAAGTTTTCAGGCATTTTCGTTTTCTCATTTCCTTTCTTTTGTTTAATAGCATATGTCAATAGTTGATCTTTTCTGGACAGGAACCTTGAAATTACTACTCCAATCATTTTTAATTCAATGTAACCTCTCTTGATACATTTATGAATCTCTTAATACTAGAAGAGGCTTCAATGGGCACAAATTACTAGAGAATATTCAGATTTTCAATCATTGCCAGCAGGTCTGCTGAATGGGTGCCTTGGTTTCAGCTGATGTGGAGTTAATTTCTTCTCAGTAGCTAGTACAGCTCTGTGTTTTGGACATGGAATGAGAATGGTGTTGATAACGCACTGATGTTTTGGGCTTTGCTAAGTCATGTTTGTCCTAAGTCAATGAGTTTTTGTGTATGTCTGTGTGTCTCATGTTGTGCCAGAAGCTGGAGGAGATACATTAAAAAAAAAAGGGGAGAGAGCACAGATGAGACAGGTGACCTGAACTGGCCAAAGGGATATTCCAGATATTCACACCATAGAACACCATGCCCAGTAAATTTTACTTTTACTTTAAAATTTTAATTTTACTTTACTGTCTTTCACTTTTTTTCTTCCCAATTAAACTGTTCTTATCTCAAGTTTTCCTTTTGATCCTCTTCCCCATTCCACTGGAGTAAGTCTGGATAGGGGGATTGGGCAAGCAGCTCCCTGACTAATTTCCAGCTGGGTTTAAACCCCACAGCAATAGGGAAAAGTTTATTTCCAGAGGTATATCTGAAAACAAATAGTTTTCATACACATTTCTGAGGAAGAAACGAGGTCTGAAGAGACTTAACCAATAACTGGGGAAAGAAGAAAAAGAATCCCATTAGAGTTGCTTGGGTCAGAGACGTGCAGAAGTGCTTCACCTCCACTCCTACACATCTCTTCTTATCCAGACCCTGAATTGCCTTCATTTCTGCAATCACTGAGGAGTTTCTCTTGCAGGCTCCAGTAACACTCCCCTGCACAGAGGCATGCAAAGCACCAGGAGAAAAGGCTGCTCACAAGGAGTTTCCATCAGTGCTCTCTTACTCAAGAAAAGGCATTTCCTGGAAAATCCAGGCAACGTGGGTAACACACCAACACAATCTGGAGGTGACTAATGCGCATAGGTTGGTTCAAATGAGCATCACCAGCTCTACCACCTCTGGTTCCTGGAGGTTATGAGCCACAGCTGACAGTAGAAATCAATATCATGAGATCCATTAAACTGTTCAGACATTTTTTTTAAGCACCTTTTGGTGCCCAGGCTGTGACCTCCCTATTCCTATGAGGACTAAATCTCTCTGAGATTCTCAAGAAAATCCTAAGGACTCAATAATGGCATGTGTACCTTGGAACGTTGCACATTTAGTTTCCAGATTTTACTTGATTCCACAGCAGTTTTTTACCTGCTAACATCTATAAATCACATTCTACTTTGGCCCATTTTTTATCTAAAAATTGCACTCAACATGTGTTTTCTACAGGAAATATCTTCAACTTCTCAGGCTCAGGTTTTTGCTTAATCAGTTCTAAGGGTAATTCCTGGGAGAGAAAAAGTAGAAGAATATTTATTTCTTGATTAAATTGTCCTATGGCCAGAACTCTTCAAGTATTAATTTTGTGGCTCTTACAACAGCTCAGCCTTCTAAAAAACAAACTAAAGAATCAAAATAAACAATCCAAGATCATGAAAATCCATGGGTTTTTGTCTTTTGAAATACATCATATTACCCTGTATAGAGACAGACAAATAACATTTCCATAAACAATAGATTTTAAAAAAACCTTATAAAATTTAATGGAGCATTTCAAATGCTTGGTTAGAAGGCATGGTTAGAAAACTAATTTTCAGACTAGCAGGCCACAAGTGGTAAACAAATTCCCAGTACAAAAATGTTTCAAATGGAAATTGCATAAAATGAATGATGCTTATTCATGGCCACAGCAGGCTGAGAAAAAAAATTAATTTAAAAAGTTGTTGTCTTTTTTTTTTTCAACCAAGCCCAAGCACATCTGATTTCTAAATCAATAGCTGTCTCCAGTCGAACTGAAGTGCTTGTACAACTTCAGACAGGTAATTACTTACAGGGATTGGATGAGGAACAAGCACATCAAGGGATATTGCTACGTCAATCTCTCTTCTTTTATGCTTCATTGTAGCCTTTTGAATGTTTCAGAAATCAACACTAAGAACTGATTTTATCCTCTAGCAGCTGCGATATAAGAAAAACCAATATACTAATGCAGAGAAAGATGCACATGGCTGCCTTGTCAAACCACTTAGTGTCATGGTTTTGGGGCAAATTTCACAAGAAAGACAAAGATTCTGAGCAATTTTTTTTTTCTTTTTTTTTTTTTTTTTTTCTCTTTAGGGTGATGAAGGCAAAATGAACTAAGGTCCCTGTAAAGAGAATTATGAGGGTGCCAGCACAAGATGTGAAAATTACTCCATGTCAGGATGAAATACATTTGTAAGACCCTTTGCACAAGTACAGAAGGGGTGATACTGTGGAATTTCATTAAACTACACTAACATGATGCAGACACAGAACACAGTTACCTCTCCACTGAGGAAGCCCCACAATGCACATTCAGCTTCACCAACAGATGGTGTGACCACCTGACATTTTCCCACTGTCTTTAGAGAATTTGAAGTATTGACTTTTAAGTTATCCTCTTAAGTGATACAGCTTTTATTAAAAGAGTTTATTTTTAGTTGAAAATCTAAAATTTTCAGGTTTTGAAAGCAACTTAAAATCCAAAGGATATATTTAGCCTCTTTTTATCAAAAGTACAAGTTTCTCTAAATACCTGTGTGCATGCCAACGTGTGTGTTGTTAAACGCATCAGCATTTTCTGTGGGGAAAACTTGTTCTTTGTAGATCTAATTTTCAGTATTAAAGTTTTTGCTTTTTTTTAAGATAGAGAGAGCTGCTGTCTCCAAAGTCCATTTTTTGACAGAAACAATAAGAAAAAAAATCACATTTATTTTGCCTATTAGAAAAACAATTTCTAAAAATCACCCCCTAGGATACTTATTGCAATAAGAGTGAGATAGTGCATGAAAATTATATAAGTCCTAAAAGGTTTAGGCTTAAGTAAGACCTGCAAGTCTTCCTCCAATTTCCTTTTTATCACTAGAAGTTCTTGGCAAGACTTTCCTCACAGAGAAGTAAGCAAAAGTATACAACCCTCCTGAGATAATGCTACTTTTTATTAGAAGATTATGTATTTTAATGAACTGGATACATTTAGTTGCCTCTAGTATTTCCTCTGGTGTTCATTCCTCTCCTAAGTGATGAGTCAAAATTTGCATTTTAACACAAGCTGAGTACACTACTCAGGAAAGACATCATGCTTAAAAGCTCATAAGTAGATTTCTGTCTATTATTTAGTTTATTGAAAATTTTTACTGCCTTTAAAGTCTCTTGTTTAAGAGCTACACAAAGCTCCTGTTAATTGGCCTAATTTACCATCTTTATTTTTGCACTCAGTTGTAAGATTATTATACCAGAGCATGGATGTGATCATCTGCTTTGCTGGGCAATTACTTCACCTGTTTTGAACGGATCTGATGGCACAGAACAGGTAAAAACCTCCTGATCAACTGGAAACTGCTTTGTGATGTAGGTTTGACTTTTCAAAACCTTTTTTTACTGAGTTTCAGCCATGCAGAGCTGATAGCAACTGCCCAGCTGCTTCAAGAAAATACTCAAATATGCCACCTAGCAACAGAGGCAATGCTACTTTTAGGGATCATCTTTTAAGATAAAGTAAAATCAACTTCCCAAAGGAAAATTATCATCTGTCCAGCAATCATTTCAAATTTCAAACTGAGCAGCTGTTGAAATCTCTCTTTGAGAAGGGGGAAAGGGTTCCTCTTCCATCTCATCCTGGCTGCAATCACAACCCTTCCACAGCTGTGGTTTCCATGCACAAGTCCAGCAACACTTGCCCACCTTCAGAATTAACCCAGGACACAAGTAGCACATGATCTAGTAAAAAATCCAACAACAACAAACCCAAAAAACCACAAAAACACCAAAAAACCCAAAACCTACCAAAAAAGAAAAAACAAAACAAAACACAAACAAACAAACAAACAAACAAAAAACACCAAACAAACAGGTCAAAAAGAGAAACCAATCTCCAACTCTCACTTGTCTAAAGTAAAGCTTCACTTCCTGAATTACCCTGTGAAAATACAAAGCACTTTGGCTGTTACAATAGTTCATTTTTTATTAATGATATGAAAGGGGAGCAATTCTGAAGCCTCCAAAACCCTTCATTTCTCTGCTGAAGTCTCCCTCATTCATTATTTACATCCAAGAATTCTCCCTTCAAGCAAGACACATACAACTTAATTTCCCTTTTTCTTTCATTCAGGACCTATTTAACTACAGCTGCAAAACAAAATATAAATACAGCATTAAAAAGTACAATTCAAGTGAAATACTGGATAACTAACAGTGAATTAACTGACAATTTTTGGTTTAGGAAAAATGCTCTCTTCCTCTTCTGCTGCTTTTTTGGAGATGTTTCACTTCCAAACCTACTTAAGATAGAAAGTCTACTGAACTGAGACGTTATAATCATATTTGCTGATTGCTTTAGCAATTGTCTCCTGCAATCTTCTAAACAAGTCATTAGACTCCCACTGATGGTTTCCAGGATAGAAAAAGATGACATGAACATCCAACAATCATTATTTTTTCAGTCCAGCTGTACTCACATCCCACATTCACACATTTAGGTCTGAACACATCATAGGCTGCTATTACTGTGCAAGGCAAATAGACGGTGACCTGGAGGAGCTAAGACTGCTTTTTTAGCTCTTCACATTACCATGAGTCAGAGATCTCCAAAACTGTGCATCTTTGGGAGGAAAACAGAACCCAATCACCCCAGGAGCTGTGGGTTTAATTGCTGTTGGCACCTCCCAGCTCCTCCTCCAGCCCTGCAGAGCAGCTCAGTGCTGGCAGCTGAGGTCGAAGAGAGGTACCCTGTTCTCAGGGGTGCACCTCCTCTGGGAAAACCAGAGGGCCCCCAAAAAGGGGCCAAAATTCACCTGCTCTCCCTCTCCTAGGAAAGTCAGTTAGATAAGGAGTGTTTCTGATTGATAAAGATCCATTTACTGCATGTATTTGCAAGGTTAAGGTCTAAGTTACCCACTGTCTACCTCCAGAGCTGTAATGCAAGTAGGTTTGGGAATTTGGGTTTGTTTGTTTGTTTTTTCTTTGGTTTTTGTGGGTTTTGGCATTTTTTGTAGTTTTGTGGTGGTGTTCTGTGCATTTGGGTAGTTTTGGTGGGGGGTTTTTTATTGTTTTTATTCTTGGATTTTCTGTTTCCATTTTGATTTTATTAGAAGGAAAACAGTTCATATACATCTCTGCAAAGAAACTCCAGGATTTACTGCAATACAGCAACAAAACAGATTTATACTACTGACTGTTGTTCCCATGTGTGCATAAGGTAGTAGACCAACATCTGAATAATTAGATTAGACAGCAAGCCTGGTTGTGAAGGGTGAAGAATATCCTTTGATAATTTTTACCATCTTATCTCCATTTTGCAAGGTTCTTCGTCAAAATGGCAAATACTGGTAAGTCTGAGCTTACCAGTCTAACAGGACAATGTTCTAGCTCTTTCTGAGCTATGATAGAAAGCAACTTCTCAGCTCCATTTAGATTGTAGCATATATTAGCATAATGGTTACAACTTAATTAGCTCTTATTCTTGTTGATTTACCAGCTTGTTAACATCTAATCATCTTTTCCCATCTGCCTCTGGGGTGCTGAAGATGGCTTTGATACATCAGAACTACAGCATAGTCTAAGTTATTCCTCATCACATTTAATGATTTCCACCCCCTTCCCCATGGCAATACAGCACAACCTAAAAGGGAGCTGGATGAACAGAGTCAGCTCCTCCCAGAAGAAAGGTGATGATCCAGGAGGTCACAATCCCTCTCTCTGGTCAAGGTGCAGCACCTCTGGGTCTCACCTCTAAAGCAGCATGACAAAGAGAGCACAGATCTGGTGGCAGATGGAAAAGTGTGCTGGTGGTTAGGACTACTAATAACCAGCAGTGCTGAATGTTGAAATAAATTATCAGCAGAGAGCAAGTAAAATATCCAGCACAGATGACTTTAAAGAGTAATGAGAAGAGTGGCTAGGAAGGTGCAGGCAGTTGCTCCTGTGGTTACAGCCTGATGTTCACTCCATCTTCCTCCCCACCTTCCTCCCTCACCCTAGACAGAAAGCCAACACACTCTTTCTGCAGCTCATCCCTCCTGCTCTCTGGGAACAGACATTCTACAGCCATTTCTACAGCCTCACCCAGCACAGCAAGGGACAGGGCAGGAGTTCCCTCCCCAGTGGCTGAGGCCACCTCTGAGGGCAGATCCAGGGATGTAGGGCACTTCCAAGGCTGCAGGATTTCCTTTGTTAGTCTTTCCCCCCATAGACTTGGCCTCATCCAGCTCCAGCATTTTCCCCTCACAACCTCTCCTGGAAATTTTGGCAGGCACTGTGGGCTGCCAGAGTAATTTACTAGAAAGGCAGAAGGAAATGATGCATCAGTTTCAAAACACAAAAGTGCATCCTCATCACACAGCAGTGAAACAGTTCCTCTGTCCAGGCAAGAGGCCACAGCCCCTCTGTGTTCCAAGGTCAGCTTGGGCAGCAGTCACACCTCTTTTAGCATCACCTGGGCTTGGCAATTACCACTCTGTTCTTTGCTGTTTAGTTACAGAAATAAGTGACAGCTGCTTCACTCCCAGCAACAGGCAGTGGTAGAGGGCAAAATTCAGCCCACACTGTGGTTTAGGGACATTCCTGAAACTGAGGCCACTGTGGGGTTCTTTACTTTGTGGTTTGGCTTTACTGCATAATTGCAGATACCACACAGGCTGCTTGGTAGCCTATGGAATAACCTAGGAAACTGAGCAGGAGGGCCTCTCTGCTTGCCTGACTTTTTTTTTTTTTTTTTAATTTTAATAAATAAATGTAAGAAAAAGAGTAATTACCGGTGTAACCATGCCCATTGATGCAGTGGAGTGTGGAGGAGGAGGAGAGAATGTCCCACTACTGAGAATAGCTTGTAAGTATATACCATGCATTCATTAGCTTTGTTTACCCAGAAAAATGCCATGTAAGTCAGCAGTGGTGTAATTTGGTGCATAATACAGATACATTCTTTAGTTTAAAGGTAAAATGAAAAGAAGGGGGAAAACAATACTTCACAATATGAGGTTATTTATTGTTCAGCAAAATAGAAAACCTGATAAGAGGTTGTTTTCATTTTTCTATTTACTACTGATTTGTAAGCTTTTACTTTCCACAAGCATAGGCCAACTTTTAGCCAACTGTGTCCGTTGAGAACAAAACATTTCAATTTTATGACTGAAAAAAAAAACAAACCCTGTTCTTCTAAACATAATTTAATTTTATCAAATAAGAGAAATCAAATATGATAATGTTTTCTTGACTTTTCTGGCACCAACTTATAGGAAGTCATTTCCAGTTAAACTTTCAGCTTGCTGGAAACCAGATGTCTGTGGAGCCCTGGGAAAGGACAACAGGCAATGCTCAAAAATCAGGAGACTGAGCAGAGATGTCACCACCTCTATTAATATTGCTGGGAGAGGAGATTTTGCAGCTGTCAGTGAGCCCTCTCTGCCCAGCACACCTCACTGCACCAGGCCAGCTGTGAAACAACACCTCCAGCTGCTGAGCTGGGTGGCTGCACCATGGGATTCCCCTTCCCACACACCAACATCTGTTCCAGGTGCTGGCACAACAGGAGGAGACACTGGCACGGGTTGTCCAAAGAAGCTGTGGGTATCCCATCCCTGGAAGTGTTCAAGTACAGGCTGGACAGGGCTGTCAGCAACCTGAGCTAGTAGAAGCTGCCCCTGCCCACGCCAGGGGGGTTGGAAATAGGGAATATTTAAGGTCCCTTCTGACCCAAACCATTCTGTGATTACAGCTCTGAAAGCCACTTGTTGGTCCTCTCATAATTCCTGCACCACTTCCAATGCAAGAAAAAAAAAACCAAAAACAGTAAAATAATTATTTACATTCAGCTGTCATCTGAAAATCAACCACAGCATCTCTCAGTGTCAAATGTCAGCTCTTTCACCAAGACCTTGCCTACAGCTCTCTCTCTCATTCTTTATACACAGCTAATGATAATAACCACACTGCAAACAGCTAAAAGGCTTTAGCCTGGGTCTGCAGTCAAAGCAGATGCTAGGTGTGTTCAGTTTAAGCAAGAGAAAAAATTCAAAGGAAGAATTATTAGCTGCCCAGGAAAGAAAAAAAAAAAAACACATGGTCACCAAAGTTCAGGTTTTTCTATTAAAACCTTATCTTAATGCTTCTCCAGAATCCCAAACTGTATGAAATCAGAAAACTTAATTCTACGCTACTCAAATGTAGAAATTAGAATTTATTGCTGGAGCAAAGTAAATATCAACTCTAAAACACAGAGGAAGATTTAAGCTTTTCTAATTGCAGAGAAAAGCCTGAACAGTAGCAAGAAAAATACTGAAAACTCAAAACAAGTGTATTGCCATTAGCAGAAATGCTGCTACATTTTATAGTTATTGAACATTCCAGTTTAAGGCTTACAAAATGTAATCTGGATTATTATCTGAGACCTGACCTGTTTTTTAATTTTGGTGGGGTTTGTTTGGGTTTTTTGTTTGCTTGTTTGTTTGGGGTTTTTTTGTGTTTTTGTTTTGTTTGGTTTTTGGTTTTTTGGGTTTTTTTTGTGACTTTGTTTAGGAGATTTTAAATTTTTTACTGTACTTCATATTTTAATTGTCAAAAGTCATTTCATGAGCAGTACAAAATTTTTGTCATCATCAGCTTCTCAGTGCTCCAGGTATATATTCAGCTAGATGAGCTGTAACCTTCTACTGTGTCCCAGGATGTTCTTTTGGCAAGGGGAAGCCGAATAAATTACTTTTAGGTTTTCTAGCTGGCAGCATCACTGGCTATATAAAAATGCAGGGTGGTTTTCTAAGATTGGGCAGTAGTTTTAAGAAAATAAACTCCTCTCTCTGTGGTATTACTCCCTTCAACAAATTTCACAAATGTTGATGATGTTGTTCAGTATAATCCAAACCTCAGCAAGATTCTTAGGATTTTTAAATTAGGACAAAATTTCAATTTTATTTTAATGCAAGTCAGCAACCTGTTAGCAAAATGCGTCATTGACTTCTCAAAACCCTTTCTCCCTGAAACAAGGGAAAACATAAGAGACAACAGAAGGGTTTGCAGGGTCAAACAGCTTCTAAAAAATTCCAGGCAAGATCAGACAGGAAATGACTTGACAGCTCTGTAATTTATAACTACTAAAATGCAAGATATTATTTAGAACTTTGTCCACTAGAAAGAGAAGATCTGGATGGGGAATCATGACTTCTGCCCTAGTCAAACATGGAGATAAAGAGTTAGATAAACTTTCCAGTAGAAAAGTTTCATTTTAGCAAAGATTTCCTTTCCTCTCTACCTAGAACATATAGGTTAAACCATTGTACAGCAGAAGATTCAGAAATTCCTCCAAAATTTGTTTGAAATATTTCATTAGAATCGTGCAATAAAGTTTTTCCAATAGAGATTTATACTTCTCACATCACAGAATGGTTGTGATGTTGAAAAGCACAGTATGTTTTATGATGCAGTGGCACTATGATAAACCTTGTATTATTAAAACTTCTTGATCTTCAGGTATCTCAAACTTTTTTCTATGAAAAAAAAATCTACTTTTTGTTGTGAAAATTGTCAGTAGCTGTTATGACCAGATTTCTGAGGTCCATTATCTGCACTCTTTCTTGTTAATTAAATAACTCTCTTGCCTCTGCAGGCACAAAGCCAGCATGAATCCTTCCTGTGCTTTGCAGCAGGGAGGCAGCACAAGCCACTAAACCTGGCTGCAATTTGGCAATGACCTGCTTAGACCCAAGGCCAGACCATGAAGAACACCTTTCTCTCTATGCTGGCAGAGCCTACAAATGCTCTATCTCTGTATTTTGGTATTTGGACAGCAATCAAGGACAGTGCTTGGACTCCCCACTTCAGGTATATCCTAGACCCAGTGCAGGTGGAAAGGTAGGGACAACATTCACCACTCAGTTTCCATTTAAAAAGGAAGAGTCAGCCATCCTCAGTCAGCAGTGGGGAGTGGGAGAGAGCTGGCTACACAGAATGGCATTTTTCATGTTGCTTTGCAAAGGAACAGGCAGGAAGGGCACAGGTACCATCATCCTGACACTAAAGGAATGAAAGAGGGAGCTGAAGGAAATATTCTAAATGACAACTTTCTTGCACAACTAGAAAGAAGCAGGACTTTTAATGTCCAGTCCACGTTCTCAGGCTGTTTCCCTGCCAGGACAATGTATTCAGACTAAAAAGTACATTTTTATTTACCCTAACAAAAAAAGATATTGCAACTGTTCACCCAGAATTAGTCAGCTGTGGTCATTTCTACACAAAAGAATATATTTAGAATCACAGTGGATATTTCCCCCACCAAACAGGATGCTACAATTCAAGCAGGAATTTGTTCTTAGAAAACCCTTATGTCACACTGCTCAGGAGGTTCAGACAGCCTTGAACTCTGGGCTACAAAGTCTGAGATGGGGGAAGTACAGATGACAATAAAACATTGTCCTGCATTTGAAGCAAGTTAAAGCTTTGATAAATAATCCACTTGCAGGGGAGAAACTCTTCTATTTTATCATCATGTTAGCCAAGTTTTTAAACTGACCATACTGTAAAAGATTTTCTACTGACATTTGACAGAAGAAAAAGTTTTTACACTAAAGAAAAAACTCAGTAAATCACTTCCCTATTCTTCTGCTGACAATATCTCTCTGTCACTCAGAAAGCCATTTTCCATTATTGCTACCACAGTAATGTAGAATACTTTTTACTCTTTGGAAAGAATATTCATCATTTATACACAACCTCTCAGTTGTTTCACTTTATCTCTTACTAAAACTGTTCCCTCCAAATCTCCATTTTTCTTGGAATTTGTGAGACTTTCACATAATTCTTTCTTGTCCAGAAAGACATTTATTAACTTTCTGCATCAAAATGTCAGAGACTGAGAAAAGTTCCTCCTGAAGTGAGCTTCCTCACTTCTTCAGCTCTGATCTTTTAAACTGAGGCTCTTTACCCATGATGTCTTTCATGATCTCAGTACTTCAGTTAAAATGTTCACTTCCAAGGAAAAGGAATATTGGGCTAGAAAACCATTTTGTTCCTACTATGGGAATGCCTTCAAAATATCTCCTACTCACACCCTTCTGTTAAGAGCCTATTGGCCATCTTTTGATTGCACTCTCTTTTGCAACCTTTTTCCAAGTTTCCCCTCATTTTTGGGCTAAACCTCAAACGCTTTTCCTCAAAACACCTTTAAATACCAGAAACACAATTCTTTTCCAGTATTGTGTCTAATCACAGGTAAGAATTGGGGCTCTGAACTTATTTCCCCTCCTGCTGCTGACATCATATGATACATAACTTGTGATGATTGACAACTTTAAATCACTCCAGCCTGAGTGGGAAACTTCTGCATTCCCACTATTATCCTCTGCACAGAAATAAGGTAAAATCCTGCAACTCTGTGCTATTTGAAACTGAAAGCAGCCCCTCCCTAACTTGGTTTTATGGCATGGAAAAGGTAAACACACAGTTGTCCTAGCAAAGCTCCAGGTTAATCAGCTATGTTGAGGATTTGTCCTTCCTTTGTTGCCCTGATCTTCCCAAAGAGCTTGTGAAAAAACAGTATTCAACCCTTCCCAGATACCCCCTTCATGAAGAAGTTGAGGTTGGCTATTTTTTTCTATTTCTGTTTGTTTGTTTTTTGCAAACAAAAGAGACTCTTAACCTTCTTGCAGTCACTTGTAACAAACTAGAGTGTTTGTTAAGTACCAAACCCCCCAACATATGCTTGAAGAAGTAGCTTTATACCTAGTGGTGTATAATCTACATTCCCAGCAAACCTTGTTTGGGAAAACTTGAGAGCAGAATTCTTGGGGTTTAACCCCAGCTGGCACCTAAGCACCACACAGCTTCTCACTCAGTCTTCCATCAATGGGATGGGGAGGTAATCAGAAGAGTAAAAGTAGGAAAATTCATGTGTTGAGATAAAGACACTTGGACCTGTAAAGAAAAAGCCATGCTCATAAACAAAGCAAAACAAGGAATTAATTTGCTGCTTTCCATCAGCAAGAGTTCAGTCATCTCCAAGAAAGCAGGGCTCTGTTACATGAACTGATTACTTGGGGAAACACGCATCATTCTCAACATCCCTCCATTCCTTTTTCCCCAACTGTATATACTGAGCAAGGCACCACATGGTTTGGAATATCCCTGTGGTCAGCTGGGGTCAGCTGTCCTGGCTCTGCCCCCTCCCAGCTCCTTGTGCACCCCCAGACTGCTCACTGGTGGAGTGGGGAACAGAAAAGGCCTTGACTCTGTGTAAGACTGCTCAGCAGTAACAAAAACATCTTTATTGTCGACACTTTTCAGCACCAATCCAAAACACAGCTCCATACCAGCTGCTTGGAAGAAAACTCTGCCCCAGCCAAAACCAGCACAAGGACTTTGCATTGCCACCCTCTCCTTAGGAACTCTTGATGGATCTTACTTCCATGGCCCTTTCAAACCATCTGTATTTTTTGCCTTCAACACTTTCTACATAGCACATAATTATATTGCTGACACTGCCTCCAAAGTTATTTTTGTTCAGACCTTCTACACTATTTCATTTGGCCTTCAAGCTCTTGTCCTGACTGAAAACATCAGTCTGACCATCTCTTTTCTGAATGATAATATTTCATTCCAAGCCCACCACTGCACAATTCAGTTAGGGGAAGATTCTTCCTCATGTTCATTACTTTGCTTTTTCTAACACAGAATTATTTTGTCACATTCATGTTCTGAAACGCCGGATGGTGAAGTCCTCCTGCTCCTGTATCAAGTCTCAATTCTCTATTTCCACTCACACCTTTTCTCTGTTGTTATGAACATACAGTTTTGCCTGTTGCACAAACTAATTTTTTTCAAATATCTCTCACAATGTATCATTTGCATGATCAGTGACAGCTTTAATACTACAAAAACCTCTGGCTAAAACTAACCAAAATGGGTTTTTAGGAAACTAGCATTTAGGAAACACCTTATCCAGGTAAATTTCCTTCACAAAGATATATATTTACTTGTATAAAAATGAAGAATTGCAACTTCTCCTCAAAAGGAGACATTAAAATTAACAGACACACGTTTTGATAATAAACAGCAGCTATTTTCTATGGGCTTATAGTTTTAAAACTGTAAATCAGTAGTTCAATAATTCTGCATTTTCTTTCTTTTTGAAATCTTGGTCAAGCATCCCCAACATGGGCACTTAATGGCAATATAACCACTCAACCTTTTTAGAACTTTTTTGGTTCTCTTTTGGGAAGGAAGGGGTAGTCTTTCTTTATTTCCAGTAAAAGAAACCTGTTTTTTTCACTTCCAGTAAGAGCAGGCTGTTCTTTATCAAATCATAAAAACCTGTGTGGGAGTGAAAAAAACAGCAAAATAAGGAAGAGGGGAAAAAGTAAATTAAAAGCAGCTAAGTATGCATGCCATAGAAAAGAAAAGCAATATGAGTTTAAACGACCTCCTTGCACTTTGATGGCAACTTTTGACAAGCTTTATATAGAAATCCACAGCGCTTTGGCTTTCTGATGGATTTCCTTGCCCCAGCTCTGACTCTGATACTTGACAAGAAGACAGCCAGGCAGCCATTTGCAACGTTCCAGAAAGGTTTGGTAGAAAGATAAAATATATTGCTGTGTCCTTGTGGCACTCATAACAAAGATAAGGAGTTTTGAGCAGAATCAACCTCTAACCTCTAACAGGATAAGCATCCATCTCAGCCCCAGCTCCCAGGCTGAAGCAGGAAGGTTGTGCACGGCTGCTTTCAAACAGGTCTAACCCCACACCTTTAGATCCCTCAGACAAATATATGCCCAAATATACAATCTCACTAACTACAATGAGTTTCTTTTTCTCTTTTTTCTTTTTCTTTTTATATGTCTTATTTTTTCCACAGTGCTTGGCTAAATTTGTGAGATTATGAGCAAATTATTTGAAAAGCAATGGAAGGGTTGATAGGGTGCTGTTGGCATCAGAAGCAGGCTCACCCATTGGTAAGATCTGGGATCCACACAAAGAGAAATAGGATAATATACATAAGGTGGAGAAGGTGACACCTCTCACTAACACAAAAACTACCCAACCACAGTTCCCAAAACATACAGGAAAAGCCATACACAAAACAAGGGTGTTGCTCTCCAGGTACAATTCTTACAGGTTCCTACCAGATGCAAAACATTTCTTAACTTAAGCACATAAATCCTAGAAGTTAACAAGGGTAAAGTTGTAGGATCTGAATAATGGGGGTAAAATTAAAATAATTTCTCATTTATAATTAACTGGATGACAATTGTGAATGGGACAAATCCTGAACTTTTTGTCTCAGCCTGGTCACTGCTGTCTTCTTACCTGTATTCCAGACCAGTCCTTTAGAAGAACTGCTTCTATTGTGCTCAGATAACCTGAATGCACACACAACATAAGGGCTTGGAGGAAATCTTCCTCTTACAGGATGATAATTAGAGTGCTAGTCAGCTATGGGGGGGAAGGATAGGGTGGAAAGAGAGGTGTTTGGGATTTTTTGGGAGTAATGGAGTGCAGTGATGTATCTGAATAACAGGCCATTCTGCGTACCAACCAAACTGTTTGTAGATAACAAGCCACCTGCAGCCTTGTTTTCAGAGTTCTCAGGAATTCATCAAGGCTACTGAGACAACAACAGGACTAAAAATAAGGACAAAGAGCCTGAGAAACTCTCTACAGAAATGCAAAACCTAGATAGAGGACACACAATGTGATGATGGACGCTTGACCCATTAGGTGTCCTGAAGGATGTGTGCCTGCCTCATGGGCAAGTGGCTCAGCCAATCTGGAGACACCTGTACGTGTGGACAGTAGTGCTAGAATCTATAGCTGGGGTTTAAAGTCAACAATAAATCGGCTTCTGTTGAAAACCTTATTGATTCTGTTATTCAGTTGCCCATTTTCTCCCAGCAGTAGAGGGAAGGGAGGGGTGGGAGGGGGTTTAGTAGGGGTAGCTTATGGGGTTTTATGTGGGAAATACACAGCTGTTGGATTCCAGCATGCACAAATCTGGATTAAAGTTGTTAAGACCACTGAACTGAAGACACCCATAAACATCACTGTATTGATATGAGGGAGAATATATTTAAATCTCCTTTCTCTTTAGACTAAAGGGATTATCTAACCCCATGAGCAGAGCTATGTCAAAGAGAAAGGCGAGGAAGCAAAAGGAAATCTTTGGTGTTTGTTGTGTGCTCAGACCCAGAGCGCTCAGCAGTTCACAGTAACTGAAGTGAGCAGTGCAGGCTTCTGGCTCTCTGATCACCAGAGAAAAAAATGAACACTTAAGAGAAACAAATTACATAAGCAATATGAGTGCAAGTAAAGTGATTTGGGAAAGGGCAGCTTTCTCTCTACTCACTGCTGATGAAAGCTGGCAGGCAGCAGCCAGGAGCTCTAGGCACTGCCTGGCAGGTTTCAGAGGGCTGTGCCTTTGAAGAAACTACAAACACGTAGTGAGTGACAACAACAATCAGTCAGAAGAGAGCATGTACTACTTTTTATCAAATCAGAGTGTGCTAACTGTTCCAGAGAACAAGTCTACAATAAAAAATATCCAGAGTAATAGGATAAATACCTCAAAAAGCATTAGTGATAGACATTAAAATGACTTGTAGCACAGAGGTGTTTTCTATAGACACAGGCTGCCATGAGACATTTAAGGTGAGGCTTAACATTCAAAAAAATACTATGTCAAATTTCAACAATACTTCTGATCTTTGAGGCAGCAACTGAAGTGCTAATGACAGATCCACCAGATTTCAAGGATCTGTGCCTCTTTGTCAGTGCCCATGTGCAGGCACACATCAGTGCTTCCATCTGAAGACAGCACTGAGCTGAGCGCAGCTGAGCTCAGCACCTTCTCCTATTTTAGAGTGCATCCAAGGCAACAAGGCAGGGCCACTCCAGCATTATAAACCAAGGGCTTGGATTCCTAGCATCCAGTCCAAAAAGTTATTTCCAGAAATAGTCACCTAGTTCTTAAATAAATGGGACATATCCTTTGTTAATGCTCTGGGAAGCCAGTAAATGGGTGTATGCTAGAGAGATCATACACCCATTGTTTCAATGACAGTTTCTTCTTCAGTTCACTTTAAATAAAATAGAATCATTAAAGAGTTTGGGTCAGAAGAGACCTTTAAATATCATCTAGTCCATATCCCCTCTAACAAGCAGGGACATCTTGAACTAGACCAGTTTACTCAAAGCCCCATCCAGCCTGACCTTGAATATCTCCAGGGGTATCTACCACCTCTTGGAGCAACCTGTTCCAGTGTTTCACCACTTCCCATGTAAAAAAATTATTCCTTGTGTCTAGCCTGGTTTACTTCAAAGCCTGGTTTACTTCAAACCTTTGCCTTATTTCAAAGGTCCAGCTAGAAAACCTGTTAAATCATCTTTCTTAGAAGCACATTTAGGAACTGAAAGGCTACAGTAAGATGTTTTCCTGGAGGCTTCTCTTCTCCAGACACAACAGCCCCAATTTTCACAGCTTATCTTCACAGGAAAGGCATTCCATGCCTTTGGCCATTTTCATGGACCCCCTGCAGACCCAACTCTAACAGATCCATATCTTTGCAATGCTAAGGATCCAGAGGCTGGATGCAGCACTCCAGGGTTTCACCAGAGCAGAGAAGAGGAGCTGAATCCCCTCCCTCACCCTGCTGGTCACTCCACTTTTAATGCAGCCCAGGACACAGTGTAGTTTCTGGTCTGTGGCTGCACACTGCCAGCTCGTGTCCAGACTCTCCTCCACCAGCACCCCAAGTCTCTCTGAGCAGGGCTGCTCTGCATCTGCTCATCCTGTGTTGATAACTAGGGTTTGCCCTGACACAGGTGTAGGACACTGGGCTTGGCCTTGTTGAACCTCCTGACGTGCCCAGGAGCCCACTGCTGGAGCTTGTCCAAATTTACTGCAGGTGCATTCAGTCCCATCACCTCATTGACAAAGGCATGAAAGGTCTCAGTCACACTGAAGACCCCTGAGGGACACTTCTCCTCACTGACTGACAGTGATTTGACTTCCCCAAGCTCAGAAAACTTGTGGGAGGGAACAGCATCTCATCAATGAAGGTGGATTCTAATAAATACTAGTCATGGTCTTCTCAATCACTCTGCAACACACCTATATCCTTCCCCATTTCTCTTGCCTTGGAGTAGTGAGTTTGGGGCCTTTCTGAAAATAATTCATAGAGGTCAATTATATTTCTAACGCTTTTCTAGCCTTATGTACTGTATGTGTTATGACAGTACCTCAGGAAAAAAATGAAAGCCAAATTCAGAATGCAGCATGGGGGAAAGAGTGAATACAGTTTGCAGGAAGGGTGGATGCAGGACAGCCCATGAATAATGGATGCCAAAAGGCATAAACTGGAGAACTGAGAACCCTCCTGGAAAATTCAGCATTTTCCTTGCTTCCTTTTCACAGCAATTGCAATAAATGCCTCCTGTTCAAATATTCATTAAAATAATTTATTTTTCTCATCTTGAAACCATCTCTTCAAACAGCTACTTTGCAAAACAACAATCTTAGAAAATTTTCCTTCAGGTTGGGAGCCAAGAATCAATAGTGATGCTCATTGGAATGTTTTCCATTCAGTGGGCAGGCAACAGGAGCATCATGCTTATCCTCATCACTGTTTCTTATTGTCTTAGACCTGAATCTCAGCAGATTTATTCTGTGTAGCTATAATTACCAGAAATGGTCTTTCAATGTGCTACAACACAAAGGTGCTTGAAGGTAAAAGAGCAAGGATGGTAGATTTGTTTAGTCAAAAGCACATTAATTTTCAAATTATCACATTCTCTCCCATACTGAGGAGTAACTTAAAGGAAAAGAAGGTGGTTCTGTGCAGCCAGCACCCCAAAATTCTGGGCACTTACCAACCAATCTAAGCAGCCATTATTCCTAATGAATGAAGTGTGTCTCTTCTCACCCTAAGAGCAAATCAACTCTCCTCTCTTACGGTAAGGCACATTATTCCCTGTACAGTATTTTATGGTAGCAAAATATTACTTTCTTTGTAATTTCCATTGCTTAAATTCAGATGCTTGGAAGGAGAAACAAATGCCACCAAGGATCAGAGTAATCCTCTTCAGGAGGAAAATCCACTGAAATCAGCAGCTAGGCTAAGCAATTCCCTGCCATACTCGCAGCTGCAGAAAGATTCGTGAACCTGCTGTCAGAGAAAGCAACTCAGGGATTCTCCCTTCCCATCTGTGCACCCAGCACACCTCAGATGAGCATGACTGTGGTGTAGACAAGAAGTGCCACCCCAGCTGCTGCCAGCAGAGCCTGACCACCCTGTCTTGTTGATCACCACCACACCCTGACACTGCTGCCTCATCCTTGGGTCTGCTGCTGTGCTCAGCCCCAGCCCAAACAGCCCTGCCTTGGTTCCCCCCAGTGTTTCTGGTTCAGGGTGCTGTCACAGGGAACAAGGCCAGCAGGTGGGTGAACACCTCCCCTGTTCCAAGCCCTTCTCTAACCTATGGAGAGACAGTTATTTAAAGATCTTGCTCATTGGCACAAACTCAGCAGTCCTCTCACCCACCCACCAGCATCACCACCCCAGGGCAGGAGCTCTGGGACTATGTCTGCACAGATGGAGAATTAAGTCTTCCTTTCCCCGTGAGATTCTTGGTGCAAATTCCAACCTTTTTTTGCACATAAGAAAGGTTAATTGCAGTTGACAGTATAGTCCTGTCCTTGGAGTAAGCTAAGACATAGCAGAAAAAAGTTTTCAGACAAGGTTTTGTTGCTACTCTTTAGTTAGCACTCATGTCACCAGCTGTGCTAGTGATAGTCAGGATTCCCACAGCTTCTATTGAGTCTGATACTGCAAAATTTGTGCATTTCTAAGAGTTCTAGGATAAGGAGATAAAGGATTATAAAAGTCAATTTTATGGGAGAAGGTGACATGAGCATTTAGAAGTGTTTGGGAAGAGCTTTTCAACATGTCAGAACAACAAGAAAGTGAAATTAGCACAATTTGTTTGTGCACTTTGCATTTTATGATGCGAGACCTTTCATATCTGTACTGCTTACATTTCTATTTACCATGACAATGCTCTGAAAATTTCTTCAAATCCAAGTACAGAAAGTGTGGCCTCCTTGTGTCAGAGTACTTTTAAAATCTCTGCAGCTTCTTGATTCTTCTCATATGGGCATGAACTGTGCTTCCCAGCTAGTGGCTGCTTTCTGTGTGCCTGATAAACACCCAGACACAGCTCACTTCCACAACTGTACATGAGAAATGGCTCAGCCACACAGGTCTAACACAAAGTTACACCTTGAGATTCAATTCCATGTATGTCCCTATTGTTCCTGTCACACTTTAAACAACCATTAAAAAAAAAGGGATGGGCATACACATTCTTCAGCTTCTGTAGAGCTCCTATTGACTTCCCTGAGCTCTGGGCCAGTCTTGATTTTATTGTCAATTTGCAGATATTTTGCAGTCTCCCCCTCTTGCCTCCAAACTTAGCTGTAGGGAGTGACTTTTCGCTTTGCTCCATCTGAACATCCAGCCCCACATTATCCTAACACCTTTTCTGTTTCTCCAGCAAGAAAACACTGCCCTCATCCAGCCTCTTCAAAGATTCCTGCAGTTTTAGTGAATAACAGTGGGGCAGAGCAAAGACAGCTTTCCTCTTTGAAAGAGATTTTCTGACCATATTCCTCATTATCACTCAACACAAAGGTGTGATTAAAGTTAATTGGAAGCAGTACCAGAAAAAGCAGCACCTTTCTCAGAACTGAAAACACCTCATTTCCTCCTGTAGGAATGGACTCTGTGCTCTCTGCACCTGAACACTTAACTACTTTTAGCATCTACAGATCAATTAGTCCGATACCTACACAGATCCAATTTCCACCCAAACACATGTTCAGTTACTCATCAATGAGCACATTTAAAGAGAACACAGCACAGGTTGGGTTCTGTTTAAAAACATGCCAGTTAGCTCTCAGTTTAACAAGCATTAGATCCAGACTGCTTTCCAGTTGTTGGCTCTTATAGAGACAGTGTCTGAACATCAGCTGAACAGCTTTGTGTGGGCTTCATCTTGCCTAAGCCTCAGACTCCTTGCTTTACTTCCAAAGCTTCAAAGAATCAGTACTAGTTTAAAATAAAGCCCTTGTATGACAACAGGCTTTAGTGTTCAAGAGCAGGTATTTTCTTTCATTGTGTACCTTGGTTTTTGTCTTATAGTTTGGAAAATAAAAGACAGCTTGTGCGAGTTCCACTTTTTATCCTGTTTGATACCTTTGGCTTCACCAGCACAGATACAATAGCTAGAAGCAGTGTAATAACTTTCAGTGACATTTAAAAGCATGATTCTATGAGTATTAGGTAGTTTAAATGCTGGAAGCAGTAGTGGCTTAAAACAAATATTTTCCCTTTCCCCCAGAAAATTTTTCCAAATTGCAACAAGCATAGAAGAAATGGGCCCTAAAGAAGTGTAACAGATCCTAAATAACCAGTTGTAGCCACCTTCTGAATGTTTAGATAGTATAATCTTGTTTCTATAACTTTTCCTTAAACTACCAAGTAGAATTGAGGGAATAATTACATTCCAGAAATTTTCAGTGTTGGCACCAGACTGCTAAATTTTACATAACAGCATGAAGCTTGTTATAAATTAGTATATTTCCAACTCCTACTGAGCTTTGCTATGAGAACAGGTAAGCTTAAAATAATTGGTTTTCAGTTTTTTAAAGAGACCAAAAACATGTTTATCATAAATGAATAAAATATTGGACATACAGAGTTTGGGGCTTTTCCTCATACAGCATTCCCATCAGAATCAATCTGAAAAGGTAAATGCTCCAGAACCTCACAGATGCAAGATGCTGCTCACCCACAATTGCTCTGGCCAGTGAAGAAAAGCTCAGCTCCCAGCCCTGATCCCATGAGAGGCACCATGGGGTTCAACAGTCAGAACATTCAGCAGGGGCAGAGCCACTGGGATCCCTGGAGAAAACTTCTCAGGCAGGCACAGCTATGCACTTCCAGCTGGGAAGGTATTTGCTGACACAGCCCAGTCTAAATATTTGACTCAATCTAGTATGAAATCTATAGAGAAGTGGTGCATCGAGGTTCCAGTTTGGCTTTGGGGTGGAGGTCAATGCCATTCAACCCCAAAATTATTTCTTGCATAACCTCAGAACAACTGCTGAAGTATTCTGCCACTCAGAAGCAGAAAGCTGAGCCAACCCACTCAAGCAGATGCCCTAATCTGTTCTCTGTGGGGTATTTCATTACCTTCATTAAAGAAACACTTTGCACTAGTGAATTGCATGTTGCAATTACATCTGTTGTATATAAAGCAGGGGGGTGATCTTTCACCTTCCTCTTGGATCACTCTCTCCCCAAAAACAATTCCCAAGCTTATTTCTGCACTGGTAGAAACTGAAAACCAAAGACAGGCAGAAACAGATTCTCCAGTGCTTTCAAAAGTCTCCCTGTTTGGGGACACTTTAGTTTAAAAAGCATCTTTCATGTCTTATGCTGGATATGCAGTGACACCAAAAACTCCCCAGCTAGGAGAGAAGCATCAATGTTAGGAACAGCATGAGGAAAGCCTCTCTTAAAGGAGCAGGAACTCCAATAGTCTTTAGATCAGCAAATTTCAGAGGAGCAAAGAGGAGTATCTGACATAAAATTTGAATCCTGTTATCTCTAATGTCCAGTTTCCATTTTAATCTGTACCCAGCTGCCTAACCTGTTGAGCAGACACCACAAAAATCTTAGACAATTTTAATTCAATCAACTGTCCCTTAAGGACATTATTTAGCTGGATTTCAACTGCTTCACTTGCAGTGGAAAGGTCAAACTTTCTAGTGATAGAATTACTTCTGCTATGTGGAGATTCACACTTCAATGGAAAAAAATCAGTGAAATGAAGTAGACAAAAGACAAATTGTATGCCTAGTGAGCCTAGGCTTCTGAAACTGTGTCTCTGATCCAGTCACTGGCAGTAGCAGGAAATACAAATGCTGACTACTTAGTAGCAGTTAAAACTATCATTTTTCAAGAACTGTTTGAAAGAAAGTGCTTTATCTGAATGACCAAGTTTTTGGTACAACATCCCCCCATAATGTCTCAAGAATTTGTAGATCAAGTACCAATATCTCTACTTCAGCAGTCATTGAGGCTCCACCATCTCTTTAGACCATCTCAAGACATGAGGCTCTCACCATGAACCACATTTTTGCAGTACCTGAGAGAGAAGCCTAGGAAGGCCATATGCCAACCCCATCTGAGTTGGCTCTCACTAAATCAGTTTCTACAGATGCAGGTAAAGTTGTGGTATGCAGCAAGAATTACATGGCTCAAGGCTTCAGCTGGGAGCTGCTCACCTGTGCTCTGGTTTGGCTCTTGCTCATGAAACTCCTTCAGCTGCAGAGTGCAGCAGAGCTGTGCTGACACTGAGCTGCTCCTTCCCCCAAAGGGTGCTCAAGTAGGTCAAATGCACCAGCTTTCAGATGGATGCAGAGGCCTTGCAAAGCACAGGTTGCTAATCACCCAAAGCCTCTCATTTGACCTCCTTCCTTTCTGTGAGCCCTGCCTTGCTACCCTATACATTTTCATCAATTTATACAGGTATCTGAAATGCTACTGCCCTGAGACACATGCAAAATTAACCTGAGACACCTGAGCAAAATCAGCTGTTGCAGCAGGAAAGGAGCAGATGAGCAGCCGTTTACAGAGTCCCTGAACCAGCAAATTGCTGTCTGTTGAGCACTTTGTCCACGATGGATACCACAGCTTCATTAAGAAGCCACATGCTCCAGTCTTGTTTCACAGCACACACATCTTCGGCTTGAGCTCTAATTAACTCACATCCCTCTGCAGTTCAAACAGCTGTGGTAAAGAGGCTTTTGCTCAAGTTACCACTCTCCTGCTGGCTGCTGAGGCTTCCCCTCCCTTGTTAAATGCTTAACACTACCCAGCATTTTTTCTTCTCTTATTAAAATACTAGATGAGTAACCATTCAGAAGGCTTGGGATTCATTACACAGCAAATGCTTAAAAATCTCAAATGGCTCACCAAAACCTAACTGCCACTTTCTTATAAGCTCCAAATCCATGTTTTACACCTCCTGTTAATCCTCTCAGAGCAGTCCCCTGAAGTAAATTTGAAGGTGTCTAACACAACATTATCTTACAACAGGTGACAAGCAGTGAGAAAACCACACTGATTTCTAGCTGCAGTCTGAGTTTTGGGTCCTTCCCCTGTGGGGAGAGAATCCAAGCAGGCAGATTGCTATTGTACAGATGGCCTGAACACAAAGATAGAGCAAGAAAGTTACACAAATTATGCACTTGAAATCCCGGTAAGCAGCAGAAAGCCATTGTGCTATTTACCCTTCCCAGCAGCTGCAAAAAAATCTAATCCAGAGGAGGGATTTTACATTTAAGCCACCTCATCAGAGTCACCCACAAGCAGGGGATTCTGCCTGATGTTACTGCCCATTCCTGGTGTTTCTCAGCAAGATGCAAGCAAAGTTCTTCACAAGAGTGCTCCTGGTAGACATGGGAGTGACCAGTCCAGACCAGAGCAGTCTCTCATCTGTCCGTGCATTCACTCTGGCATGGAGCAAATCTCCACTGTTTGTGGTCTCTAGACTTTACAGGTCCATGAACATCACAGTTGTGGTGCCTGCACCGTGCTACACACTTCTGAGAAAATTTCCTGTGTCTTCAAGCAATAACAGAGAACTTTGCAAGACCTTTACTGGTCAGCCAGTAAAACCAGGAACGTGGACAGAACATGATCCAGCTGGTCACGGATGCTTTCCTTGGTTTGCTAGGCAGGCAGCTTTGTTTCCTTTGATGTTTCCCTTCTTGGTTATTCTAAAATCAATGAAATCAGTTTGGAGAGCTGTAGAAGCAATGCATGAAATTTTGCCCATCCCTGGAGATGTTATAGCATGCTTTTCTGTACCAATACTAACATACCAAATATAATTCAACAACTGTAAGGCTTAGTTACAGTACAACTGTGCAGGGTTTAGAAAATCATGGTTGCAGACCCTGATCTGCCACTGGATCCTATGTAACAGGCACACTTACTTACTTGGAGATAATATTTAATTAATCCCACAAATATGGGATAGGTACTTCTCAAAATTATTTCCAAATGAGCCAATGCACTTTTATGATAGAGAATGTAATTTTCTTTACCATTTTTCTCTGGCAAAGGCAAGAGAGATGCATGCTCAGAAAGGAGAGCTGTCACTCAGTATTGTATGAACACAAAAGATAAACCCTGCACACTGTACTTGACAAAAGAATGAGGTCAGTACTCAAAGAGCAGAACTTTAGCATAGAAACCAAGGTCATTTATTAGACAAGTAATTATTAGAATAATAAGACACCTTAATGAAGTGCACTGTCCTGTGAGTGCACAATTTGCTTCTAAATTATAGGGTCTGTAGTGAGGACATGTTTTCTTAGCCCTTTCCCACCTATTGAGCGATGTTTTTCACACCTCTGATGCTCTACAAAGAAATAAACAAGGGAAACAAGGGCAATAAATCCATCTGAGAAGAAATTAACTCTATCCCAGCTGAAACCAGGACAATGTCATTTCCTATCCTTGCCAGGATGGAGAGAGCAAGGCAAATAGAGCTTTTTATTCTGCCTCCCCCCAACCCCAAACTGCTGCCATCCACTCAGTTGTCACTCCAAGGGAGGCTGTACCTCTGTCAAGCAGAAAGGAAACATAGAAGACACTGTGTTAACCAACTCAGAAACAGTAATTCAGCTACTTGGATGTTTGATTGTCCAGCTCCTTCTCACTGAGTAGAAGTGTTTAGAAAAGAGCTGCATTAGAAGGGAATAATTCAGTTTATTAAAGGAAATGAGTATTGAGAATCAGACCAGGAGTGAAATGCTAGCTTTCATCTCTTATTAAAAGTGCTCAGAAAAGCACATATCTACATTAATGCCCATAGATTGTTTGCCAGTTATTGGTAAAATGGTGTTGGGGAATAGACACTAACCTACATTTTTACGGTGGGATCAATAATCATGTGCAAAGTTGTCATAATACCATTGCTGCAAATATCTAGAACCTTCACAGTTCACTGTGGGTTATGGCACAGAAAATCCTGATTTACATCAGGTAGAGGACACAGAAATAAAAGCCTTTTTTTCCCCAAGAATACTGTCTGCATAGGCTCTACACTTCCATTTAGTTGCCCTTACAAGTGTCTTAAAACACTTAAAATTTAAGTAGGACATGATGTTTTATAAGACCAAAGTGCTTTGTTCAAATGCCATTTAATTTTTTTAAAAAAGACTCAAAGGTCACTTTGGGGAAAAACCAAAAAGGGACTGAATCTTTCCCAATGGAAATTTTCCAAACAGGTTTCTCTGCTTCATATTCCTCAGAGTGGCATTTTGCAACACAAATTCATTCTCTCCCAGAGCTCCCAGCTATCTCATGCTTCAAGGCCTTTTTTTCCTATGACACTAGATAAATGATTTTTAGTAAGGTCCAGCTGCCAGCACAGCCATAGGCTGGGCAGGTGCTCCATAGCTCCAGTAGCTTTTCCAGTCAGACAGCAACCATTTGTAGGATTAAAATAAAATTTTTGAAGTTACTGGGATTTTTCTTTATTTCCCCATCTTCTCACAAGACAGGAATTTTAGCAGCATAGGAGGTATTTTCAAAAATATCAGCCTGAACACCTTCCAGTAACTTCTCTAGCCCAAGATCAATGAGACAACAGAACACTGAGACACAGCCAAACAGCTTTAGTAAACAGACTGAAGTAAAATCTCTGAACCATAGAAACATGTCAAAAAGCATATAAGGAATTTTGTTTGTAAACATTTCAGTCATGCCACAGAAATCTACTCAACGGTATCTTTATTGGAGTCCAAGTCCAACTGATATATGAGCTTGGTTCTGTGCATTACTTCCCACAAGCCTGACACAGCCCATTAACCATCTAATACATTAGAAACAGTTTTCTTGTACCCAGCTAAAGCCACAATATGTTTTTTCTAGAAATAAGTTTGTTCTGTACTCACTTTTAAACATACCAAAAGATTGAAGGAGCTCTGAGCAAAGTGGTAATTTTAGTACAGCCACTCAAGACCCGTACAACTAAAATTAAATACCCTTGACAGAAACTTCTGGTACACTCACATGAAAGCAGCAAGTTATGTCTATGTTACTACCATTAATTTCACATCACCTCTTGCTGCTGGTCACAGTTTCTACTTAGCAGCAAGGCCACAGTGTCAGTACAAGAAGAATGGAGCCCTAGGAGGCACAGTCCTCAATAAATATCTTCTGGTGAGGCACGCCTGCATTGGGACTTTGTACCATTATGTTCCTCACAAAGGTAATTCCACAGTTTTTAATAACTTGTTTTTCTGTGAATTGTACAAGCTGTTTGCTGTCAGAAATGTCCCTTAATAAAATACAAGAAACATTCCAGTGCTCAAACCAAACCTCTAGTCTCTGCATAAGCCTCAGGAGCAACCATTACTCTACATCATTAACATCTTCATCCCAATCCTCAAGTCAGATGTGCAAAGACATTTGAATCCTTTTAGTGGCCAGAGAAGCAACACTTGCAGGTATATAAAGTTTTGAACTGCCTTTGCATCTCACAAGGCAACAGCACCAACTAGGAAGATTCATGTTCATAAACCATGAGTGAAATATATGATCAAATGCTCAGAAAAATTCACTTGTAGTAGTCAGTCATTCTGGTCATGGTCAGCTCTTTTTATTGCTTTTACCTTGGCTTGTAAAGAATTTCACCAAAATTACTGCATTTAGAAGCTGACATTCTGATTAGACCATATGCTAGAAGCAAAAAAGAAAAAATCCACCTTGTAATTAATGACCCTTCTCCTCAAAGTCCTTGTCACTGTAGCTTGAAGTCCAAAAGCATTTTATTTCTAAGGGTACAAGTATTGTTAAGGATTTTCACAGGAAAATTTGTATTCTTCATCTGTGCAGTCACAAAAATCTCACATTTCAGATATTTTAGTCTTCCTAGAAAGTTGTTTGAATTATTACTGCAAAAAAATTATGCCTTATTCTCAGTCTGATAAATAAGTGATCTGTAAAGTCTAAGTTAGAGAGACAGTGTTGGCAAACAAGACAGGGTGTTAATTTTCACCTGCTTTTCTTCTTCACACACTAAATGATGCCACTTCAGGGAGGAAACACTGAGCAGAAATATTACTACATTAGAACTTTTTAACATAAAAGTTCACTTCAAACAGAGACTAGCACAACTGTGGCTGCTGCTTTCAGCTGAAGGAGCACTAGAGTAATTCCTAGCTGTTTTCACTAGATACAGAGAAAATCAGCATTAAGCTATGAACATGCAAACTGCTGATAAAGTGGATTAACTTGTAAAAGGTTCATTTCTGCAAAATCCTGTTGCTTGTCACTGAACTCTTTGTGTGTCCACAAGTCTAATCTCACCTTCAGACCTAACACTTCAGGCTTTCCCTCCCTGCAGCAAGGAGGAAGAGGACAAAAGTTTTGGCCTTAGGTTATTTATTTCTTGCATCTATTACTATGCCAACTACAGATTTATTCCTTGTCTTTCTTTTCTACAGTCTCAAAGCACACCACAGCTACTGAGAATACACCATTTTACCAAAACAACCACAGAACTGATGATATGGTTATAAATTGCAGGAACTAGAAACTGAATCCAGATGTCCTAGATTTTGAGTCTAATAATACCTCTGTTTTCCTTTACATCTGAGGTTTTTTTCTCATCATGACTAATACTGCAGTCTTACCATCTTCTCTTTAAAGCTGCCATACATGAGAGGAGAGGTTCCAGGATCAGGCATCTCTTCTAACAGTCCAGGGAGGACTGCAACCATTCCTTCCAACTACCTCAGGGCACAGCTTAGAGGTTAGAGTCCAGAAGAACAACAGAGTTGAGGCAACACAAATATCTTGGCATAAAGTCAACATCTTAAAGCTGCTGTGCATGGTTGCTGCATCTCACATCAACCAAGAAATGCAGCATGGGCTGACAGCTTCAAGTAACAGGATGGAGCACTAAACACTTCATCTGCTTCCCTAAAAAGCTGCAGTAGAACTACAAGTTGAAACTCTGCAGCTTCAAAAATATCCTTCAAGGCCCACACATCACATGCCTTCCGGGGACTACTGCAAGAATTAAGAACTTGAGCTCATGGTCAAAGGCACAACACCTTCCAGATCTAGAGGGGGTGAAGGAAGTTCATAATGCTTTTGCCAAGCCCGAGCATATTCCTCCTCAGAGCTCCAATGTCAGCACAGAAAGTGAAGTCAGTGATCCTGATGCCACCTGCTCTTGTCAGTTTTGAGACCTTTGGCATTCCATTACTTAGCCAGTTTTGTTCCAAAAAAACCCTGACTTTTCTTTGCTACTACAAGCTCACGATGTCTAGGAGGAATGTTCCCCCAAAACACTCCTGATGGCACAGACATTTCACAATTGTTTCCAATTTGGGAGTAAAACTGACTCAAGAGATCCACTGCCATTTTCTTCCTGTAAAAACTGATGGGAAATTACTAATTCAGTGTTGCTCTGTCTGTGTTCCAAATAACATTCATGTGACCCATACCTGGCACAACAAATAGTTATGTCTCCTACAGTTGTGAACATTCGAACTGAGTGTGGACATGTGCGGCCAAAGTGTGGGGGGAAAAGCCCTAAGGGTGCCATAACCCTTAGCTCATTATTATTAGAACATCATGACAATGAGTAGTGAATGCCCCACAAGAGAGAGAGGGATTCCAAATAAAAGGTACACTGATGCAGGGAACTCGAGGCAGCTCTGGCTGACCTGGACCCAGACTGGGAAGCAGCAGGGTAATGTTTCCTCTGCAGCCTGTCACCAACACATGGACATCCTCTCACCATTGCCAGAGAAGCAATTTGGCAGGCTACCCTTACCATGCATTTGTTATCCTCTGGCACCTGCAGATCATCCCTCCCTTCCATTTACAACACCCTGATGCTCACTAAAAGTTTTCCTAGTCCTGAACAGTACAGCTGCTACCAGGGGTTTGAGCTAAATCAGCCTTTTGCCCTATTCAGCCCTCACTGATGGTAGCTGCTCCAAGAGCACTAGTAGGGATGAGTCGAGTTTGAATCATTGAGGAAAAATTCTCCCTTACATAATGCAGAATAAGGAAGGCACACAGTTTTGAGTAGTTAACCATCACCTATTCTATTTTTAATATCACAACTCATATTTCCTCTTCTAATACACCCACAATAAATTCGGCCTCCACTAAAACACAATTCTCTTAAGGGTCCTAATTCCATCTCCTGGCATTATTAGAATTAATCTTTATATGAAAAGCATGAGCTTTTCTGACAAAACTTTTCCAAAGCGTGCTGATTTTGATCACCAAACTCCACCTATCTCAAAATATTAATGTGTTCATTACAGGCTAAATATTAAAAACACCTCTTCTCAAATCCTCTCTTGTAGGCTTACTACTGTCAATAAAATGAGTAGTGGGGGCCATGACTCAAAACTGCAGAGTAAAAATATTCAGAAAGACAGATCAAAACTCAGTTTATAACCCATAAAAACCTCTCAGGAAATGGAAGAGCGGTAACTAAATCATGCTAGAACAAAATTCCAACAGAAAATACAGAAGCTGTGTGACAGAGGGGTCTCAGCTGCAGGAAAATAAGACTTGCTAGGTTATTCCATGCTTTTACCACAGTCATCTTCAGGAAGGCTGACAGCTCTGCAGTCCCTCCACTTGTACAGTGCTTTAAATTTGTGGCCACCTCAAAGACTCTACGGGAAGGATTGGGCACCTTTTGTTTTAAGCCTTGACTTCACACAGCTGACAACTAGACTGGAAACTTTTTAATATACTCAGTATTCTTTTGGTAGCTGTAACACATTGAAACATGGATGGGTACATAGAAGCCTTTTGCCTTTTTACATAGTGAAAGTTCACAGGAGCCACTTAAGCAGGGAGAGGAAAGAGGGTAATACTGGTTAAAGAGCACTATCCTGCTTCCCAGTTCCATCACAGCTCCCAAATTTGTTTCTTGCACCCATCCTTACACCACTTCCTTAAGTCTAATGGGATACTTTGTCTCCCCTGGTCAATAGTATTGCTTTGCACTGGGGTAAAGAGTGTCTTTAAACCTTAATGAAACAATCCTTAAAGAGCCTTGAAGGCAGACTCACTTTTCTTCAGGTTCTCTCTGCCCAGATGTTAGGAACGATTTTAAATCCTGAAGGCACAATCCCCACCCAGGGAGAGGGGGCAACACGACACAGTATGAAACAGGCACTGAAATCCTGATTCCCTCTTACTGTCCACTTTTACCTTACGGTGAAGTTATACCAGAAACCAACTTCTTCCCTTGGGCCCAAGAACTTTCCCTAATAGTAGAACAAAGGTTTACCAAGTTAGAACCATGGTTTTGCATTAACAGCAAGATGACACATTCTGGGGAGCAATTTGTGGTAAAGACAAGCCTTTGGAAAGCCAGGAACTTCAAATCATGAGATTTTGTTCAGCGAGAACACTGTCACAGATCTCTGAGGAACAATTCCATTTCTTTTTCACCTGTGAGAAGCAGCTGGTGAACATCAGAAAAAAAAAAAAAAAAAAAAAAAAAAAGTTTCCTCAAACGCCTTTGGGTTCCCTTTATCTGTTGTTCCAAGAGAGTGGTCGTGGTCATCTTCCTGACATGTTCTTATAGCACACTCTTTTCTGCAATTGAGGCTTACCAGGCACGTTTCAAATATCAAAAAGGTGACAGAACTAGAAAACCCCTGTGTCTACAGCAGACTCTCAATTATCTATAAACATTCATAGCCCAGTTCTGGTAATCAGTTTGAAAAAGTTACAACATTGCTGTAGATGTTCCAGGAAGAGATGTAGGGAGCCAGAACTGCCAGATGGATTATTTTCTGCAAGTTATTTATTCAGCATACCATCACAGGAAATTCAGATAGAATGTAACACAATAGGACAGTGTAACAATTATTCTAAATCTCTGTGTAGTTTAGAAGAAATTACTTCCCTTTTGTAGCTCTACTGAGCCATCAGCATGCTTCTATAACCGAAATATGGTAAAATTTACTTTTTACTTCTGTAGCAAATTCTATCAGACAGTTCTTTTCAGAACAAAGCAGAAAAACGTTTCAGAACTTTAAGGCTTATTCAGTCCTCAGGGGTAAGAAAGAAAGATACGTTATGTTCTCATTCTATGTACAGATTTTTTTTTCTTAAAGAACCTGGCCTTTACCTACTAAGCAAATGAGATGGGAAAGAGGTTTTACATGCTGGAAGAGCCACATGATACAACCAAATCTACCAGTGAAAATCACATTAAATTCCTCAGTTCCCAAAATGAATGGACATTTTTAACCCAGTGCAGTGCCTTGTACCTCCAGACAGAACTCTTGGAGCCACTTTTCCACTTCACAGAGAGCAAAGCAGTACTGGACACCAGTGCCTTTGAAGTATCATAGTCTTAATATAAAGGAAACTCTTCATGAAAGGGAGGTACATCAAAATAATTTGGTTGTATAAGTCATTCATTTGGTCACTCATATACTGAGCACATACAGAAAATCAATATAAGCAAGTGGAGTCCTACCCTGCTGTTTGAGTGGTCTAACATTGCACAGTGTCAGTAACAACCTCTGGCAGCTGAGGTAACAACCTGCAATCATCACACACACAGTGCTGTGTGCTATGTAAGTGGCCACAGTGCAGTGATACCCTCAGCTTCATGAGCTGTCCAATGGCACTGCTAAACCAGGGGCCACCTCACCAGTATTGTCACATTGTCCTCTTTGAAACAACTTTTATAGGCTATGTCCAGCCTGCAATATCTGAAATTATATTGATATCAAAATTCAAGCCAATCACAAGTTTCCAGAAGCATGGCAACGCAGGGTGATGATGTTCAAGGCACCAAATATTTGCAAAAAATATAATGCAAAATCATTGTTGATTTTAAGTAGCAATTACCATTATTCCCCCCCAACCCCACGGTGCTACAATACATTTTTAAGGGCCTAGGAAAGAAATAAACTTTTTGAAAAAAGTCAAGTGCCGATTTACAGTACTGTATGGTAGATCAAGTGATATGCCTTGGGATAACAGTAAAAGATTACATCAGTAACTCCTTTTGGTGTGGTTTAAATCTCATATTTTAGAGAGTACCAACAGCCAAATAATCTCCTGCCTTGATCTATCCTCAGATAAAAGGACAGAATTACCTTATTTGTGCTGAACAGATCCCTAGTTACTAATTTCAGAGGGAATTCCACCATAATAGAACTGAATCCCAGACTGGAAGCCTACTTAACCCAACTCTGTGCATGCTGAATTTACAGCAGCAAGAACTGCTACAAAGCCCTTTAGGATTCAAATACTCTTCCTATGTTAATTTGATAGGTATCTAAATGACATAACTAATCCAGATACTTTCCATAATCTATGGAAATAGAAAACACATCCTGAGAGAAATTTGTTGCACTCCAAGTCTCTCTGGAGGTGTCACTTGGTCTCTGTTGAGTACAGAGGGAGCTCGGGTGCTATGTCCAAATAAAGTAGACCTCAACATCTGAAGTTTCTTGATATTTCAACAGTGGTGCAATTATGTTAAAACTAATTTTATCTTCCAGTATGGAAGTAGTTTGCTTGGCATACACAGGCAACGTGTATAAGAATGATTTAACTTATATGGCTGTTACTGGGTATATTAACAATAAATACCCAAAGAGGGGGAAAACATCCCAACTCTAAAAAAAGTAAAGTGTTATTATACTCTAAAAATCATCCCTGTTTCATGTCTCTGAAGGTTGACATTACATTGCCTCCCTACAGTTTTCCTATTTGCATGCTGCTAATGAGAAATCACAAGCCATTTCTTTTGCTGGGCTTCTAATGAACCCGATTTGTTTCGGTCTGCAGCCTCAGTACAATTTTATCCCAAACACTGAATGTCAAGTGCCACTCCCATCCCTCACCTGTGTTCCTAAAAACCTAGTCAACTCATCCTCTGGGAGAAAGGAAAATGCTAACAACCAAAATTACAAATACTTCATTGTCCTATTACAATATGCTTATTTACATAAATGCCCTCTATTCATCTTATTGGATCGGCCTGACAAAAACAGAATTTGCATTTAAATAGTATGACTATAATTGACATCAAGTACCTGCACTTATTTTCATACTCTTATATCCACATATAAGAGGCAGGGAAAAGCTTTTTTCTACTCAGAGAACAAAAGATGAGGATGAGATAATAAGCAGAGCAATTTCTCAAATTTTATTTTTTAAATTCTCCATGGACCCTGCACTTTCCCCCTCTATAAAGTGTGATAGTAGAAAAAGGAGCAGAGAAAAATCAGAATTGATCTAGTTAAGGAGAAATTGAATCACCTTGGATGATGTAACAAAGAGTTACTTTTAGATAGCATCTCTGAGTAGAAACATCCCAGGCAAAAAATATAGCAAATGGAGAACACTAAGCATTGCTTTTGTTTATGGGGTTTGCATTGTTTTTGCTAATCAGGACAACTGAAGCATAGGTCCAAGGTAAAAAGGTTTTATTATCAGTCTAGAAGGAAAGGTTATCACTTCAGAACTCAAAAAGAATGGTGCAGAAATTCTCTGGAAATTCTTTCAGTCCCACTCTGCTGCAGGAAGGGAACTGGAATGCACCTGAGAGACAAGGTGGGAGAAGTGGTGGTCCTGTTCTCCACAGGGGAGAGTGGCCATGGAGTGAGAAGCAGAACAGGAAAAGACTAAATACCACCAGCTACAAGAACTGGGACAGGATCATAGAGCAGATTAATGCCTTCAGGCAGTAAAGCCCCCTCTGAACAGCAGCTGACTGAGATGAGCAGCCCACTACCTGAAACCATCCCACAGACATACACAGCAGCTAGAATCTGCTTTATCATCTCAAAAGGAGGCCCAAAACCAGAATGAATTATTGAAAGCCTCATTTTGTGAGGTTCTGGAACACAAGGCAATCACTGCTTGGGTGAAGGAGTACAGTAATTATGGGATAGTGATTATGGGTTTATTTGGTGGTGTTGTTGACTCTCTGTGGCTCTCTTCTCCACTGCATTTCTCCTCCAAAGAGCAATAGAAATGTGTCATTGCTACAGGACAAAGCTCCTAAACAAAACATTTAAATGAGATGATTTGTTAAATCCAAGAAAGGGAAAAAATTGTAGCAACGTTCAGAAGACAAAAGCTTGCAGCAGAGTTATATGAACACAGCTGAACTGCTTCAGTTAAAGCAGCATTCTCAAGGCAATGGCCAGAAAGCTCACACAGGACATCCCACCTCAGGCAACAGGATGGCAACTCCCTTCCCCTAATGGGAATTATCCAGTCATGGGCTGCAGGAGTTTCACAAAAAAAGGGGAGGGTTAGTTACTCCTAGCTGCTCCTATTATGACTCCAAATCAAAACAGATTTTAAACATTTCCCAAGGCTTTGGGGTGGAAAAGCAATCTCAGAGTAGAGAGAGTTCACAGCGGCTGACACAGATAGACTGATGTTTATGCCCTTTACAAAGCCCTCCTTTGTGTCAGCCTCGGTGCCACATTAGCACAGGTTTGTTGAGCTGAGCTAGTGTGATCTATTTGTTCAAATATTTTGTGGCTCGAGGACAGAAAAGCCTCCACGACATTTAAATAGATCCAGCTCACTCTCTGCAATATCAGCAGCATGTGTTTTGTGTTTGATTTCTCCCTTTTTTTAAATCCCAATTATTAAGAGAAAGAGCATTTTTGGAATAGAAAAGCAAGAAAAAGCTCACAACTAAACCCCGGGCATAAAAAATTGTTACCAGATATCCTCCAAAGCTAACTTTTATTTTTTTCTTTTTTGCAAGGCATTTTTTAATTAATCAAATTCAGACAAATAAAATACTTACAAGAATTAGCTCTCAAATTAACATCTTTCAGCTGCTTTGCCAAGCCCAACAGCATCCTCTTCTCACAGGACACCAGGAGCATTTGTCTGGAGCACTCTGCAGGTTATATCAGTATCTGCCCAAATCCTCAGGTATTCTCAAACTTCACCTGATCACGACCACAGATACACAAATACCAATTTGTTAACCTGATTTTCAGAATCCTGACTCTAGAATCTGGCATGCAGGCATTAGCTCAAGAATTTGCACCAAGGTATGGTTTGCAGGATGCCACACTAACCTATTTAAAGGGTCCTTTTCAATGCAACTGGGATAATTAATATTATTCTCCATGGTAAGAAGAAATAGCACCCAAGACTCCAGTAACAGTGTCTCAGACCTAAAGTACAATATAAAACAATAATGGTGAAACACAATTAACTGAAATTTAGAGTCTCCTAGTAAAATTATCAACATTTCCTTTTTCTTATATATAGGTGTCATCTATTGCAATCATCCCAAGACTTTCCCAAGAATTTAAGCCAAAAGTTTACGAATCATCTTGGTTCAATAAAAAAACTTCAAGTCCTCTATCAATACTCTGATTTTTCAGGCACTTTCTGTCTTAAACGTATCTACTCACTTAAATTTATGCAAATTCTACCAGAGTCAAAATGGCACTTTCCATTGCCTACAAACCCAAGTCAGGGAAATGACCTACTAAAAATTATGACAAAAACAAAAACAAAAACAACTCCTTTCCTTTTTATGATTTGAAGTTTTTATACATCTTTTAAAAAGATTTTGTATAGTCCAGCTGAGCTATTGATGGAATCTGGAAAACAATTTGCCTTGTCTCCCTGTATTGTTGCAGACCAATGTACCTGTCAGCTCTGACAAAGAAGCGATTTTGGTTTTTTTCCTGCCAAAATATGTCATCCAGTTACAAACTGAATATCTACTTTTTTCAGATCAATTCTCCATGTTCAGACTAGTCAGAATAAAGTGACTCCACTCAACTATTTGAGACTACAGTAGCAGAGTGTTCAGTCCCCACTACTGTAAATGAACCTTACAGGGGTCAAAAGTCAACACAAGTATTCTAACAAGTTAATGTTTTTCACTTCTTCCAGCAGAGGACTCAAGTTCTCTGCAGACAGATTATTCTGTGCACTTGAAGATCTCTACATGACATCCTATCCTAGACTTCAATCTGGTGTCCAAGTCACATTTCTGTGACCTATTTTTTACTCCCGCACATCCTGATCTGCTTGTGAGGTGGGTCCTTACTTCTTTTTCATGCTGGAAGCATCTCAAGAACTTTCAGTCAAATGTGACTGAATATCTGAACCCCAGGGATATTGGGACACTGTAAAGCAGCAGCTGTTCTGCTCATCTCTTCTCTAAGACACATCAGTTTCAACCTGATGAAAATCAAACTGCAGCTTCAACTTGTTAATACCACAGAAGTGAGTAGCTTTTGACCTGCTCAAGTGAGTCAGTTGAGGCACATTTAAATTTCATTGAGAAACACTTCTTGCTGGTCTTTATGACCCCATGGACTCTCAAATATGTACAACTAAGGATTAAACTATTTTATAGCAGGATCTTATAGCACTTACTTCACTCTTTTCTCACTCTCCTTCCTTCTGCCTTTTTTTTTTTTTTTTTGCATCCTTAATGTCTAAAAGACATGTTTAGTTCTCTTGGAGTCCCAGATTCTCAATGTTGCTTTTGTTGCATTTGCCAATCATCTTGTTCTTTCCCCCTTCTCCTTGTGCATCACCATCAATTATTTTTTTTCTTGCCTTTTACTGAGAAATTCCTGTTCTTTTGTACCCTTCCAGTCCTCTTTTTTCACTCTCCCACCCACTACTTGTAGGTTTTGTTATCTTAGCATCTGTTTCTTCCTGGTATTTTTTCAGTGCAGTCTTGAACATCAATCACTTCTTTTAGAATATTATTTTCCTTTTCTTCCTTTGGCTCTGTCATCACTGCAATATTTCATCAGCAGCTCACCAGGCACCCAGAAGTGCTGCTTCACTACTTCCCTTCAGGACTGCAAGCTGCTCACGTGATGAGAGGCAGGAACTCCAGAAGTCACAGGAAGAAGGAATTTTCTGACATTTTGGTTGAAATTTCAAGAACAATAACATCTAGGACAGCTACAGAAGTGAGCTGGGCTGACTAACTCAGTGGCCATTAAGGATGACGATTATGTTTTGTACAGTTTTTCCTAATTTCTGCTCTAGATATTTTTATCGTCTATGACAATTTCTGCTGATGTATATCCATACAGAAATAGCAGGCTAGAAGTTACTACAGGCTCCTCTCAAATAGCTACCTGCAAGCAAGAGACTGCTTGGTTATTTTCCCTTTTTAAGGAGTCAAGCAGCAAAAAAATCCTCATAGAGGCCTGGAGATGCAGTTCCAGCTAAGCCAAGAGGAAAAGTCCAGATAGAATTGGTCCATCTGCCAGTCTGCAGTGCTGTTTTTCACCTTAGAACGACTAGAGAAGCCAGCACTTTGGGGCGACACCACAGAACCCTACAAAGGTTATTTAGGAGAATCCCAGCATCCCACACAGAGCCAAGTTTGCAATTACATCTTTTCTGTCCAAGGGGCAGAACTACATCCTTCAGCAGGCTAGCAGCACAGGGGAAGCAAGAGGAGCAGTGGTGCAGCTCAGGCTGCCTCACAGTCACTCTCTTTGGCTGCACAGTTTGTCCCTGCCTGTGCCCAGCAGTCTGATTTGGGCAGCTATTTGTCAACCCACTTCCCTGGGCCTTCACTCAGCACAACACCAAAGCACACAGTCCTTGCTGTTTTGAGGCCAAGTACAATGACAGTGATGGACTGCATCTGTACTCAGCATTAGAGCTGCTTTTGGTGGGATCAGGGCTAGATAAGCCAGCCATGGGACACACAATGCTGATCAAACATCTGCACACTCTCAGGTTTCTCTGGTTGCTCCCTAAACACCAAATTCACCAGGATCAATCAAATTTTTCCCAGTAAAACCCCATTCCTGAGCCCACACTGCTCCTGACACTCCCAGCCTCAAGTACATTGTAAAGGCATTAGTCTCTGCCTCTTGTCTTCCCTGCTGCCTCTAACACCAGGAAGAAATTAAGTTCAGCAGACAGAGCAGCCAGGACAATTATTACTTCAGTCAGGGAAAGCAGAGTATTATGTTTTCCAACCCTATTATGGAGGAACTCTAAAGCCTTAGAAAAGTCATTATTGATGGGCCTGAATAAGTTTGTAAATCTATTATACTGCATATCACCTAGACAACTTGTTTTCTCAGGTTCTGACTTGCATAATCAGTGGAAAACTGGGGCAGGGTGAGGGGCTCTGGAGGGAGAAAAAGCCTTTTCTGCCTACTAATTAAATCATAAATAATAGCAGAGAACACAAGATATCCATTTTCTGTATAGAATCAAATCCCCAGGGGCTGACTGCCTCCTTCACTAACCCATCAAACTTCACACAGGCAGAGCACAGATTCTCATTAACTGTTTTGGGTTTTTTGATGAAAGAAAATCTTTGAAAACAATATATTTAAATGAAGCAGCATTAAAATTACTTGTTTTGATAATGTTTGACTAACAAAATTGGTTTAAAATATTTATTTCAAGCTTCATGATGAATTTGCCCACAAAGAGAAATGACAATGTTCCAAATCTGGTGATATAATTATTCCTTATAAAAGAAAGATTTTTTTTTTTAATAACATTGCCTTATCCCTGCTCATGATGGATATAGCAAGTCAAGAGAGGTACACTTTACACACACACACAAATAATAATAATAAAAATTAAGAAAATAAACCTGAGTTTCCCCCCATGAGAATGGTTGTGACTAGAACTCAGTCCAGGCCTTGAGTGGCAGATAATGATTTTTCCTTCCCACAGTTTGTTGGGAAAGAATGACAGCTACTGAGCCTCACAAATCTCTCTTGGACATGGCAGTGCATTACCCCACAAGACAATAGCAATTCTTCTCTTAGCTCAGAGAGAAATTGATGCACTGCTGGTTTATCTAATTCCTTAACTTTTCTGTCTTTTCCTTTATTTCAGCAACTGATGTAATGCCACCTAAAATGGATTCAACATCAACTTTTACTGAGTCACTTTACTGTTCCTTGTTTCCCTGCTAAGGCATTTCCTCCTCACTCATCGACAGTTTGAGAGCAAACTCAAACATCTATCCACAAACAATTCTATTTTCAGGGGAGCAAGAAATGGGGGGGGAAAAAAATAAAAGAGGAGACAGGAAGAAGAAACATTTGCAGAAGTTGTCTCCAAAATCAATTTGAGCAGTGCTTCATCTCCTCTCCGTTCCCACTGTGCTGCATCCCAAGTGTCTCACTTAAACTGTAACTAATGAGCAAAAGCACCAAGCCCAGCCATAAGGCAACACCTGCAGCAGAGCCTCTGCTGTGGTGTCAGGTGGCAGAGTTCAGCAGTCCCCAGGGCCATCCTCACCACTCCAGAAGAAACCACAGCCTCCCTTTCCAATTTATTTCTTGCCAGTCAAAGCCTGAGGCCTGTATTTAAATGCTGTACTCTAGATTTGCACGCAGATGAAATCCCCCCCAACTCCAGAGGCAGCTGCTTCCTTGCAAGTTGAATGAAAATAACCATGGCAGCAGCTGACAACTGATTAGTCCATTCCCAGCTGGAAGAAAAAGGTCTCTGACTAGACCAAGCTACTAAATGAATCACAGAGGCAGGTCAGCTAAGTGAAAAAAGTGGGTTTGATCAGAAAAATGAAACTGATTCTGTCACTAAGGAAGGGGGAACTCTCCTGATGAAAAAGTATTGCCTAGGGGATCACAAGAGCTTGGTTCAAATCCTGGGTGCATCTTCCTAACATAAGGGCTTCTCAAAATCCTCATCATGGAAGCTTCATCAAAATGTATGAATGTTTTCTTAGTTTGGCTTGGATCTTGGTGAGCCTGGAGGAAACTCCAAAACACAGCAGGAAATATTGCCCTAGTACAGAAGCAGCCCAAAGTTACATTAAATTACAACTAAAGGGTGATTCCACAGCAACTTAAGAAATGTTTTATTATAAATAAATGTTGAAACCAATATGCTTCAATATTTATTTATAAATAGAAGTTATGTTTTAAAATATTGTATTTATTTTAGCATTATTGGAACACTAAATGTGCATCAAGACACTGCTACAAACATAATGCATGCAGTCACATCTGTTTTAACCTGCAAGTTTCCTATTTGAAACCCATAGGAACTCAGCCCAAAAGGCCCCAGGAAAACATTTTATAACAGTGCTAGAAAATAAGAGAAGTGTAAGAATCAACTAGGCCTTCCTTGGAATCAGCACACTTCAGAGTAGTCAGAAATAAATCAGATTAGAAACTCAAGCCCTGTGCTGGGCCTAGAAACAAATAGTATTTAACAAAAAAACCCCAAACAAACAACAACAACAACAAACCCCACACCCAACAACAACAACAAAAAATCCCACAACATCCCCTCAACCCCATCCCCGCCCCTCCCCAATATTTATGTGTCCAAGATGGAGGATGAAAGGAAAAAGCTCTCCACTTGTTTGTCTACTTTAATTTAAAAGGTCTTAGTCTTTTTCCAGGCTCCACCTGAAGTGGCCTGTTATTTATCATTTCCATCAGGTTACACAAATCCTTAACCCAGTGCTTCTGATGACAATTCTGCTCTGCTGCTCAGAAGAAAAGCCAAAGCACCAAAATAACCAGACATCCTATGAGTGTCAAAAAGTGCTCTAAATCAGGAAGAAAGCTAATATTCATATTTGCTTGGTTGGCCTATAATCCTCTGCCCCAATAGCAGCTTTATTAAGGATGGAGAGCAAATATTTTTCTCCTATTAAATAGGAAAGCACTAACAGAAATGACTCCTTAAAAGCATGCTTTTAAACTTCTTCAACTTTTTAGCTTTCCTCAGAATCCAGCCAGTAGTTCAAGGAAAGAACTCCCTGTTCCTACAGTGAGCAACACTGCTGAGTGAGACCAAAACAGATGTGAGGAGCTCTGCAGTACTAACTCAAGCATGTCCTGGAGAAAGTATTATATATTATTCCTCCTGGAGAAGGTAAGTGGGCTTGCCTAACTCCTGAGGTGATACTAAAGAACTTTGCAGATTTCTGCAGTGTGCTGCTGCTTTCACAGAAGAGGAAAGGAGTGGAGGGGCAGCTCAGTGGTACAGGACACTCCTGTGGCTCTCTCTGGGCTGGGGCAGGAGCCCAGCAGCAGTCTCCTGGAGCAGGCAGAGAGGACTCAAGGTGAACAAGAGGGTCAAAACAAGAGAGCAGATGGAGGTCTTGGAAGCTGGAAAACAAGCACACAAAATGTGCAGAGTAGAAATCACTGGGCTGCAGGATGCAGGTGCAAGAATGCCTGCAGCAGCAGGGCCAAATGCAGGTCCTTCAATGTGCTGAGAGAGCAGTGCCAGTCACCACAGAAACAGGCAAATCCTGAAGAGCAAGATACAGATGTCTCCAGGAGTGCTATAGCACTGCACAGCACTCACTTGACACAGGAGCTTCTTGTCAATTCACAAAACAAGATAGACTTCTTGTTCTTACATTAAGAGATTCTGCTGTACCAGACCTTACTCAGTTTTTCCCCAGACATTTTTCTTTACCTTCAAAACTGACATGTCTTAATCAAAACCCACCATGTATCACTACTGTTTCTTGCAGCACTCTCTGTGCAAACATGTGTCAGTCCCCATGTCTCCTGCCTGGGATGTGCTCTCCCAAACCTGGCCACAACCTTACTTACCTTTCTGCATCTGACAACTCCAGACAAATAGCAGTTTAATGTCAGGAAAATGGAAAGCACCTGGGAAGAAGCTCAGCTTCTATGATCTCTGCTCTACAAATTCCCAGGATATTCCATGATGAAAAGAAATACTCTTCTACCAGAGTTTTACTCAACAGCCACATTAGCAGGCTACTGCCTTTGCAGAAATAGTGGCCTCAGGACTTGGATGCTCTGTCTAGCTTCCAGCTCTGTAGCTTTTGTTGTGATGGGATAAGGATAAAAATGAAATGTTTGTATTTAATAAAAAACCAAATTAATTTGACCTAACAAGCTAAAGACTGTTCAGGTTTAGGTGCAAGGTATTCCTTCTTGGGAAAAGTATGTTGAAGTTACCAAGTGTCCCTAGAAATTATGTCAGGAGGATTTTGCTGATTAATACAGGTAGAAATCATTCCCAGCTCAGGAAATTCTCTGGGCTGAAAAACAGAGAGGACAGGGGGACACTCAAGACACTTCATTCCCCTTCCCTACGCATTCACTTAGACCTTTGCTAGAGTCAGGATGCAGTGCTAGAGGGACCCTTAAAACTGCCATTATTGCTCAGGGCCTGGCATGGCAGCCAAATCCAATGCAGCTCGGAGAAATTAACTTAATTTTGTCCACCTGAAAAGTCCTGCAACACAGACAAAAATAAATGCCACTTTTCCAGCTGACACTAATGATGAGCTTCCAGGAAGAAGACTTCTTTCCCGTAGCATTTTTGTGTTAAAAGCTAAGAGACCCCAGGTTTGGGAGATATCGGTGAAGCAAAAAAAGATCAATGAAGCCAAAAGAAGCCACTGTCCATTCTCTTCACTGGTCACCTGCAGAGCCCTGCTGCTCAGACAGCTGAAAGTGGGGGATCTCCATAGAGTGGAAGTCTACCTGCAGGCACCATCAGCCCTGCCCTCCTTTCATACAACAGCCCCTTTGGGTCCAGGGCTGCCAACCTGTGTAACCACAGCCCCAGAGTGAACACAGAGTGGCTGGCATCAGAAGCAGCCTGGTAACATCCTTCAGTGAGAGCCAAAGCACACCAAGAAGCTCACAGTTTTTCCTCAAGACAAAGCAAAAGAAGCAGCCCAATGTCCTCATTTGAAACCCACAAGGATGAGCCAAAGAAATTCTTCCTAGGAAGTCCTGAAAACTGAAGGGGGGTATTGCCTCAAGAAGGGTAGGAGACTTAGGAGTGCACCCTGGGGTTGTAAAAAACTTTCTATGGAGCATTCAGGTGAAGGACTCTGGAATCTATACAGAAGAAAGAGGATACAAGCAAGTGAGCTATGAAAAAGCTTCAGGAGGGAAATTCATGCCTTATTAGACGTCAGAGAGCCATAGAAAAGAACCTCAGGCTGCTCTGGGATCAGCAGAGCTTACCTTAGATTCTCAGTGGGAAAATTCTAGCAGAAAAATGTAGTTTAAAATTTTGCCTGGAAAGCAGTCAAATTGGAGAGAGCAAATAAAAGCATCAAGTGTCACAGTCTGACCTAAAATACTGGAGGTATGAAAATATTTGTTTTGTAGAAGAACTATTATATACTTTAGTTGAGGTTTTTTCAGAGTTATTTAACCCAAATCCCTTCTTTACATGTACTCAAGTAACAATTAAATCTCAGTACTTTGTGGAAAAATGCAGGTTTATAATTTTCTGTGTGCATAATTACAATTATTTCCAGACCAAAATGGTAGCTGTGGATATGAATGCAATGTTTCAGCATTAAGTTTAATATCAGCAGGCAGGAGAGTAATTAGTTAATGGGCATGCAGAGTTTTACTAAGAGGATGAAAGCATTAATTATTATTTCTTATATTTTAAATTGCTGTAATAGGCAGAGTCCTCCCAGAGTACATCTAAAGATTTATTTCTATTCAGGTATTGTTTTATACATGGAAATTCAGGCTTGAAATTAGATGTTGCCCAGGGAATTGTTAATGACTGTGATTCCTTTTTTTTTTCCTTGAGAAGTAAATCCCATACTCTTAAGAAGTAACTCACAAAAGGCATTAATGATTCTGCACTACAGTTGTCAGCAAATGCACAAATTTGCCTAATTCAGCAGTGATTTCCAAGGCAAGCCTTTATTAAAATGTCCCTGACCACCACATAAGTATAAACATTGTGCTTATTACAAATGACAGGAATTTTCTTTTGTACCAGCAATTTACAGAATTGACCAAATTCAGGGGGAAGGTCACTCAAAAACTTCATTTCATGCAGGGACAGAGCACATGGACTGGCAGCATAGCTTCAGACTTGTCACAGAGGGACAACAAGGCAGTTGTGTGCTTTTCAGTGTCAGAAGAGATTTTGTGCTTGGGAAGCTTTCATTTACACCATACATGGAGCAGAAATTAAATGGTGACAATCCAGGGCCAGCAGGAAGAGGTGTTTCCAGAGAAACACAGGAAACTCTCCCACAGGCAAGGTGAGACATCATTCACATTCACATCATTCACATCACTTTAGGTGAAAGCAGAGCTGCTGGCATTCAGATTTTGGAGTTATTCTAAATGTCATCGTGTCCAGCTTGTTGGGACAGTATACTCATCCTCAGGGGCATTTGTCAGGAGCAGGGCTGTGCTTCTCACCCAACAGCATCCCAGGGCTCCCTCCAAGCTCTGAAGCCTCCACACCACCAGGCTGAGCCCAGCACCCAAGAGGAGCCCTGCTGCTGACACAGCAAGAGTTGCTGCCCAGAGAGAGCTGAAGCCAAAGTCAGAGCTCTGCCCCTCACCAAAGTGGTTGTTACCACAAGGCACTTCCCAGAGAGGAGCCTGAGGTGCACCACCCCCTGCCAAGCAAAGAGATTTTTCTGGGAACAGCCCAGGTGACCCCTGCCAGGAAGTTCCAGTCCCCCCTCTGGCCCCAGCTGACCTTCAGCAAGGCAAACGATGCTGATTTCCAGAACCACACAGCTGCATTTGGAGCACAAACTGTTTTCCCTGGCATAGCTGCAGCATTCAAAGGGGGAAGGTGCAACAGTTATGCTCATTACCCAGCTGCCAGAAAGAAGTATTCCCACCAGCAGAGCAAGAAAGGGGTTGTTCAAGACAAGGTACTACATCTATTATTTACATTTTACATCACCACCGGTCTTATTAGTACATATATACAAACTGAAGGATTTTTTTTTATCCTCTTTCAGAGGTTATTAAGTATTCCCTACACTATTTCTCACGTGAAGTTAGTAAGGTATATAAACAGATACTGATTCATACTTGCTGAAGACTTCACCATTGACACCTAATTATTGTTTGTACTAATTAAAATACTGTATGCAGATAATGTCAACACTAAATGACAGCAGATTGAAAGCATCTAAGCAATTCATCATGTCACTAAAATATGCAGGCATGTTTCTCAGCACTAGAACATCTCCTTTCTAATTTAGAGGTGAATTAGGCATTGCTGCAAGTTTGTGACTCAAAGATAATTGCAAGACACTTTTCCTGGCTTCTTCTGTTTTCAATTTGTGATTACTGCAAGAAGTTTAATAGCAGCTGTAATTCTCTGTGCCGCCCCAGAAGTCCCCAAGGGGCAGGTCACAATGCCAGTTTCTCAGAAGTAACCCATTACACTTGCTTGCTATAAAGATCAGAATGTAAAATAAATTTGAAATAGAATGTAATTAAGAACTCTTTTGCCAAGAACCATTTCCCTTCAGGACATTATTCAGAAAGTCTGAGTGTTTTGATGAAAACAAGACCAATCCCCTGGCCAAGCAGCAAGGGCTACCTCTCATGAAAATTACTTTCTTAAAAATTAAGAAGCCCCATTAATTTTCTACTCACTGTAGGCTAGGCTGAAACACGACATTTTCTAGGTTGCTTAATGTTAAGTCACATTGCCTAGCTCACAAGAGACAAGTACCTAAACTCCCCATGAGGTAGGTTAAAATAAGGAAAGACAAATAGGCTTTTCAGAACCCAGTCCATGGGCCAATTTCTCCTACTGAAGGCTAGAAAAAATAAAACGGTTTGCTGTTCTGCAGGTTTGTTTTTATTTTTTTTCCCCTAGTTCTACCTGTAGTGCTAAATAGACTTCAGCAGGTGTTTCCAGTCACTTAAGAAGAGAAAAAAAAAGAAGAAAAAAAAAAAGAAAAAAAAATCCTTTATTCAATGACATGGTTGAGACCAATTAGAGAGCAGCAGAAGCAAGACTGCAGGCAAGATACTGGTACTGCACTGTTGAACTCTGTAACTAACCCATCCCACCGGATCAAAGCACAGCTGACATCATTTCATCCTGTTGCAATTAAAGCCAACAAGCAACTTCATCAAAACCAAGGCAGTCAGTGTGAGAAAATTCTGCCAGAGTTCCCTCAGCTCAGACTCAGAAGTTCCTATTGCAACCTTGTACTGAACACCCAGATCACAAGTCCTAATGTCAAACAAATGTGAGGAGCACACCCACACAACCCCTGAATGTGCCCAGTACTGAATCCCTTCAGCTTTGAAGCAAGCCAACACAAAAAGTGTTGGAAGTGCCTGGGGAGGGACCTGTCCCTCTGCCTGCACACCCTACTGAGACAAACTGGGCAGGACTCAGAGCTGCACCCAGACACAACCAAGCTGTTCCAGTGGTGATCATCTCTCCTCAGACACAGAGCTGCATTGTCAAGAACAGTTCAAGTATTTTAAACATCATCCCTGAGATTCACAGGAAAACTCCAAGCTCTCAGTGCTGCCAAGTATTGGGAGAGTTCCTGATCACCTTCCAACAAGTACTTCAGTGACCCTTCGTCTTATTCCTTCCCACAGAGGCACCACACTAGCCTGAAATTCTTCACTTTCTTTAAAGTACATAACTCCCTTAAACACACAGCAAGGTTTTGTCATACATTAAGAACCACATGCCCCAGGGCCCTGCCATCAGAGTATCTCAGTAACAACAGATCTCTTGTGAGTCAGATGAAAGAGACTAAAAAATGAACAAGGAAAAGCTGCTTTCAAAGTCAAGGCAAACACATTTTTAGGGCATGAAAACAAGAATGGGAATATGGAGTCCCCAGCAGAGGACTACAACAGAATTGTGTATCAAACACCCTATCAATGCAGGCAGATCATGAACGTCACTGCCAGCACCACACACTGCCTCAGCTCTAATCAACCCCCCTAAAGAATACTTGTATTCAAGCAGATTTCACATCTCCTCAAAACACAATCAGATGCAAGAAAGCTTAAAGGTCCCAAAGACACACAGATTTGAACCATAAATCTGAATCTTGATGTTACATAAGAGCAATTCCAGATGAGAAACAAAATAACACAGACTCAAAGAACAAGGAACAAAGATCAATAGGGCAGGCTGTTTTAAAATAAAATAAAAACATTACAGAGCACAATGACTTATTTTCATGTTTCTTCAGCCCAGTCTTCACAGCAGGTCAGAGCAGAACTCTGAGTCACTTCATGGTCTTTGTCTGACAGGGAACACGATGCATCCTTAACACAGCACCCTTTACAAGGGGAAGGAAATCTGTAATAGTTCACCTGCAAAGGGCTCCAACAGCTTGCAGGCAACTGTCACATTTGCTTTCAGTATGGGCAGGGCCATCTCCCACAATGAAGGTGACTGTTCAAGATAAAAATAATCCTATACAGCAATGCTGCACCTTGGAATTCACAAAGAACAGAGAGAACTGACATTTCTTATCACCAAAGCTATGAAGCCAATGTGGGTGTTAGTGCTGTCCCAGCCAGACTTGCAAGGCTTCACTTGTCTTTGGAATGGCCTGAATGCCTGCAGGGACACACATCACCCTAAGGAGATCATTTTTTGTGAGCACTAAGTTCAGGTTTGAAACATTGGAGTTTAACAATGGTTATTTGGACATGCCTGAGCATAATTTGTGTCCAGACTTCCACAGCCACTTTGGGGGCACTCAGCTGAGCCTGGCAGTCACAAGAAGAACATGTAGGGTGGATACCAGTAAGTCATCATGATGTTGGGACTTGAGTTGTCTAAATGCATTGGAACAGAGACCCACTGCTGAGCCAAGAGCCAACACTACACTTGGAGACACTCTTGCAGATTCTCCCTGTTCAGCCAGGCCTAATGGGTCACCACCAGAAAGTTTTTCATATACCAGTTGATGCCTTACACTCCTTTTATGAAAGATCATTAAAATATTTCAGAATGTTCTAACCTATATTGTAAGAGTAAAATAAGGAGTATTCCACTGGGAAAAAAACCAAAACAAACCAGAACCAAAACCAAACAACTTTCATCCCTCCCTCTTTGTCAAAAAGCATGAAGATGATCAGATGGAAGCAGGTACATAGATATCATGCAGATAAACCAGAACAGGTACAGACCCACAGTGTGGGAGAAGGGAGGAGAGCTCCAGTATAACCCTTTACAGGGTGTAAATATCTGCCAAGCATCCTGTGCAGGTCCAACAGCCACACCCACACATGTTCACTTCTTCATGCAGCACAGTTGTTTATAGGTATTGCTGTGCTTTTATCTGTTTGCTCAACTTTTCAAAGCCGGGTTGCTGAATAAGGTTTTCATCCAGTGAAAGACCATTATTCACACAGCAGTGTTTGTTAGAAACCAAAACAATATATTATTCATACAGTTATTCCATTTGGTGAACCTCACCCTTCCAACACCTCATTTTTCCTACTTAGTCTAGCACAGCATTTTCCTGAAATTGGCCATAAGGCTGAGATTTTTGATTTATTTTTTGAGGCCACTTGACATGTACTGGAGTAAAAGAAGCCCTACCTCATACACACACAAAAATCCTTATTTCCCTCCACTCTCACTGCATTACCCTTCAAACTCTTTGAGGAAGACTCACTCCCTCCTGAGTAATACACTCCATTTATCACCACCTGCAGAGAAGCCTGCATCAGGATTTGGCTCTCTGTTGCAGCAACCCACTGTCTCCTCTGAAGGCTGCAGAGTGCAAATACATGTATTGTACCCACTGTTCAACAGACCACATTTCATCCTTAAATTGTCTGAAAATTCAAATTGAACTGATATGAAAGATGTCTACTACATTTCCCTAAACTAAAACTTGGTTAACGAGTCTTGGCTTCTCGTATTTCAGTTAAACAAAAAACCTCTGGCTGCTACTATAACCAGCATGCCAATAAAGCAAAGCATTTAGTTGGCTGTGAATTCTTGATTCACAAACACATTGACAAGAAGGCAAAGTGTCATTTATCATACAAGAGGGGAAAACAATGAGCAGCATAAAATGCAAAATTTGTACCTCTATTACACTACAGACTCTCTATCACTGCATGGTCCATCACTAATTAAGCAGCCTGCACTAAATGAATCCTACACTCACTTTTTGAAAAGAAGTTTGATGCATTCTTTGCTCATGGTGTCCTATAAAGTTTAACTTCATCCATTTTGCAGCCCTTACTCTGAAACTAGAATAAGTTTCAGCCACCCAAGGTCAGGGGACTTGGCAAAAGGACACAGGAAACTGTGCTGATCTCCAGGTGAGAATTCATCCCGTATCTTCCAGCACCTTTTGTCTTCCAAAGGTTTCAATCAAAACTGAAGTACAAATCCAGCAGTTACACCAAGGTATAGTGAAGGCTTACATCTCTGGATAGAACAACTTCTGCAGTTCCTATCACAAACCCCAGGTAGAGAGAAGGATGTGGGAGAGCAAGAAGTTCCTATGACATTCCTGCCACGTGCTTTGCAGATAGACAATTTTATTCATTACTTTTAGTAAAAATCCAACATTTCCTTCCAGAAGCACTGATGCATCCTCCTAAGAGGAGGATTCAGAACATCTAATCCTGGATGACAACCCACATAGCTTTGGGTAAAGCTCATAGTCTCCTCCACAATTGCACTTTACTAAGACTCAGAACTACTTCAATGAATCTTGGTATAAACACTCTTATTAGAATTAGTTGGGTTTTTTGTTTGGTTGTGTTTTTTTTGGGTTTTTTTTTTTTTGTTTTTTTTTTTTTTTTTTTTTTGTTTGTTTTTTTTTGGTTTTTTTTTTTGTTTGTTTGTTTTTTTTTTGTTTTTTTTGTTTTTTTTTTTTTCCAGAGGAAAGCCTTGAGTCACTGCAGGTTTTAATCACTGTTTTGGAACTGTGCAGAGAGTAATGTAACAAGAAAATGCTTACATTAAGTGGACCATGAAGAGCACCTGGAGACAAATAGATTTTACTTACAGAATCTCTTCCACATTAAGAAACAAACAAAATACAATGCTCCAAATCTCTGCCACATTTGCCTAGAGCCCTGTTACAGGCATCAACATCTCCTGCAAGAGTATTAGCCTCCAGTAAATGTGAATTAAAGCAAATACCACACCTTCTGCAGAAGTTACTGTTTTAAGGAAAGAAGAAATTAACTAGATTACCTCTATTCAGCAGGGTAGGAAGCTTTCCCCTACTTCTTTCACTCAGCTTCATGTCCCTTTTGGTTGAGGTTATCTAATGGGGTAGGTAAATATTTCATCTTTGTCCCTTAGCCAGAATTAGCTCTGCTCCACCCCGAGTCTTTTCTCTTATTAATTAGAGGGAAAGAGGAAGCTACACAGTATTTTTCTTTTCTTTTGTTTTCTAATAGCATTTTGTGTTCTGGATGTTATCTGACAAATGTGCAGAAAAACAAAGCAGAATCGATAATAAATATGAACTTGTTAGTGTTGCAGCAATACTAACACCAGTGCTATCAGTTAGGAAAGTCATGACACACTATGCATCACGCAAGGAATTTGGCTTTTTTTTTGTTTGTTTGTTTTGCTTTGTTGTTATGGCTGCTGAATCAAAACGAGGTGCAGTTTTGATGACAAAACAGAAATGCATCAGGTTGTCCACTTGTTGCTTTAAGTATCATGGACAAAGCTTCAGTTGCCATTCCTGTCCACACCATTTTCTAATGGTAACTAAAATGATTGCTTTTTTATTTTCCCAGTAAAAAGTGAAATTGTTTTCAAAACTAATTAGCACATTGTGTGGTGAGAAAGAATTATACAGCAATTGACATCACAAAACCCCTAGAAGTCCACAAGAGAATGGATTTTGAAACAAATCACCTAAATCTTCATAAGACCTTGAGCCCAAAGAAGCAAAGAAAATTACCACAGAGATTGTGTGAGCTCCTATTAAAATATTGTCATATGTGGGAATATACTGTAATTAAATGAAAAGTAAACAGAATCTTTCTTTGCTTTGCAATGATAATAAATAGCCTGTGGTCACAAAGCTGCACAGTCTAAATCTCCTGTACCTGGAGTTTTCTCCTTCTTAGAAAAAAAGAGGAAGCTCACAGATGCTTCCAACAGCTGCAGGCAAACAAAAAAACAAAACATGTATTTCTTCACCCTGCTAATACAGATCTTATCATTTTGGTTTGGACCAAAGTGAAGCTCTCCAACTTCCCAGGAATTCCACGGAAGCCACTGGGCAAGGAGATGCACTGTTAGATGTGCTTTGGCATTAAATATGCCACAAAAGAAAAAGCTGTATTTTTGATCTTTCAGTGGAAGTTAAATTGAATTTCAGTGTGAAAATCAAGTAAATAAATAAAAATCCCAAATACATTTCCCTTCCTCTCAGTCTTTTGTCCAGCTTTTTTTTTCTTTTTTTTTTTTTTCTTTTTTTTTTCTTTTTTTTTTCTTTTTTTTTTTCACCCTTTTTTTGTGTATGTGGAGCTGCCACTTTTTAATTAGCTTGTTAGACTTCTGGTTCATGAGTAAAATGCTTATTTGATTATTTCCTTTTCTTTTCCTAAGATACTTTAGAAACTTTCTATTCTTCCCAGGTACTATAAGTGTCTCCAGTACAGAAGCATATGCTTGGCTTTCCAGTCACTGTAATTGAAGAGTGCTCCACTTACCCAAATCAGCTTCCCAGAGCCCAACTGAAAATTCAAATACTGCCAAATATTTGGTAAGATCCCATCCAGAAGTGGCTTCATCAAAGCACCCACATTTCACCTTAAAGGAAGAACAGGAGAACACAAATTACTTGGTCAGGGCAGTTCCCTGCTGTGGGATGTCAGGATTTCCCCAGAGGGGTGAAGGTCCAGGTGGACGCTTCTTTGGCTAAGATCTGTTCAGCAGCTGATTTATTTCCCCAGAGTTTGCAAACCTCAAGGATCTCTCTTTAATCCTGATTCTCAGCTGATCCACTGTTTCCCATTCTGAGGGATCCATAGCAAACCAACAGTGAGGTCAGTGCTGGTTGCTGCCTTTCCTTCCTCAGGTCTCAGGAGCATTGGCTCCACAGCATTTTAGCCCAAAAAGTGAAAAATGAGCAGAAACAGTCAGCCATCCAAGAAAACACCAGAGAAACTGTTTAGTGGATGACTTCACATCTGGGATATGGTAGCAAAGGGCATTTCAGAGACTGGAGTGGAGACAGAGCTAGAAGATATTTCTGAGAGATTAACTCGGGAGATGGGCTCCTTACAGGGGAGGTCCAGGTCCAGCCAGGAGCCAGGGTCACAGTCACAGCCCTGCCTGAGCTGGTGTCAGTCTCCTGGACCATGGGCAGGGGTGGGAGCAGCTGGGCAGGGACACAAAGGGCCATTAGTGCCCTCCGGGGCTGCCAGTGTGACCCATCCTGCATTTGAAGGATTACATTTGCAAATGTTAACTCCAGTAGAAAAGCCAACAAAAAATAAACATCAGTTTTATGATCTCAGCAGCTCTCTGGGCTCTCCTTCAACTACATGAACACTTGTTGGGATTAAACTTTTTTCAGTTTGGTTTTTTTTTGGCTTTTTTTTCAAAAATATTGCTAGGCAATTATCTTCAGTACCAGATTAGGTGATCCAGCTAACAGTTCTCAAGTGCTGGAAGCCTTCCTTGCCCTTCATTAACACTCAGTTCACCAACTGACTGAATTATTGCTTGTAAGTACTTTTGGATGAATTCTCTCTTGTGGGGTATTTTGAGCTGTTTGAATCACTGTACATTAATTTCTTGATCTTAAATTGTAAAACATCAGAGAATTGGACCCAGAGAAATGCTTTATTCTACCCTATTTTATACTGTTTGCATAATTTACATGACTTCTTACAACCCCTAGCTGGACTGAAATGCATATTCCAAACTATGTCCCATTATACAGGTAATATTTAGATCAGGCATAATTAGATCCCTGACACCTTTAAAGTTTTCTCTCAGAACTGAAGGTCAAACTGAACTATGCTGATTTTCTTTTCCCCTTTCCTACATCAGGGTTCTTAGCCAAAAACTTCTTCAAGATTTACAAAGATTTGCTGAGAGCTGACAGACCTGTACGAGCCAAGGGTTAGAAGCTGGATTTCATTCTTTACCTCTGACTTTCCAGGCATCCTCAGGCCTCTCTACCATCCCTCAAATCCCTGACTTCATTTACCAGTCACATGGGGTTACATTTGCCATTCATATTCATTTCCCATCATATGGGAAGAAGATATTTAGCAACATTTTGCAAAGACATGGAAATCCTATAGAGCATTTTTCAAACCCAACATGAGATATACAAATGAAACATTATTATTCAGTTCTAATTGTCCTGTTCTTCTGCAGAAAAGAAAGTTGTCAGCTATAGGGACAACTTCAGCACAGTCTGTTTGCTTTTTTCAAGTTGTTCATCAGTGTTCGGATGGAGAAAACTCCTGTCTATTACCGTGGGATTAATATTGTAAGATTTCCTAAAAGAGCTGCACCACAGAAAATTCTCTCTGGCATGAGCAGATAAATTTCATGCATCCAAACAACTCACTTTTTTAAATGCCCTATTTTGAGACTGCCATTGGTGGTATGATCCATGCTAGAGCTTTTGAATTTTTTTGCTCCTGGATTTTCTAGAAGTGGAAATCATTATTTTTTAGAACTAGCAAAAAGAAACAATTCTATTTTTAAACCCTCAAATGACAGAAGATCAATAAGAAATCTGCAGAAGTACAATCTTTCACAATTTTGAAAAAAAAACCCTTTTATAAGAAGGAGTTCAAAGGGCCTCTCCTGAACCAGCTATTAAAACAAACACACTTCAGCTTGGAGATTAAAGTCCATGATGTTTGCCAAGTTTTCCTGGGGTTTATTCTGCAGTTTGCATTGTGCAAGGAGTGATCCTGAGCATTTCCCATTGCAGCAGCCTCCACCAGTGGGAACCAGAGAGGACACAGTCTGTTTAGTCACATCTTCAGAGCAGGAGTCACAACAAGCCTGCAAAATTCCCACTTCACATAGAGGGAGCTGGAGCACTTATAATTCACAATTATTGTGGGCATTTAAGTAGATTTCACAAAAGCTACAGGAGAGTTGTCAATAGGTACCTAAACACCCCCAATATGAGCTCTCTTTCCAAAGCTTACAGGACCCTAATAACTGCCCCACTGCTTTTTATGGCAGTGGTGCCCACTGATTCCCCCAGCTGGGGCCAGACCTTGCAGATCAGAGTTACCACCTCAAACACCACTTTTTGCTCTGTGTAGACACAGCCAGCAGAGCAGACAAGGTGGTCTTGGGCTGAAGGAGGTCTCTGAGCACTGCTAAAGTTAGAAATAGAAAGTTTGGTCCTTGGATGAAGTCACGTAGCAGCCAACCAAAGGGACATGCGTAGCCCAGAGCAGCAGAAAAGAGCTATTAAAAGATAATTGCCTCATTAATTAATTGAAGACTTCTGTAACATATGAAGGCATGAAATTGAAGACTTGAAGGCACCACTGAAGATCTGTAACTGCTGTGGCCTCTCAGCTATGAAAGCAAAGCATTTCATACCCACATGAAGGAGCACCTCCTCCTCCTCCTTGCTGGCTCTGGAATTTCTCCTCTCCCGGGAGGCCCTGCCAGTGCTCACTCCAGGGAGCTCGTGATGAGCTCTGGCAGTTTCAATATTAGTCAAGCAGGATGTTCAAAGCCACATAAGGCATTTACAGGCCCAAATTCCATTAATTGTAGAAGGAACTGAATGCTCCAAAACCTTAGGGACCGTCAAGCACTTTACCCTCATTTTCATGTCTAAGATTTCCTTTAAAGGAAAGCTTTTGGTAAGAGATGCCATGGGGAAAGCACTGATTTGCAGCTCTTGCTGAACTGATTACAAGCAATGAGTTAATGAGTTTTCTTTGTGGTTCCTTAGTCCTGTTTGTAGAGGTGATTTTTTTATCACTTTTAATCTCTGTTGGAGGTGACAGCTGCAGAGTGGGGTGAAGAAAGACGATCTGTGCAAAATGTGCTGGCAGCAGCTAACACATAAAAGTTTAAATCACTTACTTATGACAAGCAGAAGGACTCTGTGGCTAAGGTTTACTGACTCTCTGACACAGCACTTTATCACTCCTGGCCATTCTGTCTCTCTGCTTGCTTCTACCAGGTAAAGTGCTACTAGAAATGAAACAGATGACAGCACAAGCTCACACACATATTTTATTACTGATGGACCCAAGGCACTACCACAACCTTCAGATGTTTATCCTGATGATTCAAGAAACACATTCAAGCCTCAGATTTTATTTCAGCTTGTTCTAAAGATGGGGATTAGCCAGGTAAACATCATTTGCCAGGTCAGTCATAGGAGATTTCACAGGAATTTAGTCAGACTGTGATACTTTTGTCGATCCCATTGCAGATGCAGAGAGATGACTCCTACATAAAGTAGGTCTTTCTGAATTGCTGTGTAGTCTGGCACAGTACAGAGACTCACAGGAGGGCTCCTGTAGTACAGCTCTGCACAAAGAAGTCTGAAGTACAAAGCTCTGTTCAGCAATGCTCTGCCTCCCCTCCAACCCTGTGGTGCCTCTCCAGGGTAATCTTCCCTCTGCCTGCAGGGATAGAGCACACTTTTGGTGCCAGCAATCACAAGAGCTTGCTAAAGGACACAGCTTCTGCAGGATTCTCTTAAGTGGTTTTTAATATTCTACAGGAGACCAAACTTGGGATGTGGTTTGAAGCATTTGTTAACCTTAGCAGATGGGTATTGAAAAGGCAGGAACCTCTTCCTGTCACCTTCCTTATCCAGGTGACAAGAAATCTGCTCTCATGTCTTTCCCCTCAGGGTCATTTCCCTTGCTGCTTTCAGACTGTTTCATATGTGAGCAACACTGAAAGAAAAAAAAAAAAAAAAAAAAAAAAAAAAGTGAAAATCCTTTCTTAAAACATCTAAACAGGGATTTACTACAGAACAAAGTAACAAGAAAACTCCATCTTCCTGCCACACAAGCTCTTTCTCAGGAAAAAGGGTTCAAGGCACCTTCAGTGTCCTGGGTGGTTTTCAGAGTTCTCTACATGAAAAATTACAGTCATTGAACATGTCAGTTCAGTGGTCAAGCCATGAAATAACCCAAGAGCCTAATTCCTGAATGAGTAGGGAGAAAAATCACTTCTAGGCTTTTAGGACAGTATTAAGATCAGCAGGAGGGATGCACTCACAGTGCTGTGGCATCAGGCAGAGATGGAACCCTGCAACCCACACTGACAAATTGCTCTTGGGAAGGAGGGCAGGCAATTCTGCAGCCTGTTAGGACAGAGGGAAATAAAAGGATTGAACAACACCATGTTTCTGAATTTTAACTTTAATTTTTGAAGGAAAACTCCTAATTTCTTCCCCAAATCTGGCAGCAGCTTTATGAAAGCAAAAGTGTAACATAGCCCAAGTTCATGGGGTCAGAGTACACCCTGCCAAGGAAGGATTAGGAGGAACTCTCTGTTCCTGCACACACACACAGACACCACATGCAGGGCACATCCACACTACCCAAATCTCACCATGGAGCAGGAACTGATTCCTGTTATGTTTTCTGTGAGTGCATGTCCCACTGCCTACCACTATCCCTCTCTGTAGTAGAAGTGAGGGATAATATTGACATCTGCTTAAAAATTATCCCACAGCAGGAAAAATTATCCTGACACAGAGTGTGATGCAGTGCCCCCCAACTAAAAAGCAGCATTTGAACAGAATTGACCATCAGAAAAAAAATAACCTTACAACATAATTCGGTATCAGAAACAATAAATAATAAATCTCACGTCTATATAGACCACCAAAAGGCCTAGTCCATGCTAAATATGTCTTTCACATACACTGATGGACACCCCAGCATCTAATCCAAGCCATCAGCTGGAGAGCAGGAATAACAGTTAAAAGAGAGGGAGATACAGCTGTAAAATATCAAGTGGGATATAGAAATAGAGCTCTCCTGCACATATCCTTATGAAAGGAAAGAAATAATCTAGTTAATGTGAATTGGAAACCCTCTGCAAGCTGGTCAGAGGAAATGCCTGTCCGTGCAGGAGCAATTAATGCAAACACTAATGAGCCTTTGAAACTCGTTGATGCTGCACCACTGAGGGATACAGATCACTCAATAAAAGCTATCCTACTCAGGCATGAACTTGGAGATCTGGAAATTCATTTTAAGGTAAGTTATTTTAACTGTGAGGGGTTTTTGACGTATGCCTTAGCCCAGGCCCCAAGCTGCTGTCAGGGGCAGGATGACACAGACATGCTTTTTCACAGCAGGACAAATCCTGCATTTTGACACTCCACAGAAAATAAAGAGTCACGTTAAGGATTGTGGTTATTAACTCTGCAATATCATGGATAATTCACTTTATTTCAGCTCTGCTGAGCAAATGAAAATCCTGGGTTGTCCCCTTCTGGAAACCTAATTCCCTCAAGTACTTTGGAGAGGTACTCTGCTGAATTAAAATCCTCCCCAGGGAGATTGTGTAAGTACAGTAACACTGCTCAAAGATCGCTGCCAGGCTGCCCATGCCATCCAAAATCCTTCTGGAACTATTTAAAACAAGCAGAGTGAAGAGGTTGAAGTGAGGGAAATGTGAGAGTTGTGCAAGTGTGCAAGTATGTGATAACCTTTCTGAGAGAAAAAGAGTGTGGTGATTACCTGAGCCAAGAATCGATTTCTAACACAGCAGAAACAGCAAGCTTGCTTTTTAGTTTGTGATAGGAAGAAACAAAGCTATAAGGAAACTCTGATCACAATTTTATAATAAGTTCTGTAAGAAATTCACTAATAAAAGTGTATTGAAAACACATTATTAAAGTTTTGTGGTAGATTCAAGAGACTGAACCCCAGAGCTGAGAACAATCTAACACATTTTTATGAATTCATAAAATGTTTTACAGGATCTCATGAGCAAAACCCTCCAAATTTGGAGCCTGAAGCAATTTTTTTACAGTTTACATATATAAAAACAGAACCAGAGGTTTTTAATGGCAGTGTTGACACGTTGTTAACTATACGTGATGCTCAAAACATTAAAAAAAAAAAAAAAAAAAAAAAAAAGGAGAAAGAAATGAAAGAATTTCTGGGGTACTCTGAATATGCCTATGTTTTCTGTTATTTTATTGGGAGCCAAACCATTAATTGAAATGAAGACAAATGACAAAAATGACAAGTCGCTGGTGAAACCCTCCTTCATGTCACTGGAAGTTTAGAGTGCTCTTCACAAACCCCTTTGGATGAGGACAGAGTTATAACCTGACTGAGCTGCTCCCAGCACTCTGTTGTTACCATTTATTTCTTTGCAGTGTACTGACATACTCCTTTTTTCCCTGACTGGATAGGCAAGAGAGTGGTGTTTATTAGATGTTATTTATTTCAGCATTTTATTGTGACATTTCTTTAAAAAGTAAAAATTTTAAAAAATGCAAAAGCCAAAAAAAGGCATACAGATTCTATAGAGGAGGAAGGCAGAGAAATCTACCTAATGATTAATTTTATTTTCATTTGTTTAGTCAAGTTTTTTCAGTTTTCCTTTACAAATATTATGTCTAGGAAAACAACTGCTGTAAAATTAAATACATTGAAGTGGTTCTATCCTCTTGTTTCAGAGGGACAATCATGATTGGGTTATCGTGCTGAGAAGACAGAAAATTGATTGAACTGGGACCATTTAAATAATAATTAAAAAAAATCAGTTTCACCTCCTTCCTCCTGCATCAGTCTTTATGTATTGTTCCTTGCAGGAGCTAATAGCAGATTCATTGCAGCCCTGCTGTAACTGATTGCTGTAACTTTGCATATTTTCCTGATGTGTATGAAGAAGTAGCACTGAGGCTCTCAGGATTTACAGATCTATGCCTTGAATTACTTCTCATTTCCATTCAAAGTCCATGCAATTCTTTACAAGGGCTCTTCAAAGGAAGTTCTGCAGGAAACAAAGCCAGAAAATTCACAGTAGATTAAAACTCAACAGAGGTGAATTCATATGTGGTGAAGAAGGGAAATACAATAAGAAAACTGCTTTCACTTTTACATTTTCAAAAATGCAGAGCAATCCTGACCTTACAGTCATCATTATTCTCACAACAACACAAAACCAAGTGTCTCAAAGGCTGCCCATGTCTCTTAATTTGTCTGAGGATGGCCTGGAGATCTAAAACAGAGATTCCACAGGTCCATTCCAGTTCCCAACAGGAGCAAAATAATGGAAACATTTAGGGTGAGAGGGACCACTGGAGGTCAGGTGGTCCAACACCCCCCACCTGCCTTGAGAGAGGGCCAGCTTAGGGCAGGCTGCTCAGACCTTGCCCAGTCTGGTGTTTGACCCCTCCATAGGCAGAGATTCACCAGCCTCTCCGTGCCCTTGCTGCAGGATTTCACTGCCCTCACTGGGGATGTTTTCCCTGGTATCTGATAGGAATTTCCCTTGCTGCAGCTTGTGTCTGTTGCCTCTGTACTCACTAATATTTTAGAACATTTCAAGGTTGTCTTGGTGTATCTGGTACACCACATAAAAAATTCCCTGGATTTTCCAATACAATATTTCACTCTGTACTTTATTTTCATCCTGATCTGTTGTTGTCTTCTTAGAAACCATTTCTTTATTAAACCATTTCTCAGGCATTTGAGAAAGAAAGTGAAAATAATTGCAGTAGAATAATAGAAATTCGAGTAAATATCTGATGTCTCTCTGAATTCATTAAGTGCCAGTCTGTGCTGTGAGTTAAATGTTTTAACCACTCAGAGTTCAAACCTGAGTTCTTCAGCTGGCTTTGGTAAGTGATTTATCTAACACATGGTACCTAATTGGCCTGCAGTTTGCTCTTAGCTCATCTCTTTGGGTGAGCCTCTGTGATTCTGAGGAATAATCTTGAAATTTCCTCCCAAAGAAGCAGCATCCCCTGCATACTGATGCCACTGCATTGGCAGTGCTTTAAACCCCTCCATTCTGCTGTCTGAGGAGGTTCACACATCATGCCTGGCCTCACCATCCTGCTCCCAGCTTCACACTGCTCCATGGAGTTCCCTTAACTCCTGCACCACCCCAGCATCTCCACCTTCCTGGACCAGCCCTCTCTTCCAGCAGCTCCTAGTGTCAGCCATCAATATCATCCTAGGAGAGAGAGAAGGGATGAGGATTTTATGAGCATTTTACTTTTGGGTTCCTTCCTTACCCTTAGATGAAGTTTATCCAGGAAGACAAGGCAAGAGGAGAGACAGAAGAAGAGAGAGGAGGACGAGAGGTCTTCTTGTAGCCCTTCATGCCCCAACACTACATTTTGCAAGGGTGGAAAGATATAGTCCGATTGCCTCATTTTTTTCTCCTACTCAGAAGTTTCAAGTGTATGTTAGGTTGTTATTCACTGAACTGGTGCCAGTTAATGGTGTCTCAAATTGTTAAGCAGTTTCTGAATCCTCTCTTCTGATGGATGAGGCAATTCTGTCTTTACGTAATTCAGAGGAGCCACATGAGACTTAATTAATATTTATAAAGCATTCAGGATGCTCAGTTGAAAAGGGTGATGATATAAAAGCTCTATAAAAACACTCACAATTTTTCAAATTCTCTGATATTGCAGGTCAAATTAAAGACTCATTTTTCCCCTTCATTTTCCAGCAGCAATTGTGTCCCCTATGGGTTGTGTGGATACAGTCAATGCCCAGAAGCCAGTACCACAGGGAATTTAAAGAGTGGATAACCTATTTATACTTGTAAAGGATAGTAGGCAAAAACAATGAAGTGTTGTTTCCTGTGAATCTGTGCTCTGTCTCCTCTAACCACCACCTCACCAGACATCTTCCCACAGCCCTTTGATGTCTGCCACAGGCACAGGGAGGTGCAGGCAGGAGCTGACCCAAGGGCAGTGAGGGGCTGGGCAGCGTGGGCAGTTCAGGCACTGAGTGCTGCACAGAGAGGGTGGCCCAGCTGAACTGCATCGTGATGGCCAGAGCATCTCAGAACATCTGCAATCACCCTGGCCTCTGCAAGCTGGTTGAGAACTGTCTGGAAAAGAAGACAGACATCCCAGCTGTCTGAAGAACCTCATTTTTTAAAATTGCCAAGCACAGCCACGAGCAGATCAGACCAGACTGAGGCTCTTGAGGCCTCTCAATGATGTCAGGCTTCTACCTCTGCCTCACTTGCAAACAGCTCTTGGTGCTGGCACAGGAATAAAGCATGGTTTAACTGAGGCTGGAGCAGAGTGGAAACAGTCCCACCCTGCTGCAGGGCACCACCAAAGAGATGCAGTGGGGATCACAGTGACAACAGCAAAGGCACTGGACTGGAAGAGATGTGTTACAGCTGGCAAACACAAGCACCAGTCAGAGAACATCCCAGCCCACAGGGAAACGTGTTTATTTTTCAGGTCGCATCTACCACGCAGAGGAAAATTATAGAGGAAGAGAATGTGTTGTGTGTGTGTTTGCATCTCCACTCAGCTGTGCTGAAAAAGGGCAATCATCAGGCCCATGGATTTGTCTAATGAGGGGTGATTTAATGCCCCTCAGGAAAGGCTTCCCGAGGCTCCTCAGAGCTCTTTGGGTTGTGGCTGCCTGTCCCCAGAGCCACCTGCTGTTGCTTGATCCAAGTGCTGCTCCCACCCCTCATGAGGAGACAAGGGGTGGCATGAGCTGCTTCTAAGACAGAAAGGTGGAAGTTGGTTTATTTCTTGACATACAATGCCTACAGCTGCTTCCTGCAGACATTGGAATGATCTTGTCCCTGCTCTGCCCCAAGTCAAGGGATCACAGGACCAAGCTCCCAAACCATGGTGCCTCAGCAGCACACTCTGATCGAAGTGTGGGACACATGTGGGCCCATCTTTCCTTCCCTGGTGCCAGCTCCAGCATGCCTCTGCCCCAGAAACATGCTGGCAGTGCCCAGTGGTGCTTTGCAGGGAGCTGAGCTGGGGCTTTGACGTGCCTGAAAAACAATCCATAAGAAAAAGGGATGGAGGAGGTGAACGTGCAAAATTTCATTCAGCTATGCTCCCAGTGAAGCCTCAAGCCATCTGCCTAGGAACAGGGGACAGAGCATTAGGGAGGAACTGTGTGGGGAGAGGGAAGGGGAGAGAGCAGGATTTGTTGGGATCAACAGTCTTGTCAAGACATGCACATAAGTGACATCTCCTGAGATGAACAAAGCCACCTGCACACCAGGACAAAGATGTTCAGCAGAGCCCCAGCTGTCTCCCAGTCCAGCCCCATGCCCGTGAGCTGTGCAGCAGTGAACAGGACTGTCCCCCCTACCTGAAGGATTTCTTAAACTCAGTGGACTCCTTAGTTCTTATTGAGAGCAGGTTCAGATCTGCCTTGCAGTGTAGGGGCCATCAGGAGGGGTTTTTAAGTAAAAAACCTCTGTGTTGATGAATTAGCATGCTCACAGGTGTTTTAATGACTTCTTTCTGGGATACTTGAGATCAAGAAGGTTATCTTCACAAGGAAAAGCCTGCAGAATACTTTAAAATTAAATTAGTGCTTGTAATGCTTTGCAGAATATTTATGAAGATGATGTGATACTGTGATAACACCTTGTACCCATACTCAGACAAAGTCTTTGAGTTGCCCTGCAGCATCAGAGGAAGGTTTATATCTAAAGGGGGATAAGCTGAGCTGGCAGCCCTGCCAGTCCCCCTCCTTTCCACCTGCCTTGCACAAGATCCAGTTCTCTGCCTCCCACAGCTGTAAGGGGCATTGATTTACACGGTGCAAGGGGAGGGGTCTGATGCAGATCTTCAACCCGGAGCTCTGGTCTAGCATTTGGGACACTTCCAAACTTGAGCCATGCTCGGGTCTGGTCTTGGAGTGATGGTTTCATTTATTTAAAATGCCTGTCTGCACCAGAGAGGGCAGGAAGATGGGTCAAGAGCTTCTCTCCTAATGCATATTTTCACTTAAAGACGAGTAAACCCCTCATGGTCTTTCAAGGGGGTGTTTGTGTCAGGTGTCAAACACAGCCCGACTCCTGAAACTATAAAAATCAATCACAGCAACAGATAAAACCAACTCCAAATGAAATGCTCCCTCTGTCTAGCAAATACTGCAGCTGGCTGCCACGGAAATGATGTTTTGTTTCTAAGGGACAGTGCGGGGAGTGAGGTTTGGGCATGGTGGTGCCCGGGTCTCTCAGAGGGAACTGCAGCTGAAGGTGAAGCTCCACCACCATCTGCTGGACACACTGGGGATGGAGCTGGGCTCATCTGTGTTTTGCTATGAGCAAAATGAGAGCACTCCTCTAAAGAAAGTAAGTTTAAAATGCAAAGACCTTAATCCCGTTTTACATCCATCAGGAATTTCTCTACCCATGGACAGAAGTGGCAACTACGTATCTCCTTTGGAAAGTCCGGGCTTATTTAATTTTAATGGTCGCTGTCACAGATCTGAGGCACAATTTGTAAAAATACAGCCTGAATATTAAAGCAGTCAAACAGTGGGGAAAGAGTGTTTTCTTAGGCAAATTAAAGAGAATCCCTTCATGTTGTTTACACAGCAGTGAGCATCCAGACTCTGGATTAACCCTTGTGTGAGAATGAGTTGGGAGAAAGAAATCAGTGTACCAGGGAGGACAGAGGACATTGCTGTGGTCACACAGCAGCAACAAGGAGAACTGAAGAAAGAGAGAGACTATTGAAGAAGAAAATCACCCTGAGTTAGTTAGTTGGACCAGGAGTCTCACTGTGTGCCAGTTATCTTCAGGATGTCCTGTGTACCCAAAATTTCCTGCACAAGCCCACCTTCCAGCCTAGCTGAACCTGCAGCCCAGCATGGCACACCAGGCTACTGCAGCAGCAACGTCTCAGGCCTGCTGCATCACTTAGATCTGATTCTTTAATAGATGAAGAATTGAGGCTTTAATAAGAGATAAGGGAGCTTTGGACCGCTGTGCTCAGACTAATCTTTTAATGGTTGAAAGTGATAGAAAAGCTGCTCCAATTCCTTATCTAGCATTTTCCTTTGAATTATTAATAACCAATTTGTACTTAATTTACTTAGTTCAGAAAATTAACTACACGTGTCACTGATTCCAACATTTTTCATTTTTACTGCCTTCTGTGTTGACAAAAGGATAACTTCATATAAATCAATTAAAAGACAAAAACACACACACCCAACCTCCTGCCCTGGTTTGCTCTCCCAGATCTCAGGAGTATATCCAGAAATACCAGCTTCTAATATTTCTGTGCTTCTTTGCTTCAGACTTCTGTAAACTACAGCTTGGGTTAATGATTACAGCTGGTAAAGGGATGGAATTCTCCTAATAGCTAAACCAGTTTTCCTAGACTCTTGGACAAGAAGAAACATTTTGGGGTAAAAGGGACAGAATCTGTGGGTTTGAGGGAAGAATGCAGGAGTTTTAAAGCCCAGTACCAGAATTAACTCACATCATATCTAACTACTACAAAAATGTAAATACAAAATGTGTATAAACTTCCTCATCTCCTAGAAAAGGGAACATTCATTTTATTACACACAGTGATTTCTTTTAGGGGATTAAAAAACATTTTTTCAAGGATAAACTAAGGAAACTGGAGACTATAAATGGCCAGTGAGACAAAGGGAGAGATTTGCAGGCAAAGGTTTTGAACTATGAAAATTAGTTTAATGAAGGGGAAATATAAACACAGAAAAAGGCTTTTACTGCCTTCTGACAGGTAGTAGTTTAATTGGCTTTCTCCATCCTGCAGAGATAAGAGGAAGTATGATTTAAAGAGAGCTGAACACCATGGTTAAAATTAGGCTTCAGCTAAATTTAAAAACCTCCCGTACATTAACACAGCCATAAGGTGAGCCCTTGAAACTTTCCACAGATATGCAAAATGTTTAACTGGGAACACAAACCTTAGCCCTTCCTCAGCCTCATCTGAAGAGGGACAGCAAATCAAAGGTGTGACACTGGTTTTACAGACAGGCCACAGGGAGCAGTTAACAAACCATCCCAGGTACCAAAGACACAGCAGCCCACACCCAGCACAGAGCCCTCTCAAAGAGGCTGCTTACGTACTTCTGGGGGCATCCTGGAAACTCTTCCAATGAAAATGCATTAAAAGAGTGCAACTGTAAATTCTGTGGCATTTACAAAAGTTGGTTTTTTTGTGTAGATACAATCACTGGAGTCTGAACTCCTGAGATAATGCAATAGCCAAGCCAGCAGTAAACCCAAAGCTCAGGAAATATCACCAGGTTTTCAGTATTTCCAAAGCTGTGCCAGAGGTAAACTGTAAACTGTTTAAAGATTTCAGGGTTAATTTGTAATTTATTATTATTATCTGCCAGGAACACTCTGGAAGATGAAAATGCCAGGGGCAGGATTCCTCACCCCTTTTCCAGTCACCAGAGATTTTACTACTGGCAGAGGTAGGAGACTTCTACAGCTCTCTTAGTGAAAAGGCTCACACAGCACAGTAAGACAATCTGATATCTGATTTCTTCCCCAGTCCTTTCCTGCTCCCTGCTGGCACTCCATCTGCTTTTTGACCAGCAGAAACACTAAGAAAATATTTTTACAGAACAACCTTAATAAAACCCTCATACATTTTACTCCTCAACAAATACAGGGACAAGTATAATTCTTACTACAGCTGCTCCTGATCTCAAACATAAATAATCAGCCAGACCACCAGCCAAAGCAGCCAGACCAAGTGTACAAACCCATTTCTACTTTGCCAAGGAAAGATGCCCAGACCAGGAAGGCAGAGTTTCACTTGTGTGTTCTGCCCACCACCACACAGCAAGGTCCAACCAACAGGGACAGGGAACCAGTGTTTCCCAGGAAAAGGAAACATCAGCCCTCCCAGGCCATCTATCTCAGTACTTCACTTTGCTCACAGTAAAAAAATGTTTACATTATCAACCCCTGCTCTTTTCAGTGCAGCTGAAGACTAAATTCACTACTTTTATCTAATCTGGGTACTCCCATATTCAGGGGATAATCCAGATTCCTTTTTTCTCCTTACACAGGGCTGAGGGGAAGACTTTTTTTCCCCTTCCATCGTGTCTGCATCCCTCAAACAGAACATGGTATCCCAGCTGAGACCTTATGACTGCAAAGTTTTGCCCTGTGTTTATCATTCATGTGCAGGAGGTAAGGGTATCATCACATGACACCTGCCCTTCCATGGCAGCAGGACCCTTCTAAGTCACATTCTGCTTGTGGTCTGCCAGTAAATTGGAGCTTTCTCCAAAGAATTGCTGCACAGCTGGTTTATTTCCTCTCCTTTGCCTGTACATCAGTTGGTCTTCTCTCAGATGTAATGCACTGTACTGCCCTGGTTGGAATGGCTTTCCTGTTTTTGCCTTTCAGATCTTTATGAAATGTATCATTACCCCTGGGATCATGATATCCTCCACTGGACTACCTGGCTGTCCCAGATCTTGTTACCTACAAAAGTAAAGAGCAAATTCTCTTCCATTCCCAAGGTCACTAATGAAGATACTGAACAGACAAGACTTAGAACTGACCTAAAATAGTGTCCACTCCTAACAGTAATCCTTCACCTCCAAAATTCTTTCATTCTGGCTGTGACTTGTGTTTCAAGGAGAGGAAAAAATCCACTTCATACCTTCATACCTGAACATATGCAGTTCCTCAAATTACTTCCTAAAGAAAATAGAAAACAGCATCAGAAGTGACGTGTGGCCATGCATGGGTTCAGTGAATCTTTGAGCCTAATTTACATCATCTGTTCTCCATATCTGGGTTTCCTCACCTCTCAGGGACTGTCACTCTGGAAAAAACATTTGAGATCATGACATTGCAAACACTATCAGTTTAACAACCAACATTATTACTGAGCTGGAGAACAACCTTTTCACACAAATTACTCATAGCAATTATGTGTCTTTTCCTGAAATTTTGACTGTGTAATTACCTGCACAGATTTGTGTAACTAATAGTTACTCGGCAATTAATTAGCTTTTGTTTCTCTACCTACCAATGCTTTATGACAGAGGAAAGCTGAAAATCTTTTTGGGCTTTATGGTCTTTCAGGCCTGAACTCTGGCACAACACACAGTGATGAACATTTCCTACATGTTTCTTCAGAAAAGACAGCACGTTCCTTATTCTAAAGATAGCATCAACTATGATACTTTGGATAATTACATTAACAGGTTGGCCAACTTACAGAAGAATAAATAAGGACAATAGATCTCAGCCAGCACTGCAAAACACAAGGAACATCTATAAATAAAGACTGAAAAGAAAATGTTTCAAGCAGCAACTCAGATCAATGTGGATCTTACCTTGAAAACACAGGGCTACTGGAAACATGATGTACCATAAGAGAACAAAGCAGAGAGCTCAAATGATCCTTCTAAATAAGCCTGACAAGCCTTTATTATATAAAAACTGAATTAAGCAAAAACTAGAGATAAGTGTTTATCTGACATTTGGGATTTCAAAAGACTGAGAAATAGGAAGACACTTACAGAAAAAACATGTAAGGTCATCACCAACAAGAATTGGGTTTAATTCAAGCTACTGACTATAATTGAATTCTATGTCTCCTGCTTCAGCCTAGAGTTGTCAATTAATTGAGCCTTGCTTGCATGTGAACATTGCTAGAGGCCTCTTACAGAATCAGCTGATTATAACTTTTTTCTCATGAAGAGTGAAGCAGCAACCCTCCTCAATTTAGGTAATGATCATCTATGCAGGTTTTATTATATTAAAGCCCCATTCCAATTAATTCACATTTGCCAGATGCTGTCACAGTTGCTGACAGGTGTTTATTACACACAGGTCAGCTTGGAATCACCATAAGAAGGGAAGTCTAGCATCAGAGCCATCCCAGGCTCCTGAAATGGCACCCAAACACCCCCACGAGGAGAGAAGAACTGCAAAAGAACTCCATGTACAAGAATCTTGTGGGCATGGGGGAACAGAGAGGCAAAACGGCACCTCCACTTTGCAACAAAACAGTGGCTCAAGAGTTGGGATGTCACCTCAACCTGCTTTTTAAGTGTCTCTGCTCACACACTGGTGATACATCTACAAGAGATTTTAATGGCTTAATTTCAGGAACTACCTGCAGTGGGACAAAGTTATTGAATGAACTATCTCAGCGAGTTATTTTAAAAGAACACAACAACAACAACAAAAGAATCGAAAGAACACTGGAAGAGCTTGTTAAATGTCATATTAGCAAACAGTTTAATTTATTAAAATGACTCCAGTACACCTCTGTGCTTCAACAACAGACACACATTACACATAACAGGTAAAACACAACAACATCCTCCAGTCAGCAGTTCCCCAGAAAGGCAAAAACAACAGCATCTTGCATCACCTCCCACCCAGCTCAACCTTCTTCCACGTGGTGCTTGGGGAGGGGGGCACTTCTCTGAGGAGCAGGCAGGCAGCTGAATGAATGCAAGTGTGTGTCTATGCTCCCTGATGGGAGGTGGTGAGCGCAGCCCTGCGCTGCACAGAGCCCGGCGTGCGGAGCGCACGGCGCCTCCAGCGCTCCGCAGGCGGGACAGCCACGGGCTGTGCCTGGGGAGGTGAAGCTTCTCACACCGTGAAAGACACTGGCCCAAAAGGATTTGCACACCTGAGTATTATGCTCATAAGAATTACGAGACTCGTGTAAGTCTTTTTATAAAGTCTTAAAATACAGCTGTGGTAATTCAGGGCCAGTCCTTTCTCTTTTAATGGTTAACTTTACTGAAATCGACTCGACCTGGGATTCTAACAGCAAAGCAGACATGAAGAGTTAATAAAATCAGAAGACACTGAAGGTGAAAATACAGTGCAAGTGTTGGTTTTAGTCTTTTTGACTGTTACAGCCTGATAATTTTACATTCTGTGCTTTAATTTCAGGGAGAAGCATAGATGTTGTGTGTCAGAACATACACACTAGCCTATATACATGTATACATACACACTCACTGCAGAATGCAAGGGCTTCCAGTAGCATATGATTCATAGTACCAATCTATCACATGCAGTTTGTGTTTTTTCCATACAAAACCAAAACAGTTTTAGAGGTGCCCCTCCCCCTGCATACATAAGTATCCATTAATGTGTATTCACATGCATTATTACCCACTCATTGATTTATGTTAACCAGATTTATTTTTTAAAAAAAATTTTTTAGTGTAAGCCATAAATTATTTTAGTTGCAATACCTAGCCAGAACACTCCAGTGACCATAGTACTCCTGGGTTTTATAGTATCTCCATTGGCAAAACATTCTTAATAAAATTACTCAAGTTTTGTTTGCTTCATATTGCTTCATTTTAATTTTTTTTTTAATGTACAATCTTTGCTGTTAGTACACTTCAGTTTTGCTGAAGTGCAGTAAACTATGAGAGCTCATTATTCAGAAGCACCTAGACTTTTTTTGATATTAAATGGAAGCCATCAGCAACAAACATTGTATGGAGAACTCATCAGGTGAATGAACAGTGCACATCAGTCAGTATGAGATGAAACTGTTTTCTAAACAGCTGGTAGCCTTCACAAAACAAATTATGTGTGATGAAGTCAGTCCTGCTGAGACAGCAGAAGGACACAAGAACACAATCGACTCAAGGGTCAGTGTTTATCCATATTAATGTAGCTTTGGTTCAGAAACTCTTTAAGTGTTGCAGAGCACCTGGTTTAGTGACAAAACACATGCATCTCACAGTGCTAACAGTATAATGCTAATAAACTATAAACTGCAGCTTTCAAATATTAATAGCATTTAATAAAAAAATTTACAGAAATATTCTTGTTGACAAATGTGCAGTACAAATGCAAGCTCCTTGGCCACAAACTCTAATTGTGTGCATCAGTTTTGTGCTGGCATAACAGTGCAAGTGCTGGGATTCAAGTATGCTTTTCCATGTTTGTGTTAAGCAACAGAGATTACATGATGACATTTGGGGGATTTTCTGCTCACAAGGCCAGGATGTGAGAATCAAGCAAAGCAATGCAGCAAAGGAAATGCTTAATTTCCCTCATCTAGAAGGCATAAAGGAGGGAAAACACATTTCATAAGCAAACCAGCTTCACATACCACCAAGTTATTGCTTCAGCTATATCAGCTGTACTAAAATACAGGACTACAGGTTGCAATCTAATCTGCCCTCACATGAAGAGAAGATGAAATCTACAGTGCAAGTCCTCCATGAAAAAGGATCAAATTGCAACACCAGAGCCCTGTTTCATAGGACAGGATTTACTCATCATTCAGTTTTGCCTATGAATTATTTTTTTTTTGTAAGTCAGTTAGACCACAGTCAAAAGTACATTGTTTATATTTCTGTGTTTTCAGAGGTACTACTTCATGTCAATTTAGGTCTGCTCAACACAGAATATAATACGAACACTTGTTTCCAAAGAACTGACAAAATTATTGCTGAATTTTTTTAGGGCCAAAATTAAAACTTACTTCACCAAATCAAGTCTTTACTCCACTTAAAAAATCTGACATCCTATTAATTAAAAAACAAAACAAAACCAAAAAACCCCTCCCCAAACTTATCAGGTTTTTTTTTTTCAATTAAATAATAATCTAAGATTTTACAAGGTATTCACATTCAGGCAACTGTCTCCTGACTCATCTGGCTGAATGACAGATGCCATAATAAAAACAAGAACACTACTCTCACATTCTTCCTGACAGCAGTGATTAGTGCAATTTACCACTGCACTACAGTTTTAATAGTGCGAGGTGTGCCTGCTGACATTTCTCACAATCAGTTGCTACATGATCATTATTCTCAGATGTCTGTGCCTGTAATTTTTATTAAAATTTTGGCATTTATGTTAACACTTATGAAAAACTATGGCTTTATCCATGAAGTATGTAGCCTACCTAAGCAAAAATTTTAAACCATTTATTTAGAACAATAAAACTGAATTGGAATGAAAATTACTTGGTTAAGCCATAAGCTGTGTTGCCACTAAACTCAAGATCTCAGGGTTAGCTACAGAACACCAATACTGTACTTGTGCATCTGTTACAGTCTTTAAAAGTTCATTTAAAATGTAACACTGATAAAACTTTTTTTACCTCTAATTCTAATAATTTAACCTTGTTTTTTGCAACATGTTTGATTACTTGTATCGAAAGTGTCATCTGAGTATCGCTGTATTACAACAGGACTGGGACTGTAAGAAACCCATAAATGCACACGTAAGAAGGCACTTGTCTTCCAGTAGTTCAAGTCAGAGAAGGCCTTACCCAGACAGTGGCACCTTACACTTCGAAGGATTAGCAAATGTCCCCAGGCTTTGCCACAGTCTCAAAACCTGCCCTCATGTCCCTGGACAAAGGTGCTGTGTGTGGTCTATAACACCATGAAGCTCATGACGAATTCCAGTAGTTTCTGCCTGTTGCTCTGAGGTAGGAAGGTAGTGCCGAGTTCCAAAATGACATCTTTCCTCTGCTGAGTCTGCTTGAAAACCTGAAGCACAGCATGAACACATTTCAGCATCACCATGTTAAAGGAATCTCCTTTCTTCTGAGATTAAAATGTTATGGTCTATACTAAGCTTTCCCTCATTTACAAGACTCTTTTATTTACATTTCTTGAAGGCTTAGATGGCAATGCCTTCAGGTATTATTAGAATTCACTCAATGTTGAAGCCCTTCAGGGGTTATAGAAGAAAAGAAATTGAAAAATCAGTACAGTACATGATGAACAGACAAATCATAACAGTGAGGGACAAAACAAGCAATCAAAGGCATCCAATTGAAAGTGTAAGCACTTTAAAAACAAGAATTCAGATGCTAGGCTATAAAAGATGCTCAGCAAACATTACCCAGTGCCACTTTTCATCCTAGTTTATCCTGCTGTTGGAAAACAACGGACTCAATATGTGCTCTCCTCACAGCTATTCAGAGTCTACAGGAAGATACCTTTACTAGACCAACTATTGTTGGATTATTCAATATATCAGAAGTTAAAGGCAAAGACTTCAAAACCCATACCCAGCAACGTTTTACCTAAATGTCAATACTTCCAAAATTATAATGCTGTATCTTATCTGGCATTCAGGAAGCCATGCCAGTCTGATGAAAGAAAAACACTTCACTTGCAAAATCTAGATGGGTGATTTATAATTTAAAATACTAGTGGTAAAGTACAAAATCGAATGTTTATCTTAAAGAACACCTGTATCCTCAGGGTGAACACTGAAGGTGTATAAGGATTGTTTTTCTGGAGCATCAATCACGGCTAAGCCAAAATTCAGTAAATAATGCTTTTCTCAAGATTTAAATGACTTCAAAATTAAATTTAGCTGTTACTGAGCACAGAACATGCTCTCAGCCTTTCAACAGAACAGAGGAACTTCATTGTTCCTGTGAATAAAAATGTCTAGTCATCCAGCCATCCAGACAGGCCTTCCCAGTGGCAAGAAGTGCTGTGTTCTGCAGCTTGTCCTCTCTGTTACAGCCCTCAGCCTGAAGGAAAACAAAATGCTCCAAACCCACAATACATTTCCACAAATACATTCACTGATTTTAAACTGACACTGAACAAGATTCCTTAAAATGTCCAAATTGTGCTCATTATTGACATGAAACTTGACAGTCACCAGCTCTGAGCACCAAACACTTACTCCAATTTCCTTGAAGACTTTCACTGCATTCTTCACGTGACTGTAGGTAGCGCTCTCAGCTGCAAGAGAGAAAACCCACAGATAAACAAACTGAAGTTCAATTCGGGCTACCTTGTGCTAGAAAGAACAGAATTAATCAAACCCAGTTCCAAAACTAGTTTAACATACCATACACAGCAACATTCTTCTCTGTCCTGCTTATTAAGTGCCTGTGTAGCTTCTGAATATATTCAGACTCTAAAACAGGACCACTAAAATTGTGCACGAAGATGACAGCAGAGCTGTATGCCTCCAGTAACGGTCCCAGTAACCTCTGCAGGAAAGTGATGTACTGCTGGTGCTCTTGAGACTGGCTCACCTAAGAAAAGGCAACAAAAGGTTCAGTGACAGAGACCAGTGGAAACCTGAAATGAAATGACCTGCAAGGCACAAGGTGGTGAAACAGCAACAAAAATAAAAACAAAAGCACAAACACTTGTACAAAAACAAGTGTGGGGGCACAGCACAATATGGGACCACAGCAAAAAAAGAGGTTTATCCCAAGGGACAAAACAGGAACTGAAGAACAGACCAATGCTATTTTTTCCTCCTCCAGAGTATTACTATCTTCCCAAGATAAAATTAAAATCATCATGCTGTTATGCAGCCAACAGAAGGGCTTCCCTACACTCACAGAGACGGACAAAAGTTTTCAAGTGTTAACAAGATATCCTAAGGAGTGTTTGTGTCAGCTCCGAGAAAACTAGTAATATATCTAAAATCAACATAAGCAATCAGTGAAGTGAAATATAGGCTGAATATAAATACCAGCTAGATGTATCCTTTTTAGACTGCATGCAAAGAATAAAACCAAGACACTTGAGTCTTTATCAGTTTTCAGGACTCTAACCATTGCTCCTCCACCTCCCTGTAAAGATTGTGTTTCTTCAGCTATTTTCCTCATGGGAAGGAGACAAATGGACTGTACAAAAATACTAACATTGCAAACCAACAAAACCCACCCCCCTAAAAAATTATCAGTACCGGTCCTGAATAAGCAAAGTAATTTATATCTCACAAGAGGGTTCAGCATCAGTAGCCTAAGGAAAATATTACCTTCAGGTAGCAATCTCTCTGCTCCTCTCCAAAATCACTGTCTTCATCTTCCTCATCACTTCTCCAAGATAATGGCTCAGGGAGTTTTTTATTCCACTGCTGTTCTGTAAGACTGGGGCTAACATCCTCCTGATCATCCTGCTTAAATTTCAAAAACAAGGTGGTAAATAGGTAAAACTCCAAATGCAGGAAAGCAATAGGTTTATTTTACAATCTCATCTGACTTAATCACTGCATTTTTAAACCAGTATTTAATGGGAGCAACTGAGACTCAATTATAGGCAACATTGAGAAAAAGAGAGAGAGAAGAGAAATTTGGTGAAAAAGACTGGTTTTTTTCCTTGCTTTCTCCTGGGTGCTAAGGTTTGTTTACTGTGCACAAAAAGAAGTTTATGAAGCAAAGATATGCTGAATCAGCTGCCTCTACTCCTAAGGCTTTCTGTGCACCTCTGGCAAAGTGCACCACACAGCGACTCTCCAATGGCCCTGAAACTGCAAGCTGAGGAGTTTTACAGTAATTCTGAGATCAATGGATAGGAATTAAAGAGTGACAAAAGGTCTAGACTCCTGACTCCTATAGAGTAGAAAGTAGAAACCCATTTAGCTATGCTACATTTGAAAGGGCTCCAATAAAATAAATCCCAAGTTTCAAGACAGTACAAAAATAGGTGTCTTCCTTTGGAGCCTTGCTGGTAAAATGAAATTACACAGAGAGTCATGAAGCATCACAGGCTGACTGTACCCAAGTGTCTGACATTTATGAACAAAGGGATGAAGCAGGCTCAGTCCTGGGCACATTGTTACAAGCTTTCTGTAACAATATATACTTAGAATAAGTCTCACAGCTAAGGAGCATAAACCACCTATAGTTCAGTACACTACTTGCACAGTATCCCTGCCACTTTACCTCAGCCACCAGGAGAATGCCATACTGGATCAGCCTTTCCACAGACTCATGGCAAACTTGATAGATCATCTGGCAAGGCTGCACAACATAAAAGGAATGCAATGAAAAAGTCACATCCATTACACCCATTATTACAGTAACATCATTCCCTGCTCAGTATGAATGTCTTAGATACAGCAGTATTATTTCTTTTATGCAAGCTGTTAAACTTTTATCAGCATAATCCCAATGCACCACTCTTGTGTTTATCCTGGCAGACATTAAAAAAAATTATAGTGAAATAGGGTATTTAGAACACGTCCAAGATTTTTCCAAAATGCATTATCACTGGTAGAAAGCCACATTAAATATTCTCCCTTTTTAATAGCCTCTAACCAAATTTTAGTTTGTTAACAATTCTGGAATAAAATCAGCATAAAATTAAAATCATTGAAAGTCGTAGGAATGATCTATTTGGAATTTAAAGGAAACTACAATTTTAAGAAATTCTCTAACATGTTTTGAAACTGAATTAAAAAACCCAACCTCTTTTACATTATTCATAATCATCTAGGAAATATCTTTGTAGTTAAAAATAATAATCAATTATTAACTCTGAAAGCAGAAGAACTCTTTAGCTCTTACTAAAGAACTCCAGCATATGAGCTAACATTACTACCCAAAAAAAAATACTAGATTTGGCTAAGGCTTCTGTAAAAATACACAGGTCAAATATGAGTACAATTATAAGAACAATTCAAGAATCTCTAGAATTTTAAGTAACTGCTACACATAAGAAAAAATAACATCTAGCACTTAAAACTGAAAGTATGCAGTGTCTGAAAAGTGAGATAACATCAGCTCTCGTCAGGGTTTTGTAACAACAAAAACTGAAGTCAGGCCATGTTTAAAATTGCCACTAAGCACTAGGTGTGGCACAACATGAGTACTGCACTCCTGTGCAAATAAGGGGTATCTTCAGAATATGGAACCTTACTTCCCAACATAATTTCAATCACCTGTGCAAATTCACAGGAGCTCACAAAGACTTTTGTTTCTTTAGGTAAAAAAAAATAAATAAATAGTTTGGGCAGAATGCAAACACAGCTGTGATGATCTAATGACAAGAATGACGAAGTATATTAGAGAAGCTGCTCTCTCAGCTGCCCACAACTCAAGGTGGGCTTCTTAATGCTGCCTTTTCTCAGGAAAGGCCTAAACCACAGCAGAAATGTCCTAGGCCCAGCCCAGCATCACCCACTTCAGCACTTGCAGGAGCAGCAGGTGGCACTCAGTGTGTGACAGCCACTGACACCCACCACCATCACTGACAGTAAACAGATCAGAGCTGTGACACTAGAAAGCATCCTGTAATTTTAAAGTAGCAAGCAGAAGAAAAACAGGACAATTAATGCAATTACTTACCAAAGATACAGTGAATTCATTAGAAAGCAAGTAGCACAAGCTGGCAGCTTTTCGGACCAGGTGTTCTTGACTGATTAAACTGGGAGAAGCACCACTGGTACCATTTCTGTACCTCCTGCTCTGAATTGCGTGAAGGCTGCAGGCTGGAGCAGAAACAAACACAGGCAAAGTTTAATTTTCTAAAGAGCTTTATGGCAAAGGAAACATCAGACTTCTGTTTTGCCCACTTCTGGGGCTAAAAACAGCCAAATGTTACAAGAATAAAGAGAGACTTAACCACTATTTGGTGTCCAGTAACATCAGAGCAAAACAAAATCTCATTAAGACACTGCTCACCAAAGCACAGGTTTTGCCATGTTGGCTCAGAACTCTGATAATGCCTTGCCTATGGCAGTGATCAATACACAAACACTTCCAAGGAAGATAAAGGATAAGGGGAAAAAAGAATGGAAACGTTCTTCAAACAAAATACAAGTTTGCTTTAAAATTGTTTGTTAAGGTAAACATGGGTTGAAACAGGAAGCAAAAAAATATATTAAAGTAAATAACATGAGAAACTGATGGGGATTTTTGTGCAGGTACTTTGACTCCAAGGGTTACAAGAAAGTCTTTCCTCGATAAAGCCCCAAACATACCAATAACAGCCTCTTTAATGAATACATGAAGTATTCCATTGCTGTAGAAGTTGAGTTCAAAGACAGCAGGTATTGTGATGCTGGGAGTGACGAAGAATTCATTGTTTCTGCTCGTGTTTGTGATATTTACACAGTTCCCCAACAAGTGGATGGCATGCATGACAACATCATCTGAGTTCCCTGAAAATCCCAAGTCAAAGTCACGGGCTAGGACCTCCTCCTTCATGGAGAAGAAATCTTCTACCAGTCTGGAAAGATCAGTTCCCTAGAAATAAACAGAATCACACAGGTAAACAATTTTTCTGCACAGGAGTCTATCAGTAAACCACATAATCAGGTATATATATCAAACACAATACACTAACTGGCAATAATCCAAAGCACAACAGTCATATCAGAAAAACTGATTTTCACTGAGGTTTTAATGAAGTAGTTCCACATGTTTTGAATTACATGCAATTATATTTTACAGCCATGGAACTATTTGGGAATGCAAGGTTTTTCTTTGCTTCTTGGTTTATTTCACAGCCTCAGAGACCTGAATACCTCAAGATATCTCCAGACCATGTCAGAGGTGTCATATTTCCATTACCTATGCTATAAACTGAATGTTCAATTAGCTGGGAATATTGCACTTAACAGAACTGAATAATTGGTTTGGAACATGAGGAAAAGCCTTTCCTCAGGCACCTCCTTTTCTTGTTTTCTGTCAAGATGGAAGTCAGATTACATTGTAAAATGCTTCTCTGATTCCACTATTTTAGGAAAATGGAAAGACTGGGCTGATGAAAATGGTGACACTTCCTCCACAAGCATGATTATACAACTGACCAATATTTTTCCATTTGTTCTCAACTTATGTGCAATAAAAGCTTCAGACTTGAAGGAATTTTAGAAAAAATGCAAAACTTGTAGGAGAAAAAAAATTCTTCCAACTCTTATGCACAAGACTTCAGGTAAACATTAGTATCATTCTGCCACTGTGATACAGTATTTTAGAACTGAGGAACAGTAAAATCAATTTGGAAACTAATGGAACAGTTTCTAGAGTATTCAATAGTGAATGTGCTTTGAGATCTAAAAAACAACCTTAATACAGTAAATGCAACCAATGTAATCTTTAAAAAAGCATAACATTTTGAATTACAAAGATCTACTTCCACATGAGCATTTATTATCATCCCATCAATAATGGCTTGTGTTCAAGCATCCACTGCTAATGAAAATATCAGCACTCAGGCTATCTAAAATCCACTTTAACTTAAATGCATTACTTTTTTTTTAAATCAGTATCATGCAATATTAAAATCCATACTTCTTTTTTAATAAGTTAACAAGGCCAGAGCAGTGTTTCTCTAAGCAGCACCGGAAGCCTTACCTGCCTGTGTCTGTACAGCAACAAACAGGCAACAATGTGGGTAGACATCACAGCACAGGACTTGTCAGCAGCTAGAGGTGAACAAGATAAATTTGTTAAGCACCTGAGACATTCAGAACACCATTACAAAATGAAAGAGTATCCACTGGGCACAGAACTGTACCCACTGAATGAAATACAAAGTGTATTATGTCTGTCTAGAAACAATATTAAAGTAATCAAAGTAACTTGGACTAAGCAGGCCAAATAAAGCTTTAATATTTACTAAGGTAAGTACTGTTTTCTGTGTATCTCTGGTACCACAAACCACAGATCTACTGACTGAAGCATATACCACATAACCTACAAAACCTGGCAACACTGGTCCATGCAGCTAGATGAGCTCATGTATGATCTCAAATAATGCCGTAAGACTCCAATAGCTCCTTACATGAAGAGACAAGCAATGAGTGTATCAATATGACAATCAAGCACTTCAGAGTGCAGAAAGTTTAGTGTACTAGTCCAACAAATAGAAGAAAAATCTTCTACTTGATCAGAAAAAGTTTATTAAACTTTGAAGAGGAAGGAGGGAGGAAAAGGATGGAGAATTGTCAAGATTATGTAAGCCATGAAATGATCACCTGAATGGAGACAATTAGGAAGCGTGATTACCACACAGAAAATTCATGCTGCCAGCAGAACCAAACAGGCAGCTGCCAGCAACCTGCCCCAGTGGAAGGCATCCCTTCCCATGGCAGGTGGGGTTGAAATGCTTTAAAGTTCCTTCCCATCCACACCACTCTATGATTCTGTGGTAGTGATGCTCTTCAACACTTACTGAACAAAATGTGCTCAGCCAAGTTGGATATCAGCTCTCTTCGGAAAGGTTCGCTGGTGACATCCCTGGAGTTGGGCAGTGAGGCCTCTGCACCTTCATCCACAGTATCATTAGGTCTGAATACAAAATAAAAATTAACATGATGACATCTAGATTCTGATCAAAATGTAAAATAATATAAATTTTTTTTTATGTACACTAAATGAACCACAGCACAAAATACCATTACAGTCTGGTAAGGGCAGAAAATGTTATCAGTAAAAAGCTCCATCAACTTTTCTTGATTGTTTCTTTGCACTGCACAACATTTTATTTTTGGTAGTCTTATCCAGGATAAGATTACCAAAAGAAAAATTGGAAGCTTTTCCTATGGCTACTCATGACTTTGCTGACCAATTCCTCTTTTTCCTTCAACAAATATGGACAATAGTAGAAAAAGCAAATTTGCCTAAAAGACAGAGCTCAGTCTCTCTACAAACTAGAAAAGGTCCTCTGTATGGACTTACAACTTTTTAAAGGTACAGGACTGACTTTGTCCCCACCACGCAGGACCACACAGGTTTGTATAAGTCCTGAAAAAACAACTAAAACTTGTATCTATGCAACAAATGCAGAACTAACCCTTGTGCAGTTTTGCAGTTCTGACAGTCACCTCCTTGAAAACAAGGAGTACTCACTCACAGGTCCTATTTGCTCTGGAATTATTCCAAAAACCTTGTGAAATGTTTGTGAGGTTTAAAACCAAATCCTTTACTTTTCACTAAGCACGCCATTTTGCCCCCTAAATTATTCCATAAAAATTATAAACAAACCAACAGAGGTTACTAAAATAAAAAAAAAAAAGGAAAAAAGTCTACTTAAAATGTATTTGAACAGAGCTCATGTAACTCTTATAATAAATTGCACAGTTATAATTGCCTAAGTTTTGCACTTTTCTATAAACAATTGTATTATTAACAAAGAGTTCAAGCACTGCTTGGAATGTAATGCAGAACACTAAAAGATAAACAAACAAATCCCAACCTGTCCTCCCTTTCAGCAACACCCCCAAAAAATCTCTACCTTGATGGAAGTATAGCTGGTAACAAAGCTTGTTCCAAAGAAAGAGGAGCAGGCACAGGTTTTTGGCTTTGGCTGTTTACATATTCCTGTTTAAGAAAGACTTGTTATTTTTTGTATTTTTTCCACCTTATTCTTGCATTCAACTCATAATGCTATTACAGGAAAAAGGCAATTATTCAAAAATGCTACTGATTAAAAATAGCTCACGCTAAAAAAGCAGTAACAAGGTCAGAGATATTAAAAGTTTTCAACAGCTTATTCACTTTTGGCTTTATTTTATGCAAAAAGCAGACTTCTCACAGCAAGGAATCTGTACTTCATAAAAAAATTTGCAATGAAAACAACACATAACCTCTGTCTGCACTCTGCTGTGAACAACTCCTTTGAGATGAGTTCCACGATTAAATTAATGAGAACTGCCTCATTAACATGAGTGAGAGCAAAGCCTAGCACCCATTCAGAACCAGCATGGAGACTGTAATTATTGCTTACTCTTGCCTTACTCAAATGCCAGGATAGAGAACTTCTCCTAGGGAAAACCAGTGCACAAAACTCCAGTTGCAAGACACAAATAAAGCCCCCAGGAAGCAGGCAGGGTACTGCATGCTTGGAATTCCTGAATCCCAAATTTCTCAAAAGGCACACTCCACTCCTTATAGGTTAAAATTTACACTCTTCTGTTTTCAGGACACTGTGTTCTCTCAATTTCTGTAAAGAATGGGAAACTAAAGAGCCACTTAACCTGCTGGTCAGGAAAACAGTTCCCTCCCAGGAAAGCTGCTTAAAAGACTTCCACAGCCTCTCACACTCTTCTGCTTCCAAGCCTCTGCTCACAGAACTGCAGAAGCCAAAAATTAACCCCCAAAGCTCATTCTGCTTTAGGAAAACCTGCAGTGACACAACCACAGTTACACTTCTGCAAATCTGAGCTAAGGCACACTAATGATTTATGTTATTTATTATATTCACACAATAAGGCACAAAGGTACAAACGAGACCTGACAGAGGCTGCTGAGAAGGTACAGAGTGATTAGCATTTCACTAGATTAAGAGGGCAGATAACCCTCTTTTCCTTACACTGATCCAAGAAGAGTTGTTAACTCCCTACCAAGAATAGCCCAAGCCTTCTTCTTTGGAAGTGAATTAGTACCTTTCCCTGCTCCACTAATTATAATGCAGTGCAGCCGGTCACAAGAATTTCATGCTGTGGTAACTGAACCCTCCAAAGCTCTCCAACCCTACTACTTTTTCTGAGAGAAGTAGGGCAGAAAGAAGAACACCTAATTAATTTGAATAATGTTCTAGTAAGTTGCTGTTACAGTGCTTAATCTTATTAAAGTCACACTAAAAATAAGGTACACTGTGGCAGAATACAGATTAGTGAAATGTAGATTAGTACCAGCAGATTCTGCAAAGAGATCAGAGAAAATTTAAAGGCAGATACTGCCACACCACCCCATTCTCTGAGAAACTAGAACACTATATGGTGAAGTACTGTAGGTAATAGCTGTGAACTAATAATGAATGATGACTTTCAAAGAATATACAGATTTTTATGATATATTACCCATGACACTTTTGTAGCTACTTATTTACTTAGCAATTTTAAAAATCCAGCGAGATAAATGCCCTTTCTCAACCATTGCAGATGTCATTAAATTAAACTGAAAAAGTGTTCAGCTTCCTTCAACTCCAAATGTCTCAAATATAAAGAATTAAAAGATAGTATAAGGATAATTTTAAAGCCTGCTTGTTAAACAAAGAATCCCAGCAGTAGGAATACTCATATCGTTTCAAAATTAATGTATCAAGTCTGAGACTACTTCAACTTAATACAGATGTGTCCCAAGACTCACAGATTCACCAAAAACTGTGCAGCCAGAAGGGACTGCAGCAGATAATGCTAGTGATGATAACCCACACAGAGAAAAACGAAATAAATGCGTCCCACTATTGAAACACTAAAAATGTCGTATCTTCAAAAAGACCTTCAAGATCCCAAACTTACTTTTAAGGAAAATGGTTGTGCAAAATCTACTCTGACACACCCATAATTCTTCCGCAGCATTCTGAAGACTCCTCTAGCTATACTCCAAAGACTTTCATTCTTCTTAGGCTTGCCCTAGAAAACATAGGTGGTTGTTTTGCTTTTCTTCCACTTTGCAATTAAAAGGTTACGTTTAAAATTAAAATGCACGCAACAGCAGACAAAGCAAGGCCAGAGCTTTTGACACACCTTGTAACTTCAAGTAAATCTAGAGAGTTATTTTTCTCTGTACATATCCCCTTGAACATTACTTGTCATGTCATGAATTTGCATTTAGAAGCGTGTCACCTGTACCTCAGCACTCCCCGTCAGAGAGGTTTTGTGATTCATGGCTCAACATGAACCTTGTATCCATGGAACAGAGGACTAGCAGAACTTTTAACTATGTAACACGTTTTCCTGCTCATAAACAGAAAATCCCCTAGGCAAAACAAGTTGTTTGATTGCTCTTACCAGCTGCTCACTGTTATAGTGACCTTCAATTATGCGATCATAGGAGATTCCCACAGGTATAATTAGGACATCAGGAGTAGCATTTGAGAAGAGAGCATCCACCACCACAGACAGAAGACCTGCTCTAGCTCCAGATGTCTTTCCACTTCGAGACCGTGTGCCTTCCAAGAATATTTCTAGAAATTGCTGCTGTCTCAACAATTCTTCTATGTGCTGGATACAAAAAGATTGGAAAACAAAAACAATAAGTATCTAAGTATATTGGTATACATATGTATAATAACATACAATTATATTTCGAATATATTGTCAGCAACCATTTCCTTTTAAAAGCACTGGAAGATCATGACTTGGCATGAGTACTTGTGGAAAAAAAACCCCAGTAATTAATTCATGCCTGACACAAGCCCAGATCTATGTGCAACTGAATTTGCCTGAATATACAAGGAGCATAATGATTTTTGTTCAAAAAGCATCTCCAGCAATGGTTGATGCAGTTGATTCACATTCATCTTTCCTTCTGGTTCCCCAGCACATCCCATCTTCCAAGATGCAAATACAGCTACTACACTGAATGGCACAAAGGATTACATCAACCCATCATGAACAGAGACTTCCACTGTGTTAAGTGAATCAGTGTAGAGATGCCTCACAACAAAAGACATCAGTGAAACAAGCATAAGTTAACTCAGAGAGCATTGATTCCACATTCTTTAATAAGGATTATGCAGGGTGGATATCTGCTCATCCTCAAAGGGGCATGCAATTTTCTTAATTATATAAATACAAATATTCGTAAGAAAATGAAACCCCTTTCTGCAGCATGAAACTTAAGACAAACTCAAAGCAATAAATACATCTCCAGAGTAATGGAACTCACTTTCCCACCTGCCACCCAAGTGAAACACTACCTACAGAAAGGAAGACAAGAAATACACACCACGTAGAGCAAAGCTCTGTACAGGAAATCCTTACGGCCGTCAGGGTTCTGATCCAACTTGCGACGAATGAAAAATCCTCCCAGCTTGCGGATCAACGTGCTGCACACCAAAGCAGGATTACACTCATTGATTTTAGCTTGCAGGGAACTACTACACCTCCAACAAATAACTCCTTGCACACAACAGGGGTTCAAATAACTGAAATTCTTGAAGACTGAACTGTATTACGCTACTTGCACGTGATGGGACTACACAAATATTTCTCTATTTCACTTATGAACAGGCTTCTTTTACACTGTCTTGTTCCATTTCACTGCCTTGACAAGCTACTGACCAGGAGATTCTTGCACACTGAGATGCTGGTGACCCATGTAAGTTAACCTGAGCTGGCCCCAGTCTGTGCTGTGCTGCACAGACTGCATGGCCTGCAATCCATGGTGTGCTGCACACTCCTCTCAGCTGCAGAACCAGCTCAGCCAGCTGATTTTAACAGAGCAATCAGCAGGCAGCTCCCACTTGGCACCAGCAATTACAGCACCTGCATGGTTCTGCATTTATCTCATAGTGTAGCAAGAAGTTCTCATGAGGACATCCCTTCTGCTTGACAGAAGCAATGATGAATAGGGCTGTTTTCTTGCAAGAAAATCCATTACTGGCCAAACAACCAAACAGGAGAACTCCTTTCTGCAGACAGGTTGCTGGGTGGGTCATGGGCCTGATGAATGCTACTGAACTCAACATACCCAGTGCCTAAAGCAACGTTAGATCATCTATACTAAACTCTCTTTATTCTGCTGGTCCTTAGAACTAGCCTCTTAATTGATAATTTATATGAATGCCTTTTTCACTGCGATTATTACTGACCAGCACTTACTGTGTTAAAACACCCTCAAAGTCAAGGTATTCCCCTTCTTTCCTCATCATTTCCCATAATATCCAGTAGTTTTTTAGGTATCAAATATGCCCAAATTCTGTCTCAATGGAAAAATATTACCTAAAACACCTCAGGTTCTTCAGCCACCAGAAATTTAAACACAGACTCAAGTGGAATACTTTTCCACAAAGCATTGTTTACCCAGTACTGTTGCTGCTCATTAGCCAGCTCACTAAACTGCATGAAGAGCTGTCCATTCCCAACTCTTTCTCCCATATCATCTTTCCTTAGTCACCTTACCACTCTGAGATTCCAAAAAAGGAATAGCCTTTCTCCTACCCTAAGGTTGTAACAGATGTTCTCGGAAGCTGTGATGCTCCCTCTCTGAACATGTCATAGGAAGTTCTACATGATGGCTCAGTAACAGTCAGACAATTGGACATTTTGTGCAATAGGTCAGACCCCACCACCTCAGTCATTTCTCAAATAAGGAGAGGTTATTACCTGAAGATGGGGATGTTGAGATTGTTCCCTGCAGCTATGTAGGGTGCTTTGATGTTATGGCAGAAAAGAATGAATGTAAGAAGCAGGTAGTCAATGTGGGATTTGTGAACAGGCAAAAAGATAAGAGGCAAATTCATCTGTGGTGGGGACAGAAGGAAAAAAATATATAAGACAGTTGGTAAGAAACATGGAATATTACTCCTTTTCTTAAATCCAGTGTTGAGATTGTCTTGTCTTAGCTGAACTGATGGTATTTTCCAGTTACCATAACTGAGTTTCTTTATTCCTTCAGCTGGGACAATGAGAACATTTCAGTCAACTTGTCTGTAGTCTTAGTTTTGAAGGACTGTAGTTTTCAATTGTATCCATTAGATTAACAATGATAACTACTCCCAGTTTCTTTAGACTAACAGTGTTGAGATACTAACCAAACAATTAAAGGGAGGTGGAACAATCCTCACTGTCACCAAAGTACTGGTATTTCTATTAGATATCAGTAAGGACTTATGAAGAGTGAGTTTCCCAAACACAGTATTCAAAAAAAAAACCCCAGAAAAGAACAGGAACTTTTTTATTTGTTCCATTTATCTAATCAATATTTTAAGGTAAATCCTGCAAGAGTTAAGTTATTTGAGTGTCAAGAAAATTTAGGAGTTTGTTTGACCAATATCAAAAAATACTGAAAAACTGGAAACAGATTGCTAATAATAAATAGGAGAAGTTTTTTCTTAAAAGTTTTTATTCCAAATAAAAGTGAAAAATCCTGACTAGATCTACTAATGTATTTCTGGCTGCCTCAGCTCAAAAAAACCAGAAATTATGTTGGATGTAGGTTATTTGAGACAATCATTCAGCCTGATAGTTAAAATTTGATCCTGAATCAAAGGTAAAGAGTTCATGTAGCATTTTAGATTACATAACTCTAGAAGCATATATTTAATTAAAAACACAGTTTCATAGTGTTCTTTTTGTATTTCAGATACAAAACAGTTCCACCTACAATTGCATTTCATATAGACTTAGCAAAACTCTCACAAAAAGAGAAGTGCTGCAAACATCATTAGAAACTACTTCAGAAATCTTACTGGTTTTTCCCACCCTCCCTTACCTCTGTTGCTGCTTTGACCATTTCTATTTGACCTCTGTGGATCTGGATATTCCAGAAGAAGCTGTTAAACAACTTCAGTAACACCCAGCCAGTCAACCTAAGGAAAAAAAATTAAAAATGCAACACAAAATGCTTCATTTATTTCTGCCTCTGTTTTATATTGCTTCTGTATGACTAAAGGCAAAGCCAGTTCATCTAATAACTTATATTCAAACAAAATTACTATAAAATTCAGTTGCTAAACAAGGTTTTGCCTATGGTTAGTAGTCACATTTCAGCCTCCTGCAGTTATGATACAAATCTTGTATCAACTCAGTGAAGTCAGTGAACCAGGAACATGATAGAGACTAAATCATCCCTAGTAGTAAATGTAGACACCACAGGAAAAGATTTTATCTAAAATAAGACTCTCCCTGAGGTATTTATATCTACAAATTATAATATGGAATAGGCTAATGGAAAAATTGCCTTTCAGTCTATGATGCTGCAGATAGCTGCTCTTGCCCAGATGAGCCTGAAACAACAAATGATGCCAATACTGGTCTAAGCATTAGCACCAAAACTAGTTTTGGGAGAAAAGGAAAAGTTTGTATTGAATCTTATCATAAGATATATTCCTTGGAAAGGCAGAGGATTTCTGCTGCATCTGCAAATGAAGAATAACTACTATTTTATTAGCTAACATTAAAAAGGGGATTTTTATAAATAATGTATTTTTAGAATAATTATTATTTCTGCATCATGTGTTACAAATTCTGTTGGTATTATGCAGAAAGGGCTTGTCCATCCTTCCACTCACTAAAAATATCGATGACACATTTCTCTTACCTGATTAAAGCAGGTGACACATTTGCTACCATTTCCTGGAGAATTTTCCTGGCTTTTTTCTTCACTTTGTTGATAGCTTTAGGATCCGTCTGAACAAAACTACCTGGAGTACTTGGTTCAGAAGCTTCATCAACAATGGCCTTCTGGACTCTAACATTAAAAAGTAAAATTTATGAGACAGCCCCACAACAGAAGAGTCCAAGACACAGAAACAACAGCCTGGAATGAGCTATGCATTACTACAGGAGTAACCTGCAAACATAAAAAGCATCCACACTGAACTATTGTGTACTTCAAATGCATTAAATTTAATTCAGTTTTATAAGCCCTAATTTAAGAGGCAGGTGGTGATTGAATGGGCTCAAAGGTGACTACAGTGTATGTACACAGTTCACAGGTACTAGTATTAAGTGACTGCCAATTTTCTGAAATGGTTGATAAAGTTGAAAATTCAAGGGGAACAGGTGCAATCTCATTTTTGTTAATGTTTTCCTTTTCCTGCCACAGCAATTTCACTTAACTCATTAGACAGATTCATGCAGTAGCTATTTTAAACTTCTAGATTATTGCTGCCCTTGAATTCTCAGTTTTACCAAGTCTAACAAAACTTTATAAGGGCTGTTTTCCTTCTTTAAAACATACCCAAGAGACAGTAAGTGGCTTTAACACACCATGACTGCAGCACAATGCAATCTGCTTTACTTTTTAAAAGCAACACTATCATCTTCAGATGGGATTCAAGCTTTAAAAATTCAGGAGAATTAGGAATGTTAATGTAGGCAGTGTGTGCCCTCTGAAAAAAGCAGCCTCAAGGAGCAAGCATGTGGTTGAATTTCTTTGTGTCCAAGGAAAACTGATATGTGAACAGCTGATCAGGGGCTCAAGATGCCAGTTTAAAATGAGGCATATGAAACAGAAAACAAGCTCCACAAAGTTAAGACTGGGTACTTCATTCTACAGCCTTTTTCCACTTTTTGCTGCTCTCTCCAGGTATACACTCAGGGTACTCCAAAATGCTGCTTTCCTATTATTTCTGAAACACTGAATTTCTGATGACTGCAGTATGACTTTAGTGGCAATGATTTACATTAATTAGATAAACAGAAGTTTGAAGAGCTCTCGTGTAGTCATTTGTTTTCCTGTGTACTGTCTGCTGTTCCCCCACTACACACCATTCATTTGGAGACTTGGAATCCTTAAACTCCCCTCTTTTACTATTCCAACAGAAATTGCAAGCTACATTCCAGAAAGGCTGTGCTAAAGATACTGCCTCTTCTTGTATTTTAAACAGTCTGATTATCAAAACTTGCAGTTTCTAAATTAAGGCATATTTTAATGTACTAATAACTTAAAAAATAGCTAATTTTGCACCATCTTACCTGCTGCTATTCAGCACATTTTCTGTCAGATTCTTGGCAAACATACCCTTATGAACATCCCTCTCTTGCACAAAAAGGACATAACAAAAGCGTCTTGCAAGCCACCCCCTGTACCTACAAAAACATGAAGGGTATTTCAGTGTGATCCTCAAAATATTCTGCTGCCACAAATAATAGCATTAAAAACAACCAAAAAGACAATTAAGAAGCAAAAGTAAGTAAAATTTTATAAAAGGCTGTCTAAAAGCTTCTGGAGTTTCTAGTAAATTGCCAGTATCTTCATGTTATAGATGAAACAACTGATGCATAGCACAGAACATCTGAGCCAACTGGGGTCTGCATCCCTTCAATGCAGGGTGACACTGGCCTTAAATTAAAACATCCACAGAATCACAGGAAGGTAGCAAACAAAGCAGCATATACATTTTGTCTGTCCCCTGGAACAAACTCGCCACCTCAGCGAGGCCAAAAGAAGTGATAGTGTTGACTTCCAATTCAGTGCCCCTTTCCACTGAGGAAAGTAAATGCCCAGCTAAGAGGTTTGTCAACTTCAAGGAACACCAAGTCCTCTTGGGAAAGCTGCTCACGTAAGCGCAGGGTAAACTCTCACAAACACTTTTGAAAATATGTTTGCATTAGCCATCAAAACTAAACCCACTTTTTTAGTTAGCCTTTCTTCCTCTACAGTGTTTTCAAACACCCAGTCCTATGTGTCTTCTCCACACCTTCTCCCAGCAAAGTTTTAGCAAGAGTACAACCACAAAATAATTAGTAAGTCTCACTACAAATACAAGTGTTTAAGGTAACTTATAAAGACAGTCTCTTTAAATTAACCCTGTCCTCTACTCTCTCAATCACACAAGCAGAAATTACCTGAGAAAATGTTATTTGGAATATCAAACATCACAGAAGATGCAGGTGACAAGGAATGGCTTACACCCCATCCATCCCCCACAGTGGATATTCACCACTATTCCTCTCCTCACCTCCCTCATTTACCAGGCCAGCAGTGGACAAGCCACCACTTACACAAACCATCACCTGGGACCCCCAAACAGCAGAGCTGATGTGATGGGGCAGAATTAACACCTGGGTGAAAGATTAAATTCTGCCAATTCCTAAGCTCAGAGCAGTAAGTATTACGCAAACCCCCTGTCCTGAGGGCTGCTGGAGCACGGCCTGGCTGCTGCTCCAGTGAATGTCCCAAACTGAACCGTGGGTGACAAAGATCATGGTGGTTTCCATGCTGGAGCGCCGCCAACGTCTCACCCGCTGTCATCACTCGAGTTACTGATCTTGGCTGTTAAACCTCCCTACCACATTTCAGTACATTTATACATGTGTTAGGAACAGCGAGGAAAGATGAGACAGAACTTTTACACTGCAAAAGGCCAAAGCCCTTGAGTGCACTGTAATTAAGATGGGTACACATGCACGAGCCATGGGCAGAGTGGCACAGAATGATGACACAAATATTCAGACCAGCTATTTGTGCTGTCAGAGAAGAAGACCAGTGACTGCTTTTCTCCTTTATCTCCCTTCTCTTTGGAGTTTGAGAGCCTTACTCATTTTTCTACAAAACAAAGATAAGGATAGGCTTCTTTCTGATAACAATATTTTCTGGTAACTATGAACATATCAGAACAGCACACAGCTATTTGCAGGGATCTGTCAAGGTATGAAGGCTTCTACAGTCATATTACAGCTTACACATAATGTAGTTTAATTGGAAAAATCTGTTTTCTGATCATGTAGCAATGAGAGAAGACAAAAACTACACAGGATGGACCAATGAAGAGACATTTAAAACTGGCAGTTGCACCTCAGATAAAAGGTGTTAGTACAATTACAGCATGCTGGCAGTTAAAGAGAACCCCTCTTGCTTTCTAAGGCCAGGAAACTGTGACTAGGTAGCCTCATGAGACCTCAGAACTTCATTAAAATTGTCCATTTTCACACTATAATGAATATATATGAATATTTCTCACTATTCTGAGCTAGATGCATTTATTCAGAATAATTCATCAACCCATATTTTTTTCTTTTTGTATTTCCAATTCAAGTAACTTTGACCATTCAAAATCTTTCAAGCATTAGACTCTCGAAACTAATTTTAAAAAAGCTAAACAGTATTTCTGTTATTTTTCTGTATTCCAAACTACAAGTTCAACTCTTAAAAAACCCATAACTAATTCAAATTTAATAAAGAACAGCCTCTATCATTAGCTTTCTCCCTCTCAAGCACACACAATGCTGCCTTTCTTTCACTCAGACACTTTGGCTCTTTTCTTTCAGGCTGCTGGCCTCTCTTTGTTTGCTCTGACTCTTCAACAAACACTGCAAGACATGCTTATGCTAATGAATACTGTAAAAAAAAAACTTAGCAAGCATTATTAACTTTCCAAAGAACAGAATATTTTTGTGCAATTCCAGTATCTTCATCCCAGAACACAAGATATGATTCCAATAGCGCAAAGTCACATCTTCATTTTTTAGATTTTTTTCATTTATACCACACTTCTCAGAAGCTGCACTCTGCCACTGAGGCAGAGAAGACACATTTTCAGAAGACATATTCAGGCTTAATTGCTGTAAGTGGTAATAGATAGTCAACACCTAAATTGTGAGCCAGATCTGCTTAGTGAATTAAAGTGCAGCCTTGAAGTCATTCTGCATAAGGGAATAAATTGGGTCCCCTCAATATTATGCTACAGATGCTGCCATTTGCAAAAAAGGAGAAGGAATTTTTTTTTTGTGAAAAAATCCGGGTTTTTTGTGGAACAGGTTTGACCCCTACACTCCTTGTCTATAACCCCAAAGGACTTTGCCCAGTTCCCAAATACACACAGCCAGATTTAACAAGCACGTTACCGAAGTCAGCACCAAATTCCTGCATTTTAGGACCACAACAGATATCAACTCAGTCCAGACCATAATAGAGATTTCTCTGTCATAAAATCACTACACTTTGGATTTTAAAAGCAAAAGAAACCCTTGCTACATTACCTGGTATGTGTTTCATTGATGTATATGACATTACGTAAACCCAAAGAAGGAATACTAGAATTGAAGAAGTTATCCTGCAAAACCAAGAAAAAAAAAAAAAAAAAGATTGATGGACTATTTCATTACATAAAAATAGCTTTGTCTGTTACATTCAACATAACACATAGGATAATGCAATGTTTTTCATTTGTCTATGCAAAGCCAAAACCAGAGAAGTGTTGAACCTGCCTATACAGTACACAAACTTCTAAAATGAAAATGGAATTCAAATCACTATTCCCAAGTCCAATACTTTCAAAGCATTCTCTAGGCTTTACTGCGTGGTTGTACTGGTTACACTCTTCAAGCCACAACATTTCATCAGATTCTGATGTAATATAAACCAGGACTTGTCATAATAGGGAACTCATCTTTGAGACAGGAACTTTATTAAGCCACACTGGGCATTACTGTAACCACGAGCATTTGATGCTCAGTCTGTAGCATCCAGTTTGCCAGCAGATCAAGCATCGTGTACGTAACAACAGCCCAAGGGTCAGGATATCCATCCATGGTTAGGTGGCAAAACTCCACATTCCTGCTCTGCCTGAACAACAAACTCAGCCCAGCCTTGTAGAGCCTTGCTACAAACTCCACATGCCAAGGTATTAACTGGGATGAGTTTAGGAGCACTTCCACAACAAATATTCTTTAGCAGGAAGACCCAAATTCTCCTCTTCCATAGTCCAAGTGAATACCTTGACCAAGAGGCTGATCTCTTTCCACCCGAATGATACATAATTATAAAGCTGGTACCTTGCCAGCAGTGAACTACAAATAAAACTACTGGAACTGTACATGTCAAAGAAGACAAAAAAAAGGGCAGCAAAGGAGAAAGCAAAGCTGCAAAACAGCCTCACAACTGCAATTGTTGTTCAGTTGCAACAATTCTGCAATGGGAGTAAGGTAAGAGTCATTTGTTTGTATTTTGTTTAGGACACACCATTTGCCACAAAATTAAAATATATGACTGTCCTATGTTATTTGCAAATCAGGAAGAAATTATGTGCTACAGTGAGAGCACAGAGTCTTCTGCTCCCTGCTAAAGCACAACTGTGCTGTACAATCAACCAACTGTTGCTCTAAGGTCTTAAAAGGAAACTTCAAAATTACACTAATTTCTTTGACTATACACTGGTGATTTTTTGTGGATCTTACCACCTGATGACATGAGCATGAGTAAAGAGAAGCAAAATGACTTGTTGTTCCTGGTCTCTCAAACAATCTGCAACAAAGTTAAGTACCACTGAATACCAGTCTATACCAGTTCTCTAAGTGTCAGGTTAAACCTCACTACAAAACTCATCCTCCAGCAGTACTGTCATACCTCAGCTTTTCCTTATTTAACTCTTCTCCAATCCTGTGTCAGGCACAGCATGTGGTTCTGAGACCAACTGAGCCAATACAGGATCTCCCTGCTGGCACAAAGAAGCAGCCCAGCTCCCACCACCACATCCTGGTCTTTCCTTCTGATCTCTACACCTCACCTCTTAACTTACAGCACCTCTAGCACTCATTACACCCTTTAATGTCCCAACTTCATGCAGACAAGACCAAAAACCAAAGTAATAAAGCAGGTAGTTTTCTGCTTGGTTAGTGAACTTGATCAGCCCTCAGGAGAGCAGGATGGAAAATGAGAGGGAGGAGCAAGACTTCCCATTCTCAGCATTGGCAAGTTGTTAATTTGGTCAGCACACAGGAAACTTGCCTCATTCATTCCTTTTCTTTACGAAAAATAATGAAAAAGGCAGCTCCAAAAAAAGTATTTGGAATCTAATCAGAGGAGTATCTTTGTTACTGTCTGTGCAAGGATGGCATTTTTTCCTTACAGAAGGCAACAAAGGGCTTAATAGGTCATGCCCCTTTCTTAAGTGGGATCTCAGGACAGTTAATTAGTCTCCTACTGAATGGACAAAATACAGAACAAGATTTTTATTTTTAAAGCATAATTCCCAGTTTGAGAGGAACAGCCTAATTACTAACAGGCTAATTACTAAATGTATAAAACCCTAAGCTGAGGATTCACACACACCTTTTTGTAAGTCAAAATGCTTGACTTGTCTGTTTGAAATAGTCTCAGTTTATCTAATTGTTTGTCTTGTTGCCCGTATCATAAGCATGATGTATGTTTGGATTTCTATACCATATTTGTATGCCATTGCTGCAATTTTCTGTTCTGGCAGAGCAATAGGGTGAAATAACAACTTCTCTTTGGTCAAAGGGAAAAGCAAATTTTCCCTCTAGCCCAGCCAATGAAGGTGTAACTGAGTGCAATCTAAATCCCGGGGTGTACACATAGCCAAATTACATGGTGAACTGGTTGCAAACTGTGTTGTGCCATTTTGCATCTTGAGCTTACAGAAAGTCTGCCCAATGCAGTTCAACAAAGTTCACATTTTAAATCAGCTTGCACAACCTCTCTACAGCCACCATCTTGACACTGTTCCCAGCAGGCAAATATCACCACTATCGCAACTGGCAGTCCTTGTTTCCAGGCTGGGCAGAGAGGCAAGGAATCAGCCAGGTGTAGAAAATTAACTTGTTCTCCCAAGTACAGGACTGAGCAACTTGGAAAGGAAGCATATTGCTCAGCTTCCAAATGGTATTCAACCTGTGGACAGAGATTTAAAATGTCCTAAAAGCAAACTTTCACACTTTGATATGCTCCAAATGCCCGTTATTAATCTAACACTGCAGATAATTTTGCTATCTCATTTCCTGATAATAATTCTGAGGAGCTGGAGAGTTTTGTGCAAGGAGTAAATCTGCACTGAGAGGTGGGAGACTAAGCATCAAAACAGGTGTGTGCCATCCTTTAATTCCATGACAAATTAAAGGTAACCACAAACAACAGCGAAAAACCACAGCATTTCACCATGTAAAAACATTGTGACCTTAATTCTGAAAGTAAGGAAACTACTGCAACTTCATTACGCTGCAACTATGCATTATTGTCAAACATAATCCATTCCATAATCCTCTTACCCGGCTCTGGGGAGTGCATACATAGCAGCATCGTCCCACAAACGGCCTTTTCCTGCTCAGCAGAGCCTCCTTCCATCTTAAAGTGGCAGATCGGAACAGAGTGGGACGGGAGTTACACTCTCCCTGCAGAACAAAAGACCACTGTATAAATATGCACAAACATGTGTTCTACTCTGTATGGGAAAGCTTTGAGGAACAGCAGTTGTCAGATGCACACAGAAAATTACCCCCCCAATTACGCAAAGCACAGGTTTTTTCAATGTTCTTCTAAAATTTAGAAAAATAAAAGCAAAATCTGTTTTGTACTTCTGTATCTAAGCACTGCTGCATGGGCTGACACACAAAATTTTAAAAGGAATGATAACTGTAATTAAGAAACACCGAAGAAACTGAGAAAACTGAAGGAATTTAACAGTACACTACATTCTCAATAATGCAAGGGTGCTTGCAATAGGAGCAATGTATTTTAAGGCTCAACTGAGTATCACCCTGTAAAACTGCAAGAAGACTCAATGTATCCAAAATATTAACTCTATGGACTCTGTAGGCACTTTCAGCAGTTTCATGCAGAGTGATATGAAAAAGGAACCCCTGTGCCTTCTCCAAAGTTACACTGTCTATCTGAAGATTACAGAACAAAAAAATCCAGTTACTGCATTCACAGAACTCATTCTCTACATTAGGACATAATGCAAAAATTGTAGTTAAGAGTGTATTTTTAAAGACCTTGATTGTTTCCATTAAAGTCTACTGAATTATTGCTTACCTGAGAATGAGAACTGGGTTGCCATTTTTAAGCCATGTATTTTACTGAAAGTTACTTCCAGTATTAAAAGAGAAGTTACAAAAATACATCAAACCAAACCCAAAATGGTGCTTAAAATAGAACTCTTAAGTGGCAGGGCAGCAGGGTAGAACCAAGATTGGAAGACACAAATACAGATCATCACATACACAGCCCAGTGAGAAACTCCCAGAAAATCAAAAGCAATGCTGAAGATGCTTAAAAACTAAATTGTGCATGTATCACATTTGGGAAGCAGCATGAACTGGCAAATACTCCAAGGCTAACTCCTCCATCTGAAATAAACAAATATCAAGATGCTAAGCCTGCCATAATCCCTCCTCTATCACCCTCTTTAATGCTAACTTGAAAACAAACTAACTTTGTAATAATGCCATCTTCCTTCTGCTTGCCTCCAACCCCTGATGTACCACTCCAGCATTTTCTTACAAAACCTCTTTTCTATCTCTTCTGCCTTGCCTGCCCTTATTCCACTTTCTCACAGGCCTCTTGGTTACTGCAGCTTGCTGTTCCATGGAACTTCGATCTAGCCAGATAGAAATCCCAGCTGCCAAGGCATCTGCCCTTTCCCTCAACTCTGACCATGTTTCCAATTCTTCTTCTGTATCAAGTTCAAACTCCTCTCCAGATCCATGTCTAATTCCTCCTGACCTATAATACTAAACCAGCTACCACCACTCCAGGCCCCATGTGGCTCTTTTGGCTCCACTCTGCTCACGGTTTCCTTTGTCCCCTCCAAATCCCAAGACTCACGCAATGGAGGACACAGACTTTTAATAGGCTCCTTATTTATATCCATCTTTTCTGCCTCCTGGACTGCATGGAAAACTCCAGCCTCAATGCCTATATGACAGTGCAACTTCAGCATCAAGCTCCTTTTCACCTGCACACTTATCACCCAGCAGTGCAACAAACTTCCTATTAGACTTTCTGTTTGACTACTCCAGAATGGGATTCTGTACATTTACTGCTATATAAAATGATTAGCAACATCACACCAGAAGACTGTAAGACTATCAATAGAGTTTGAAAAGATTTTTCTTTTCTAGCAACATCGTTCTTTGGAACAGAATTGAACTGTTGCTTCCTCCTTACATTTCAAGTTAAATTAAAACCAAAGTGTATCATGCATGAGAGATAACTCCTTATCTTCATTCTTCATAACAATAAAGGCACCTTCAACTTGCAGAAATAATAAGATAAATACAGCCAGTAATATTCCCAATTTTTACTTACCCACTCTTCACTGGAATGCTTACATCTACTGATGCTGCAATCTGCTGAGGTGGACAAATAGGAAACATCTATTGTTCCAAGGGACAAAGCAGTTTCATCCATGACACAGGAATTGAATTGATGATCACAAACTGCAAAATAATAACACATATATATATATGTGCATATATTCCTTTTATCTGTATATTCACTTACTTACGTGCATGCAATATTTATATACATGCAGGGAAACACACACCTAATTTCAGTAATGGGCATCTAGTAATAAATTAGCAAACTGGTATTTTTTCACCCTTCAGTAAAAGTTCAGTTAGTTCCAAAGACACTTCCTTGCAGGTAAAAATCAGCATGATTTTAATATGCTAAAAACCCCAGCACACCTGACTTCCATAAACACAGCACACCAATCAGCTTCCTGCATGCTTTTCTCTCCCTGCTCTTCTTTCCCTAACAGGTCACCACAGTCCCTTTGTAATTTTCCACTGTTCTTTACTGCACGGTTTAAACCCTGCAGCCTGCAGCCGTAAGGATACACATGTCAGACACTCTCTTAAGTTTACCTTCTCTTATTCTCTTGCACGCTGTGACTTTGCTCTTTCATAATTTGCTACTCAAGGACACCTATGATCTACAAAAACTGTCATGAACGTTCTCACCTAATCCCATCTCACAGTATATTTTATGTGTCTGGTCTAGCTGTAGTCGAACCAGTTTGCAAATTCCTTGGGGGAAGGATGCTCTATAAAAAAGCACACCTCTAAACATGAACACGCTGCTGACAAGTGACATTTCGGTCTTGTGGGATTAAAGAGAAGCAAAGAAATCCAAACTTGAATTATCACTTTGAAATGGAAGTTCTGTAGTTCATATAATGAGCACAGTAAATACTTCTCCCGTGGCCAAAGAAAAAAGGAAGGGCAAACAAACTAAAACAACTTAGTGTTGTACAGTGCATTTGCAAAAGACTACAAATTAAATTGCTTTGTTATTGAGAACCACTGAAACAGGAATCCCAGAATTTCCACCGAGAGAAACTGTAAAGAGGCAATTCCTCCTCTTCCATCTGTCACTTCGAGGGAACTTCTATTATGGCCAAGCTGTGGGCCATCAGGAATGAGACTGTTCCCACCCAGCATGGTAAGCTAATATCTGCAACAGCAAGACCTAAAACTTTAGTCCAACGTTTTTGCCTTTCTTAGTGCTTTCCCCAAGTTGCCACAAACCCATCCCGTCATACCTGCACCAGAGAGCTCCCACTACAAACTGGAGCCTGAGCCAGTATAACCATGCAGACCATGTGTATTCTTGCACAACCTAAGTACCCAAGGCATCCCTTTGTCTTTGCTGGCTCCTATATTCCATCGCCTTTAAATTAGTCCTCAGGCAAATTACCATTTAACCCTCCCAATACATACAAAAAAGAAAAAAAAAAAAAAATAAAAGCCTGGAAACCTCAAACGCTGGAACCGAAATGCGTCCCCCTCGTGCTCAAGGTCACCTTGGCTGCACCGGTATATACGAAAGATGAACTTTAAAAAATACGCAATTAAAAGCCCGTCCGGGCAGCAGCAGCGGCAGCCGCCGCATACCTACCTGTGAGCCAACCCGCCCCCCGAGCGCCCGCTCCTCGCTGCGGCGCTGGCGCTGTTCACCTGCCGACCACCGCCATCCCCGCGGGCTCCAGCAGCGCTCCGGGCTCACCAGGGCTCCCTCAGCAGCGCTCCGGGCTCCAGCCCCGCCGCTCACCAGACCTGCTATAAATAAAACGGCGGCGCTGAGCGCGGTGGGGGTGCGCAGCGCCCCGGGCACCGCCGCTGCCAAGGGGCCGCCCCGCGCCTCCCCGGCCGCCGCGAGGGGCGGGCGCCGGCCACGGGCAGCCACCGGCACGGGTCCCCCGGAGCCGAGGCTCCCCTGACCCACCTGGCCCCGCGCCCGCCGCCCGGCCCGCGCTGCCCCTCAGCCAGCCCGAGCCCCCGCACCGCTGCTGCTCCCGCTGCCGCTGCCGCTGCTGCTGCTCCGCCGGCTGCCCGCGCTGCCGGGGCCGCACCGCCCCTCCCGCCACGCGGCAGCCGCTGCGCTGCCCCGCCCCGCCGCCGGGGGCAGCACCGCCCGCGCGGCCCGGCCCGCACCGCCCCCGCCTGCCGCCTGCCCCGTGCGCACCGCCCGCTCCGCGCCGCTCCGCTGCCGGGCCCGGGCCCCAACTCTCCGCCGGCTCCGCTGCTGCCCCAGCCCTCCCGCCGGGCCCACAGCGGCGCCGCGCCTGACGCGACTTCCTGAGCGCCCGGCCCGCAGCGCGGCCCTGTCCGGCCCCGGGCCCCGCCGCTGCCCTCCCGCCCTCACAGCCCTCGCACCGCCGCGGGGCCCGCGCCCAGCGCTGCCCGGAGCCGCTCCGGCCGCCCCGGCCCTGGAGCAGCCGCCGCGTGGTTCAACAGCCGCTTCCACCGCCCCCCTTCCCAGCCCCGAGAGAGCAGCGACTCACGGCTGTTCAGCTCTCAAATCTGAGCTGCTAAAGGCGAAAACGCTGGAAAAGTGATGTGAAATTGTGTGTTAATGGGTTTGCGGCGACTCAGAGTTGCCGCTGAGAACAATTGCGGAAATTTCGGGACAGGTATCGATCTGCCTGCCCGGCCTTGCAGCAATGCCAGTTTGCCTTTTACTGAGCGCAAAAGTAAATGTTGATTGAGATTGCTGCATGTAACCAAACAAGGGCGAGAGTATTTTTTGGCTTTGGCATTTTTGGGCTATTTAAAGACAGTTTCTCTGTGGTTTGAGTTACAGCCCAGCAGGAAGACTTGTGCCTACATATTTCTTCTTTGAATTGTCCAAATCACAGCAGTGCAATACAGGAATAAAGGAACAAAATAAAAAGATACCGTTTATACTAATGCAAATATTCTGCTTAGAGATTTAAGTGGCACAAGGTGTTAGTTTTCCCCTTAAGCTCTTCCTTCTAGATGTTGTTTTGAAATTATTACAAATGAGAATTGTAAAGTAAGAATTACAACTGCCTTTCACACATAAAAGAAAATGCGTAAGATGTGATAGACAGAAACATAACTGCTGCATGCATAGGGGAACTGCTCTAGTTCCCACCACAGAGTGCCTCCAGGGAATGCCACTGGAGTATGAGAGCTGATAGTTTACGAGGAGTATTTTGTACTTTGTGGCTCAAAAGGGACTTTGAGTCTGAATTTTCCTCCTTTAGAAAGGAAAAATATTTTGTTGCAACATGGATGTTGGACTAAAAGACACCTAATTTTCAAATTAAAAAATACAATAAGATAGGAGCTAGTGAAATGTACAACTCAAAGTTTGTGTTTCTGTGCAAAAAACAGTCCAGTATTTGTGTGTACCAAATAGTTTTCTAAAGCATCATCTATTGTATAAAGAAAGAACAATCTGTAATTGTATTTCTTAGACCACATTCACATACTAAAGTTTTCATCCAGTTTTCTCCTAATCTGGGACAGGAATTTCAAATTTGTCAGCTCTGGTGAAGGAGAGCTGGTGAAGTAGTGCCAAACACCCACTTTCTAGTTTTGGTCTTGCAAAGGAACATACCCAGAATTTATGGCCCCTTCTGAAATACAAGGCCTTAGCTGTCCAGCTTTATATCAAAGCTTTTGACTTGACCTCAACTTTTTCTTGGAGTGATTTGTTGAAGGTCAGTTGGGAAAGAGGGGGCAGATTCTGCTTTCAGCTGCTGCAGCTGAGGGCAGATTTGTAGCTGCTTCGCTAATCAGAGCCGAGCCAGGAGGCTGTAAGTGTTTCAGCGACAAGTCACAGTGCTACTGTCACCTCTGTGCTCCCCGTCACGACACCCTCAGCTCGGCTTTGCTTGCTCAGTGAACATCTCATTGCCTTAGTGGAGGCCAGAGAAGGAAACGCCTTCTTTGATCTGGTGACCAGCAGCAGGGCCACATCCCACGCTCAGGGTTACGTGGTGTTTGACCCAGGGTGTTGGAAGCGTCGAAAGGAGGAACTCTGAACTCCACTCAGAAGAGTGAAATCCAGTGTTACACCCTGTGTTTCTGTAACTCTGTATAAGGAGTTGATCACAAGCAAAGTCCCAATAAAGTGCTGCAGCCCACATCCTGATCACTGCTTCCAGCATCAGTCTACATGCATTGAGGGGAGTCAGAGCTTGAATCATCTTAGAAGTCACATTGGAGGAGATGATTCAAGAGCTGGATTACATGAAAGCTGAATATAACAGAAATGGCAATGAACGCTTATATATCGAGTCTAAGAAAATGCAGGAAACATAAGGCTGTTAAAATTCTTACTAATGTAGAAAAACTTACATGTTTCACTGCATTTGTGTTGTTATTTGGCAACCTCTTAGGAGGTACTTCATAAAAGACCCTCAATACTACTTACACACAACCTTCTCTGGGTGTAGAATCACATTGAATTTTTTTTTCCCCTTCCACTCATAAAAATAGGGAATCACAGAGGACACTTGTTTTCAGTGTGCTATGGTGTAACTCAGAGCAAACTCTCAGCCCCTGAGTGTAAAGCCAGCTTGTATGCTTTGCTTCCCTCTATAGAAGGTGAACTATAGTACATTTAAAACCTAACATGGAGATTTGGGCATGTTTTTTCATTGTACACTTTTACACTGGTTTTTTTTTTTTTTTTTTCTGGTTGCAAAATACTTATTTCTGTGATATAAGTAACACAAAAATCAGCAGAAAAGCCTCAATGGCTTTATCATCATTTTGTGCAGTCTCTAAGTCTGATTTTAGTATCATTTATGAGAAAACTGCTTAGGCTGTTCTTTAGACTGTTTTGAAAAGGACAGTAAATAGATACAGTGTTTCACTTAAACATAGTGATTCTGTCTAATAATGAAAGAATGTTTCTTGTATGATTATAGAGCGGTCTTCCCATTTTTCTAACCTTAAAAATTTCTTGGCTTATTGTAAAACAAATCCAGAGGTAATTTCATCACTCATTTGAAAAGGATCCTGAATTAGTCTAATGGGAATTGCAGCTTAGCAAGATCTTTTTACACTTGTATAAATCCCCAGGCTTAGTAGTAAAATCTCATTTCAGTATTGAAAGCTTGATGGTGATGTTGTGTTGCCATGGAATCAAGCAAATGGGAAAAATTTTGGAATGCCCTGAAGGAACAGACTTTCAGAGCTGCATGTGCTCCAAAAAGCCCAAATACCGCTGGGTTTCGCTTCCAGAAAAGGGAGATTCTATCCTGCTCCCATTGAAGCCAATGGGAGGCTTGCCACTGATCTCAGTAGGAGCAGGGGCATGCCTGAGTTGCAATCCATCTTTTTAAAGTCCTTAAACTCAAGTGTTTGCCGTGCCAATGAGTCCAGGGAGGTGATTTGCATATGATGGCAAATGAGCAGAGCCCTGGCTTTGTGTGAATAAGCTGCTGACCACATTTGTGCATAGCAGCCTGCAGAGGAGAAAGAGCTGGCAGGAGTCTTTTTTTCTAAAATAATGATTAGTTCTTCCTGCGTTTAAATTCCTCATGAAGCTTCCAGTGGAGTTCAACAAAGTACCTGTTTGCTGGACAATTCTGTGCAGAGGAGGAGGGAGCAGGGACGAGGGGACTTCTTTTTACATCGGCTCTACCCTGGGTCTGCTCTCTGAGCTCATTTCCAGCGATTCCCATGATGTCACTTTTAGTAATGGAGACATGTTTACAAAAGAGTACACAGCATCCTCTTTAAAAAGAAACTTTCAACTTGGGGAGCCTTATAAAGTTAGGAAACCAAAAACTGTGTGAGGAGGGAGTAAAGATCGAGACAAAGGTTCTTTGTTTGCAGTGACCGAACTTGACCTCACATGACTGTGAACAATAATGAATATGCAGTTTGGCAGTGGCAGAACTCAGTGTCAGCAGTATTGCCTTTGGTATACAATATATTAAGAGCATTTGAGAGTGGCAAGTGGCCACGAAATGGGCTGATAAGTTTGTATGTAAAAATGGTTTGGGTATACTTTATATCTCCTTTCAAGACAAATGATTTTTTCTTTTCTATTTCATCCCCCTTATCTTGAGAACAAATACAAAATTCATTAAGAGTACAGTGACTCTCTCCTATGTAATATATTGTTTCTGTAATTTTTTAAAAGATAAGGACATTTTAGCTCAAGCTGCTCCTAGATTTTCCCTTGAACTTGTTACTCACATTAGTACAAAAAAGGCTTTTGTTCTAACAGAAAGATCCAGTATAACTAACTGGGTTAAAACCAGTATAGCTAACTTTTACACTTTCAAACTTAGCATAATTTTTCTATCAAGAAATTACACACATACTTGCATTTTGTACAAATCAGAAAATCCTAACTATCCAAAGGTATTTGCTAGCATTTTAAATTTAGCAATGCAGAATGGCAGAATTTGGAACAAGATTCTCCCATACTCGTGCCTGGAGCAATTATCTGCCATAACAATGCAGGTTTCCCCCTGCCTGCTGTGAGCAAGGGGGATGTGTTATAAGGGTGGTTACACTTTTCCACTTTTGTTTCTTGAGGGTATTTGCAAAGTTGACATTCTATCTAAGAGCTGATTTTATGTGAAAAACCACAGATGAAACAACTAATTCACTGCATATAGGCCCTAAATACTATTGGATTTTCCAAATTATTATCCATTTGTAAATCATTAAAAATTGGTATGTGTGGGGGACTCTGGTGTTTAAAGGATACATTGCATTTGCTGGTATTTGAAGTTTCACTAATAACTTTAATGTCAAGCCCAATAAACTTGTACTTATTGCCAACTTCTCTGCAAAAAGCAAAGACTTTCTTCTCATCCAGTTCCCTCTCCAGGAATCCAGAACTGCTTTCTACCCTTCCAAAAGAGAAACCAAGGAATATAATAGAAAATAGAGAAATCTAAGAACTAAGAGCATTATGGGCCATTTTGAAAAAAATGGCATCTCGTAGAAAAATCATGATCTTCTCAAATTTGCTGTGACTCATCCTTGAGTCACAGAACTGTGAATTGTTCTAGAATAACACAAAGTAACACAACCCCTAATTATTATGAGGTTCTAGGCAAGGGTTTCATCAGTATCTCAAAAGGAGGCACTTTTCACTGCTCAGGTTCACTCTATTGTGCAGCTGTTGGCTTTAGAAGGACTTGTCACATCTTGCAAAAGTACTGTAGATATGGGAAGTTGGGATCACAGACAGCTCTTTCAACAACAGTGCACAAGAGGCTTTGCAACAGGTTGTGTGACCCAGGTGTTGAATCACCTGATATGCCACCCCTCCCCTCATTTTCAGCTATAAGTGGCCTCATTTGGGGCCATAATCAAGGCACTGCTGGGTGGGACACTGGAGGAGTCTTAATGCCTTTGCTGTGAAAGACACAAGACCTGATGGTTGGGAAATTTTCACAGAATTTTTGGAGACATCTTCTGAAACATCTTGGGAGAGTTATGAAAATGCCTGGGCATCAGTTCTGCTCTGATGCAATGGTCCTGATGCAGTCTGCCATATATTCCAGTGAAGGCTTTACACTCCCAATATTTTCCAACCCCTTATTTGATTATCTCTTGTATAGATGAACAGAGAGACAGCTCCAAAGGGCAAGACTCTCTGCTCCCCAATTTATCTAAGTAAACAAAATGGATTTGCTGATTTTTGGCTAAAAAACACCCTATATCTAGATGTATTTCCTATTTGCAAGTCAGAAATTAGGTTTTCAGGCTTTAGTTTACACTAGGTATATATAATTAATTTTATGTAACTGAAATTTTATCTATGAACACAATCAACAAAAAGTAAACTATAAATGTTGTCTCAGCATGACAAAATTAACTGAGCACCCTGACAAAAAGCAGTTTTTTGCTTTTGGCCTTCTCTCTGCACTAATCTGGCTACACCAGTTGTTACATTCCAATTCTGACACTCAAATCATGTTGAGCAATTTTCCCACAGTGTGTTTCCCAAACAAAGGCATTTTTCCCACTCCCACTTATGTGTCTCTTGCATCTGGGAACTGCAGAAAAATGTCCTTAAGTCCTAAGATCCAGCCAACCATTGAACTTGTATTGCAGTACTAGATTTCAAAAACTGTGGGTGATCATTTGACCAAAACAATACCAATTGACCCAGCAAAAGCATACTTTTTCAGTTACTAAATTACAGATATTCAACTCATATCACGATAAAATCTTACACAGGTTTTTTTTTCACTGTTTGAAGCATAACCTAATACTTTCCTAAGCACCTTATACCTTCATGAGAACAGAAATCTTTTTATTTGTATACCCTAAAGTCTTAAATTGCCTAGTTATTGCAGGATATTCACCTGAAGTGGCAGAGGCCTTAAAAAGGGTATAATCGCTTTCTAGGAGATGATGTTTTTGCAGGTCCTGTCTTTCCCCTTTATAAAACAACAGAACATATTACTAACTTGGGATTTCACACATGACCAGCCATTGCTTCAGGAAAATTCCATGGGTCACAGCATGACAGGCTGGATGCATAAAGCTGCTTGTGGGCTAAGTCACCCTACAGCTCTTTCAGATTTAGCTTAATGAGGGGTCATACATGCCTACTTTATTCTTACTACACTTTCCCCTTTCATTATTTCCACAGGATGAATAAAGCAAGAGTGGTTTCTGGAGGGTTCTTGTTTATTTTACCTTTACCTTTAAAGAGAGATTAAATATTTCCTGAAGCAAAGTACCCCAGGCTGTAGGACAGGGATGTTTTGAGCCAGGTCTTTTGAGGGAGAGAAGTGACTGGCGCCTTTGTCATCAATTTAACCTGAGGTACAAGCAAAGATTATATCAGATTTTGGCTTTAAAAGTCCTGTCTTTCAGAGACACAAAATTACAAAAAACCCCACATTTCATCCAGCATAAAAAATTGAGCAAATTTGAACACCTGTTTATCAGCCTAATTTACTGAAAGCATCACAGCAGTTCAGGTAAACTAGAATTGGTGTTAACAGGCAATAGAGCTCAGGTTGAAAGACAAGAGGAGCCTCCTGAAGCCACAATGTCTTATTTCTTCTGAGGAAAAACATTAGCAAACTGCAGATAACCACCTCTGCATTTTGTGACTGAACCTTTTAATTATCATTATGGGTTGACTCTACTGATGTAATTTTATCATAGAACCCGAAGGGTTAGCAAGGAACCTTAAAGGTTATCTAGTCCCAAGCCCCCCTGCCATGGGCAGGGACACGTCCCAGTAGACCAAATTGCTCAAGGCCTTATCCAACCTTGAACACTTCCAGGACTGGGGCATCCACAACCTCCCTCAGCATCCTGTTCCAGTATCTCACCACCCTCACAGTGGTAGAACTTTTTCCTAATATCTAGCCAAAGTTTCCCCTCTTTCAGTTTGTAAATATGATGATGGTAATAATAGTAAATGCTATATTTATATTATGAAATACAAAAAGTAATGAGCAGACCAGTGCACTTTGAATGTCCATTCAGAAATCTGCTTTAGTGGTTAGAATATACTGGGCATGTATCTTCCTCTGCCTCTTCCTTGCAAAAAGTTTCCTTCTCATCCTGAGCTACTGCAGTCTCTGAGATCAAACTGAGTTTCCCCAATCAAGCTCACTTGAGTTTCCCCACCAGCTTTTTTCACAAAAGAAATTTCTGTGCATTTTCACCTGTGACATTTCTCAGATTTTTGTGGATAGTTAAGCGTTTAGTATTTCTTCCATGACACATGTTAAGAATGTGCTAATTAAGTTAATGCATTATAAAATACTTGGAAAGCACCGTCCAGATCAGTAACTGGAAAAGGCTCTTAAGTGCACTTAACAAGTAATTTCTGGAACAGAATTATGTTGCAAATATCAGCCCCAAGTCCAACCTACATCATGGCATCATCTGACATTTTTGACCATTCCTCATTCAGTTTCAGCTCCTCTGGTAGATCTTTAGTATGTATGGGCCAGGAGGTACCATCAGTAATCCTACCCAGTATGATGAAACATGGAGCAAAATTTCATCGCTTGTTTACCCAAGCAATACCTGCTACTAAAAATAACTTGGTTACTATATTTTAACTAATACTTCAAGGACTGTCATAGATATCGTATTTGCTTCTGATCAGCCCTCAAAATAAGAGCCAATATATTTTGAAATATTATTTGTTTTCTAATCTAAGCATTTTTGAGTCTCATAAAAAGGCAGATGTGGAGAAAAAGTCATCTATGTCTGTATTTAGAATATTTGGAAGCAGAACAATGGACAGTTAAAGAGTCTGTGTGCCATTTTGCAACTTTGTGGTCATGATTCACTCTGTCTTTGCTTCTCTGCTTTTTCTATTCCTCTGGGGACTCTGTTTTCTGACCATAGATATATATGATATCCCTGTGGCCAATTAATATTCAGAAAGTAAGTATTCATACAAAGTAAGGTGTGCATTTTCAGAGGACCACACTAGAAATTGCATCCTGATAGAGCCCTCCAGTGAAGAAATGGCTTAAATGTAACTTGTGCTTGCTATGGGAATTCAAATGAATGATTTAGAAAAGTGATAAATGAAGGACAGAGAAGGAAAGGAGGTGATGTTATAGGTAAAACATTTTAAATTCCAACTGTGTCTACAACCCTTCTGATTTAGACTTAAACTTTCATTTTTGCTAAACTGAGATTCCATTTCTCAGATTCCATTTCTCATCTCCATTCTCTTCAATTTCTTCTATTTTGTGCTACATTCTGTATTTAGTGTCCAAGATACCTTTAGACTCTTTTTCCTCAATACAGATCTTGACTTAGCCTAATTAAAATTAAGTACAAGAAAGAGGGCTAAATCAGTGAACTTAGTAAAAAATAAATTAAAACCCCCTCTTTTGAATGTTGACTATGCCTTCTCATCTCTTCTCTATCTACATGTTATTTGTATTTCAGCTCATATAGAATGAGATCCTTGGGGTAAAATCATAGCATGGCAAAAGCCAATGGCAAATCTCCCCCCCAACCAGGAAAGCTGCATCACAGTGGTGTGTGGTACAAATATGACAAAACTTATCTACTCTGTTACAGGGCAACCACAGGCATCTTCTGAGCCCTGTTTGAGCTTATACTCCACACTTCTGTATTAACCAAGCACTTAATTTACACAGGGAGGACTTAATGAATGTAAAATTTATTCAGCCGAGAGCAACCTTTGAAACCAAGCTCACACTATCAGTTGTGAGTTGTGCAGGACACCTCATGGAGCTGCAATCTATGCATCCTTACGTAACAAGCATTAAGAAGCACTTACACAACTTAATGCAAACACCACCGGCAAATGAAAATCCATGGCACAGACAGGATCTTGAGTAATCATCAAAGCAGTGCCAGAAAGCAAATTCTACCTGCAGAAAACACTTTTTTTTTTTCTTTTTTTTTCTTTTTTTTTTTTTTTTTTTTTTTTTTGTGTTAAATCCATTTCCTGGGATTCATGCTCTGCAGTTCTGTTGCTGGTAGTCAATAGTCTGCCACAAAGTGGATTTTCATTGTGAAGTTTTTATCCTTTAACACCTGTTAATACAAACTTTGACCAGCGCTGCCAGAAAATGTGTGTGCAATTCAACTCATATCTTTACTGACTGCAATAATAAACTTCTGGTCTAAAACAAACAGGTGATTAGCAAACAGATACTTTTGTGCACTGAGGTTACTTTGGCCTCTCTCCTCCTGTCATCCCGTTTTTCACTCACTGTTCAGACACTTAGAATTTGATGGCTGAGTATGTCTTCACGATGCCAGGGCTCTGCAACTTTCTCAAATTTAGTACAGGGGTAGAACATATTCCATTTGTTAGTGCACAAAGTTCATTTGTGTCCTTTCATTAAAACTGTTAATTCAGACAATACTTTAATCTCAGAGTTTAACTTAGGTTACAGGGTATGCCTAAAGTCAGGCAGTTCTGGCTATCCACAGCTCTATTCTAAACTAAGAAATGGTATTTGTTATCTTTACACTACCTTCAGAATATTTTCTGAAGTTGATGTAATTTCTTGATAAATATGTTTCATTTTTATGAAAGGAGCATTCCAAGTCCCACTTTAGATACTTCTTAGTACAGAAGTTGAGGTGCTATTCAAAGTATTATATGGGACAGACTCTGGTCCCTTTTACATCAATAGAGATTGGGATGGCTCCAGATTTCCACTGGTATAACAAAGTAGATTTTTTTTCCTAAGCCAAGAAGAACAGGGATGGCAATACATAACTGTGTTGTCAGAAATTCTATTTGAAAGATGAGGAGTTTATCACAGTTTAACTAGGTGATATCTTTAGAAAATTCAAGCCTCAGATAAGACACAGGTGGTGTTTTTAGTCTATGGCATTGCTTGCTTCCTTGACTGATGTGTTCATAATGGATAAAGAGGTGATGTTTTTGAATCAAATATATTTAAACAGCAATAAAATAGTAATACTGGATAACTAAGATAGGCAGGATGGGGTGCATTAAGGGGGACAGGAGTGCTGAAAGAAGTTTGGGGTTTACCTTTTTCACAGCCTGATAAAAATCCACCCATCCAGCTTTCCCTCTAACCCATCAGTCTATTTTTGCCCTGTTGAGTATCCTGTTTTAGTTTTCCATTTCTCCAACCACAATCACTTGGAAATGCTGAAATAAATGCATTCAGTCCCTGAAAAGCCTACCCAACAAAGCCCAAAGACCAGGTTTAAGAGCCACCTGAAGACCTGAGCCTTTCTTGTTCACTTTTTCCATTTCATTCCCACCTCTCAACAGAAGGAAAACACATTACTCTTTTGGGGTTTCTTGGTTAAAGCATGCTAGTGGCAAAATATATCCCTCATCAGGGAGGTGTGCAGTGACAAAAAGAGGGGAAATGATCCACCTGAAAAAGAAGTCCTCATCAACCATCACACTGGTCCAACTCTAGTGGCAGTGGAAGGGTGTGAGGAATAACTGAGGGAGGGGCAGGAGCTGTGCAGAGAGCAGAGCCATTAGAAGAAGTGTCTGTGGAGCTGTGCTCAGACAGTCACATCCCAGTGCTTGTGAGGAGCAACATTGTTTCCTGTCATTGAAGAAGAGCATAAACGTGGGAGAGGGAGAGCCCCAGAATGAAAACAGGCTTCACGGAGAATGATGTCAAATTGTGGCTTCAAAAAGTACATATTTTACATGATTATCCAGGTTAGGGCTTAATTTTGTTTTCTGGGAGTAAAAAAAGGAAAATAGCTTAAATACTGACAACACGTCTCTTCTTTCATTTAAATTCCCAGTTAAAAATAAAAATTAAACAAGTTTGTTTGCATGCCAACAATTCAATTTACCGGAATATATTTGTATTAATTCCCTAATTGAAACTATACTGCATTTGTCAGAGCCCTTTAGGCCATAGTAATGTCAATGGGATTAATCACCAATGCATTCTTTTCTTGATCAAGGTGTTTTCCTGAAGTATTGCTACAAGGCAGATCCAATTCAGCCATGCTTGAGAACACTGTAATTGTGTTGGACAGGGACATCATTCCTTCCTCAATGAAATAGGTTTACAAAGTGGTTTCTACCACCTACAGTTTGGAAACCAGTGTGCTGCCACATAGGATGGCTTCTTTCCTTGCCTACTATTGGCAAACTGCCATTTTATCTCTGTATGCTCAATTAAATCTCTACTTACAAATTAGAGGATCTATGAGTAGAGAAAAAATCTGGGAAATGTGATGAAGCATTTACGTATCATCTTCTGACTTTCATATCTTAATTTTTTAAAATGTTTCTTTGTACCGGTTATTCCAGAACTGTCATCTACAACATCCTAATTGTATTGTTTTAACTAATAGGTACATACAAACATCATTCCACAGACTTATTTTTAATCAGGGATTTCTCATGCTCCATTAAAAAATAGCAAAAAAGGAGCACATAAAAAGATAACTGTGAAACAGGCAGTGATTCTGAAAGAAGCTGCTCTGCTTCACATATTGTTCCATTCTAAGACACCTGAGAAAGATTTATTTCCAGCCTGCAAGTATCCTGAGCACTCTATGGACACCTCTAGTTTTGTTTTCTTCTTTGCAAAAAATATGGCAGAATAACCAGTGCATTACCATGGCCTGCCAATCCTGCCATACATGTGGTCATGAGCAAGGACATAAATAAAAATCTACCTGGATAAAGAATGATTCGTGCATAGAGAGGAGGTACCCAGGAGAGGTGCCAGGGATGATCTCTGTCCCCTGCTATTTTATCTGTCTTACTGAGGCATTTACAGCTCCCATTACTGTCATGCCAGAATATATAAGGACATGCAGCTGTTCTTACAACACTCAAATGGGGTGGACAGATTACATGGGTTATCCTGGGTCAGAAGTTTGAAGAAGATCATTGCACAAGCTTCACGTGCTCTTGGTGGGTAGAAGGTGTTCATTGACCATTCCTGTATAAATCATCACCTAACCTCATTCCCAAAGTATCCAAGTGTTCCTCAGGCATTCATGCTAAAATAGTCAAGAAGTCCCATCTTGGAAGTGTTCCTGGACATGAACCAATGGCTGAAATTACTTGTAGCAACTTCTTTCAGTGTATAGTAACTTCTCTTCTGCTATGATTGTCAAGATAGCAATTCCATAACAAGGCTTGTAAATGTCTATTTCCGTCAATCATTTTAATCATAGAGTGCTGAGTAAGATTGTATTTTCCCCATTGTCCATGTAGTCATAAAACTGAGTTAATTTCTGTTAGATGAGGATGTTGTTAAGCTACTCATGCCTCTAGGTTTTCACAGTTTGACTATCAGATCATGCTTTAAGGCAACATTATACCTGAAACCAATTTGGAAGCAAAACATCCCTGTTTACATGCATGAAGAAGTCATCCCCAAACTATAAATATATTAATATGATCTTGTTAATGTACTGAAGCCAGCAGTGACGTTTCTGCATGGGACACAGGCATGTGACCATCTACTTTGAGTGATCAAAGCTGAGTTTGATGACTGGATGTCACCATGAAGCTTCTCCTGTAGAGGTACCCATTGCTGCTGGGCTGAGTAAGACAATAGTCTATAAATTCTATACATGTGCTTTACCACAAGTGGAGGAATAATGTTATTTATGCAATTGTTTATGATTCCCAGTCAGAAATTTTTAGGTTTTTTTATAGTTATCTATATCTGTAAAGTTGCAGAATACTTACCAGCCTGGTAGGATGTTGGGTAAGATAATTAACTGTTGTTTGGAGATGCCCTTTGATGAATGTTAAGTCCTGCAAGAGATAGAAATATGTGATGCACTGACACTTGATTAACACACACATATGTCATCACCTCTGCAGCCTTCACAGCAAGAAACAAGCAAGGCTGGATTGCTCAATTAATAATAGGTTTGGGTAACACCTGTCAATGAAAAGTAATGTGTTCAGTATGTTGACATATTTTCCATTAAAATACCTTATTTTATGGTTTCATCTAAACATTTTTCATCCAGTACCATCTTTCTAACACAATGGATTTCTGTATTGCCCATCTTTTGGAAGCTGGACTAGCTGACCTCTAAATGTTCCCCTTCCAACCCAAACTATTCTCTGATTCAATGATTTTACTGATGCCAATTCAAGTTCATGCTCAATAAGCTTAGGCAGCAGTAATGTGCTTCAGACTTCATGATAATGTTTTTTAAATAATTTCACTAAGACAACTTACATTTTTTATTCTGGATTCTGAAGCCACAAGGTTATGTCATAGCTACCTAGACAAAATCCTCATGACAGAAAATCTGCAACCAATAAAGGTATCAAGGAAAAAGCATACAAGAACAAATGTCATGAAGTTCCAGAGCACTAAATGTGCCAAAGACATCCTTCACTACATTGCTGCACCATTGCAGCAATGTAGTGAAGGATGTTTTCATCACGTATTTAATACATTTCAACTTTTACTGGTGACAATTCAAGGTTGATAAAAATCAGAGGGGTTGGACTGGAACTGATTTCAACAATGCTAGAGAGTTTCACACAATGCACCTGTTCAGGTGACTTTGGAAAGCTATACCTTCCACCTTTCATATCTTCAGGCTGAAGTATCTTGGCTATTTCAGCTGTAACCAGTTTGAGCTTTAAGAATAATTTAATGCATTCACCTTTATATGGTGCAGTCAGCTGTAGGAGCCAACCAAATCAAGTGTTTTTAACAGGTTTTAGTAGTGTCTTGCACTAGAGCTGGTTGGATATTTTTGCACGAAAGAATGGATGGAATTATTACATAAAGTTAATCTTTATGGGGATTTTTTTGTTGTTAATCATCTCTCATTTAATCTAAAAATAAGAGCAATTTTGTCCCAATCACTTGCTGAAAAATGAAGATGTCAGCTCAGAAATACTTCAACACTTATGGAGAAAAAGGATGCGCTCACAGTTTAATAGTGAGAGCTTAATATCAGCAATACCATTGTGTTTCAGGAGAGGTGCAGTGCAAAGACAGCTTCCTGCCTTCACTCTCCTCTCCATGCCAGGATCCTTGTCAAGGTTATATGTTCTGCAACATCTGCCCTGGTATAATGCACCTTGAGAGGTTTTGTCTGAGATAGGAGTCCATGCACCTAAATGCATCTCCCCAGATCTCTGCAGGGATATTTCTGAATAGAAACACTTTTCAGTTTTCTCTCTTTGAAATCTGTGGACGAATCTGTGATCACAGAGTAACTTTTCTCTATTTTGTTTACATAGACAGCATTGCACACACACAGAACAATATTTCCAATAAATTTGGATATGCAGGGCAGTTTGAGGCAGGAAAGCACTAATAGATAATATTAATACAAATTTAAGTCCAGCCCCTCAAACACTTGTCTCCTTCTCAGGAGAGGAATTTTAGTGATGCTGAAGAGGTCTGTGACATATGTATTACTCAAAGGAGCCAGCCATTTTCTCACAATTTCACATCAGCATGCCTAAGTGTTCCTAATACACCTTTGAAATTTCCATTTCAAGCCCTTGATATTCATTTTGGAAAGAATCCATATGAAGATGCAATGGCAATAAAAGACAGGATGGAAAGATAGACACAGCTCACTCCAAACCAGAAGATTCATTATTTAGCCTTTTTAAATGTATCCCTATAAGAATTTAGATTATTGTATACTATTACCTAGGAAAATCCAGTTGCTGATATATCTAGTAGATATTCAGATGAGTGAAAACAGATGTGGTGCTAATCAGGTGGGAAAGTCTGAAATAGCAACACAGAAAACCATTGTGGGTTCTTAGTCTAGAGGAGTTAACCATCTGGGGCAATATTGCATACTTTGTGACCACAGCTGTAGCCCCAGCTCTAGCCCGAGAGGAGCTGTGATTCTGCCTCCCTGGGCATCTGTGAGACCTACAAGGTCTGCAAGGTAGCAGGGTGGTGCTCCAGTACAGTCAGAAGGGGTGATAATTTGGATAGTTTTGTTGTTTTTTTTAAAGCATTATTAGCACAAAACTGAGTGGATTTAGAGGTCTGAACAGTTATATAAATGATTTGCTGTACCTTGTTCTTCCATCTGCTTTGTCTCCTACAACCCAGAAAAAATTGTCCTGAGTCCTGCTAATACTGAGAGATTACTGGGAGGCTAAGGAAAAGATGAACTGGACTGAAGGACCAATGCATTGGGTGAGCTTCACCCAGACAAGCCTAGATATTTGTATCTGTCTCTCACACTAGGAAGAAACACTCATTTCTAGGGCACAGTCCTTCTGATCCCAGAGCAGATGCCTCAAGCATCCAGATGCATCACTCATAACAGGCTTTGAAGGACCCAGCTTCTCTGCACTGAATAGAAAATTTAAGTTGACAATTCCAAATATAGACAAACCATTGACTTCTAGTTGTGCCAAATCCCATCCTAGCTGACAACCTTGACGGTCTGGTATTAAAGCAAATCAATAAAGAGTTTATCTAGATGCACAGAACTGATAGGAAAAACCCTGAGATATTTGTAGTTACCCAGTGCTACAGCTCAAGGAAGCCAAAGCCTGGACTTTGAAATATGAACAACTCCAGACTGATCATCAAAGGCTTTAGCCAGCTCAAATCTCCTCCAGCAGAACTTTGCAGCTCCATTGTCCCTGCAGGGTTACTTCTGCCCTTGGAGAAGACATTAATCCTCTCACTGAGGATCTCCAAGGATCTCACTGTGATGGAGCTAATTATAGGTAATCTGCTGATGTACAATTAAATACGCTCACCAGCACAATTTATGGGATCCATGGTATGATTTGCTACGCCAAGCAAAAGGATCTGAGAGTGGACAGGAATAAATAGCAGCTTGGACTGCAGGAGATTAGTGATCTGAAGCACCTGCTGTGTGACAGAGACATCCAAGCTTATATACCAGTTCAAACAAAGTCCTTTAAACAAGGATACTTTGTCATGTAGTGTTAGGAAATACAATTCTTCCTTAATCAAAATTAAGGAATCATTTTTAAATATTTGCTTTTTACTAGAGACCAGAGGAGGAGTGAGCAGAACTGCTAATCCAGCGTGCTACAAAAATTTTAAGAAGAGACAATTCTCTGGGTAAGGAGACTGAAATCTAAAAATATAAGGCAGAGGCTGAAGGGCAGCCAAAGCACAGGCTGATACTCCATGTCTGTGATCCCACAGCTGGCCTGTGCCCAGGGCCTGTGCTCTGTGCCCACAGCACTGCTCCAATACATCACAGAGCACGACAGTACAAATGAAAAAAGCCTCTTGAGGTTGTAGGGGAAAAAGGGTTTGCATGGAATGATGTCTTTCACTGTCCTAAGTCAGCATGACGCCGAAGTTCACCATCAGTGCAAGGGCACAGCTGGCAGAATCTGCTGCTAAATGACTGAGCCCACCAGCACTGACCAAGGACTGATGGAACCAGCAGTGGGAGAGGATTAGGAGCAGTCTCCAATTGGATCAGAAAGCTGTTTTACCAAAACCATTACACAAATCAGGAGTGAGCCTTAGGAGAGATCCAAGGAAAAGCACCAGTCCTTCATGAACTGTACACACAGATCTGGAAGGGGGCTTTGTACTACCCCAAAGTTTCCCAAGTGCTTCCAGTCTGAACACAAGGAGATGTAAAAACCAGAAATATGTTCTATATAATGTTACAGAGTCTTTCTGTCTTCCACACCTAACAAAACGTAACCAATACAAAAAACAATACAAGCAAACCTACCTTAGCTGAAGAACCTTGGTGTCAAGGGGAAATTATGTCCTCCCAAAAGTGTTTGCAACTGTCAAGGATACCCAGACGTTGAAAATACATGAGAGACCCTCAATGAGCACTGTGAGTTTCAAAAAAAAGTCCAAAATATTTCGTTCAAGTCACTTCTTCGAAATTAGGATCAAAAATGAAGCAAATAAATGAAAAAACAACAAACAAACAAAACCAAACAAAAACTAACAAACAAAACAAACAAACAAACTCCCCCAGAATATGAAAAATCCAAGGCAACTGCACAATAGATAAGATTCCCTGTGCCAGGGCTAGCACTTAGCATGTACGTACTTGAACGTGACAAGTTTTATTCCTATCCATGGACTACACAATGTATTTATGTTTGCAGTTGATATATTGCACAATGTAATGAATAGCAAAGTAATAACAGAGAATAAATCAGTTTCTTTGGCACCAGGTTCTGGATAGTACTAATCTGCAAATAGCACATGACTCATTGGAAATTCCCTTTCACATGCCAATTTAATGGGAATGATATAGAAGTTCATCACATTCTGCCCATACAGACATCTACATCCTGTTCAGATAACAAGTTTATATTGGTGTTGGCTGTGAGGTGTATTGTCTACTAACCAGAGTCTTGAGCCAAAGATTATTAACCAAAAGCAGTTACCAGAGAGGGATGAGCATGGCATAATTAAAACTGTATCTTTAGGCCATTACATCTAAGGAAAACAGTCATCACGTAAGAGCAGACTATAACCTTTAGGTGAGTTAAGAGCTACCTGTTTTACAGGTGGGAGAGAATTAATTTTTTCCAAAAAGAAGGTGGCAGGCAATTTGTTTTGGAAAGGCTGAATGCCCTCAGTGTGAAGATCCTAAGACTTAAGCTACCACCATGGATTGTTTCAAGAACAGCACAAGACATTCCAACACATCACAGGAGGATTCCTGGCCTAACATCCAATCAAGAAATGTCTCTGTTCCGAGCCTTGCTTTTCATTACTTTTTGTAAGAACAACACAAGGAGTGGAAATTTAGCACAGGGGAGGCAGGTGGTGGATGCAACACACTTCCAGACACTGCCCAGCTAATTACATCTGTGGAATCATACTCAATTGAAGTGTGAGCCAAATAGATTCCAGGTTTTTTTTAATTACTTGTTGCTATGTTGATGTTAGTTCTACATTAATTAGAAAAGCTGTGACTCAGAAAAGAGCCATCACAGGAATGACAAGTATTTCAAACGGGAAAGAAATGCACTGGTCTTTCCTGATGCAGATCCACCAAGTGGTAAGGTAGTAAAAATAAAAGGGAGTCCTAGAGAAGATAAAAGAATATTCTACTTAACTCATGCATGTTATTAAATACCTATTAAGACATGAGTAGCAGAGAATCTTGTAAGGGGGAAATTGATGAAGTCAGATCTACCATGCAAGCGGTTCAGGAAGACCAGACCCTTCTAAGCTGAGAACTGGAGTAAATCCCCACTGTCTCTGCATGGTTGATTCCTGTATCCCCAGGTGGGTGCTTGGCTAAGGGTGTATCACACTCACAGCTGAACACACACACCAGGCTGCACCCTGGCTCAGCTCAGGATAAAGTGTCTACTCAGCCATGCACACACTGAAGAAAGACCTGTACCCCCCTGTCTGGTCTGCCCTAGGAGCAGATTCCCCCTTGCTTTGTGCTCACTTGGCCTCCCATCTTATTTCTTTCCTTTCATTCACTTATCTGGTTGCACTTCTTTTGCCTTTGGATGTTTTTCAAACTCAAATGAATGCTGTGCAAAAGCTGTGTCAGTGCCATGTCCCAACAAGGTCAGGAAGATGGCAAAAGCTATCTGGCATACAAGGATGAGGGAGAAGTGCAAACCAGCAGCTACGTCAGACACTTTTGGAAGCATAGCTCAAGGCAGGGTCAGAGACCAGAACAGTTAAAATCACTCAAGTCCTATCCTAAGTACTGCAGTAAGGCTCAAGAAATAGTCATGTAAATCATTCCAAATCTCAGGAGATTAAAAATGAATTTAAATTTCCCCTTGCATTGTGTAAGAAAAGGGTTTTCACCTGAAAAGCAGATATTTCTATAGAAGACTTTTGACCATAAAACACTGTATCTCCTAAAGGTATCTCTCATTTTAGGGCAGAAATAAAAGCAGGATGCAGAAGCTGAGTATTCTTCTGATCCCTATCAGCTGCTCGTTAGCTATTTAGACACTCATTAACTTCCAAAAGAGACCTTGGCCCTAATTAATGCCTGGGCTGATCAGCCTGCCCCTTTCTCCTTTGCCTCTCAGAGCCTTCTACAATGATTAAAGGAAACCACACTTCTTTTGTATAATTTTAAAAACGGTATTTTTTGACATATCAGGATCTGCACACAACTCTTGAATTCAGTTCTGTTTTGAAGCTTTCCAGACCATCTAGAATTCTCCAGCTTGCTTTGGCACCCAAGTTCTTCATGCACATGTGTATCACTCTTAAATCCTTCACTAAACCAGGCTCTGTAATTTCCTTTCTTTAGCCTTTCATTCAACAGAATCCATTTTAACTGTGATTGAAGTGTCACCAAGGCCATTCAATCAACTGTAATGTTGGTGCTAATCCTCTTGGTGTAGTCTTTTTAACACTATCAATAAGATGGAATTGAATAAAAAATGGACTAATTCCATCTTCCAAACTTATAATGTATTCTGCACGTAGATATGTACCCTCCATCACAGTGCCAAAAAGAACTTATAAGTATAATAGAAAAACAAGAATACTTCTCACTTTAATTTCTGTCTAAATGGATGGAGTTAACACTCCCAAGTTCAGTAAGAATAAGCACTAAAAGATAAACTGTAAGAAAGCAAAATGAGAAAAGTTACAACTGCAAAGCACAAGCACAGTCTTACTTGGGGTCTTATGCAGTTTAATGTCCCTGGCCAGTACATGCAAATTATTTTTTATTTCTTGAATTTCTTCCAGTTTCCCAGAAATATATTTCCCCTTCATCACATCTGCAGAAGAAAATAAAGGCTGCCATGCCCTGCAACTGGTCATTTTGGATGACTGGACATGGGATCCTCTGCTGCACAGCCACAGGTGCACTCACAGTCCTCTTCCTGGGTAACTGTGATAGTCACCAGAATTAGAGGAAGCAGTGTCCTTGCACATGGACTATCAAAATAGTCAGTACAAGGGCTATAAAGTAGTAATACTACCCTAACAAGTCTCTAATTAATATAATTAATGTAAATGCTACCTAAAGACTCTTATCTTTTTGTAGGTATGCACACAGTATTACAGGAAGGCAAGATGAAGGTATTGTAATTCATTATCATAATTACATATTAATGATAACCCTAGATTTCTTTTTCCAAAACAATGTTTGGAAAACATCATCACTACAGCAACAGAAATTACAGCAATAGTAAGGATAGTAAGCTCCTGAAGGGTATCCTAGTAGAAGCAATTAAATTATACTAAATTAAATTGCAATCAAAAGATTTCTCAGCCTGGTAAAAAAAATAAAATATTTCAACAAAACAGGATGCCATTCCACACGAGGAATTTCTTAACATTATATCTAAGAGAGCCATGAAGCTACAAGTCCATTTAAAATAACAGTCAGTGACCTGTTAAAAATGTTCTTGTTTTGGCATCCTTACCTTGAGTAGTCACATATTTACCAAGCTTGAGCCAAAGGTATGGTCAAACCACTGATTAAATATTTCCTGAATTCTACTACTGTTTTCCTTAGGATTCCATATATTTGTGTACCCCGACCACATCTGCCTATTTTCCGCTTCTTTACATTCTCATACACAAATTTCCAGTTTTGTATTCACTTTGTATTAACCAGTCCTTTGTATTCAAACACAATATTATACACATATTCAGGCATTTTTCAATTTCTTAAAGAGCAATCTTTAAAAAGAAACACACTAAATAAGTGTGGTTTTCCTAAGTAAAAATTTCAGTCTATATTACTCTTGGGAGAAAAGGCTTCTGCTTCAGAGAATTCTGTGACAGAGAAAAATTTCCCAAACGAGAAGTGCTTTCAGATTTGTAAGCACAACTGATCAAATACCAGACTTTCAATCCGGAAGAGCACTGCAATATTTCCACATTAATTCTTTGTAGAATTTGGTTGAAAAATTGGAAGAATGGATTCTATGGAAATACTATGGATATATCCTAAAGATATAGTTTCCTGATGGGATGGAACATTATCTCCTTACCAGTTCTCATTTTTAGATAACTTAAGGGCAACAGACCCTTTTCAGAGTGAACACTGCTTTTCCAAATGGCCCTCTCTGCCAATATTCTCAGGGCAATAGCTCTAAGCTGCCCTCAGTGGTGCTGGAGGCTCCTGTACTTGCAGGATAAAGACCAATCCAAAGAATACATGGTGGGCTCAACAGCCTTGTTGTAAAGTAGTGTCACTGCAGACAAAGTGGCTTCATTGGAAAAGGCACTGGGTGAAAGACAGGAGTTAATTTTTAAAAGGCTTTTGTGAGTGAAACTCAAAATTCAATAGATACATTTGGCAAATATAGAGGAAGAAGCTTTTCCAGTGGTGATAATACTGGGGAAAAGTCCATCAGTTTTGTGATCCTAAAAATAACTAGATTTAGATTCCTAACTAACTTCTTTTAAAAAATATGAATTAGCCATCTAAATCCCTTAGATCAATTTTTAAAAGGTATTTAGGTGCCAAGCTCCCTAGACTTAAGATATTTGCACATAAAAAGGAAGTTTTGCAGAGAATATCACATTAAAAAAAAAAAAAAAAAAAAAAAAAAAAGCCCCAGCATACTGGCCAAGCAGAAAATTCAAAATAGGCAAGCACTTAAATAAATCATCAGCATGACTGATCTCAGTGACCTTTAATCCCAATGGCTCTTTTCCCAAGCCATCCAGGACACTCTGTCCAGTGTGTTTCATCTAAAAGATAATAGTCATTGTAGATAAGATGGCTATATACAGCATTTAGATACAAATATCAGGGCTTGTCCCTGCACCTGAGCTACATTGCCCACTAGTCAGGATGCCCCCGACTTTGGCATGGACTGGCAAATAAGAGATAGGAGAACCAGAGGAACTGCTCCTCCTGTGTGCAAAATGAGAGGCAAGGGCAGTCCACACCTCAGGGAAGGCAGGGGCAGGTTCCCTTTGCACAGTGAGCTTCAGAAACCTCCCTGAGCAAGGCAGAGAAATGAAATATCCAGGTACAGTTTCCCTCTGTGTTTGAGCTCCTGGGCCAGGCTGTACCTGGCCTCCTCACTTTGCTTCAAGAGAGCATGGTTAGACTGAGACTAAAGGGTCCAGGCTGCCTGTTCTGTACCTGCACAGTAACACAGGGAGCACAAGAGCCTTTATGTCCTTCCCTTTGGATAGTCTTGATTAAAATAGCTTTAAAAAGTCCAAATCCATGCATGTATAACCGAGATCACAGCAACAGTCTGCTGCCAAGGAATCATGTTAGCTGACCACCACCGTCTGCCCTACACCAACTCCTGCCTGCAGAGCCACTTCTGGCCAATGTTATACTGCTGATGAGAGGAAGAGAGGTGAAAAAGCCAGCAGGAAACCACCATGGAAACCCTGCACAAAGCAAAGGACTGTTGGAAGGAAAGATTTACAACTGAAATTTCACACACAAGCATATTTAAGTAGTATGGGCAGAGTCACGAAATAAAGGAGATTGATGGAGCAGCAGTGTTTGCTGAGCTCAGTGGAAGGGACAACTGCACAGAGAGGTGGTGGGACAGGAAACACGGAAGGAGGTGTGAAGGTGAGAATACCAGAAGGTGACATTACATAGCAACACCTTCAGACATTGTGGCTTTAGTGCTTTAGTGGCATATTGGACAGACCGTAAGGGTTGCAACTACCTGAGGAAAATGAAGACTGGGAAGTGGAGAAATGAACTGGTATAGGAATTCACAAAGCTGACTGAAAGGCTTGAGGTCACCCTGCAGCTGGGGATCTCAGCTGAGTTGGTTCCTGACAGGAGGTGCAGAAGGAAAGGAACATACTCCATTTGTTGTCTTAGAGAGGAACATCTTTCCAAACTACTTGTTACCAGCCAAAAGATTAAGGTTTGGAAAAGAAGTAAAAAAGGTCTGGATGATTGAATTATTTTACTCACATCTGCTATTTCTAAGTGATGTAGGCTTTGATCTGTTCTACTTTTACTTATCTGTTAATAAATTATCTACATTAGTAGTTAATGAATGCATTGAAAAAGATACACGAAAATTACGTTTGCCCTCGGATCATTGCTTGCTTACCATACTGAAACAGCAACACTAAATAATAATTAGTGTAGATAATGAAAATAATCAGAACAGGCCAAGGAAGGGTCCAAAAGATGGGGCACCATTCAGAGGAGGGTGAGATGTCTTCACCAGATTTCATAAGTCACTTTGCCTTTCTGTGCCACGTGTCTCTGTTTATAGTACACCACTAACACCATCTCCTGGCCAGTTGGTGTCTGGACTAAAATCTTTATAAAGGTCTCAGAGACCCTGAAATGAATGGTATTGCAAACATAGAAAATACCATTGTTGCCATATCTTCTCTACATTGATATCTACCGATTTCACCTCTGCCAAAATAATACCATACTCATCCCCAGAATTAGATGTAGAGTGTGGGCATTCCAGACACTTTTTCTTTTTTTTTTTTTTTCCAAAGGGTTTCCAGGAAGATGTGTCGAACACTCCCAAATCATCTGATTTTCAGAACTGACTATTGATTTGGGTACGCTTTGTTTTGGAGCCCGCTGAGAAAAAAAACAAAACTGATATTAAGAAAAAACCTGTGAAAACAGACCCTTCCCCAGCATTTCAAGTTCAGCATTTTAAGCCTTACACACTTTCTGAAACATCAATAATGTATCTTCCCAACCTATTGCTGCAAAAGATTCAGTATTCCCTGTTCTTTTTTTTTTTTTTAAGATATCAAGACCATCCAGAGATGCAAAGAGTACCTCTTCATGTGCTTTTGGTATATCCAAGCAATCAACAGTCTGTCTATTTACTGAATTTATCCAACTGTTTTCAAGCATTTAAAACAAGGATTTGACATCATCTTGATCTTTCAAAATCTTACATATCTGTAGATGCCCAGTATAGCATGTAAAGGCATTACCTTGGAGATTGCTCAGGGTTTATTGCTCCCATACATCAATTGGGCCAGACACCTTCCATTTCAAAATCACTTAGGAACTGACTCACAGCTCCAGGAGCTTTGGCTTTCAAGATCATATTTCCAGAAATCATCAGAATCAGTTTCTTGAATTTTTGCCTTTAAATTAATTCAGGAACATAAGGTCAACTTCTAATTTTAGCTAATCTCGGAATAAACAAACAACAGCAGAACTTCCTGCGTCATTAACAGCATAATCAATCTGGACTCTTGAGCACAATCTGTCCTGGAGGACTGAGTACTTGGAGCTGTAGTGGGTTACTGAGCAGAACAACTCTATGAATCCCTTGGAAAGTAATCAGATTATTGTATTCCTGAGGGATTTTCACAAAAGGGGACTACAGTGTCATCCTTTCTGGAATAGCTTGTAGGAAATACTACATGAATGCCATTGGTATATCGTAATTGCAGACATTTTTCAGATGACCACAATGTTCTGTTCAGCCAGCTTAGATCGAAATGATCTTTCTGCAGACCATGTATTTCCTCCAATTACATTACTGTAAGCTACATCAGAAGAAACTGTCATTTTAAAAGCTCGCAAATAGTACTTTTGGCCAGGATGGTTGAATTGATTTTAAGTGATCAATGCAACACCAGCTACAGCTCAGCAGAATAAAACACAAAGGTGTCAGCTTTCTCAGACCTGACTACCAGAGGGAGCCCATGAAAATCTCTGAAGAGCTATACATGGGCAGTACCACAGCCACCTCTTGCCTTTGGTGTTTAAATGAATTCTACAAGAAATACTATCTCCAGTCAATTAAAAAAGTAAGGTCTAGATTTTATTTGGTATTGGTTGAGTCATAATGCAACAAAGAAATGAAAACCCAACTGAGTGCCTGAAACCTTTAGATCAATTGCTCTGCTCCATTCCACTGCATGAAGCTATTACATTTCTCTGCTACCATGAAACTGGTGAATGGAAAGAACCATCTCAGTGGATGTCATCAATAGTGTGTTGGTGCAATTTGAAGAAAACAATACCCTTTAACTGATCTGAAAATTGGTCTGTTATCTGTGGGAAGTCTCAGAAAGTGACCTTTCTGGAGGCTGAATGCTAAAGAATGTATCTTGAAAAAGTGAGAAGATTTGTTTATGGCATCAGAAGAGGCAAATCCACTGAGACACTCAACTGGTAATCAACTGTGAGTCAACAAATCTTTGTCAAAAAGCCATAAAGGCCAGTGGGAACAGTAAACTGACAAGCAAGGGGGAGTTGCCACTACTTTAGGTGGCAAAAGAGCCTCTGAGATGTGAGTTCTAGCTTCCAGAAGACATGGCCTGGCATTCCAAGCAATTGTTCCACAGCTTCCCAGAAAGCTTTTCTCCTTCACAAACCCATCCAGAGTTTGCTTGGACACTGCCTGCTCCAAGCTGCTTGCTCTTTCAAGTGGCAAAGGAGAAGTAAGAGCAGGATGGGCAGCTCAAGAGCCCTACACTGGGCTTTGCCATTCTATGGCTCAGTTCCATTATCTGCGAAACAGAGATAATGGGACTGAGATTGTGATAAGCATTATTATGATCAGTTTACAAGCACAGCACCAGCTAATTAATGCAGCTAAGTTTGATACATGTAGCTCTCAGAGCCACATAACTCTCTACAACAAACAGATCCCTTTCACAGCAAAAGAGACTGTCTCCAAGGATGATGCTATCAGACTGCCAAAAAATCACAAACTTTCAAAACTGAGGACAACACTGGTATAATGGATACAGTGTGCTAAGTAGGTCTAAGAATGAACTAGCAGGATTATGTAGCTTGGGAAACCAAAACTGCGATTTTAATCAGCAGCTGCCACTGATAGAAGTGCAAAGGTTTGTGTTTGATTTGAGACTGCAGCACTACAGATACTTATTTCATAGGGAAAACAAATGGATCTTAACTCTTCAAAGGATAGGAATTATGGTGAGCATTTCAAGAACAAGATTTTTACCAGTTTTTCATGCGTGCATTCCTATCTGGATCCCACAAAGCAGGTCTGTAATTCAGCTGGATCAGGCCATAGGGAAATAAGGAAGCTGGAGAAGGGCTCTGTAGCTCAGGTAAGGGTGGAAGTGCTAAAGAGCAAGCAGGAGCACTCCAGGCTCCCAGGGCAATACAAATTGCAAGTCTGAGGAAAGGTGTCTGGGCTTGAGAATACGAGGCACTTCCAAGCTACACGGCAATCAAGTCCTTTACTGTAGTTCAGCATTCTTCCTGCTTCTGAAATTTATCGGTTTGCCTCTTCATTTATCTTTGCGTTGTTTTTTTTTTTCTTCCTAAACCACATTTTTAAAATGAGCAGCATACATTTAGGATCAGTTTCTCAGCAGTTGATGGAATTGCTATTGAGGGACCCCAGAGGATAAATTTGCCTTTAGTATACTTTTTATGTTTCACTGCACTGCAGTCCTGGTTTTGTCAGGTTTTCAGTAGCAAAGCATGCAGTCTGGGTGAGCAGCATTATTTATGGCCAGGAATCAGACAGAGGATCAGACATCTGCTGCAGACTCTTTTAAAGTTGTGGTGACATACCCCAACCCAAACTGAGAAACCTTCAGCAATCTTCCCAGCACCAGTGGTATAACGCCCAGAAAAGAGAGCATTACTGGAGCAAGAAGAGAATGGTCACTGTCAGAGCCAGCTGCCAAACTGAGAAGATTAAACTAATGAATGACACAAAGAGTCCATTCTTCCTTTTTTTCTCACCTTCCTCTTTAAAATTCTCCCCCACACTGAGGTGAGATCCTCACCCACACTGCCAAGAGATCAAGACCTGTTGTTGAGATAACAAGAACTAAAAGGTTTACAAGGTGTTATACAGGACTGCATGACTGAGATCCAAAAAAGCACTTATGTACCTCAGAAGCCATTTAGGCCACATTCAGGTGATTACAGAATGCTATTCCACAGCAATAACCGGCCTTTACAAAATACTAAATCCATGTATTCTCAACAGAAAATCCCTGCAGTTGTGCTCTGACGCATACCAGATGGGACAGCAGCTCTGGACACAGTGGAGCCCAGCAGCCACAGCCACACCCTCTTCAAAGAACAACTGGAGCAGACTGGTGGTCAGAGCCCTCGCCCAGGATTAGAGACCCAGATGCAGATCTTGCTTGCTGAGATCAAAGCTATCTTTCCTCAGAAGTGCCCCAGCTTCTGCCTGGAAGCTGTCCTTGGGCACTCAGTGAGTAATTGGAGGGTGCTGGAGCAGGCTCAGGCATGTGTGCTGCTGAGTGTGCAGGGCTGCTCAGGCTCCCAAGGCATGCAAAAATGAATGTCAAGCCAACCAGAGCAGCGTGTCTGGCTGGTCTCCACTCAGATGCCCACACACAGACATCCAGTGTCATTTAAAATGTCCTTGACTATCGTGCCTGGCTTCCAGTTCCTGCTCCAGAAGTGCCCGAGTGTCCTTTGTCACAGGGTATCTTGGGCACCCTACAGATATCTGTGCAGGTATCTTGGCCACCTCACAGCACCTGTTAATGCAATACATGCCTCATTTAGACAAATTAAGTAAGTCCATGGCAAGTCTAGGCATCTCCAACTAGAGGCAGTCCAAGGAAGAGTGAGGTCTCACATGACCAGTGTAAGTCATCAGTTCTGGTCTCGCATGACCTGTTTTACATGTCTCATACATTCATTAAATCAAGCACCATGTCTTTATTAAATCAAGCTCCAAATCTTATTCTTCATAACTAGCTAGCTCTAAGACATCCCCTAAAAAAAATTACCAAAAAAAGCACTTACCGATACAAAGGCTTCAAGGAAACTCAGCTGGAAACTGTGTTCTCTTCCAGCAGTAGCAAACTGCAAAACAAGCAGGACTTTGCTGGAGAAGCATCCAAAGAACACTAAATATGCTGGCAAAGCTAAACAGCAATAGGATCAGGCATTCAAATGAGCATGAAATATGATTATTTACTTCAGCCACAATTTTGTATTCAGCAAAATTTGTTGTCGTAAATATCTGTCTTGAGCAGCAGAATTGTCAAGGGAATGCTTCTTCAGCTGAGAGGCTGTCCTCTCTCACACCCCAGGAGTGCATGTACCAGCAGCAGCACTGTCTCACCAAGCACATGGCTGCAGGTGATTGCTGAAAAATTATGATTCAGTGTTGCGTAGTTACACAGACAGAGAGCTAATGCACAAGGAAGTCAAGAGCAGAAGACTGTCTCTGCCAGTGGCCTGAACATTCATCTCTGATTTTTATGTGACTCTTCCACAATGACAATTTCCTCTGATTTCCCCTTCTTCTGATAGGCCTTGTGCAGTTACTGAGGAGTATCAGCCACATGGGGACTTGGGGGGCAGGAGATCTGTGGGTTCCAGGCTCTCTGTACATACATGCATTGTTCTATGATCTACTCACAAGGCTAAAACATTCATAGAACAGAACCTTAGAATCATTTAGGTTGGAAAAACCTTTAAGATCTTCAAGTCCAGCTGTCCTAACTGCCTAGTCCACCACTAACCGTGTCCTTTAGTGCCACATCTGCACATAGCTCCAGGGATGGTGACTCAGTCATGTGCTGAAGTGAGTGACCAACCACGTGCCATGAGTAATAAACTACTGGAAAGGTATTTACACTGTAAAAGGCAAACAATCCTAAATCCGTAAGGTATTTCTGACTTGAGGGAATAAATCTGCACAGCATAGCTCAATTAGGCTTCAGGAAAATTTGATTGTACCAACAGAGTGCTGCACTTCCAAGAGGATCCACTCACTCAGAAATATAAATACAGTTGCTATGCTTCCAGACCCAGCATACATGTCTCTATGCCTGTGGGATAAACACACCCCTTATCTCAGACAAAACTGTGTATTCTGCATTTTGGTGTGTGGAAACACCATCATTTATACATTTCAGCCTCTAAATGAGTGTCAGCTGATCTGCCTTCCCCTGGAATCAGCTGCCTGTCTCCATTGAGCCTCATTTTCCCATATGTCCTTCCATATAGCTAAGGAACCCTTCAGATTTATCGTTTTGTCCAAAACCAATGAAAATTGGATGCTGCAGTATCCCTTGCAGGTTCAAACAGCAGAACCTCATTTGCTTCATGTAAGAGCCAGACAGTTGATACTCACACAGCTTTCCATCACAATGTGAGGAACAAGGCTGGAGACACAAGCTGCCCTTGTAGATGAAATCCACAATAAGGCCTTCATTTGCTCTTGGATGAAATCTTTACAAATACTTAGGTTGCTGAGATTATTCAATGGGCTTGGAAAGACTCAGGGAGCTGCAACAATCCTCAATGTTCTACTTTGCAAGTTAATGGCTTTCGTTTTTCCGTGTGTGCACTTACTGAGGGAAACCTAACCCTTCCCCAAGCCTTCACCTTTGATCAGTGCAGGTATCAAATGCTGGTTGGCTTAGGTACATTTTGTGCTTGTTTCTTATGCAAATGCAAACTACTATACACCAGCTGACACCACTGCCAAATTTGTTTCATGGTTTTCATTCTGTTTTCTACCTTTTGCCTAAAAGGAGTATTATGTACATGAAGATTAGTTTTCTGTGAGAAGATAGTGAGAGATTTATTTTCTCTTACAAATTATTGGATTAAATCCATTTTGGAGTAATTCCACTGAAGCCTGTAGTATTATACCAATGATAATTTGAGTATTTGCTAAAAATCATCAGTAAAAAGTTAATCTGTGTTTCGAGAGCTTTGTTAATGTTATGGTGAGGTGGACCATTTACATAATTTTTAGCAAGGCATTTACACTATGCCTAATCAAGGTTAGCCAAATATCTTATGCTGATAGGCCAAGTCCAACCCCAGGACTGAACCTGATCCTTTGAGTTTGAAGAATTAGCTTGCACACAGCCATTAGTCCTTTCTTGTGCTCAAAGTCACAAGCTTTCTCCTGCAACTCTCCCCTTGTTTCTGGGCTATATATTCTTGACAACAGGGTTGATCATAAAGTGTCACCAGAAAGCTTGCTTCTTCTTCCAGACAAAATACACACACAGAGAAGAACAAAAATATGAGTGCATGTTGATACAGTGTATATTTAGATTTAGCCTTAGGAAATCAAAATTAGGCCTGAATCCATGCAGGATTTGGGATGAGGCTATAAAACAGACAGCTGGAGTGAAATCTTCCTTGTTTTAGGACTTCTGATGAGGATAATCTTTAGTCAGAGAGATCATACCAAATGATTGATGAGCTTTGGTTCTTGTTCAGTGGATTATTCTTTAATTCAATTAAAATAACAACAAACCCAGGCCAGACGATTTTATCCATGTGTCCATCTTCAAGTAATCTCATTTAAATCAGAATGTGATGGCTTGCAGGCTCAGAAGAACAGTGAGAGCAACTCCTCATAAAGCTTCAATCTTGGTTCAGACTTGATATTTGAATTAAGCACGGACATGCGTAGGCTTTTCAATTTTTGTTTAAGGCTTTGGATCATTTTGCCAGAAGTCTCCCTGATTACTTAATTCTTCATGTCATTGCAGATTCACCTGCACATGACCATGGCCAAGCAGCCATCACAATGTAGGTGCCCTGATGGCCCTGCTTTGCTCAGGTCTTCTGGCTTGAGACACTTCTTGTAGTAAATACTGTCCTCAAGGTGCTCCTATAAATCCCACTCACACAGGAGAGCTAAAAACTCCTTGTTGAGCATTTCAGGTTTCAGTCAGGGCCACTGTGCTCTTCCATTCCATTTTCTCCTTCAAAAACTCCCGACTATTGACAACCGGTACAGCTTTATTACTCTGCCATCCTATAGGCCAAAAAACGCTTGAGAGAAGGCAGAACCACACCAAAGTCCTGCTGTGGATGGGGCAGAACAAGGCTCTGCACAAGAGGAGATACCATACCATGTGTGAGGAGCCCCACAGGGCTGGGTCCCAGAGGCAAGGCCAGTGAGATCCTCTGTGTTCATGACTCGGGACAGGTATCAGAGCACAAGTGGTTCAACAGCACACAGAACTGGCTAGGTACACAGTGCCCAAAGCTGAGCCAGTATACATGGCAAGACTGTTTAAAGCCCATAAAGTTCTTTATGCAGATGTTTAAAATAGCAGTAGTGTACCCACTGCTGAGCCTTTCACTAAAAGCTGACATAAACTGGATGTAATGGGTCACCAGAAAATCCTACCAGCTAGCCAAGACTTTCATAGGCAACTTCATGACTGATGGTTGTACAAAGAGTAAATTTGTTTCAGTTTTCCATGCAATGGTAAATTTTGCACAATCTATAGTTTAATATTCAATGTATATTACACAGTCTTACATGCATTTAGTATTATGTACTATTATTATGTAGTATAATGCTTGGGCTTATGGAAGATTACTTGCTTGTGAGGTTTTAGAAAAAAATAAGCAAAAAAAACAACTCCAAAGGTAGTATATGATCTGTTGCCATTACTTTTTGCTCACTAGTATGGCACAAAAGCTTGACATTCTCAACAAGCCATTTAAGACAAGCAGATAATTCCTATAAATACATTTTCACTGAATTCTAGCAGGCAGTTGCAGCTTCACCTCTCCAGAAATTCTACATATTCCTAATAACCTCACAGACAAAAAAATTTTGTACCTTCAGCAGGTTTCTGTTCACTTGTTTGCAAGATCTGTAAAAAACCACTGTAGAAAGATTTGTAAAAATCAAATAGCAGCAATACAGACCCATCTAGGGGAAGAGAACTGCTTTTCTATAACTCCTTTTTTTTCCTCTCACACTGGACAATACTGGCGGGTTGAGATTTAACCAGAGATGGGCTCCTTTTACAAGATTGCTTATATAAAGCGAAGATAACACCAGCTGAGTTCATTTGAAAGAGGACATCTTGGGAAGAGCTGACAGCGCTGCTTTTGGAATAAGACTGGAATGAAAATCTGAAATAATTAGCTCCTTCCTGTCTCGTAGGTATAACCCTTAATTTCTTGTAGAATGCATGGGATTATAATTAGAAGGAATTGTCACTGATAGGTACTTTAAGACCCTTTTATAAATATATATTTTTAAATAGAGCCTGAGTGAAAAGGTTGAAATTGCTTGGTTTTGTTAGAACTACTGAATTGGAATGATTTTTATCCTATAAATTATATTTCTTACTTCTGACTTAGTCGGCTTAGTGATGTATGTATGAAGGCTGATACTGAAGAGTGTCTACAAAGGGAAAATATGAGAACTGCAGTGCCAATCCCACAGGCTGTATATGTTTTTCCCCTGTGGAAAATAGATTTCAGGTTTGAGACGTGAAATGTAAATGAAAATAACTTCTAAGGATGTTTTCCTAGACAGTCAACATTTAGCTGCAAAGGAGAAAATGCATAATTCACCAAAACTGAGCTACATGAAGTTAAGATTATGAAGTTAAGATTATGAAGTTAAGATTATATACATCAGAATAACCAGCACCACAGAGAATAGTTTCAGCACTAAATTTTAAGCACATTATATATGTTCTTGTGTCATATTTCTTCTAGTAAGTTCTATTCCCTCTTTTTTTTTCAAATCCCTTTGGATTTGAAACAAAAAGGTTTCAGTTTCATTTGGTTATATTACCACTTTAGGTTTAGACTCTTTGCAAGCAATCAAACTAGAATAATTAAAAGCCACCACTAAACAGAAATAGTAAAGTTGTCACAGTAGTGACCCAGTTATAGCAATGGTCTTTGAAAGATTTACCCTGTTGTTGCAATTACATTGGGTGACAGAATATCAGTAATGTTATTTTCTTCTCTCTGCAAAAAGGACATTTTAACAGTAGCTACTACAAATTCAGGACTGCAGACAATGCACTGTTTTTATTTCCACTTTTAAAGACATTTTCAGCTTTTATTTCCTGTGTTCTCAGATCATTGCAAGAAATGGTGACTCTTGCTATTTTTCTGCTGGTCATCTTGGCTCGAGCTCTTGGGGGGCCTTGCACCCCAAATAAAGCAGGTAAATTAACTTAAGATCTCCTAAGATCTCCTGTAATTAAGCTGCCAAAGGGTTTTTTTTTACTCAAAATCAAATGGTTTTCCTTCAGAAAGCTAAACTGTGGATACTGTAGAGCTAAACCTTACATTTCTTTTATTGATCTGCTTTGAGCTAGTACAGTAAAGAATGTACCATTCAAGTCCTAGCCCCACAAAGAATTAGGCAACTCTGTGCAATAACCATAGTGCAAGAAAGTTAATCACAAAAGCATAAAATAGCAAAGAAAGCAAAAGCAAATACAAGTTTTCTGTAATAGTACAGGCTAGATCCAGCAGATCTTTGCTGCCCAAACTGGGCTTTAGTCCCATGGACTACAGTAATTTAGGCAGTGGTGATTGAATGTGCTGGGCGAAACTCTTGAATCATACCATTACCTTAAAGCAAGAAAAATACAAAAATCGTTGAAGGTAAGGCTCTAATTGCACACTGATTACTTAGAGACTGAAGTGATCTCGCCAGAAAGAGCTATAATGTAAATTTCACTACAATTACGAAATGTACTCTAGAAATGTGTTGGAAAATGCCTCAATTTAGTGTTTGCTTCTTAGTGCATGACTGCTGTCAGATTACTGTCAGTCATTTCATGGTATATCTAAAGTATTTGGCCCTCTAGCCATTTATTTCAGTATCTTTATTTGCACAAGCAGTTTCTCTTAACTGCAGGAATTTTCATAGCTGTAAAGTTGCCAGTTATAAACCTGAGCATTAACACAAGCAGAATCAGTTTGCATGTGCTGAAGGTTTGTTAATCAGAAAAAAGCAAATTGTTAAGGTCTCTAGTTGACTTTCCAAGATTATTCCCTAGCAGACAATGAAAAGCTGCAAAATTAGGGTTTTAGCATTAAAAAAAAAGAGTGTAGTAAGGGCTTTAAAAGAAATAACTGAATAATTCTGGAGAGAGTGCCTTTTTTTTCCTCACTGTAGTAATTGGAAGCTTTTCTCAATTTTCAGGTCACTAATGGTTAGTTAATATTTGCCCTTAAATTTTCCATCAGATGTTTCAATTAGCTCTGCCTGTGAAAAATACCCAATTCTGCTATCATGAAGCAATCAGTCTGTTTGTTACAATGTTCAACATTCATGTCTGTATTAGCAATCACCATGTTTGGAAACAAGCAGCACTGCTGTTAGCAGGGCTGGGAGTTTGGGTCATTTCCTATTGTTAGCAGGCCTAGGTTCTTCAGTTCATTTTTAGATCTTGGCTTCTGACTTGACAATTGGAAAAATTCAGTTTGTGCTGGCACTACAGTGCCAGTCCAAGAAGAGAAAAGGCAGAATATCTATTGTGGCCACGATCTATACACCTGTACAAAACAGTGCAGGACTACAAAGCCTCCCAAACAACCTCACCAATATTATTTTTACAGAGTCAGTGGTGTTACAGAAGCCAGCTTTGCAGCATAAGTTAATGAGAAATTTTCAGTGCAGTCCTTTTTTTACTTCAGGTTTCTCAGCAGTATCTCTGCTTTTCAATCAGCTGTTCCAGAAAGATAAAAAATTTACACAAAGTTCTGCATTGATTAGAAGGCAAAGGCCAAACTCTTCCAAAAAGAGGACAGAATTTAACAACCTAAAGGTCAGTTTTGTGTAGCGAAAGCTGCTCTCATTAGGGGACCTTCCAGCACACACCCCTGTTCACAGAAGCCTAAGTCCAACGGAAACTAAGTGGGCACACCCACCTATTTGAAAGGAAATTACCACTGAATAACTCTAGGTGTATCATTTTCCTTTCAGATGTAATTCTGGTATACTGCTATCCTAAAACCATCATTACCAGAATTCCAGAGTGTCCTTACGGATGGGAGGTTAATCAGCTGGCACTTGGAGGCATTTGCTACAATGGGATCCACGATTCAGGATATTACCAATTCACAATCCCAGACCTGTCACCTAAAAACAAATCATACTGTGGGACACAGTCAGAGGTAAGGTTATGAAGGTCATAGTTTCTGACTCAGGAAATGGCTGGACTCGCTTGAGAAAGTCCTGTTCTCTTCAGCTTGAAGTAAGCTGTAGATGGAAGAAGGAGGCAAACTGCAGTATCAAGAAGGAAGAATCACACAGCTGTGCTTTGCAGTTCCAGGCAAAATACTCACAGGCTTAGTGATATTAGTCTGCTGTTCACTTGCAGCTGTATTACACAGAATTTGGTAAGCCATATGAATAAGCAGCACAGCACATAAAAAGCTACCAAACCATGTTTCCTTGGAGGAGGGCGGGGTTTGACACTAGAGTCTTCATGTTTTAAAGTACATTTCTGATGCCTCAACGACTCAGTACTGCCCACATTTCTCTCTCACCATCCACAGTTCAAGAATCCCCTGTATCACTTCTATAACTCCATCGTCTCCAATGACTCCTCAGTGATTGTGAAGAACCAGCCTGTGAATTACTCATTCACCTGCACATACAATGCCAACTACCTGGTGAACCAGGCTGCCTTTGACCAAAGGTACATCCTCTTCTGGGAGTGTGTCTCACCCTGTCCTCATCACCATGCCTCACTAATGCAGAGTTTGTCCTGTCCCCAGGGTGGCCACTGTCCATGTGAAGAACGGGAGCTCTGGCACCTTTGAAAGCCAACTATCCCTCAACTTCTACTCTGTAAGTGCTCCTTGCCACTCACACCTTCACCTTTGCCTTACAAAGGCTTCAGCCAAAGAGCTGGAAAAAGCAGGGCTGCTGCTCCTGACTTTTATGTGTCATGGAGCACATTACTAGCCTGGAACAGATAATTGCAGTGGGATTGGCAGGGGTTCTTCTTTCTGCTGATTAACAGGGATATACTTAAAGTGAACAGAGCACACACATGCCAATTGTTCTTTTAATCCCTCAAAATCAGTCAGATTTTTCTGCTGAGAGGTACATTTCTAACCTGCTGACACATTTTATAAGAAAAATCAAAACTTGTTTGTAGTCCCACTGCAAGAGCAGCATGAATCTGCACGTACTTCTGGCCTTGCATGGTCTCTATAGACACAGTAAAGCCCTTTGCATTTCTCTTGCAGCTTTCTCCCTGGTCCTCTCACCTGACAGATATTTCATGTACCCCTCAGATCTTTAGGTCATGCTGGAATTTTGCTGCTAACAAAATATTGTCCCTTGATATCAGGCAGATCTTTTGAAGCATTCCTCTTCTCTCCGTAGCTCCACAGCACTGCTGGAACAGCCAGCTCCTAATCCTGGAATCTTTTCCCCACAAAAGCACAGTCAAAAGCACCAAAACAGCCTCTCTAGTTTAGCACAGCTAGAGAAAAGCTCAACTAGGAACATACTGTGATAAAATTATAGGCCAGGCAAAAGGGGTATTTACCACTAGGTAAACCAATGCGAGGACTAAACCTGATATTCTGGTGCTAGCTTTGTTACCACCTTACCAAACAAGAAGCACTGGAATTTAAGGTAAGCATTTCAGTGTATTTGTAACAAAATCTTTTCACCTGAGCACCACACTGCTCCATGTTCAGCAGGCTGGCTTTTTTTTTCTTGTGATTTCTACTTGTCTTCATTCCTTTTCTCCAACAAGTGGCCATGTCCCAACTCCATTCCCATTCTATACACTCATCTCCACTCTCTCACTCCCACCAGCTTTCCCCACCACCAGAAGCAGCAGCAGCGAGCTTGCTTCCCACCCATGCTGCAATATAATGCATGCTACAACCCAAACAGCATCAAGTCCTGTCACTGATCATCATTATACACCAAATATTAACAAAAATAGTTTTAAACATCATCTTGGGTTTGCAATAGTCCTACTACTGGTGTAAAGGAGGTTGTAGGTTATAAGAACATATATTTCTTATTTCTTGTGTGTTCTTATTTCTTATATTTCTGGGGTCATCTCTCCAGTGGTGTCTGAAGTTGAATCATGCCTTGCTTTGCATGGTATAAGTAATGTATGATGCCTTTGCCTTTGTCTTTCAAAGAATGCCAAGTTCTCAAGTATAAAGGAAGCCCCCTTTGTCGTTGAAACATCAGAAATTGGTTCTGACATATTTGCTGGAGTGGAAGCCAAGGGCTTAAGTGACAGGTAGGCAAGGGAAAGAAGAATGAGTAATAAATTGGCAGTTGGGACATTCCTTGCTAATCTGGGGTTTGTGTCTCCCCAGGTTTAAAGTTGTTCTCAACAACTGCTGGGCAACTCCCTCCTCAGAGTATTTCTACCAGATCCACTGGCCTTTGATCACCAAGGGGTAGGTGCTGGTGGGACCCAGGGGAGCACTTCTACTCAGCCCAGCCCCAAGGATAACTGGAAAGCTGGTTGTGGGGTATAAGGGAGCAAAGGAAAAGCTGGCCCACAGCAGGGCAAATGCCTTCATCAGACTGTCACCTCAGGAGATGTTTCACTGAAGCCATGGGGGCTCTGACACTGCTTCCCCACACACAACACAGGTGTGCCACGGACTACTCCATCCTTGTGCACGAGAACGGGAAAACGAACCGGGCCACGTTCCAGTTCAACGCCTTCCGCTTCCGCAACATCCCCAAGCTGTCCAAGGTCTGGCTGCACTGCGAGACGCACGTCTGCGACAGCGAGAAGTTCTCCTGCCCCGTGGTAAGGCCTCCCTGCCGGAGAAACACACAGTGCCACGTTCAGACAGGGGATGGCCAGCCCTTCCCCAGGGTGTGCCAGGTGCAGAGCCAGCGCCAGGGCTCTCAGCAGATGGAGGCACGGCGCTGTGTAAAACCTGAGTGGCCCAGCTGTGCACCCTGACCCCTGTCATGTCACAAGCAACATTAGGAAATTTGTTTAAATGTGTTGAGAAATAAGGTAGCCATTGAAAAACTGAGCTCCTGTGGATATCCAAGACTACAGTCCTGTCTGACAAACAGCTACAGTTAAACACAAGCCTGGAAAAAAAGGAGAAAGTTGAGCTTTTTCCATTTTACCAAGTTGCTTTGGTGCTAAGAGCACCCTGGGGGCAGTGGGAGTCCCTGTCTCAAAGCTTCCAGTCCCCCTTCCCAAGGAAAGTCCTCCCTGGCATGCTGCAGTAAGCTATTGCTCTTGCAGACATTCTACTCTGCATAAAATACATAAATTGTCCCTGGAGCAGGAACTGAGGTAGAAGACTGGATTCCTGTATCCCTAGATGGGAGTATGGTGAAGGTGCTATACAGGAACATAATTAAACATGGGCAGGTGCCCATAAAATACCATTCTTTAAATATTTCTCTCTCCACCCTTCACCAAGCCAGAGCTTTGCCATTCTTTCTCTCATGCAATGAAATCAAATTTTATTTAACCTGAAATGAAAGCCCAAAATATTCCTTTGCCAACATACTGTCATTTCAACAACAAATGTTTCTTGCTGAAGAACAGAAAGCATCACTCCTGGCGAGCCCAATTTTTCTTTCTAACCCCTTTCTGAATCCAGGAGCCAAATTAAGGCAGAATTTTGTATTATGCAGCCTCAGTGCTAAGCACGGGGAACTGATGTGCAAAATTTGCATGTTGGACAAAAACACATTGTTAGAAATTCTAAGTTTTAAGGGTAACAAAGAACTCTTAGATTTTGTTGTTTGTTTTTCAAGATTTCTTCAACTTTTTATCCAACCACAGATCAGAGTTAAAAGAAAACAAAAATCCATTACTTCATACGTGGCCCTCTGGCAGTACTGTCAAACACCTACATCATCCTTTCAGGCACTGTGTGGAATTCCCACCTCACCCTCCAGTGCAGGATAATGTTGCTCGATCAGGCAACATCTCTTGAGTCCACTTCCCACTCAAAAATGCAGCTGGTGGTCTCCTGCAATTAAGGTTGAACCAAGCTGGTGGTCCGTGCTTACAAGCAACTCATAAGCAGAATTACCACATGCTGAGTTTGTAATAAAAATGCCCACAGCTGGGGATCTGCAAAGGTCAGGAGATGCACAAGGACCTTTAATCTGCAGAGCACTGCCTCCAATACAGACCTTGTCAGCTGTGACAGGCATCATTAGTGCTGGACATGAGCTGATCTATATGGAAAGGATTTGTGCTTCCTGTTTCTACCCAATGGGCAATAATTATTGGGAATAAACAACCATAGAAGCCTTCACAGAGGTCAGGGGTTAAACAGATGGAGCTCAATTTCCCCCTTCTTGACAGGAGTTTTGTTTAAGGCAGGGTGGGAAAGGCAGCCCACCAAAATCTTCAGAAAATGAACTGTAAAGACTCTCCTTAAACCTCTCCTCCACTAAAACCCCCAATAATCACAGGCAAAAAAACCCCAAACCAAAACAAAGTCCCATAGAAAATACGCAGCAATTTCCTTGGTTGGAAACATAAGAATTGTGCCCAGTTTTGGGGTTTTTTTTATAATTTTTAATTCTTTTGGTGTACATGGCTTTCTCTCTGCTCTCTTGAGACATGTGACAAACGCAAGCAGCGCGCGGAACAAACCGGAGGTGTTTTGGTGGCAGAGATCACCGTGCGCAGTAAGTGGCTGGGCTCTTGGGGTGCTTCTCCCTTTGGGAAGCAATGAACCTAGCAGCATAGGAGCAAGCAGAGCGAGCCAAAGCCCTCTGCCAGACCCCTTTCCCCACGGGCAGCAGAAATCTAGCACAGAAGTTGGTCCCTTCCAACTCTGGCAGAAGAGCTCCATGAAATTCTCTTCCCTTGCCAAGTGAGTCAAGGCACCCCTTTGGCATTTATGATAAATGGCCAAACCACTGACACACTGAGCTGGCAGTGAAAGCTCTGCTCACCTGCCTGTGACCTCAGCAGCAGCTCAGACACGCTCTGACAGGTTGCACGGGAGTGGGAGAGAGGTCAGGAGCAGTAGGAAAGTTTTTCTTTATTCTGTGGATCTGTACTTCAGTACATCCACACCACCTTCATGCGTTGTGGGGATGCTTTGCTCCTATCCCTCCTGACACACTGATAGCACTGCCATCGGCCTTTCCCACTGTAAAACAACTGTTTCCTCCAACTGCTGCCTCCTGCAGGCACCAGGGATTTCTCTCTGAGCTGGTTCATCTTTTGAAACAAGTCCTTAGAACAAACAATGTTTTCACTAGAGCCCTTTATGCTAGTTTATCAACTGTATCCGCACTAATCTGAAAGGCAATTTAAAGTTACAAATACACATAGAGTAGAATTATTACAATCTATTACATTGCACCAGTAAACCCCCATCAGTATTAAAAGGTAAAAGAACTAAGGATCCTTTTATAACTTCAAACAGTAAATCCAAGAGGAAGAAATATTCAGAATTTCAAAATGTGACAAATGTTTTCTGTTCTGCTTTTACAAAGCACACTGGTGGACTTTGCCCTATTTTAAACGCCATCCTGATGTAATCTTTTTCCTCCTCTTTTATACAGGCAAGGGTTTATCCAGATTTTACACACTCTCAGGTAAACAACAAAGTATGACAAAGAAAGTATCATGGATAATAAATATAGATTTTGAGTGTCTTTGTCAACATAAAATCCATAGTTTAAAGAAAAAAACCTGAAATATCAGTAAATTTGACAGAAGAGTGAACATTTCAAAACCAGATTTTATTTCCCAGTGTTATATACTTTGTTTTCCTTCTTTTGGTACATCCCTCACACTGGACAATAAAATCATAGCAATAACTTCCAATACTCAATAATGCTTTCTCTAAGTGTCACGCTCTCTTCCCAAAAAGGAACAGCTGTGTTTTACTGGGTTCACAGGGGTGTCTCAAAGCATTTCTGATTGGAAAGGGTTTGAAACACACCTTCTGTTTGTTAACATTTGATATGTTGACAGAGCCACATTAGGGTATGCAGTTTTATTGAACAGGGTGGGAAGAGAAGGTCAAAGGGAGCTGACAGGGAAGTACTCACATATAGCCTGTGTTTCTCTTGCAGATATCACCTTCCACCTACTCTTTGTGATTGGATTTTGTGCTGTTTTATTATAAAATGCAGCCCAGCTACACTTCGTAACTTCCCCCGATCCTGTTTGGACCTGGACTTCTTTACTAAAGATGTTTATTTTACAGAGGAAAAAGGAAAGCCACAAAAAATCCTTGTGCACCATTTTACCAGATAAATAAAACATTCCATGAGCTTTGTGCCTCAAATACTGGAAAATCCCAAAGCAGATTTGCTTCTCCCAAGTCTCTGCTGGCATTTTAAACTAGTGAAAACCTTGGGTTATATATCCTGCCAACGCCTCCTTTTGAAAAGCTGTGATGGCAATAGGACATGTTTCTAAAAGAGAATATAGAGATGTGCAAACTCAGCATTTTTCAAAGCCAAATTTACCTTCAGGGTCCCCCCTCCCTGCCAGTCTCAGTGTGGTACCAAACTCACCTCCAGGCCTGGTCTTGCAAAGTCCCACTTTGTTCTGTGAAGTCTTTGAACAAAATGAAAACCGACCTAATATGTCAAGGATGGGAGGAAAGGGTGCTTTTCATGTAGCAGTAATTAGAAGGAGCTCAGAGTTAATTACCTGACATTTCTTTCCTGATTCTCAGTGTTGTCAGTATTGATTGGTTGGATTAAGTAGAGCACACTGTAGGAGTAGGATGTCTTGCTGACTGACTGGACAGGCTCAGTGCTGGATGGTTACATGGTGTGGTACATATCGAGCACATCTGAGGTTGGAGAACAAGCTAATGAGCTTTACACTTCCTTGAAGACATAGCCAGTGGCAGACACAGCAGGGTCCAGGTGTTAGGTCTGTACCTGTGTATCAACAACCAGACAAAAGCATTGAAAAGGGAAATAATGATCTATAAAAAGCAGAAATATCAGGACATGAAACAATTCCCCAACAAGCATAACAGTAAGTCCCTTACTTCCATTAGTTACTAGAACAATACTGAAGAAAACCTCTCAGAAGTGTCAGAAACATTGTTAGAACTTTTCCATGAAACTTCCAGATCCTAAATGTGAAAGAGGGAAGAATGACTGCAGTTGTTACACTTGACACGGTGGGTGCACCTGTGTTTGCACATACCGAAGCAGAAGCGCATTACAGAATTTTTGTTATTGTTTGTAGAGAGGGAGCCTCCTGTGAAGGATTGTGAAGGATTTTCAGCTCCCTGTTCTTGGTAAAAGCTCACTTTAATGAAGATGATGCAGGGCTAGAACTGACATCCATCACACCGCAGCAGTAAAACAGACACACGAAGCCCATTTCTAGAACACGCACCATCACACCGCAGGGTAAAACAGACACACGAAGCCCATTTCTAGAACACACACCATCACACCGCAGGGTAAAACAGACACACGAAGCCCATCTCTAGAACACGCACCATCACACCGCAGGGTAAAACAGACACACGAAGTCCATCTCTAGAACACGCACCATCACACCGCAGGGTAAAACAGACACACGAAGTCCATTTCTAGAACACACACCATCACACCGCAGGGTAAAACAGACACACGAAGCCCATCTCTAGAACATGCACCATCACACCGCAGGGTTAAACAGACACACGAAGCCCATTTCCGCGGCTCCTTTGGCTCCCGCCGGTGCCATCTCAGCCCGCGGGTGCTGCCGGGCTGCCGAGGGTGCGGAGAGCGGGCGCCGTTCCCCGCCGCGCACAGCAGAGGGCGCTGCCGGGACAGCAGCGCCCCGGGCCCGCGCTCCGCCGTGGCTGCTGCCCCACAGCGCGCCCCGATCCCACAGAAACGCCCTGCAGCTTCTTCGCCCGCCTTCGCTGCATGACCTCCTTTTCCTCTGCTCTCCTCCCGCTGACGCGCCGACTTACAGCACCTGCCAAGCGGCTTTACCTCTTCAAATCCTTGTCCTTCTCCAAAGCCCGTTTCTTTTGCCTCGCTTTTACACAACAGCCACCGCACTCCTATCGCGGCTACTTGGTGCAGAAAGCCTTGAACCCAGTTTCCTTGGCAGGCTGATTAATTCCTTTCTGGTTATGCGAGCAGTGTGGCTTTGGAACAAACCTTGCAGGATTTCGGCGGCGGTGAAGAGCGCCTGTGCATTCCCCTGCCGCCGGCCATGGGATGGAGCCTGTGGCACACAAATCTCCCGCCCGTGCTCCCGTACCGAGCCTGTTCTGCTCGGGATCACTGCCTCCCCGCAGTCCAGAAATGGTTTATTGCCAAAAACAATCAAAACACAACTGAAAAACAGCTGCTAGGGGTGACTTCGGAAAGGTCTATGCCAGGGAAGGCAGCACCTATGAACAGGTTTCAGCTCCCGAAGGACTGCTCCTTAAGAAAGCAAAAGTTGCCTATCCTAAATAGTTTGCATAAAAAAAAAAATCTACCTTTTCTCCTAACCTGCATATGGCTCATCACTATTTATTCTACTGTTTATGTTGCCTGTATCAGAAAATGCAACGATTGCTAATGATTTTAGCACAAGATGAAGTTTGATAGACTTCATCACTTCAGATGGACTAAAATGATGAATCTTATCCAGTTGTTTTTCAGGGCATGAAGCTGCTTGCCTTAATCTCTGCACCTGAAAGCCAACCACAAGTCTGGCCATGAAAACATAGGGACATGAAGGTTTAGAGGGGATGCAGATAATCTGTTTAGCACCCAACAGTTTTCTCCACAAGGATTCCAGTTGGGTTCTGTCTCAGTTCTTCCTTCCATTTGGATGAACTCTAATGAGACATGAATTTTTGCATGCTTTCCTTCCCACAGTTTGGCACTGCAAAGCTGAATCACAAGGTCACAGAGGTCATGACAAGAAGTAGGAGAGAAATTAACACACACAAGCATCAAGATGATAACAACACAGGTTGCAGCACAATGTTGCCAGTACGGTGACACACTTTACAAAATATTTTGTTCATTAAATATAGGTTCACTTCTCACTTGTGAATGGTAAACAGCATTAACCTGGGTGGGCTTTTTTTTGATAGTCACTGCAGATGCAAATAACAATTCAGAATAGGTCCAACAAAAAAACTGCTGATGAAAGAATGGGTCAAATCTAACACAAAAAGAGCAAGTATGCCACAATGCAAACTGGTAACTTCCATTATGGACAATTTATCCTTAGTATTCCTATTCAAGTGGTACTGTGGGCTCTGTGATGCCTGTCCTGCCACCCCATGTCCAATAGTGAAGAAGAAGGAGCAGGTAATGAGACTGTCAAGTTAGAATTAATTATAGTCAATCATTAATGCCTCATATCCTGTGCTAGGATCTCACAGTTTCAAATGCAAACTTTAGAATGAAGCCTCAGTAGGTGTTTACTGGGGGACATGCAGATGATCCTGCTGCAGAGATGCCAGGCTGGGACTGACCTGACATGCCCATCTTGTGCAACCCCTGCTAGGGCAGCCCTGCAAGGAGTGAAGCACATCAGGGCTGAAAGCCTTTCTGTAGGGGGATCTCAACTCTGTAGCACAATGAGGTAAACATTGCATGTGCTGCCAGAATTGGCAATACATTACACAATATAAACACAGGCAATGTTCCAGATCCAGATGCCATGTATAGAAACTCCCCAGTCTTAATCTTCATTTAAATACCAACTTCATCTTTTTATTCTGTAAATCCATGACATTTTGTTTAAATGTCCAAGTCAGGGACAAGGAAAAATCCTATCTCAGAATAATATCATGACTCACTACATACAAAACACATCATAAATGTACATGGTCTGTATTAGGACTGAACCTCTCACTCTATACTGAAGATCAAGTCTTTTCAAGCTATTCCCATTCAAAGGGCAGCTCACAGGTGCAGAGGAAAAAATAACTATTGATTGATTGGACCCCATGGCCCTTTCATGTAGCATATCACTACAGCCCTACAAAGGTCAAGTTCAGTGGCTTCAGAGAAATAAATAGTAATTCTTGCAGCCTGGCAGTCAGGCACACAAGGCTGAGAAAATTGTCCTCCTGAGCTCTATCTGAAGCCACATTGCACTGAGAAGCAGAGACCAGCCCTGCTTTCCAATACATTTTTCTTCACTTCGTAGTTACAGGGAAAACCTAGAACATACCTCTTTAAAAACAATTATCTTAGATATGCTCTGGTTCTAATACATATTAGAATTACATATTCTAATATGTATTCTAATATCTATTCTACATATTACATATTCTATAGGTATATTAGAACCTATTAGGTATATTAGAACCTATTAGGTATAAGGTTCTAAGAGAAATATTGTGAGATTCCATGGTATGAAGCCCACCTGCAATGAAACTGCTGCTCTGGGGTGCAACCAGTCTCCAGCCTTCCCAGATTGCTTCTTGGCAGCCTGTGCCTCCTCCCCTGCTAAATTTTCTCTGCATGTGGTCTCATCCACATTAACGCCCTCCTCCCACAGACCATCTCTCTCTGAGAATTTACACACTGTGACACAAAGCATCCACTGGAAGGGATCCCAAGCTGTTGCACTTCTGCTTACACTCACCAGCTCCTGACAGAAAAATAACATCAGCGTTTTTCTCCTGGGAGCAAGCACATCAACATGCCTCAGACACAGACATTCAGGATGCATATTAAATTAACTTTATCATAAAAAGACAATTCACCATAGGTAGCACAGACTTGTCATTAATATGGCCCTGAAATGTGTTTTGGGAAGATCTTGCAGGTTTAAATTTCATTCTGCTTTTCCACAAGCACATTCTGCAGAGTGCAAATGATGCAGTAAGGCATGATAGGAAGTAGGGCATGTAGATCCTACAGCTTGGAAAGCACTAAAGCTGAGACCTAATGCTAAAGCAAAGGTCTAATGCTAAAACAGATGTCTTATCACCATGAAATGTTTGCCCAGCACTATAAATTTACATGGTGATTAATCAGCACTGATAAGAACATTCTGAGCACTTCTCACTGTCTCCATGCTCAAGACTTCTGTGCTAGCACCTTACTGTGAATACTTGAAAGCACTATAAAACCAGTAACTGATTCATCTGGAAGATTTAATCTTCCCTTTACAAACTGAGAAAAGGTGGCATGTAATGAGCAGGTCATGACAGGGGATCATATCAAATTGGCACTCATTCCAGTAGAGGGGACTGTTACTGGAACAACAAAATATTAATTAAGGAAAAATAGGTAGATTGATACTTCTGAGAATGAGTTGTGAATTGAGAAAACTTGCAGATTTTGCATTTATTTTATCTGTGTTGGAAAGAGAAAATCCACATATGCAGAAAATCAATACAATAGATTCAAGGATTCTGATACACAATTTATTATGTACCTGGTACACTCAGTAACAAATCACAAGTATCCATAGCTAGCATAATATAAAACTCAAAGGTTAATAACCTGGGAGGAAGCTTACATCAACAATTTTTTTCCCCACACTTGTGCTAGATGTGCCACTGTGCCTCAGTGGGTGGCAGTCCTTACCTTCCACTGTAAGGACTTACCTGGATTCTCACCCCCCTCACAGCCAGACCTGGGCTGTTCACTTGTGTGAAGGCCAACAATGCAGTTTCAGCTTCTCTCTGGATACATGGCCTATCTCTAAAGGAATCACAGCACTCTGGGATTTCACAGACATTAACAGATATTTCACAGAAATGTTTCACAGAAATAACAGATATTTCTTCAGTGTTGTTCATCCCACTGGGGATGGGTAGGCTGCACCTATAAGCATTGTCAGTGGTTTATACCTTCAGCCACAAAAGGAGCACAACTATTGTACTGCATATCCAAGATTTGGGGTGCATGATGCAAATAAACCTGAACCCTCTATCATGCAAGTGACTATTTTCCAACATGTAAAGAAAATCAGAAGGGAAAAAAAAACCCCAAACAAATACTTTGAAATTACTGTGTCAGTAGTCCTTCACCAGACTAAACTGAATTTTTTCTTTTCAGTGTTTTCACCTAGGACAGATTTTCAACCACTTCACAACTTTATTTGTCAGATAGGGAAACAAGTTTCCTCCTCACATCCGTTATTAATAACACCAAAAGCAGGCTGCCTAGGATGTACAGCTCCTGTTCTGGTGCCACATCTCTCCCATCTGCTCAGCAGCCTTTCTAAATGTGTTCTCTTCCTCCAGAGCAACTGGGATAATGAGCTTGGATGAAGTATGATATCTTCACTATTATTCCCAGTTTTGGACTACATCAGGACAGTCTTCACCAATCTAACTACTGTAGACCTGCTGAGAGCCTTCTGGCAAGGTTTGTAATTCAATGGAAAAGTTCCAGGATGGACAGACAGATCCCTGTTGAATTTCCTTTGCTTATTAGTGGAGGGAAGGACAACAGGCATTTAAAAATCATTTTCCTAGAATGCCAGGCAAGGGACAGCCCAAATACTGACTGATGAACTGCCTGAGCCACACAGGACTGGCACCAGGCCAGTAATCCATGCTGCTGCCACAGCTGGTCAGATTATAAACTCATTGTACTTTACTCAGCTTTTGCTGCCTGTCTATCCTCAAGCAGCAGCACCTCTCCCTAACCCAGCAATCTCATAATATCCTGGAGTTAAAAGGAAAAAACAAAAGGTTATTCTGAGAAGTGTTTAAGGTAACCAGGCCATTTTGTCAGGACTGCCTGGACCTGATTCAGAGGTATTGATCTCAACCTTACTGGACAGGACATTTAGCTATCATCTCAAAATACACCTATAGCTGGGATATGCTCACAAGTCCTGCAACCACCCCTCCAGCTACAAGCTGTGATGGGAGACATCCTGTTGGTTAATTCCAAGTGTATATAGCCATAAAAATCACCTTATTGAATGCTCACAGTACAAAGGGATTCACTGCATGCAGTTTCAGATTCACGGTAAGTGCTTTTCACGCAGATGTCTTTCCCTATTTAACTTATTTTTTTTCACAGACATAGCCCCATGGTTTAACATTTCCTTCACAGGTATGGCATACAGCAGGAGAGCATCATGCAGACAGGCCACATATGAACAAATCTTAAGTAACAAACCTTAACCAACAAACCTAAACCAAAATGCAGCAAAAATACAGCAGTCTCGAGCCTGGCTTTGGCATTTGACATATCATTTTCAGCTAAAAGTACATTTCATTTCCAATAAGTACATTCCAGCTTTGTTCCAAATGCAGCTGGGATTTTAGTTGACAATAAGTAGTTGTCAATCCATATCTAGAACTAGTTAGTATCATTCTTCAAGTAAGAAGGAATAAAAACACCTAGGAACATCACTCTTACATGCAATTTGAGATTTCTTAGTCTTTGAGGACTGAAAATCACACAAAGGTGCCTCAGATGCATTTTGCTTGGAGACAAACTTATTTGAGACACAGATCTGGGAAAATCAAGGACTGGGAAAAGAAGGAAGCTTAGTTACAGTATCATATTTGGCAAGTGTTTATAAGGAGGGAACACAATATCAAACATCTTTCTCTGAAGAAAGGAGCTGTGAAAGGTTCCTTCAAGTCTTTTCTAGCTCTCTTCCAAAAATATAAATACCTAGTAGATTCCCCAGGAGAACTGAGGGTGATCAGGAACCCATGCTGCTACACCAGGAGAGCACTGCTGTTACCAGTGCAGAAATTATGCCCCTTCTCTGGCATCTAGTTAGCAACTCCAATATTTAATCCAATGAATTCCTTGAAAAAGGCTAGAAATTCGGGTCAGCTCACTGCTGGATTGTGAGAACTGTATGCACTGGTATATTGGTTGATTTTGTCCTATTGACCAACAAGTACACAATAAAATAGAATAAAATATTTGTTGCTGCTGACCTTAAATGTGAGACAGCAAAGACAAGTTTCCTGTTTAGTGGAGCTGTTTAACTTCTAGCAGAATTGACTGACACCTGAATGACTGCAAGGCTCAGAGGAAGAGGAAGTGAAGAGCCACATACAACCACTTCTCTTCCAGTTTGTCACAGAACAAACAGAGCCATTGATCAGTACTAACACATTAATTATCACCACATAGTGAACACTCATGTACAGAGTTTAACCACAGACATGTCCCTGAACAGCCCAGTGGGCTGTAATTCAGCAGCTAAACATGTATTGCTTGTAGAATATCAATTGGCTGATGATCATCTAATTATCTTGTGGTGATGGAAAATAAGGCGCTTTGTGGCAGCTGGAAATTGCCACCAATGTTTTATCCCTTAATAGTCCTGGAAGCAAAGTGCCTGGAGGGAATAAAAGAAACAGCTGCTTTTTATGCAAGAGGATTGTCAGCTGCAGGCTTCTCTTTGCTGTACAGAAAAGAATTTCCAGAATATCAAACCAAAACTATCAAGCCATTAAAATCCCTATGAAAAGCATTTCCTTGAGTGATGATGGACAGCAACCTGAACCAACACAAAAACACCTGCAAACAAGACATCAGTGACAACTCAAGAGAACCAGAAATAGCTTTGCTCATCCTCTCATCTTATTTTTTCCTCTCCTTTTGTGGAGGAAAACTCACTTTTTTTTTTTTTTTTTTTTTTTTCCCCTGCAAATCCTGTGCTAAAATTCAAAAGTTTGATCAGTATCTTCTGATATGATAGAATGGAATTTTCCTGACGGGTAAAAACAACAGTAATAAGAACAAAGTTCTTCCTCCACCCACCCTGGTCAGAGCAAATATCTCATTTTTTCACATCCAGAAATAGGGACAATATTCATCAAAGTCTAGCACATGAGAGTTCAGGAATCACTGCTTCCTCCAGAGCCTTCACCATGAAAAGACACACATGCAGGCTTTATATCTGTTACTTCAGTGTCTGGAGAATGTGGGTGGTGGGGAGACCACCTCATTAGAAGTGGGCATTAACTAAGGCTGATAAGCAGGGATGGTTTGAGCTCTGCACAAACATGGGTGGCAGCAGAAGGATGTCCCAGAAAAGCCCAGGAGGACTTGAGCAGACTCCATTCCTACTTCACTGAAAATCAGCAGCCTGGCATGCAGGCACACCTCAGACACTGCTCACAGGCCCAGCCCTGGCGTCAGTCACCTTTCCAGCCACAAACCCCCACCATTGTGGCAATTAATAAAACGCAGTTTCTGCCTTCTCCTGTTCCATTGATTCACTCTGACTTGGCTCTAAATAGATGGTTTTCTACTTTCTTTCTGATGTTTTACTTTTACATATATTTTCTGGCTTGTGTCACCTTTTCTGCAGTTCAGGAAGAAGAGAAAGTTACCATTCTGATTGCCCTGTTGAAGTTCCGAAACGGGCAGTCACATAGAATTATGGAATATCTCAAGTTGGATAAGACCCATAAAAATCATAACATTATTTGTGGGAGCGACTTAGTTCAGAGTTTATTTTATTCCTGGTGTCACATGTGAACACTTTACCTGTGCCCTCCTCCCAGGTGAGAGAAAAATGCTGAATCTATAGTAAGCAGAGCAAAGTCCTCCTCCTGAGAGTGGGGATGCACCAAGCAAAGGGGAAAGCAGCACATGCTGTCAGCACAGTTCTGGGGCTAAGTACAATGCCAGCAAGAAGTCTGTCAAATGATCATCTATTTGTGCATCACTTCTCCAGCTAGACTCAGTGGCCTGTGCTTGGGCTGTCTATTGCTGCAATACAGAATTATATATCTAAGTAACATGACAGAAGATAATAGATATGCATTTTTAACATGACAAAACAATGATTTTGGAAACTACCTAAGAGGCAAACCTTCCGTGAGGCCAGCTTCCAAAAACTGTGCTCATGCAAGATGCACACAGCAGATGGCTACAGACTGCTCAGATGCAGATTGCTATGAAATGGTCCTGAGTACAGGCATTTGAATTAAAGATATTCCAGCAATTGGATCAGGCATGTATTCAGATGCAAAGTTTTGCCCTGTGTGGATGAACTGTGTTTTTAAGATACTGGCTAGTCTAGATGGAGATGCATTTATCTCTGTGCCAGTGCTAGGCACACAGTAATCCTTGCTGAGTGTTCTCACTTGTGCTGTGCAACGGAAGTGTGTAACACAGTGAAGTCCATAAAATAAATTGCAAAGAGGATGGTTGCAGTATTAGTCACAATAGCAATTTTCAGTGTTCACTAACAGCTGCTTTCTAGCACAAGAGAAACATTTCCTGTTTGTAAAGCTTCACAGGCTTTCTGCAAGAGCTGGTACGAAATAGAAATCATCCTTTAAACAGCTAACAGTAAGGACAGAGTCCACACAGATTTGGAAACATTATTGTCTTTGGGAACAACATATGACCTTAAAAACAGACTGCCTTTGACCTAGTGTTTGCACTTGTATATTAGCCATAACTAACTAGGAAACACTTATTTACTGTTAAAACCCAAATATGCACCTCAGGTGAGCTCCCACCTAATGCAGCAGAGGTCCTGTCAGAGAATGTTCATAAAGTACTTGTGCTACTCATTGCAGAGGGAACACAATTTTGGCAGAAGTGTCAAAGAAGAACATTGTCCAGCTTTACTGTCTGACCATATCAAAACACAGGGATATTTCAGTCAGAAGACCAAAAAAAAGTGCTCTAAAGATCTTCACAAGAAAATGGCCTTTGTATTTTGTGCCAGAAAATAAAAAGACAAAAGTTATTCTGTAGTACAATTCTGAATTGTTTATCTTCTTCAATAATCCTAATTCCGACTGACTTATTTTTTTCTTGTAGGTCAGTTTGGATGTATTGGTCTCCCACAGATTTCAGTTGTTTGCATTCCTTACCATGATAGCTTCAGAAGGATTTTCACACAGCACCTGTTAAGCTCCAGAAAAAACTATAGTTATGTGTTTTTCCAAATCTTTAACTAACATATATTTGTCTAATTTCCTCTATCAAAACATGGCTGATATTTATAATACCAGAACACCTAGATCAAACAAAAAAAAAAATCCATGTTTTTGGCCTGACATTCACACTGAAAGGGACCATACTGAAACTGAGGAGCTTGCAGGAGACTTAAAGGATGCAACAGATGACAGTGATCCAAATCAGCAGACAGAATTAACTAAACGGGATCACGTGTTACCTAAGCAACTATTAGGCAATCAGCAAAAATCAATTTTTTTCCTGTGATGTATGTCTGTATCAAGATTTATATTCATGGGATGACAGGTTTTGCTCTCAAGTCTCTGACTAGAAAAAAAAAAAAAATTAAAAAATCATTTGACTTGGGAAAAGGTCAGTAAGGAATGAAAAAAGTAATTGAGCAAACAAAAATGTTGCAAGATGAAAGCTAACCACTCTTCCACAGGAGCTCATGGTGCTCTTTGCACCAGCCCTGTGGCAGCAGAGAGAACTGCTGATCACTCCCTGCCACCTCAGAGGAGCCCAGTGAGGCAGACAAGAGCAGGAACAGCTGCATTAGCTGCTCTTGGACAATCTCTAGCTGGGCTTCATTGAAAGGGTATTAAACATGACAGCAAGAAGTCTCTGAGAGACTTTTTTTAGAGAATAACAATCTCTACAGCAATTAGACAACTGCTCAAGCTTCTGGCCATGCAAACTGGGGAAGAACTGAGAGGAACTTCCCCCAAACTCTGGTAAAAGTCCACGTTAACTGGCAGTCACTTAAATGCATTGTATTAAGATGACTAGAAACAATCACAAGGGCTCTGGATGAAAAGGTAAATTTGCTTCAATTTTAAACTCTCTGTTAAGTCTGGGCACTGAACCTCCATTAGAAAAGTTTTGATGTCTGACAAGCATATGGAAATTCTATGTCAAAGTGGATTCATTGAGGAAGTCCTTTTGTGAATAATTTTAATTTAATGGGAAAAAACAATTTCAGACTGAAATTCTTTACCATATTGATCTATAGGAAATCTATATCATTTGCTATGGATCCTTGAAGCCACACGGGAAGTGATCTTGAAATCACAGAAAAAATACCACCAATAGATTAGACAACTAGAGGGTAGACAGCATCCCATTAAAACAATATTTTCAGGTTTGTAAGGTTGTGAGTAGGCTGGATAAATCACTGAGTGAATGCACTGCATAAAAACAAGCTATTATTACGTGAGGGTGTAGCTGTCACAGTATAAAAGATGATTGAGTAAGCAGATCGAATAGCAAAGAGCAGGAAGCTAACAACAGTGCTAAAGAGATTACAGAAACAACAACTTATATTCTACTGCAAGAGGTAAGTGTCTTAAGACAAAAATAACCTAATGAAAAAGAATTCTTAAAAACAGTTGCTTGCTTTATCTATTTCTTGGGCAAAGGTGCTTAGCTGAAGTTAACTCCCTGTTGCCACAGAGTTAAGACTTCAATGATATTGTTGATCTCTTCGGCTCTCTCGTGTGTCACAATGCATGTTTTGATCTTTCATAGTAAGCTCATTAAAAGATGCTAGGAGATTTTTATGGTTTTATGTGTGAGGAGTATCCTCTCTTGAATATCTAGTTCCGTTTGCCAGTCTTAACCAACAGCTACTATGTGATCACTTGCTTGGTGTGTTTGCACTTTGAGGGTTGAGATGAGAAAAAGAAAGGGCATGGAGATAGGAGAAATAAAAATTCTAAATTCTAAACTTCTGTGACAACTATTCAATACATGGAAATATGTGAGATAATAAACCAATGTATACTGGTCTGTATTTTTGAAGAGCATGTGGAATTACTGCAAGACTGGAAGAAAGCAAATAGCATTTCAACGCACAAGATAAAAAGGAGAATCTCAGCAACAGCATGGATGCTATTTTTCAAATAATGAAGTGGTACTACAGAATATTAAGTACCCCAGTGACTACAGAGAGCTAAGTGAAGCTATCAACTCTACTGCCTGGATATACCTCCTTAGACAAGGGGTTTTGGGTTTTTTTCCCCTTTCTTTATTAATTTTTTTTTTTAGACAAACACAGATTGCAAAATTTGGAGATGAGAATGCAAATGAGATGAAATCCATCTGGGTGTTACAGAAGTGTTTCCTAATGTGTCTTCTTGCAAAAAATTAATTAAAAAAAAAACATTAAAAACACCAGTGTGCACCACTTTTGGATGAAATAAAAAGAGAAGTAAAGGAAAGAAAAGAAAGACTCATCATTTCCAACACTTGTCAGAATCTCCAGAGCCTTGGGTTGTCCTCCAGCTGTGTTGGGAGGCTGAAGTCAAACACCTTCTATAGTAGCTCCTGCTCTATGGGAATATGGGACCCTTTCCTTGACATTTGGTCAACGAGATGGGTTTGGGATGTATTACTCTAATATAGAATAATTAATGATATTACTTACACCAAAGGTTTTACAGCAATATGTGGGTGTATAAAATGAAGTGTGGCAGATGACAGCACCTCAGGAGGAAGTCTTGCAATGATCTGCACTCTACACCATGGGCTGAAACATGAGTAAGCTTAGGATGTCAGCAGCCAGAAGAGGACAACAGAGGGTGTTAGCACAGAACAAATTTTATTTATATATATATATATATTTTTTTTTTTTTTTTTTGGAGTGTATGCACAGAATATGGAGCAGATACTGATTACTATATTCAAGCAGCTTTTAGTATTTACAAAATGACTGAACAGTTTAACACTCTTCAAGTGTTCCTCTGATGTTCAGAATCAGCTGCCTAAAGCTCATATAATTAATGATCCATTTCTCACTGATGATGCTGATTTGACATTTATAGTATTTACAGAATTTATTGCATGCTCCTGCCAACAGAGAGACAGATTTCCTTATGTGCTATAGACATTAGCCCAGCTTAATGCTATCATTTCCTCAAGGAAAAAGTTGGGTGTTATCAGGTATAAACAGAGATGTGGTATTGCAGAAAATATTTTCTAGCATTTGCATTGCATACCTCTACCAGGAAGCACCTTCTTTGGATTGCTACAGAGTGAGTCAAAATGCTGTGACTGCAGTCATAGCAAATTGATCTAAAGCTATGGGCAGACTGCCAGAGAAGCTCAAAGCACAGTTTTGGGGCAAACTGTACCATGGTGGGTGTTGTGTTTGAAAGGTTGAGAAAGGAGCAGGCTGTGTGCCAAAGAACAGGAAACACTCAGGCGCTCCAAGCAGCCTCAAGTAGAGTAACATCCCATGGAACCGAGATTAATCCTGGCAGTGCTGCCTCAGGCTTAAAAGGTACTCAAGGCAGCATGGGCCAGTGCCTGAAGTGCCACCCCAGGATGTACAAGACTGGGGCTAAAAATACAATCTGTTTCTGACTAGTTAAAGTATTTCTCAAGGCTGGTATCAACTGCAGCAAATCATATTCCAGACATCCAAGCCCAGCTGGAAATTAAGTGAAGACACTGTGCTTCAGCATTTGAGAAAAAATAATGCGGTTCTGTTCAGCTAAAACGATTCTCTTCTTTTTAAAGTTTGAAAGATCCTAAATAGAGTTCAGGTTTCTGAAACTGCTAAAGACCAAATAAAACTCCTTTCTAAATAGCTCTAAGGTCTTCCAGAAAGTACTCTGTGGGAAACAGCCTGAATAGAAATCAGCTACTCATAAGAGAAAATGATAAAGCTGACTGCAAAAAAAGCTGACTCGAGTTCAGTACAGCTGAAGAGGATGACTTGCCTGGGTTTGCTGTTAAGTGCTTACTCTTCTTCATTTGTTATAATTACCAAACAACCCTCCTTCCATCCCATTTCCTAACAGAAAGTACCAACTTCACAAAAGGAATATGCGCCCAGATCTGGCACAGGCACAAAGCAATCTGTATCAAAGGAAGTTCTCACCCCAAGCGGACAAGAAGCCACAGGAAAACAGTGTTAACACTATGTTAACTTACACAAAGACTTCCAGAGAGGCAGCAATTTTCAATCTCCTCCCCATGCCAAATTTCCTAGCGTGTTGTCCAAAGTCTCAGGTCGCTTTAACAGGAGCTAAAATGGGTCATCTGAGCTACTGGCAGGGGCACAGGGTCATCACAGGAATTTCAGAATTTTATACTGAGGGAGAAAGTGAGATGCATGCACTGCAGTAACCTGTGAGCTCAGAGGCAGAATAAACAGCGTCAGAGGGTACAGAGCCCCTATTAAATCCTGGCTCCTCAGAGCAATAGTATTAAGGCAAAGCACTCCTCCAGAAAAGCCTGGAAACAGGCTCACAGCATCTATGGAACACTGCATCTATGGGAAAGTAGCAGTCAAACTGGGTTTTACCAAAGAACACAGCATGCAAGTCTGAGTCAAAAATTAGACAAAGCCTTCTCCCATGCCAGCACTTCCCACTGCTATTGGGGAGACATTGGTCCAAACACTGTTCTCAAATACCCAAACCCCAGAATCACAGGACTTGGAGGATGAAGCAAGTAAACCACAGAAACAGATAATCCACCTCAGCCTTTGAGCAACCTGCTCGAAAAGGGAGGAAACATTCTCCTGCTGAAGCTGACAGGTGAAGGCATCAGAAGACTCCCTGGCATTGCAAACGCAATCAGAATAAACAAAAGCTGGGCTAAAGTTACCTAAGGACGACTGGTCGGAAATGGCTGCTGACAGCAATCTGGAGAGCTGAGCCCAGCTTCTGGCTGCAATGTGGGTAGGAAGCATTCTGAGGTGTTTGAGATGCCATAACAAGCTCGAAGGTGTCTGGCACATTGACCAAAGCATTGGCAAGGTTCACCAGCGCAAGAGCTATTGCACTACTGACAGGCAGGAGTGGCACTGAAGGGCACAATGAGATGTGCTGTCACCAAGTGGCAGCACAGCCATACCTCAGACTCTATAATTTCCTCTTATTCCATTTTGTATTCTGCTGGCTCTGACTTCCTTATGTGTCACCAGATATTAATTAAATAATCTTAATTAATCAGAGCATTTTGGTTTAATTGTTTCAATGGCATCCTGCGTTTGGATTCAATATATATTGCAACCCAGGGCAGGTCATATTTTACAGTTTATCGTATATTGTTTATCACACTTCAGCTGGAAGGAAAACAACTGGGTATATGTGATACACTAAACGAGTAATTGAGGATGAGGCAAATACCACTAGCAGTGAAGTGCAAGATTGTCTCAGTGATAGTGCTGTTCATCTCTCTCCATCTAAACCAGAAGTAACATTATGTGTTATACAGTACAGGTAGAAATTCTTTTCCTGGACAGTAAAGCACACACTTCTGCTGCCATCCTAACCCAAGACAAATCCCTGTTTTTGTTATATATTTATTGCAGATCCTTTCTGTCCAAAACAAATCTGAGAAACATGTTAGTTTTAAAACACATGAGAAGTCACACTGAACACAATGGAAATTCAACAAAATGTCTGTACTTAAGTGCTCACCATGACACATCTGATTAGTGATTTATCATGACTTCCTACAGTACCTTTTGATAATCATATCTGCTGTAGCTCAACTAAAAAGCATCAGATTCATTTCTTTTGCAAGTCTATTGCAGTGACTGCAGAGGAAATGCCTTAGAAGGGCATTGGAGCATTTACAACCCTATACATCACACACTGATTCTGAATCACACTGTACTGAACCAGGTATGCAAAGTCATGTACTCACCTTGCTCCAAACCCTTACTAAACATGACCCAGGGGTTACAGTTTAGCCACAGGAAGTACTGATTGCCTGAATTTGAATATCACTGCCTTTTTTCCTCAATGTATTCCTCTGAACTGCAATTAAGTATTTTTAGTCAAGCAATTGGCTTTTTCAAAGTCAGTAGCTTCACTTGGCACAAAATTGAATTTTAAAATTCTTTATCTGTACAACCCTGAAAACCCAGATGTGCTATTGAAACTATCTCAACCACAGTCTCTGTATTTCTGAACCTAGTTTTAGTTACCAAAGTATAAGTGTTTTAATCATTACATAAGCAACTTCAACAAGAGAGGCTTAATTAAAATCTAAATTCTCAGTTCAAAGCAATGCTTCTTTTTGTGATCTTGCATGACAGTCATCTCAAAAACCTTCTAAAATTTAGCTCCAGTGGTCTGTTTACACAGATTTCAAAGAAATACATATGTGGAAATTAAAGACCATGCCAGTACTGATGCAACAGCATAATTCATTGGTCTTTTAAATCTATGTATCTAGTGAAAATCAAAGAATTAAATCACGAAAGCATTGGACACCTCATCTCACAACGTGAGATATATATCTTCTTATATTTAACCTGGTGTTTAACTGGGACAAAGCTGACTCAGTCAAGGCTTGAGCTGAAGCACAGATCAAGGGAAAAGATTTCAGAAATTACAGGCATTCTGCATTGTTTCTGTAACAATCTGTAAGTGGAAAATCTGCCTTATTTTAAAGGCTGAACCTCTACTGGTTTATAATTATTGGTAATCAACAGCAATGGCATTATCTCAGCCTGAAAGGAAAAAAAAAGAGGCCCTGTATTAGAGAGTTTCTAAATTACAGATGGGTCTCAAGTCTCCTCAAAATATCAGAAAAAGAGCTATACTCCAAGGCTTATCCTTTCTGTTAAGCACAGGTGGACAGATTAGGTCCAGGACACAACACACAGAGGACTGTGACAAGTATCTTAGCAAGCCATTGTATTTACCACTGCAACATCAAAAGCTTGTTAAAAACAAAAATTGTAATTCAGTTGTTTCAATAAGAATTTAACTATCTAATGAAATTACAGCAGTGATAACTCGGAAGCAATCCAAGTGGTCTTTAAACTTTCCTCATCTAAATATTACACGTCAGGTATTGCTCATTTTGAACATCAGCTTTTTCCTTTTATTAGTATGAAAATCCAAAGTCTAAAGTCACTAGGAAAGATTTGCTTCATCTTCCTACTTCCAGTTTGAATGGTCAATAGTCAAAGTCTCTGTTCATAAACTTTCACATCTGCTTATGCTGCCCACATTTTATCCTGGCAGTAGAAGAGGCTAAGTACAGCAAAATATTCAAGTAAATGTGTAAGTGGAATAAGAGAACTGGACTTTCAAAACTACTGAGCAAATGAATCAGTAGCTTCAGTTTTTGGATCATCTATGCATCCTATCAGATTGAACAGCAGTGATCAATGCCAAATATTTCTTTTGTGTCACAGCTCAAAAAGATTAGTCTTTTGAGGACAAATTCTGATCCCAAATAGACCAATGTAAATACACTCTATAACATATTAAAAAGTTTCCAGTCAAATCAGTAGAATTATCTGTCAGTTGTTATGCTTAGAGTCAGCAGATCAAGATAGAAATCAGATGCTTTTTTCCACTGCAAGGTAGAGAGTACCAGTTCATATTTGTATGTGTTTAACACCTACAGTTACCTCAACGTTCTATTTTGTCTGGTTTTAAAGCCACAGACACACAGGCACACACACCACTCAACTCTGCATGAAGAGAGGAGAATGCAAGATTGTCAGTGGTAACACAGAAACAGCAAATTCATTCAGATTCTACAATTTTATGCAGCAGCCACATCCTGTAACCAAAGTACTGTGCAGCTATTCTTGGGCACCACAGAGCAACTGCAAATACACATGCAGCCTCCTTAATTGTTAAAATAGTTCAATGACACATCTATGCCTTTCAAATGTTTTAATACAGTAAAAATTACTTGTAATGTCCTGCCACCAAATTTTACTATGTCAGGGCAACTATTTAGGCTGAAGGATTAGAGTTTTTGTTTATCATTCAACAGCCTGTTGCATTTGAGTAGATTTCACAAGACCAATTAAAAAAAAGGCTTCTTATATGGTACCTAGAAGTGATTAAACTCCAGCTTTGTGTGGTAATGACCTTTAGCTCCACTCTTTCACAGCTCAGACTGGTTGCACAACCTCAGTAAAAATACCTTTTAAACAGCATTCAGGGATATCCTACAGTTGTATGTTCATTGGCAGGTATCTAAAATACACCTCTTAATCCTACATTCAGTAATGGAGCTTGAACAAGGCTGGAAGACACACTTTTTAATTTCTTTTGCTCCCTTTTGGTCCCTTTCTTCATTATTCAAGAGTCAAGTGATTGCTCAAGGGGCAAATGGTTACATTTGAAAGATGTGTTAATCTGAACAGTGATACTTCAAATCAGCACAGAAAGTGGATCTAAACAAAGAAGGGAAACTATTGAGCTGTCCCCTGTAAATAATAGCAAAAGAAAAATTATATTCTCACCATCTTGAAAACCCCAAGCATGCAGACACTTCTGTCAAAAAGTAATAGTTTGAATAAATATTGAGCCATAACCTGCTACGGCTTCAAAAAATGACTAGCCTGAAAAATTCATGGAACCCCTGCTAACCTACAGACAATTCATCATGGCATTTGTCATCCATTTTCTTAATAATTAAGTCTTGAGGGGAAAAATATTATTTTCATTACCTGAATTTTTTTTTCCAATCTTATGAAAAAACCCCCGGTGTTTGTGAATCTGCCTTCAGCTCCTCATTTTCAGAACTGGGACACAGGTGATGTTTGCACAGCTGATCTAGGTTATTTTATGTCATTGGTTGTGTGCATTGGTTACTGAGATCACAAACTACAGCATCACTCATCTGCAAAAAACAAGGAACACAGAGACAAGCCCACACTACAGAACATAGCCTATTGTCTTCCACGACTTGTGAATGTGTTTTCTCATCTGATTTCAAAACAAGCTGAAAAAAGGTTACCCACTATTAGCAGTTCAGCAGACCAAGAGCCTCCCCTGCCAGACTCAAGGACACACTCACTGTTCCAAGTGGCTCAGTCCAGTTTTTAACAGTGAGCTAATCAATTCATTAGGAAGAAACTGTATAGGTGAAAGGTGATAAAACACCACAAGTTGGATTAATTTGCTGTTCAAACGAGGTAAAATGCCATGTAATTTGTGTACCAGAGAGAAAGGGTGGAGAAGGAAAAGCAGTTACAGCCTTACACATACAGCTAGCTCAGGTAATTGGCTTTGTTTCCTTTTCAAGTGACTCTACTATGCTTCTCCACCTTCCTTCCCCACCCCCACTGGTTTATAAAACACATCTAGGAGCCAAAACCACAGATGGTGTCAGTCACTCCAGTTTTTTTGAAATGATGATGCAATATCCACTTAGGCTGAACGGGGGCCCAACTACTAATTATTAGTATCTGTTGCATACCTTGTAAAAACCTTGAATCAACTGCTTTGTTTCCCACATGCAAGATGCCCCAGACAGAAGCCAAGAGACTTTGGTGTTACCTCTTTGCACCAAGTTTAGAAAACCCTCCCATTCATTTTCTTTCATCCTCCGTAAACTGGCATTTTCTAAAACCTTAGAGGAGGTTGCAGAAGGTCTAGGATGCTATGCTGGCACAGGTACTCCCACTTTATTCATATCCACTGATACAGTCAGATTCCCTTACACCAATTAAGAATACTTAAGTCTTAAGTGAAAAGTGTTAGTATTCGTTTATTCAGATATCAAACAGGAGTCAAATTCCAGCCCCAGACAAACCAGACCTAGATTAACAAAAGCCTTATTATCTTGACCAGTCACAGAATCACAGAATATTCTGAGTTAGAAGGGATCCATGAGGATCATCGAGCCCAACTCCTTACCCTGCACAGAACCATTCCCAAAACTCACACCATGTGCCTGACAGCTTTGTCCAAACACTCCTTGAACTCTCTGAGGACTGGTGCTGTGACCACTTCCCTGGGGAGCCTCTTCCAGTGCCCAAACACCCTCTGGGTGAAGAATCTTTTCCTAATATCCAAACTAAACCTCTCCTGACACAGTTTCTATTCCCTTCGGTCCTGTCATTGCTCACCACAAAGAAGTGCTGCCTGCCCCTCCTCTCCCCCTCACAAGGAAGCTCTCCCCCTCAGCCTCCTCTTCTCCAGGCTGAACAAACTAAGTGCCTTCAGCAGCTCCTCATACAGCTTCCCCTCAAGGCCCTTCACCATCTTTGTTACCCTCTGGAGGCTCTCTAATAAGTGAGTGCTGAAAGGACTTTGCTATTTAGCCCTATCTCTTGGATCATGTGCAGAAAATGTCTTCCAAAGATCATATTCACAGCCTTCGGAAGCAAAGCCAGGAAGCTCCACCTGCTAGCCCAGCCTGCATACTCCGCCTCACAACTGTCTTTCTCAAGCAGCATTAAGCACAGGCACTCTCTTACTGCCATTTCAGAGATAAAGAAAGGAAAAAAACCAAACAAACAAAAAAACCCAAAAACCAAAAAACAATAACAACAACAACAAAAAAAAAACCCACAAAAAAAAAAAAAAAAAAAAAAAAAAAAAAAAAAAAAACCAACCACCAAAACACACACACACACACAGAACAACCCCAAACCAAAACGACAGTTGTTTAAATCAACACAAGAAATCTCTCACAAAACAGGCTTGGCCTACTTGGCAGCTGAGCAAGTGCACTAACATTTGCACAGTGTCAAAAGGGAAGGTGCACCACGGGGAGATAAACCAGCCCCCCCCCCACCCCCCCCATACATCCCTGAGAGCCCTGACCCCAAAGGACCCAAAGGAGAGGCTACTTCACAGACCCCTGGAGCTGCAAGGGAAACCCATGCCTCAACAGCTGGACATGTTCAGGACAGGACTCTACACAAAGCATTTGGTGAAAAATATTGGAATATGTTTGCTTGCTCGAAGTGCAATCTGAGAGGCACCTTTCCTCAGTGAAGCAAGACTTATTCAGTGCCCTGTGCACACTCAGAGTAAATGAGAGCCCTATGAAAAACCCAGGGCTGCAGCTTTCACAGGGCTGGGGTTAGTTTTCACAATGTGCTGCTCTCTTCTAAGGCTGTTGTGCAAGACTTGTATGTTTAACATTTCTAACCAGCCAAAATTGCTCTTTATATTTGATCAGGATTTTTTTTTTTTTTTTTTTTTTTTTTTTTACCTTTGAACCTGTTGCAAGGCAGGTTCAAAGGTTACCTGGGTGCAGTGTCGCCTGTTTATTAAAGCCACACTCTGATGATTCGGGGCTTAGTCCTGCCACGGGAGCTGGGGAAGCACCACTGGAGCTGGGGAAGAACCTACCCTGGAACACCCCCTGGGAGTTGTAAAGCAGCAAAGGAAGCAAGCTGGACCAGCCCCTCCACCCTCCTCCAGCACTGAAGGAAGGTAAGCAAATCCCTCCTAGTCAGAGCCCGTGTTTCCAAAGTACTTGACTTCCTGCTCCTGCAGAGAAGTACTGCAAGTGGGATAATAACCTAATTTGCTGCAATACCTGGATCCAATGCACCCTTCTTATCACCCTGTGTGCTGTTAAAGGCAACAGCTGCATAACTGCCTGCATGTTATTAAAGAAGCAAGTCTGGGCTCAGGGGTGGCATACAGGGAAATCACAGCTTGACAAGACAGCCACCTGAACACTCCCTGTTGCTATAGACTGGCTGGAAGTAGAAACCTGTCTACAGTCCAGGCTGAAGCCATTTTCTTATCAGTTTGTTAGTTATGCCTATTTAAAGATACAGTGCACAAAGCAGTGCTAGGCTCCCATTCAGACTAATGTCAGACTTTTCAGACAAAAATATAAGAATTTTTGTTTCCACAGCATCACAAACAGTAAAAGGTTGCAATATGCTAGAGCATTTATATGCACAAGCTGATTGGCAATATTTAATACAATAGAATCTAGATTAATCCCTAACTAAGAACATAGAGGGTGGCTATAGTGCCTTTTGTAATGGTTTAAAAGCCCATATCATAGGGTATGGCACACCAGACTGTTGCCACTGCCTTGGTACAATTGCTTGTTCTAGCTATAGATATGGAGCCTTCTCCAAGCTCTTGCTTGTGTACAGAGAGGATGGTGGAGACAAAGATCATCCTGAAATCAAGCTGCAAGCAAGAGAACTGGCAAAAAGAATGCTGCTCTTCCAAATCCTAAGCCCATCTCCTATACCTCCTTTCCTAAGGAACCCACTTGTGCTCTGAGAAGATCATTTATGTTCCAGTGCAGTTATTCTGCTTTACAAAGCTGGACACAGCCCTTGAAAAGCAAAACAGAGCAATAAAGAATTATGTTTATAGCATTAAGGAAACAAACTGGAATTCAAGCAATTCAAAAAAGTAAGTTCACACCTCCCACAGACTCATAAAACTTAAATCCAAGTTTTGAAGCGACAACAGAGAAAAGGATACATGGAGCCAATGCTTTCCCTTTATTTATTTAATTCCTTTGCTATTTTCTATATGCAGAAAGGTTCTTTTGGCATCTTTGGATAACAAAAGCTCATGTTGTGCCATGACCTTAAGGTTTGTTACAAAACCCCACATGATTCATCCTCTATGCAAAACCTTTTTGACAGTGACAAAAGAAAGAAAACAACCTGAACTCCCCATATACATAACCTACCTTAAGCTCATCGTAAGTACACCTGCATCCCTCTATCTAATGGGCATGAGGGATTCAGGTGTAAATTTTATATACATGCATAAAGCTAAGCAAAGGCTGAGATTCATAACTCTGCTTTGATTTTGACACAAAATTACTAGCAAAAAAGGATCTGTGTCTTTCCAAAATCTGGAGTTTATTCAGATCAGTCATGAAAAATTAAAAGCCTCAACATTTGCATGTCACTTGTTATGTGTATCAGGGGAAGAGGGTCAGCTGTATTCTGATTTATGAGCATTGAACAGAAATGATCATTAAGGAGACGCTTTGCTATGTGCATCCTTTAACCCCATTTTTGTTGGAGCTGTGACACCCACTGAGCCCAGGCAATGGTGTGTAGCCTTACCAGCTCCTGGAGTTCTGCATCACATTCTGGGCTCCTGGCAGGCCAGGTAGGACGGTGCTGTGGTCATGTTCTCCCACCCTGCACCTGAGATACACAGCACTGCTACCCAAAGACAGGGCACACTCACCGCTTTTTGTTCCTGCAAAAATAACAGCGTGAGGCAGATATCTGAAGGGGGAGAATACTAAGAGAGCTACATAGAGCAGGTGATAATGGAACTGGCTGGGCTGGGAGCCTGGCCTTGTCTCCTTTCTATGAGCACAAATGCCCCCTGACAGGCACTATTAAAGCTGAAGCTCATAGCTTCTCTGAAATGCCACAGGAACAGGTCTGGGAAGGCAAAGCCAAAGGAGGAGGAGTTTCATGAAGAAAAAGCTATTTCTTTTTCATGCGCAGCTTACAGGAAAATCAGTGAATCAACCCTCAGTTTCCCTAAAAGATAATGGCTAAATAATGCCACAATACCATGTAAATTAGCTTTACCTGAATAGTATAAAGTTTACAGCAGCTATAAACATAATTGCAATTAGTAGGGGCTACGTGTTTTAGCAAGCCAAGGTCCAGTACAGGTTGTATTTTGGATGCAAGTACATGCTTAATGTTAATTCCATCTCAGCTTTATGGTTTATCTAGCTAAGCAGATTATTCTGAAATCATGCAGCACAGGAAAACTGTCAGATGGGGAAACTCCTAGGTGGAGAAAACAATTCTAAAATCTGAGGTTAAGGGAATAAAGAAGAGAGGTAGGTGAAGTTACTGTCTTCCCATCCCTCCAAACCTACTGCAAAATTCCAGTTATGTTAGACAAGTGTTGAAGAGAAAAAGGGAAACTGCAACAGCTATAAACTTTTAAAGAAATGAAACTGTGAAATCATAAAAAAATCCCTGTCATAGCAGGAAACAAAACTGAAGCTTCAAACATGATTCACTGTTACCTTGTACAAATAATTGCACCTATGTATGTCTGTAACAGAAAAGAAAGAACTAGGTAGCTTTTGGAAAAAAAATAGGAAAAAACCCATCAACAGCAACAAGAAACCTAACACCAAAACCAAATAAAACAAAACCATCCACAGAAATCCAGCCCACCAGCAAGTCCATTGCAGCAGCATACGAGAAATGCTGTAGTCAAAACATTTTGTTGGTATTACAGGCTACAAAGCTCTGCCCACCTTAACATATATGCAGAGATAGAGAGAAATTTGCTATTGTTGAGAATACAGCTTTATAATAGAGAAGATAATAGCAGATGAGAAAGAATAAACTATAAATATAATTTCAAAATGTTTTGGTTTACAATTCATTTAGATCTACTTCAAGCTGTTTTCATTAACAAAAAAGCTCAATGACTTCCTCTTGTGTGGGTGGGTTGTTGGGGTTCTTTATTTTTTTTTTTTTTAATCACTCCAGTTCCCCCATGCAAGTTCCTCCCCTTTAAAACTCTCCTCCCAACCTGCTTTTCTGCTTGCTGACTTATTTAAACTGGGGACAGGAAACTGGCTGTAGTTTTTAACATGAGTGTTACCTAAGTGGTGTTGGCTTTGTACTGTGCTACTAAGGCTCCCTTTACTTAAGGAGAAGAAGTTGATTTCCTACCCTATATTCAAAATGGTAGGTGCCTTGACTCACTAGTTCTCATCTCTATATATGCTCTGCCGTATTTTCTGTGTAAGTCATGAAGTTCTACTGTATTTGTTTTATTGCTCATGAGTTTGCTTGTTGTTACTCACATGGGCTTTACTAAATCCAAGGTGCAAGTGCAGTGATTAGATGCAGGGTTCAAGATAATGAGTTTTTTAGGAGCCTCCTAGGAAATCTCTGGTAGTGTGCTATCAGTTAAATGTGGACCTTGGGCTGAGTTAAGTTCAGATATGTGTTTGTTCTTTGTTCTTCATAATAGAAGTGCTGTGATAGTATGAAGTAATGGCCATTAATATCTAGAAACTTCAAGTGCTACCCTTTCTCTGTGTGGCTAAGGTGCCTAGTGATAATATTCTACTTTTCTTAGGAATTCTATGTGAATTTTCAAATCAAGCTTTAGTCCTTGCTCTTAATACCATGCCCTATCACTAGAGAAAACTTCCTGTTAATATAGCATTGATGCATGAATGTTTTGCAAGAAGTGAACTTGTATTATCCAACAGGATAAACAGTAACAGAACCTGCTATACTGACTACATTTTAAATTCTTTAAAACTTCAAAGGGCCAGTTGAGCATGTTTCTGAGTAGGTAGTTTCAAGGAGAAAATCTGATATAAAGACTATATGAAAGCTTGGCTATTCAATTTATCTGAGAAAATAACTTTTAGTACTAAGTAGTGTGATAACATTGTTGCCCTCCTGATTGAGAGACAGTGATATCCAACACAGTCAAATTCCTTATTTTAAAAATTTGCCTTGCTATTTAAATATACTGAAAGCTTGAATTCAATAGCAAGGCTCAGAAACCACAGCACTCTACTTCCTGAAAGTAAGTTACTGAGGCCTCATCCTTTCCCACCCTCCAGCAGAGTGTTTCTCAGCTCAGATCAAAGGGTGCTTGAACTGTTTGGCTCTGACTCTCTGAAGAGGTACTCTAAAAGCAAAGCCTCACTGAAGCGTATCCTGGGTTTTATGCAGGTTACTGAGCATTTTGCTTCATTTTCCACGTGGCTCTGCTCAGAAGCCACCGCTGAGCTTTTGTGCTTTAATTTCTCTCAGGATGCTCAAAGTTAGATATTCCTAAACCCTGTTAGGAACCCCAGTTCCTAAACAAGACTTCAGCTGCATCAAGGAGGAATATGTAATACAAACTTTCCAAGGAGTAAGAACTGGCAAGTGGCTCACATCTGCAGAAGGATACCGGGCAAGAGCTGCACTGTGTCAGGAAATTGAAAGAGTGAGCTCCTGGTGGTTAAGTAACTAATTAGAGTCGGTGGCTGTACTCCACTTTTCCTGCTTGTAAACAGTCAGTGTTTCCTTACTAATGTTGGGAAAAAAGATGTCATGATCACATCAAAAGCTTAGGCAAACTTGATACAAAGTACATAACTCCAGGAGACATTCTCCCAGGCAATGCAGACTGTTGTTTCCAAACCTGTGCAAGCACCAGAGGTTGCTTTGCTGTCCATAGTGAACTCTTGCAATGGAGATGACACAAAGATCAGCCACTTTCCACTGGAGAGAATTTCCTCATGTGGAGAGCATAGAGAATAACCTTAATTCCTTCCAGGTAATGAAGGAATAGCTGTAAAGAGGGAGGTACAGTGGAAATGAGGATGTGTACTCCTGAACTCAAGGCTGTAAATGGTATCACTATAATCTATTCTGATAAAAACTAAGCCTTTGACTCTGGAGCTTAGTGCATCTTATCCCTGACCATTGATCAGGGCAGACAACCTAAGTACACTTTCAATGTCCAGCATCTTATTGCACAAGAGGCTTAACAGGTGGTTTGAGACACCCTGTGCATTTTGTATCCCTGGGAGCTGAGCCTTCAGAACTCAGGGGTTTCAGACACTCCACCCCTCTGATGTTTAAAAAGGCAACTGGTGCTCAGAGTTACCCTGCAGTGGAAGCTGGTGTCTGTCCAAAATGCTCTGGTTTTTTTCTTGTTCTGCACTGAGTTTTCACTAAGTTGCTATAGATCAGGTATCATGTGTGCACAGGGCACTTGGATTTGTGGGTTAAACTCTGGTTGTAGCTGTTCCACAGCACAGATCTAGGCTGCAGCTGTTCTCTTACCATGGACAGACAGGAAGGTCTATCAAGTACAGATTCCTGTCCTCTCTGGCTTTTCTGCTTTGAGGGCAGAAAGATTAAGTGGCATTTTGATGATATCAGAGGTGATAAATTAGCAGCTACTTGGATTGACAAATAGTTACATTAAAAGCTCTAGGTATAGGAAACAACTGTCCTAGTTTTGTGAATTGAGACAAATTTGATGATAATCTCTTGCCACAGCTTGAGTAACACACCCTATGTGCTTCAATAGAAGAGACTAAAGCCCAGCTGTGTAAACTGTTGGAAAGTAAAAGAAAGCACTGTCAATACTGTATTAATGAAGTAAGGAAGTTGAAAATAGTTTTTCAGATATGAAAAGCACTTTGTTTTGTATTTAGATATAGATCTAAATACACAACACTACAGATCTTTACACAACACTAACCTCTCTATCTTTAAAGGGTGCATATGCAAAGTCTGGCATATGTAGTCTCAGGGCTGTAAGTGGGCTAATTAGACAGTTACTAAAAGACAGTTACTAAAAACACCCACCAAACCCTAGAAGCTAATGAGCATATAATACTTCCCAGACTTTAAAGAAACTTGTCAACAGGTCTTTCATTAAATTAAAAATTCATTCAAATATAACTGAAAATCATCCTTGACTAGGAATAGGGATTCTGGGTGGGCTACAATGGGATTAGATTACTGCCTGATCTTTCTTTTGTTCTTTCTATGCAAGAGACTTGTGGAACAAATTCATAACCTGAAGGCAAGAGTTTTGCTGCGTTTAGTGATCATTTCTTGATTAGGTGTTCTCTCTGGACTTTGAGTTCTTTGCTCCAAGAAAAAAAATAATATCCTTCAGGGTTTGATGTTCAGTCCTCCTAGATGTCTTGGTACAAACTACTTTGCATGTGAGTCAGTGAGAACAGGAAAATACCCTGATGGAAAAATTTTCAGTGACTCGTCTACTGCTGCATGGAGCATTTGGGGTTACTGGGTTCTCTGATCCTTATCACAAAAAGGTCAGACAAGTGTCTTCAGTAAATTTTCTGTCAAATAAGTCCATGTAAGAGACAGTAGCTATTTGTGACAACTGCTCTGATCTGTCTGACCTAGTCAGACAGTGTTAATGGTAAGCCATACAAAGAAGTTAAAGAGGACTTGGTGTCATAAATAAGATAGTTTTGTTTCTTACCTCTTGCATGATATTCTAAAAATAACCAATCATTCATGGTTTCTGAGAAATAATCTTAAAATTACTATTAAAATAAGCAGATGAGCACACGCTTCAGCCAATAAAACTGGTGCAGCTGTACAGGCCTGTGGTCTCTCTGATTACCTGCATATAGCTCTTGTCTCTCACTGCTGACTGAAAAATTTCATGACCAGGGAAGAGTCTTGTGAAATGCACTGAGTGAAAACTTCTTCTGGCCACCTGGGCCTGGGAAAAGACTAAAAAAGTGCCCAAACTGATTGCTAATAATCAATATTAAGCGGAGTTCTAGCATGAGTATTCCGACATCACTCTAAAAAGATGTGAGAATAGATGTGTCAGTCTAGAAAGCTCCCAACATACAAATGGTACAAATGTGATTTGCTCTGTCATTTGGATTTAGCAGTGGGCTCTAAGCTAAAGTAATAGTTTGTATATCCAACCTTTCATGATGGAGAATGGAGATGCCTCGACCTGGCTGCCTCAGTGCTCATGCTATAAAAAAGTGTCTGGCTCATGTTAAAGAAAGAGGAATTATAAACCACAAACCAGATGCAGTTTAATCACTGCAGAAAGCTGCTTGCTAATTGCTCCATTAATGGGCCAGATATATATAGTGTCAAGAGCAGCTGATTACCAAATTCATTTTATTAATAAACTTCAGTCTTCCAAACTGAGCAGTGCTAAACCTGAACTGCTAAGTAGCTTTGCCCTGAATGTAAACTTGATCAGCATACCTGGATTTAGGTTCTGCTTTTTATTTATTTTTTTTAATCCAGACTCAATCGATAAAGGCCCAAAGGAAGGGTGAGGAGGTGGGTGATATGCTGTGCTACCAACAGGTTTCTGCTCCCACAGGTTTAATAGGTTTTCAGTGACTGGAATTGCCCATGAGTAGAGAGTCCCAAGGGCAGTTCCTGCCTTTCTGGCTGTAGCACAATCTTTTTGGTCTCTCAGTACATGAACTCAAGGTCAGGAGTTTGAAGGGCATGTGGCAACTAAGATTTAGAGTAGAAAAGAGGACTAAGGAGTTGGTATTTCTCAGATATGTAGGTGATATGCATCTGGCAGCTTGGACTTGCTGAAAAACCTCTGAGGTACCATTTCTTATCCAGATGCTGAGCATGCATGCAAAGCATGCCTTTTATCACTAACCATGCCTTTTATCACACACCAGCATTGCTGATTAACACTGCCATTGGAAAGTACAAAACTGTAAAGGAGATTTGGGTAATCTAACTGATCAGTCTGGCTTCAGAGACCCAAACTCTGACTTCGGGTCCTGGCTGAACTTACAAACAGTTTGTAAAATACCTTCAACTTCATTGAATTATAGTTAAAGGGTAACTGGAACTCAATGCATTAGGACTCCTTGTATTCTTCTTGTACAGGGGTTTAGTTGATAGACAACATATTATCATATGGTAATATATTATCATATGATAACATATTATTACTAATGAGGTTCCATTCACCCTGTATTAAGGACTTCGAAAGACTGTTGTTATTCATCTTGCAAAGTGTGAGTAGGTGTGGCCTGCATAGATATTTGGACATTAGCAAATACAAGTTGCTGAGATCTGAGTTGATTCAGACAAAGAGCAGTTCTTTCTCTTGGCAATTCAATCTTAAAACACATCAGAACATTTTGGAGATAAAAGTACTTGTTTCTAAGGAAGAAAGCTCAGGTCTCTGTGACTTACAAAAAAGTCTGCATTCTCAGATTTTGCTTCCCTGTATCTTGACAGAAGATACCCTGGGGAATGCAAGCAGCAGAGTTGTTTCTGTATTTTCCAGCTATACTTCCATTGCACACATTGACTTCCAGGTCACCACTTCCTAGTGGAAAGCAACTTTCACAGTTTTGATTTGTGCTGGGTTTTTGGCTGACCACACTGTCACTGTCTGAAATATTTGCCCAGCATGACCAGTAAAAGCAGCTGACAATAAATACACTGTTTGTCCTGCAGACATATATGTAGGTGTATCAAACATGTAATTTATCAATACCCTTCCTATTTCAGCAAAACCATTTCCTATGGAACACTTACAATATTGAGCAATTTTCTTACTTCCACAATTCACATCATTGAACCATAAGCATTTTTTTGTTATACTTGGGGAGATAGATTTGGGAAATTATATACTGGTTTCCTCCAGGCAGATTTTTTTACTTAAGGATGAAAAGAATCTGTTCCTTATATGACTTCATCAGGCTTCAGCTTTCTGTGGAGGTGGATAGATTAAGACTTATGGGGACAGGTGACTTAAGATCTCTTAAGAGGCTTAAAATATTGCATAAGTGTACTTCAGTATTGTACCAGGACTCTCCGGGGGCAAACTGCTGAAATGATTTGCAGTATTGTTTAACAAGCTACTTAAGTAACCATGGTTCATAGGTAATTAAAGCTTCTATCTCAAATCTACTAAACCTCCTATTTGTTTCAGGTTCAACTCTGGCTCCACTGATCCAGCACAATGATTTGGATACTTCAAGTATTGTTCTCACCACTCCCAACACCAGCATTGATCACTCTCATTGCATTTGGAGCTGTCATCTTCCTGTGGGTGATAAGCAGGCCAAAACCCCTTTTACCTCCTGTTGACTTGAACAAGCAGTCAATAGGAATTGAGGTAATGCTTTCTGTGCTTGTAGGCATGGTCTGTTTTAGAGCTTAATCTGAATACTGATCCATTCTGATTTTGGGTGTCAGTGGAAACTCTCCTGTTTGATGTGCACAGCCTTCTCTCCCAGATGTACAACTCAAGAGCATGGTGGGGGGAAGGGAAGTCTTAAGATGCTAAGATGGGAAACAGCAGCTCCTTTCAACTAGGGTTAGGTAGGATTTTTACCAGATAGTTTTGGTTGTCACTGACTTTTTCCTGTATTTTCAATGCACTGCATCAGTTTTGAAACTGGTGCTAGACTTCATGTAATAAGGCAGGTGGTAGCACTCAGTGAAGGCCCCTCAATAACCTGTAACTGAATTTTAATGTGGGCCATCTAGAAAATTCCTCTGCATGTGATTGAGTAGATCAAAATCAGGAAGGGAAAAAGACTTCCCTAACAATGCAATACTACTGAAATGCTTTAAAGGGGATTGATGAGAGAATGGCTGAGGACAAAGAACATTTCATCTGTTCTGCACTGTTTCATAACCATGCTCTGTTCCTAGGGAGGAGCCAGAAGAGGTGCACTCTTGACAGATAATAACCTGCTTTCTTATTACTTTGAAGATGCTAAGACCCTGTATGAATCTTTTCAGAGAGGAGTGAATATTTCTGGTAAGCTTTGCATCCGGTAGTTAGTACTTGTCTATCACAAGTAGGCAACATTTTTCCAAGATCCTTTTCCTTGTGTCTTGGCTGTGGTAATAATGCAGGCTAGCAAAAGCTCTTCTAGCCTTCTGTGGGATGGAGAGACAAGTGACCACATTTCTCCCTGTCCCAATTTAGCAATAGTCTTATTTGGCAGACTGGGCAGGAACAAACATCAGAAGCTGAAGATGGTAGAGTTAGTCAAGAGTCAGCAGATATCAAGCATCAGAGGAACTGGGGGGGAAACACCTCTCCTTTGTCTTATGATGTGAGTTTTCCTGTGAAATTACTGCCTGTTTACAACAGATCCAAATTTGTACATGTCACTTCACAAGTCCTATGCACGGAAATACGTGATGGTTTGCGAGCTATTTCAACCTCACATGGGTTGAGCAATGGAAAACAGATCACCAGATGTTAGAAGTATTGCTTGCAAGAATAAAGCTAAGAGTCTTGCAATCTTGGTTTGGGCTAAGTGCTTAACTATGGACACTGACCTGCTCTCCATGCAGTTACCTGAATGTCTGACAGAAAACATTTCCCACTTCAAGTGTTTCTGTTGTAGTGTTATGCAACTTCTGTACTGAGCTTTGAAATTGCTTTTCTGAACTCTTTGATCAGGAAATGGTGAATGTCTAGGCTACAGGAAACCCAAGCAACCTTATCAGTGGCTGACATATAAACAGGTGAGTATTGTAAATGACAGATGAATTAATTTGGGATACTGCCTTGTAACACTAAAGTGGGGGAATAACTATCTTGCAGGTTTCAGACAGAACTAAATACCTGGGATCAGGGCTTCTGCAAAAAGGATGCCAACCATCACCAAACCAGTTTATTGGCATTTTTGCTCAGAATAGGCCAGAGGTAAGCAACAAATTGTATTCTTTCCTACACTATTCTGACACTTTGGGCTGAGAGTCTATTTAAATCGCTTCAGGCCACATAAGGAACAATCATAACTTTTTCCTTCCCAATTCTCTTTTTACTGACTAAGCACATACCATAATACAATAACCTCTCACAACTCTTATTCTCGTGGATGTGCTCCTTCCATAGCCCCCCCACTGCTATGTGCACGGGCTAGTTAAGCTGTATTAAGTCTGTAGGCAATCCTGTCTTGAGGGCTCCTACTTTTCCTTAGTTGTGCTGTTTTCTCTTTTCAGTGGATCATTTCAGAGTATGCCTGCTACACCTACTCAATGGTTGCTGTTCCACTCTATGACACTCTGGGACCAGAGGCCATTGTCTATATTGTTAACAAAGGTAAATATTGACTTCCACTCTTTCATAAGGATTTTTCTTGGAAACTTTGTTTTGGGAGGGCTAAGTTCAAGGAGTTTTGCAAAAATCAGAGTAGCTTTAACCCTTACTGCTGTTACAGACAATTCTTTAGTGAAGCTGCTTTGCAGGGCACATGATTCAATGCCTAGAAGAATCCCCTGGGCTTCCTATATCTCCTAGTGTCTGGATTGCAAGAGTGCTGAAGGATCTGCTAGATCCTGTGGACCATTCGCAATCAGAGTGCTCAACTATTTGCTATTTGAGATTTTGCAATCTTGAACTCCCACACTGCCAAACAATCAGACAATGCAGACAGATTTTGCATGTAAATTAGGACCAGATGTGCGTGTCTGATTTAAAGTCGTAGGGTGAAAAGAGTGGAGGAGGGAAGGGTAAAATATGCCTAAATCTGTTTAATCTATCTGGTTATTGCATGTTCTATAGAAACAACATCTAGCGGGCCATCATGGAAGAAACTGGCAAGGAAGTTAAATAAATCTTCAGACTTTCTTCCCCCAGTCTTAGGAGATATATGAAGGAAATAAATATCCACTATTGTTACACTGATTTGGGATCCATCCCATAAACACAATTTGCCAAACAAAATCACTTAAACAGTTATGGTGATGAGCCTTGGAAACAGGCCTTGTCTTGGGATTACACAGCTGTGATTTACCAGTCTAACTGGGAACTGGCAGGTTCAGGCAAATCCAGTTCCTCTGCTGACATAAAGGAGAAGGCTTTTTTAACTGCACCTACAGGGAAGCTGAAGTATTAACTCAAGAATTTTAGCTGCCTCTTTCAATTGGGCCTTAATTTCTTCAGATTTAAGGAAGATGGCTAAACCTAAACAGTATCATAGCAATACCAAAAGTTTTGATGCCCATCTTGACTATGAGCAAAGATATTTCTCTTCAGCTCCTCAGCATTTGCTCTCACTTTATATTGCCAGAATATCAGGTTTGACCAATCAGTTGAGTATGGTAAGAGGAACCTTTTTAGCACTGTAAGCCAGCCACTGAATCCATATAAGCAAATGCAAATGGCACCAAACCAATGTTATGTTCTAAAAGTATGTACTGCTGCGCTGACACTGGCCTCACATCTTCTAAATAGATTTCTGATAATTTCTTTTCTGTAGCTGATATAAATGTGGTGATCTGTGACACGCCTGCGAAGGCAGAGGTCTTGCTTAAGAACTGTGAGGACAAAAAGACCCCATGTCTGAAGATTATTGTTCTCATGGATCTCTTTGATAAAGAGCTCAAGGACAGAGGAGCTAAAGTCGGAATTGAAATTCTGTCACTGCAGGAGGTTGAGGTAGGTGGCTAAAAGCTTCTGGAATACTTGCCAGCTAAACATCTTGATCTGTCACAGCAATGACACTTTAATTAAGTTAATTACCCAGCTGTCATGCCTGTACCTGACATCTTGATGAGCAGTCATTTTGAAACTTAGTATCTTTAGCTAAACGGAGTTGCAGAGTACAAACTGTTGACTAAAGTTGTGCCCGTGTGTTGTGAACAGCCAAGAGTTGCGTAGCTTAAATCATGATACTGTTGTAACAGGATTTATTAGGCTTCTAAGCTGGCAGTTGAATCTCATTGGAACTGTAAGTGCAAATTGCTGGCTGCTTAGACATCCCAATACTAGGCTTAAGCTTGTATACATGTAAAGAGATGCGGCCAATGTCAAACAAAAAGGAAACCTCTCCGCTTGGGATTTCCAAATTCCTTAAAATTCCACTTTCTACACATTCAAATGTGTCCTCTGCACAATTGCAGCAGACAGTTTCTCAGAGTTATGTGTATTGGATTCAGGAAGAGGTTTCTGTTTGAATGAGACAGAGCATCAAAAGGCAAAGTAGTAAAACAGGTGTTGGATTTGAAATGCAATTACCTATTCATCTACTGTGCACATCTGTTAAGCTGTGTTTTTTCTCTAACACAGGAGCTGGGAAGAAACAACATCAGAGAACCAGTTGTAAGTATCTCTATGAAACAGCTATAGAGCTTGTAAAACTAGTCTCTGGAAAGACATTTTGCTAGGCTGCTAGTAGAGGAGGCTGGCAGATTGTTTTTGTGAACCAGAATTCCTGACTCATCACAGTTAGGAATTGTATGCAGGTAAGCATCATAATCCTCACACTGACTTTATGTGGCTTTTTCCCTCTAGCCTCCTAAGCCTGAAGATCTTTCTGTTGTGTGTTTTACAAGTGGAACCACAGGTAAGTGGTGGTTTTTAGTGATGCTTCCCCACTGAAAGAGCCTTCCCATGCAGCTTCCCTGCACGAAAATAAAGAAATCCTAAGAATATGGAAGTAAACCAGCAAATTAGAGCAATGTCAAACTGCTCTTGCAGTCACTACAAGTCAAGTGCACTATGATCAAGCTTCCTGGAACTGGGGGCAAGAAAAGCCAAATTCATGTTGCCTTGCTCTACGGAAAATGCAGCCTTGATGTTCAAGAGATTGGTTATTCAACTGTGCATTTTGATCCACAGGGGCTAAAACAAAAATCTTGTTTCAGCATTCTCTATGCTACTCCAAATTTCTCTGCTGTTTTAGTAGCCATCTCCTTTATGAAATATCCATAGCTGAAAGCACTCAAGATGAGGCATATTTGTGATCTCTTACAACAATAATTGCTGGGACTGAGCCTAGAACTGAGATAGTTTAAACTGTGCCAAACAAGACATGGGAAACTGCCAGCAGAAGCAGTCAGAGCCACAGCTCACCTTGCTTGATTTCTCCAAAGGTAACCCTAAAGGAGCCATGCTGACACATCAGAATGTTGTTTCAAATGCTGCTGCCTTCCTTAGATGCACAGAGGTAAGCTACTCTGCAGGATATGCCCCTCAGTCATGAAACCAGCTTTAATGTGGGCATTTTCTTTAAACCATTCACTCCTAGACATTGATGCTTTCCTAAGTGCCCCCTTTTCAATGAGACAATACTACTGTAAGAAACTTGCTTTGAATAGAACAAGAACTTCCACACAGAAGTTATTCTAGAATGAGTCAGTCCTAAATACAAGAGTACTAAACCATCTATTTCAAGTCTGCCAAAACATAAAACTAATTTTGAATGACAGCTGAAAATCTTGAGGTGATGGATGAGTTGCTTCAGTCATTGGAAGTGTCTGTCTCAAAGTATTCAAATTGATCCAAATTTTATTTACTTTCTACTTAAAAATAACTCAAGAAGGCATGGAAAATGCTAATCTGCTTCTGCTTCCTTTCCCCCTAGAACACAATTGAGTGTACAAGTTCAGATATTGCTATCTCCTATCTTCCTTTGGCACACATGTTTGAGAGAGTTGTACAGGTATGTACATATATATATATATATGAGCTTTTATAAATCAAACTATAGTAAAAGACATGTTAACAATCTGTATGCCTTCAATATCTATTCACACAATAACTTTATTTTGTAATAACTGGGCACTGGAAATCATGCTGCTTTTCACAGTCTAATAATTATGGCTAATGAAGGTAGGAATTCTTCTTGACTAAGGTTAGTCTGGTCAATTTTTAGGCCGTGGTATACAGCTGTGGAGCAAAAGTAGGCTTCTTCCAAGGAGATATCAAGCTGCTAACAGATGACATGAAAACCTTGAAGCCAACGCTTTTTCCAGTTGTACCAAGACTGCTCAATAGAGTATATGACAAGGTACGTGAGCAATTCTAGCTAAGTCTTCCTTGTGTTCATTTATCCAAACGAGCATACAAATACAAAATAATATTGAATGTGTCATAATATCACCACTAGTTAATTATCCCTTAGCAGGAAGAATTTTTTTAGAATCCTTTCTGAGGAGATGGAAAGAGTTCTGGGAGTATAAGAACAGCGTTTCCAGTCATGACTGGGCTAAGTTTGTTGCTGTTAAGAAACAAAAACTTTGTTTACTTTTGTAATGCAAATGAAACAAGTGCAAAGCTAGCAGGGTCCCTGTTCCTCAAAGATATGGCTGTAGTGTTTCAGCAGCAACCTGAATTAGTATTGCCTTTTGGGTCACCTCCTAGACACTGCAGTGGTGAAGACAGACCTTAGAACTTCCAAGTAAGATTTGGTGCCTCCTAACAGGGCAAGAATGAGATGTACAGATGTCAGTTAAACCCAAGAGTCACTGGTTCTTTTCCTTGCAGATCCAGAGTGGTGCAAACACCCCAGTAAAGCGCTGCCTGTTAAATTTTGCTGTGTTTATGAAGATGGCTGAAATAAAACAGGGCATCGTTAGAAATGACAGCATTTGGGACAAGCTAGTCTTCAAAAAAGTTCAGGTAAGTTATTCCAAGAGTAAGGGAGCTAAGCAATGCAATATTGGAGGATCTGATGGCTTCTTTCTCATTTGTAGGAAACCATGGGTGGAAGAGTGCGTATCATGGTGACAGGTGCAGCCCCTATATCTCCCTCTGTCCTGACATTTCTTAGAGCAGCCTTAGGCTGTCAGGTAAGCTGAGTTATCTTTTAAAGTAAGCCCTGTTTGACTATGCAAAAATGAGTGACCAGTGACGTAGCTGGGGTCCAGCTCAGCTTGTTCCTAGGGAAAGTGCTGTCAGTCTTGGGCATTTACAGACTGCTTCATCTGAGTTAACTGTAACAGAAAAAAAAATTCTGCAGGGCCCACTTCAAACTACACTATCAAAAACTATCCTATAGCCTCTGAGAAGAGGAATAGAGGAGCAGAAATATGAACATGCAACACTCAAAGCCAGGGCTCTGAGTTTTGTGGCTTACTCTGACAGTCAATGAGCTCCCAGTGTAGCACGTTTGAGAACAGAGAACGAGGTGACCGAAGCGAAGTTTGGATAGGTGAACTTTAACATCTGGTTACACCAATAAGATCAGGACATTTAAAGGCAAAGGTTGTTTTGGCTTCCTCCCTAAGAAGGCTTGAGCATGGGCACAGTTGAAACTGAGGCCTTTCACACCAAGGACTTGATGTTCAAGGAATACTCATCCTTTCTTGCACAGATCTTTGAAGCTTATGGCCAGACTGAATGCTCAGCTGGATCCACTTTCTCAATGCCTGGAGACTGGACAACAGGTATGGGAGCTGAGACTTGTAAAGTCTCCCAGAGCTGCCCACATAAAGGGGCACTCAAGCCTAGGTGCTCTAATGCTTTTAGTTTAATGAATCATGAGTAGTCAAAGTGATTCTTCGTAGCAACAGTCACCTGTCTGCTTAATAGGTACTAAAATTCTTGACTCAACCAGATGAGGAACCCTGGTGTAAAGTGTCATAGGTCAGTTTATACTTTGTTGCAGAATATAGGAAAGGAATAGAGAGAGCTGAGCAAACTGGATAGGGAATTCCCAAATGGCCTTAAGAAATTAGCTTTGTCTCCTAAACTACATGTTTTACACAAAAATATTAGACATGATACTTGACTATTTTCCTGAAGAACCCTGAAGATTTATCTTAGCAGTACTGGATATTCTAAATTCAGACTCAAGTCAACATCTTTGTGAACACAGTAACTGCAGAGCATAATGAGGATGAAATGCAAATGAATACCAGGATCTATGAGAGGGGGTCCTGAGAAGGCACATGTGGTTCATGGCTGGTGTGGTTGATTACACCAATAATGCTTGAACACTTGATGCCAGACTCCTTTAAACAATACTGGTTCTTGTTAAAGCGGTGAAAAAACCCAGTAAGTATCTACTATTACTGTAGTCTTTTTTATTATTATTATTTTATTTTTCTCTTAGGCCATGTTGGAGCTCCTCTGGCTTGTAATATCATAAAACTAGATGATGTGGAAGAAATGAGCTACTTCTCTTCCAACAATGAAGGCGAGGTAGGTACCATTGCCTGTGCATGTCAGGAAATACTAGAACATAAGACTTGGTGACTAACAGTGTTCTCTACTTTCTATAGGTCTGCATTAAAGGACCAAATGTGTTCAAGGGTTATCTGAAAGACCCTGAGAAGACAGCAGAAGCAATTGATAAAGATGGCTGGCTCCACACTGGAGACATAGGGAAATGGTTGCCAGTGAGTAGTTGCTTAATACAAATCATCTCTTGCATATGAATTCCTATTACTTCACAGTAATCTTGAAAAATTGAATTCTAGGACAGAAGTAGATTCTACACAGTAGATTTACTAGGTAACTCCAGGCAAAGCTCCAAAGACCAATTAGTTACAAGATATCAAATAACACCTGTTAGGCCCATAGTTAAAGACTATTATTCACTGTAGAAGTGATATAACAAGGCATCTTGGTTTCTGTCAGAGGAGAATAAAGGAGCTGTCTAATCATGTCCTGAGCTAACAGGAAAAATTAGACAAACCCTTCTCTCTGTAGAATGCAAAGACTAGTATATGGTTTCTAGACTAGTTCTAGATGTGCCTTTCATACAACAAAACAAAGCCTGTTTATCTTCTCTTATATAAGCAAGACAATGACTTGGAACTAATGACCTCCACTTTTAACTTCTAGAATGGAACACTGAAGATCATTGATAGGAAGAAGAATATATTTAAGCTTGCACAAGGAGAATACATTGCTCCAGAGAAGATAGAAAATGTCTACATCAGAAGTGCTCCTGTAGCCCAGGTCTTTGTACATGGGGAAAGTCTGAGGGTAAGTGATGCTAGGAGTGAGTATCCTGCAAGATTTCCTTCCACAAGTTCTGGATGATCAGGGCACAAATGTATGCATGTACAAGAGCCCTTGAAGGAAATCTGTTCCTCAGAGAGCTGTGTTTATAGGAAGATGTTCTCAGACCTATAGACTTCCCAAGTGACAACTGGCATTGTTGCAAGCTGGGTAAAGGCTAATTACATACCTGTGTGGGATTGGTATGTCAGGTCAGCCCTGTGCAGTTTAGATTCATAGAATAGTGCCCCCTGCAATAAGCAGGAACATCTTCAACTGGTTTAGGTTGTTCAGAACCCCATTCATGTTGAATGTTTCTAGGGATGGGGAATTTGCCACCTCTTTGGGCAACCTCTGCCATTGTTTCACCACCATCACACTTTCAAAAAATTCCTTGTATTTAATAAAAATTTACTATTTTATAGTTTAAAACCATTACCTCTTGCCTTATTTCCACAAGCCCTACTAAAAATTTGCCCCCATCTTTCTTGCAAGCTCTCCTTTAGTTTTGAAAAGCCACAAAAGTCTTCCTGGAGCCTTCTCTTCAGGCTGAACAACCCCGGTTCTCTCAGCCTTTCTGCACAGCAGAAGTGCTTCTCCATTCCTTTGCCATGGAGGTGTTACCTATGCTAGCAGAGGCCAGTCTTCAATCTGTAAATTAGCCAAAAGTAATTGCTGGATCATTCAGCATACATAACAAACTGTGTCAGTACTTCAATTACTGCTGTCACAACTCTCAGTGACTTGGAAATCCTCGTAGCTACCTTTGAAACTCTGAAAATGCATGGAGATGAACATGTGATGTGTCATAGAAACACTGCCCGTAAGCAAGCTCACAAACGTATTTAGTATGCCTTGTCTTGGTCTCAGCCTGACTATTTCCACTTGTTTTCAGTCTTTTCTAATAGGTATAGTGGTTCCTGATGCTGAAATGCTTCCAGAATTCGCAGCAAAACTGGGAGTAAAAGGTTCCTTTGAAGAGCTCTGCAAAAACCCTGTGAGTGGCTTTGTGTTTAGTGTGTTAGAGACAGAAATCCAACCCTACATTGCTCTGACTTCGTTCTATCCACCTCTTTTCAGTAATTTCAACTGGTTTAATGCTGGGTGAGTCATGCAAGCAGCCTTACAGCAAAAACTGGAACTGAGTATAGGTGTCTCTTGTTTCAAGGGCTATTGCTGCTTCTTTTCCAGAGATAGACAGAAGATAGACATGACTTTGTAGTGGCCTTAACATGAGAAATCTTGAACATTGAAATATGTATTCTTGCCATCCTCAGTTCTCCCTGACTGTGCAAATGGTTTTGGTTTTGAGCTGCCATAACAGAATGACAGCTTTACCCACTCTGCTTTTGCTGTGTTTCTTCTAGGCAGTGAAGAAAGCTATTTTAGATGATATGATCAGACTGGGGAGAGAGGCTGGCCTTAAATCCTTTGAACAAGTGAGTACTTTCAAATCCTGTTTGTCACTAGCACCTGTATTGCTAACACAGTGGCTGGGAAGTCTTCACTCCTGCTAATGCCTGTGCCAGGAGGGACCCTGAGGCAGCTGCCCCAGACACCTGATTGAAGCCGACAGTGAAACCTTGGCTGCCTACACCACGGGGCTGTGAAGGGCAACACACAGCAATTGCCAAGAGATGGAAGGGAGGTTCACAACAGGCTGTAGGGGCTGTTCTGGAATTTCACCCTCTTGCTGTGTCAGCCAAAAAAAGTTTAGTTACTGGATCTCCTGGGACTAAATTCTTGCCCAAGGAAGCTGGGAAGAGCTGTTGCCTTTTGTTATGTGTCATGCACCAAATTGTTTTCTTTTAACAGGTTAAAGACCTGTACATCCACACAGAATTGTTCTCTGTAGAAAATGGACTTTTGACACCAACACTGAAGGCAAAGCGAGGAGACCTTGTTAAATTCTTCCAGAAGGAGATTGAGGCTCTCTATTCATCTACTCAGGAATAAATGGCCAGTTTAATTTAAACTGCATGGAGTAGTTAAATCTGTGACACTACATGGCCTATGGTGAAGATAGGCTTGAGTGGAGGGGAGCAGGAACTTAAATTTATTTGTTTCTAGTGCCTGAGAAAAATGACTTCTGGATGAAGATGGCTGTAGTATAACTGACAACTGGCAGTGTTAACATCATGTGGGACTGAGCATTAACTGTCTAGACAAAGCCAGAACTTTCGTCTTTCTTGGACTGTGACTGAAATGCGAAAACATGCAAGAACCTCAGCCTTTAAAAGACAGCTGTATGCACTTCTCACTGTCAAAAGCAAACCTTGTTTTCCTGCTGAAACTATGAACTCCACTGTGACCTGTTGTGGATTGATCTGCAATCAGACTGAACTCAGTATGAATTCATGCTAACACCTGTTTAGCAAACACAGAGGTGTTTGCTGTTTCCTGTTCCTAGTCCTGGATCACATGGTATAAGTTGTTTATAATGAAAATGAGTAATCTGGTATCAACTGGTTTGCAAAATACATTTGTCTACAGCAAACACAGTTTATTCTTTAAGAGGCACTGGATCAGTTTTTGCACATTTTCAAATGCAATGGCAGTGTTGAAGCCTTTACACTTACGAATTTGAGCCTTGTAAGTGTAAAACTTTAGCTGTCAATCCTATATAGGATGCAATAAATTGAGACTGCACAATCAAACTAAAGCCTGTGTGAATTACTTGTGGCTCTGCTGCAACCACATTGTCAGCTGTCTGGCTGCAGCTAGAACACAACTGGTGCAGAACATGAACTTGTTCCCTACGCTGGCTTTGGTCAGCCACAGCTCCAGCCATGAGGCAATAATATAGTGTAGTCCAGACTTGCTCCTGTACTCTAGTTGCTCCTCTACCCAACTTTCTTTTCCTTGTCTTCAGTTTAGGGTGAGCTGAAACAATGAATTTACCACATGAAATAAGATGTGAGATTTTCTTGTGTGAAGCTGTTGCTTTAGAAAATGATTTAAGGAAGATGAAAACTTGTGTCTTCCATCAGTCTGTGCTGTCTCTGCTGAGAACTCCTCCTTGTCCCTGCAGTAGTCAGCTCTAGCAGTTCAAAAGGCAGTGCTAACAAGGATGCAACATGGGGAAGGTGTATCTGTAGCTTTCCTAGGCCAATTCTCTTTGTATGCACACAAGAATTGTCTTCCCTGTCTTTTTCAGACAGCTAATGGCTTTTCCTCTCCCTCTTTAATGTTCTTGGTCAGCTATCCCAAAATGAAAGCAAGATTTATCAAAAGATTCCCCCCTCGCTATTAGGCAGCTCTAGCTTTGACTAGTAAAAACAACTGACCCATTTCTGTTTCTAGTCTGGGCACAAAGACCTTGACATCTTCAGGCAACCATTGTGTCACTTACTGTGCTTGTCAGAAATGTGAGGTTATAAAGGCTTCTAAGTCTCTGAAACCACATTTCAATAAGCAACAAGTTGCTTATCTTTCCTATGCTTTCCTTAAAGCAATGTGACATGAAAGTCAATGGTGGCTTCATCTTTTTCCCCAGGTGAGACTGGGGAGGAAAAAACAAACAAACAAACAAAACAAAACAGGGAAGAAGAAATGTATCCCAGAACTGGTTTTGGACACAAAAATGAGCAAGTTAGTTGGGGAGAGCAAATCCAGTGCAACTGACAGCTGAAGACACTCAAGGCTGAATCCTGTGATGCCACCTGCTGCAGTGCCTGGAAAGTACTTTTGTTGATAAGCTTTGATGCTTCCCTGCACAGACATACATGCTTGGAGGATGAACAGCACCGCCTCAACAATAAAACATATATAGTAATTCAAGTGTCAATTGGTCTTACATTGGTCTCCTGTGTGCCACTTCTGCCACATGAACTGATTTTCAAAACCTCTCAACCTGGCTGACATGTAACTCTACACTATGAGAGAACAAAAGCACCTGCTGCATTTTGGAGACATTTAAAAAGCCTTGAGCTGGTACAAGTTACTCAAATTTAAGGTCTTCCTCCTAATAATCCCTACTAGATGCTAAATGAAAATGCTTTAAGAAGGCTGTTAATCATTAGTAGCAACTAGACTCACAAAAATTTTTGTTCTTGGCTACTGCTCCCTCTCACTCTAAAATGCATCAAGATCTCTTGGGTATTGGCTCAGATTTCAGACGGAACAGACAGTGATGGATGTAATTTTTGCCATTAAAAGCACAAAATATTCCTATTGCAACAACTGAAACCTTTTTAACCTTGAAAAGCAACTTACAAGGTTAAATCTTCACTTTCCAGTTGGTTCACACTCCCACGCCTATAAACTAGGTCTAAAATTCTTCTAGGTCTAGGAACAATTGAACCCACAAGTGAATATGAATGTATCATTTATTTGAGGTGGACAATTCACATCATTAAAAGTCACAAATTTTATGTGGAATTTGAATCAGGTGTTTATTTTCAGGGGCAGCTTCAGAGAAATACAAAAGATAAGCAGCACGCATAACAATCAGATGCGGCTGAGGGAAAAACCTAAAATCTTAACGCTCAGAATGCAATTTAAACAGAGAAAAACAATCCTGACTTGTGATGAAAAAGATGCATCTTGAAGGCAATCCACTGAATGGCTTCTTCAATTATTTATTGTTTAAAAAGTATGCAAACCATGGCACAGGCATATACAACCCTTTCAGCTGTGAGGAAAAGAAAACCTCATCCTAACATATTCATTGCATAAGTCTAAAGTAATATACAGAAAATTTCAAGTAAAGGATTGTGGTCTGAAGTAAAAATTCCATTTCATATTTAAAAAAATTAGAAGGCTATTTGCTTTTCTTCTCTCCATCCACTGGTTGATCCGTTTCAGAGTCATACTGGTATTTTTCCACACACTTCCTAGGGAACCAGCCTCGTTCTCTTATTCCACCTTAAGACATGAAAAGTTGCATTAACTTAGAACAAAACATGGCCCACTACTGAGGAAAAACACAGGACTGGAAGAGACATCAAGCACTTACTTATTTTTTTTTACAAGACAGAACATCTAAGCCATTTCTAACATCATTGCCTGGGGGTGCACAGACTTTCTCCAACTACTTAAAATGTTTTCAGACATCTCCAGAGTTTTGCAGTGCTCTACATTCGTTGAGAAAATTCATCTTTATACCCTATCTGAATCTTTCTGTCTATAAATCAGGTTTAGAGCTCCTTTTTCTACACACCAGGGGCACAGGAAGCAGATACCCAACTTGTCAACCAGACCTTCACACTACTGAAGACTATTTCTACATACCCAGGCTGTCTCCCATTTCCTACTCCTCTCCAGGCAAACTATCCCAATTCTTCTGGCTTTTCCTTATGAGTCACATTTTTCTATTATTCTTATTATTCTCATTTTTTCTTTGCTTTCCTCTCAACCCTTTATAGTTGATCTTCCTCTTTCTTGAGATGCAGTAACTGCTTGTACTTGTAGGAGTATTTCAGCAGAGTCCCTGCCAATGCTGAGGAGGATGGAAGGTTTACTTCAGCATCTGGGAAGCTGTCTGCTTTTTCTTTTCTGGAAGCGTTGACTCATCTTAAGATTATCATTGAGTCTTTTTTTCACAGAACTGCTACTTAATCATTCATTTTGGCGTCTTGCTGTAGTGCAACTTTTATTCCTGGTTATTTATAGCATTTTGCTATACATTCCTAACAAAACTCATCCTATTTTTGAAGTCTACTCTGATCCAGCCTCCCATTGTTTACCAAGTTCTCCATCCACAGCACACTTTGGCTGCTTAAAAAAACCCAGCATTCAATAGAGGAGATATGTTCTGCTAATCTTCACAACAAGGAATGCAATACAAACTATTGCCCTGTTCATTTGTGTCTGATGTTTGAAGGAGTTTATTGCAGTGAGCTGCCAGGGCACTTCCAGCCCACAAAGATTTCAGACCTCGCACGAAAAGCGTGGACTCCCTCAGTGTAGTGACTGCTGGCAGCCTCACTTGTGCAAATGTGAAATGCACCTGCAATAAATTAACAACTGTTTGGAAGAAACAACAGAAGCCAACACACACTCTGGCAGGTAAAATTTTAGTTCAGTCCAAAGCAAGAGGTGTGAAGAATGTAAAAGCTTCAATGCAGGTGGCTGTGGTGCTGACCCTCTGCAGATCAGCACAAGTCTTTAGTATCTTCAACACCAACAGTTAGTTTTATAAATGCATCTGAAAGTCTCTAGGGATTACTCCAAACCAAAGACATAATGCCTCCTAGTTTTTAAGATACACAAAGATTAATCTCTGTACTTATATAGGGTGTGTAGGTAGAAAGCCTGGATGTGTTTCAGACAGACCACCATTTAAATATCAAAAAAAAAAAATCATCCTTAACCTCTTTATAGGCTAGAAGTCTAACTTTTTCTTAGAATACGAAGTGTCCCCCTTCCCACTCAACTTTCAATAAACTACTAAACTACTTCTGCCAGTCTGACAGAGTCATTTAGTGTTTATCAAAACTGGGAAGTCTATTAGATGTAAAGAATAAAAACTGTGGAGAGAAGTCAGTAACATTATCATTCTACATTTTGAGAAGTGAACATATAATATTGGCCACATTTCTATATAGCTATAAAACTGATTTGCAATTTTCAACAGAAAAAGTGAAATTAACTCTTGCTCCATACCATCAGCAGCTGAGATGAGAATCTTTTCACCATACATCCAGTGTCTGAGGAAGGAAGCATAACAGGTAATTAGATGTCAGAACTCAACTCAGTATTTCTTTTAACCAAATATAAAGGTGTGGAGCCACTAACTTTAAGCCTCTGGTGGCTAAAATCAGATCCCCTTTACTCAGTGCAATTCTAGGTTCTTCAGTGCATGGTGTGGTGAAGAATGTTTTAACACCTTTAGTCACAGGGCAGCAGACACCACTGTAATCTTCTATGGCTCTATACCGCACCTACAGATTGGAACAGAACACAGCAATTTGTTATTTGAAGGCCTTACCGATAAGTTTCACACTAAAAAAATCAGTTCAGGCATACCACAGATTTAAATATAATGACTGTGGCTGTCAAAGGTACTCTAAATTCTAAATTACTCCTTAACAATGAAGCACAGTCCTCTTTATTATCATGTTTCTTCCCATCTGGAAACTAAGAAGCAAATGCAAAGGCTAAATGCCAAGATTAATTAAGCACAGATTGCTATACATTGTTTGTGTTGATTAATTACAGTTTTTTATACTGCTATTTCAAAGTAATTTTAGACCAAACTTCACAAATACTTACACTTCTTACTCGCTTGTCTGCTTTCTGTTTCAGTTGCTCTATCTATAAATGATTATAAATAGAAATTTAGGCAGCATTCAACACAAAATGAAGCCAGGTATTGAAATCATTCAACAAACAGAGGAAAGCAGTTTGAAGCACTCACAAAAGTATAACCTTTTAGTGCATCAAAAAATGGGAGAACATTTACCAGGTATTTCAAGCCTGTCTATTTTAGTTATTAATAAAGCTGGTCTATTCTTGCAAAGGAAAAGCAGACAGTTGGATAGTGGGGAGAATCAGCTTGAGATACCACTGAAGACCATTTACCGTCAAACTGTACTGGTGACATCCATCTCTAACTGGCCAGTCCAGGCCATCTCCCTCAGGAATCCCAGACCAGGTAAACACTTGCCTGAAGTTCTTCCATTTACTTCCCATATCATAGGGGAAGATAAAGGTCTCACCCGTTTGGTAGTACTGGATTCTGTCTTTGGCCTAGAAAATAATCAAGAAATGCAGTACATAAAAACACCCTACAAACTCCAGTCCAGCAGCAAATATTAAGAAGGCCAAGTCATAAGTCCTGTATGGGTTCATGGGACCTAAGGACAAATATTTTCAGGCAAGAGCAGTGAAGTCCTGCTGTATCAATCCAGGCTTTAAAAACTACTTAAACCAATCACAGCATTCAGAAGGATGTCTGGTTTGGGTGTTCCCACCCCTGTCATCCCCCAATTACTCTTTAACTACAGAGTCCACTGACTACAATGATAATTCCCTCCACACTCTGATCTTTACTGCCCTTTTTAAGGGACCAATGCCTGACTGTTTCTCAGTTACATACAGAAACTTCCCCAGCTCAAAATCCTTTGATTAATGATCACGAACATGACTCAACACTGGAAGTGCCAATTCCTCCTCTAAGAATACACATACAGGCGTGATCTGAATCACCCACATTCCATAGTCACGAGCTTTACATTCTCACAGTTCTGATGACATCTAGTGGAGCAGCCACAGAGCAGTGTTCTCTGTTGCAATAATACCATTTTATTAAATATTTATGTATTACAGTCTGTGTTCAGCTTTCAAAAGGGCAGCCTATGTTTTACAGTAAAAATTTCAACATATTATTCCAAATACGTTAAGTACTTATACACAGTCAAGGCTCTCATGATAATTTGGCACACAAAATAAAAGAAAGACAACAAAACACTAATGAAATGTTTGTGGACTTAGGCAAAAAAAAAAAAAAACAAAAACCCAGGCAGAACCAAACTAAAATAGTCGGTTTTGCTTCCTGTAAACTTAGCTTCTGTTGCTTGACTATATTTCTCCTTGCGAAAAATCTTGTGAAAACCTCTATAAAGATAAGGAAATCCAAGAGAAATTTGAAGGACCGAAGACTAGGTAATTTCTAGTACTTCTTTAAAATCAAGGAAAATCTTCTCAAATCAAAGAAAATCCTCCCTTGCAATCCAAAGTAAGATATGGGGAAAACCGTGAGTCAAAAGATGCCACTTCAAATGGGTGAGTGAAATGGACAATTAAAAGTACAGGCAGTGTAATGACAAAACTCAAGTTTCAGATGAAAACACCCACATATTTCAAGTAGATGAACAAAGATTTTTCAAAGCAAATATTATTCTATGTTCAACAAACTCCTCCAAAACCAAAGAAAAATCTATGCATTTAAATAATTTCTCATTTCTTTCAGTGAATTTCAGAGATGGTAAGGGAAAAGCTTGTTGTAGGTGTTAGGTCAGAGGTGAACTGAAATAACATCTTTGGTTTTAACCCAGAGATGAAACAAAAAAAGTTATAAATATGGAAAATAGACTCTGTAACAGTGTAAGAAAAGCCTACCTGTAACAGCCTTTTCTGTAACAAAAGCCTACCTTTTCTTCAATCCAGGATTCGATTGAAGTTTTATTTGTCAAAATTACTTTCATCTGAAATAAAAGTGTTAGATGAAATTAGGATTTATTTTCTGCAGGAGTATATCAGCTATACAAAGAAAGCTTCATTTAATAAACTAAATTTGTTTTAAAGAACAAAGTAACTTTTATAGACTTCACTGAAACATTTGTTAGAAGCTACCCCTCAGCAGAGATACATGCTCTAGAATTACACACTTAAGACAGTATCACTGTCTTAAGTGTGTAATTGCACTGTATGCTTTAAACTAATACATCAGGCATATTTACACCTATTTGGAGAGACAGGGCAAGTATTTTGCCTTTCTCAGGGAGTTTATAAAACCCATCTCATGTTTTCTTAGATTTTCACATCTAAGTCCTCCCATAAAAAATAATGAAAAAACCCCAAAACTGTGGTAACACAAGACCTGGGACAAAGCTACATAAATCCTGGAAAAGTCAGAAAAAAACAAAACATTCTTATCTCAATCCTGAATTCTGTTTCTGCTCCACAAGCATGCAAAACTTACAGCTTTTAACTTCTTTGTAACAGAGCCATAGACTCACCTGGATAATAAACAGCATACCAACAGCAATAGTTGTTCCTAATGCCAGTCCTAAGGCAAATAAAGATGCAGCAAATGCAGACAGTCCAAAGGGAATAATGGGACGAGGGTCTCTTTTGGCTGCACTCATGTCAATCTTCACAGAACTCCACCCAAAAGATATCTGCAAAGAGAGTAATTCCATTCAGGTCTAGAATGTTCCAACGGCTGAAACAAAACAAGTTATCCATAAGAAATCTGGCCCTGAAAGTAAGTGTCCAATGTCTGACAGGTTTGCAGAGTATGCAAGCAGAGTAACTAAAAAAAAAAAAAAAATCAAAAGACTTTTTTATCTTCAGCAGTTTGCTGCTAGACGGAAAATGAAACCACAATCACCATCTTGCAAGCTCCACAGGCCCAAAAAACAGCAGAAAAGTTTGGACTCCAGTATGTTAACAAAAACACAGTCATCAGTGTCAGATGGACAATGTTTGCATAGAAGAGTCCCCACTTTCCCTGGAAATGCTGCAGGTTTTTCTCTGAAAGCTTTTCAGACAGCAATTCTCAACATTATCACCCTGCAAACACAACTCAGCTGCTACAAATACAACTTCATCTGTTACACTCAGCTGATATTATCAAGCTCTTCACTGCAACCACAAAGGCTGAAATCAAAGTTTATAATCTGAACCGTGGATCTGAGATAAGGGGTTTATTCCAGAACAAGCTTTGCTCACTGTTGAAGTTTTCCAGTTAAAAACCCCACAGCTAACATATTTATTTTCAGTCCCAAAAATAATGTACTTTTTCTTCCTTGAAGAAATAGACACAATCCTAAAAAAGTGGCCAGTAAAAAAAAATAAATAGCAGCTGTTTTCTGTGCCAGCCAAAACACAGCCTGTCTGTCTGTACATAAAGTGCTACTCAGAAACTGTCTTCAGTCAATGTAAAGCAATGGGAAACCCCCTGTGACTTTGAAAAGCAACAGGGAAAAAAGTATCATTCTTACTCTGTTGTAAAGCTGAGTGTACATTGTCATAATAAATATGAAAGAAGCGTGAATGCATCCCAGTGGAGCTAAGAGGAGAAACAGAGTGAAAGAGGCATGATTCTGGTATCCACAACAGTTGTTGATCCAGGGACAGTGGTGATCCATCTTCATCACACATCTGTGAATAATAAATACTGATTAATATAAAGGACATGTATGATGTTCCTCAAAAAACTCAAAGGATGGCTGACTTTCCACTTCTCAACCTCCATTCTTTCCTTTGAACCCATCAATTTCTGACAGATCAACACTGTAGGATTTTTTTAGTCGCTATTCAGAATTATATTTCCATGTTGTAGAATTAAACAAGGCAAACAAAAAGTGCTTCCAGGTCCTACCCTCACTAGTTATGTGTCCTCCCCTTTACTCAAACTAACTAGTTGCTAATAAACACCATGGTACAGAGCCTGGACACAGAGCCATAGAATGGGACTTGTAAGAACTATGATCACAATAATTAAGCACTACTGTTAATGCCAGTTTTAAAAAATCAGAATACCAGGAAGATAAAGGAAATACCAAATTCCCTGTGGACTACTTATAGAGAGAGTATTTAAAGAAAGCAATAAAGACAGAAGTGTGACAGTGACTCTTTCTTTTCAGTAGTAAATCCTTTGAAAGCTTGTCAATTGCTATGTATTGACCTCACACCATTGAAAATCCTGTTCAAAATACATTTAACAAGTGTAAACACCCTAGAGACACTCTTGTATTCAATATAAAGCCGGTTATTTTGGTGTAGCTTACAGATGCAAAAAAACCACCCCACCTGATTAAAGATTTGTTCACATTCCAAATTACCTTGGCAGGTATGGATGGAACCTTCTAGAAGTCTACATGACCACCTAGGTGATCAGTCCTCAGTGTCCAGTGACAGTGTCCAGACTGTCACTCTAGGAAAAGAGTTGTTAATTTTAAATCTGGGGATGATGTAGCCAAATTACAGCACTGCTCTGGAGTTTCAGTTTCTGTTTCCTAAAAAACATTGACTGCACATCTTGGGTTTATAGAAATAACAAATGAACAAGAAGTCCTTCAGAGGACAACCTGCCTGGACTGCAGACAGCTGCAGTGCCTTGATTTTTCCAAGATGCACTAAATCCTAGTGACAGCTATTTATAATGAAGTATCCTTTGTATCAGAACAAGTGTGTTCCAAGATAACAAGGTGCAAAGTTCTTAAGTTGACCCAAAAGTTTTATTACTTCACTCAACATGCCAACTCCCCTCAAAAACCTGCTTTGGTGAAGAGTGAAAAAACAGTCAAAAATTTCCACTCGAATCAACATTTAATTCCCATTTGGAAAGATGACAGAATAGGTATTTCTGCTCCCTAAGCAGGTCAATGTTTGGACTCAGAATTTAAAAATAATTTCAGATGATTTTTAGGTATTTACACAGACTCACATCCCTGAAGCAGGACTGCACTGTTTTGTTAGTACCATCAAGAAGTTCTTAAGAGAAACTGATTTCAAACTAAAATGAAAACATTAAGGAAAGTCAGTTTTTAAACTAAAACACAGCAAAACTCTATAGCTATCATACAACTAGAAAGCAGAAATACTTGAAAGGGCTATAGTGCTCATATGGAACCTTCTAAAAAAGCACAATGCAAGTGCTGGAAGTACAAATTATGCTAATAGCCTATCACTATCACTACTGGATTTGAAGCTGCTCTAATATGGACTTTAAACAAATGAAAGAGAAACAGTACCTGTTACACTTCCGACAGTGGTGTGAACGAGGTGCCTTGTAAGACTGACACACTTTACAGTATTGGAGATACATGCAATCCTGAGATTTTTCCTTTAAACAGAAGGACAGGAGTGTTAGATGTACACACAACTCCACTGGCAATGTTTATCTTGACATTTTCCTAACCTAAGCACCTTTGATTTCTTCTGACAGGGTGTGTTTCATAGTCCAACCCTATTTAATGGTAGGCATGAAGGAGAGGAAAAAACAAAATAATCTCCTAGTTAATCTCTCAGCTATCAACAGAGCCATCTCCCAATACCGAAAGTGCTGGTTGCTAAAAGAAATAAACAGTTCTTCTGTCAGGAAGAGCAACTGTAGAAGCAGGGTTTCATAGTGAAGTTCTGAGAGTAAAAGTCAGTATGTGACCTTTCTAACTAAAAAAAAAAAAAAATCCTGAGTACACTTTCTCTCCGTTTGACACCATAAACCACTCTAAGCTTACTACTAAGATACAGCATTGGTAGACACTAATGTTCAACTCTCTTATAATCTCTTTTAAACACACACCCTCCACCTACAGCAAGATGGAAGACAGAGACACTTGCAGACAGCAAGTAGTGGCCAAAATCTTCCACTCAGGAAGTGGAGTACCCAGCTGTCCTGCTAAGGTGATTATCAGGATCCTCTTCTGGCTAGACTGTGTCTTCGGTAATATTCCACAATTAGAAAGGTGACCAGCACTAAACTTTGTATCACACCACTGGAACACAAACTCTGGGCGGCTACCTCGAGATACTGAACTCACATCATTCTTGACTACAACTCTTCCAAGAGATTACTAAAGCACAGGAAATGCAAATTTCTATCTCATACTCTGTTAAGCAGAAGGTAACTGTATAATTTTCCGGCTTGCATAAATTAAAGTAGAAATTTTCTAAATGAATTACTTCTAATTGTTATTGCTAGCGGCAAAACCTCCAAAACAGATGACTGCAGGGGCATGCAGACAACCTTGAGCTTCTCATTCCCAGCTAACAGTGCTTGTTTCCTGCTGCTTTGCTTTGAGAAGCCCCTATAAAACACAGCAACTGCTGCCAGCCAGGCAGTATTACCAGACCCCTGACAGCACAGGGAGGGGATGGAGAAGGGCAGCAGAACCGAACAGAGCCTTGGAGAAGCAGTGAAAGGATGTAACTTAGGCAAACAGGAAGCCGGCTCAGCTCTGCAAGGCTGACAAAGCTCGAGTCATGGAAACCAACAGCGTTGTGCCTACTCAAGAGCGGGGGTCAAGGAACGGCCACCTGAAATACTGCAACACTGGCCACTGAAGACCACCAGAGGAGACCCCAAAAGGCCACATAAGGACTTCCGATAAGGAATGTGCCTATGTAAAGCAAAGCATTATATATACGTTAAGCGAGCGGGGATAGCTAGTGAATGTGTAATCAGCGTGGGTGATAAAAACTCTGTTTACCCAACGCTTGGCACCCTCGATTAGAGGAAGGATACTTCAAGCGTCCAGCGCGCTGCTCTCTAATACTCAAAAGTGCGTTAGGAAGTTTCTATTTGTCCGATTTCGGTATCAGGAGGAAGCTGGGTTGTACTGGAAACTCTGGAAGCAGCAGGAGCAAAGCGCGGAGAGGCAAAGCAAAGATTTCGAACAAGATAAGGAGGAAGGAGTGGCCTGAGAGCGTGGAGCGTTCTCGGGGGACAGAGGAGAACCGCTGGCACGGAAAGACACGCGATTTCTACTGTCCTGACCGCGGCCGCAGGGCTGCCCGCCGGTCCCCCGCGAGGCCCCGGGACGAGGCGGTCGCAAGGCAGCGCTTACCGGCGTCCACCCCAGCGGGACGTACCCGGGGCCCACGAACATGGCGCTGAAGTAGTTGTAGAGGATCATGACGGTCCAGTTGAGCAGCATCACGAAGTTGACGCTTCCCCCGGCCGTGTCCAGGGGCCAGTACCAGAGCGCGGCGTCGGCCATGGCGGTGGCGGAGCACACGGCCACCACGGCCAGCGCCACCGCCGGGCCCCAGTGGCACAGGCGCCGCGCCCGCTGCAGCGCGCCCGGCCCCACCATCGCCGCTACCGCCGCCCGACCGCTGCCGCCCCGCCGCCGCCGTGCATGGCTCCCGCCGGCTGCCGAGGGAGAGGGCGGGAAGGGAAAGGGGAAGGGAGTGGGAAGAGGAAGGGAGGGAAGGGAGAGGGAAGGGAGGGGAGGGAAGGGGAGGAGCGGGGGCGGGAGCGGGGCCCGCGCTGCCACCGCCCGCCCGCGGTCCGCTCGCAATACGGGCACCCCGGGAAACAGCGGCCCGCCGGTAGCTCCGCAGCCGCGTTCCTCCCCACCCTGCAGGTTACGAGGCGGGGCGTGAGGGGCCGCGGGGCGGGAGTGATCCATCGCCGCCGCCTCTCCTCAGTGCCTGCGGTGCAGCGCGATCCCCCACGCCAGGACCGCCCAGGGGTTGTCGGGACGGCCGAGAGGGGCTGCGCCTGGGCCGTGCCGGTTAAAGCTCCTGAGTTTCGCCGGAACGTGTGGCGAAGTGCCCGGGGGCGAGCTGGGGGACGCCTTTTGGGGTGGCAGAACGCGGAAGCGCCGCGGTCCGAAGCGGCGGCTCCGGCACCGGCAGCGCCATCGCCGCGATGTCCTCCGACTTCGAGAGCTACGAGCAGGACTTCGCCGTGCTCACGGCAGAGATCACCGGCCGCATCGGGAAGGTGCCGAAGCTGGTAGGAGGTGAGCGGCTGCTCCCCGCCCCCGCGGCCCTCGCTCCGCAGGCCCGGCCGGCTCGTCTGTAAGAGCCGCTCCAGCCCCCAGCGAGGGGCGCGCAGGGCGGTGGCGGGAGGTGCCGGCGTGGTTTCCCTGAGGTCTCAGCGTTCCCTCACCCGAATGTGTCTCCTCGCTCCTTACACAGCACAGTCACCTCCCTGCCCCCGGTCTGCCCCAGCGGCGAGTTGTCTCTCGAGATGTTTGGAATGCTCTGACAGAATATTTGTTTGTTGGTCACCTGTGAGGATCAGCTCTTCCCTTCTGCCCGGCTCTGGGGCCACGTGAAGTTACGCCAGTGCACCTGAAGGGCTGAGCAGAGCTGGTGGGGGATGTTCCTGTACCAGCATTGCTGCTGAATCCTCTTTATTGTCATTATGCCACAACATCACTACAGGAAATCAAGTCTTTTTCTTGTGGCACAGACAGATTTTGTGCATGACTTAATCTGAATCAGTATATTTTTTTTTGCCTAGTGTTTATACGTTTGATTTGGATAATTGACTGTGGTGACTCACATGCAGGAGCAGATTCAAAGAAATCACTGTTCATTTACTTTAATGTGTTTGTCAGTAGCCTGCAGCGTTCATGGACTAGTTCAGGATGTATCCCTCCCTGCAGCAGAGTCAATACTGTCTGTAAGAGTAGAAGGATGAAAATTATAATCTTGGTAATCAGCTCAGCTGAATCTTCCAGCACATGGGAATCAGGGCCCCAATACAGGGCTCCGAGTGTGAGATGGAGGGAAGCTGACACTCCTGTTTTTCTCATCTGTTCCTCTTGTAGCTCAGCTTAATGCCTCTTCTGTTTGCAGCTCATTTAATACTTCTGCCTCTGCTTCTTATGCATATTACCCAAAAGTTTGGGACCCTTAGGACTGGATACTGTATAAGAAGGAAATGAACACATACTAAATGGTGTGCTTTTCCATATGACTAAAGGGATGGGTGTCAGGCATCCAGGACCAAAGAATAACATCCTACTTTTAGAGTGGGAAATGCATCATGAAGTGATGAAGTAGTGACTCTAAACAGGATTTGAGGTAGGTGGTCAACTAAAATGTGTGATCTCAGGGGATTTGGAATAAAAAAGAATTTTCTTGATCCTGGAAGCTATGTCCAATTCTAATCTTAGCAAGTTAGAAAGTCTTCTGAAAAAATAGGGTTGAGTTCCATGGTTAAAGGAAACTATGCCTTTTCCTTGGCTTAACAAAAATGTTTTGCTCTTGATCTTAACAGCAAGGACACAGGGAGATAATTCAGTCAGAAGCTTCAGCCGAAGTGAAAAAAATTGTCTGTTTTCTAGTGGAAACTTAAAAAATGAAGAAGAGAGAGAATCAGAGTTCCTGCGATTGAATTTTACTACTGCTGTAGTTTAATCTGCTCAGAAATTATATTAACCCTGTAAGTGGGCACTGGAACCATTTAGTGAGAGGATGCAGGGAATCTTTCACAAAGGCTTCTTAACTTTTGAACAGTAAATTTAAGGACCTCTGGTAGGAACAGGGAGACATTGTAAATACACTACTGGCTCATCCTCTGAAAATCAATAGTGCTAGACTGATTTATAGGAAAAGAGAGATTTAATTCCCTCATTGTAAAGAATAGAGATTTGAGTTCCTAAGTGTATAGATTTTGGAAGTCATCAGACTCTGTTCAATAGTAGGAAGAATATTCTGAACAATAGTGTAGTGCATTTCAATAATCCTCTCCTTGACTCAGTCTCCCTTATTCACTTAGGGAGATTTTGGAGCTTAAATAAAAGATGTTTGAAGAATATTGGCTTAAACAGTGACATAGCCTAGGAGCAGCAGGCTTTGAAATCATCACTCTTTTATGAGACCATTAGAAGGTTACTTTTTTAATAGAATTTGCCAGCCTCTCAGAGAAGACAGAATGCCTGTTCCCTGCAGGATCAGTAATGTGGTACTGGGCTAAATGGAGTCAGGATAAGACACAAGTTCATTTTTATTCCCATGTTATATTTGAGGTTGGTCATGCATGGTTTGAACCGACTTGCATTATAGCTGCTTCTTGCACTGTACATTTATGGCTTAGATATTGCTTCTGTTTTCAGGGCTCTTCTGTCTTTCATCAGGGAAAACATTTTCCATGACTTCAAAACAAACTGCAGTCTTAGCTAACAGCCATTTGACCGCCTGGAAAAAAGAAATCTCTGATTATGCTGCATACTTTATCAGAAATACTTTAAATACACATTTTTCCCTTGTTTCTTAATAGGAATATTTGCAAGATCTTTCCTTCTTCATCACCAGAAGTTCCAGTTAGTTCTTGTGGCGAATGGCTGGGAGAGCCTCAGAAAGAGGATTTTGAGGTGGGAGGGGAACGTGAGGTGACAGTTTTCAGCAGCAGTGATTTGAGAGAGATTGCTGATGGCCTTCTTCCTCCCCGCTGGAAGAAGCAGGATGAAAGGTGTAAGGACTTGTGCCACTCTGCATAATAAAGAGAGATCTCCTGAACTCTAGTGACTGGTTGTTTCCCTCTGCTGCCCAGGATGGACCCACTGTAATGGAGAGATGCTGGTTAATTGGTTTTGCAACATTCCTGCATTCTGTGTTGTCAGGACATGATGCTGTCTTGTGTTCTAGGAGGATGATGGCTCAGCAGACAATCCTGTTGTCACAAATGCATAAGTAGTTCAGCAAGAAATGTAACAAAGGCTCTCTGATACCACAGAAACAATAAGCAGCAGGGACAATAGAACGTCTGGGAAGAAATGTCTTCTGTTGTTGAGGCAGACATCACCTGAAGGATTAAAGAAAGTTATAAATAGAGAAGTGCCTTTTAAATAGATTTTCTGTGATGCTGCTGCAGGTCTTTGAAGAATGAAGATCATTGACTGTGTTTTATTAATGCTCCTTGGTGTTTCAGAGAATGTGTGATTTGACCAAAAATTCATAAAAATTTTGATTGCTTGATATGAAAGAGTTTTATCAGCACAAATGATGATACTTAAGTCTATTCCCAGCAAAGTATCCTCTGGGTTGTGATGGCTTTGGACTGGAGTGCTGCCATTCTTCTGATATTTGGTACTTGCATTTTCTACTGGGCAATCAAAGTGCTGTGTTTCACTTGCTAACAGGTTTAGCTGAAAAAAGCCTCACCTTTAATTTTCTGTTGTACTCCTGTACTGAAGTTTACTGTCTCAGTTTCAGGTCTGACTCATTATGTTATGCCTCTTGAACCCAGTTCTGTAACCCAAAGAGAGAAATGCATGTATTGTTCCATTTATCTCTGCTGTTGGACAGTAACTTCTGGCAGTGGTGACCCACCTGAGGGAGCACAGCAACATCTGCAAGTGGTCTGTGAACTGAAGCCCTTTGTTATTTATTCTCTTCCTCAGCATGTACTAATGAAAAGAAGCAATTCCAGGAGCAGTGGGACTACTCAGTCTTGGTCCAGGGTTTTTAATCTCTGTTGACTCTGAGATTAAACCAGTGCTGTGTTATCTTTCCAACCTTGTAGACAGATTCCCACCTTTCTGTAACTGCTGTATTTTGGGAGACAAAGAAAGTGTCTGATGCCAGGGCAAATCTGAAGGAACTGGGGAAAATGTAGTGAAGCTTGTTTCTTTTAGGAAAATGATACAACCTTGTATACAAACAGAGAACAGATTTCTTTGCAATCCTACACAGAGGAGAACCCCCTTTTGTTTCCAGTCTTTATCCATAGTTTGTCAGTTTCACCACTTAAATTATACAAACTATGTGGAATATTTTGTTTGGGACATTCTTGCTAGCAATGTAGGAAAAATTACATTTAGATATAGTTGATGAAGCACTGTTTTTTTTTCTCTAAAGGATTTGAATTCTCAATCAAAAAAAGTTATAAAACACTTTTTTCTTCATTTCCTATGGAAGTGTATTTAAGGAAGTGATTGAGTAGGCAGGTTGAAAACTGGTAAGTCACAGTGGGTTAATACAGTTAGTAATATGAGCATCTTTAATTAGACTGTAACTTGTTTGTCCTGATCTACTTGATTAGTGGCAAACTTCTCTTACCCAGAGGAACTCCCTTGGATCTCGCTTTCAGTCTGAGCAAGTCATCCTGTGAGTATTGTGCCCCGCTTCCTATGGGGATTCTGGCTGTGAAATAAATTGTTTCCTTGGCTTAATCATTGAAGTAAAAGTAAAACTGAAAAGAAATGCTTTGGAAACCATGGTTGCATGGTATGGTGTGCTCTAGAGGATCAGCAGTTGCAACAAGTTGAGCTGCTCTCCTGTGAAGATCCTGCTTCAGGGCTGCAGTGCTGGGATGTTGCCATGTGCCTGCTCACATATCTGTATTTGAAGGAAAAACAAAGGATGTTGCCCTGGGCACCATCTGGGTAATTAGGTGCCTGGGCCAGTGTTAAAATCTGGAGTTGGGTTAAAATTTAATTAACTAAACCGTTGGAGATCATTTGAATACCCTCTCCTCCTAGTTTTATGGGAGCAGTTTTAGCCAGACCTTCTTCTGTACTAACGAGTTTTCCCTACAATGTGCTAATGAGTTTTTAGTCTGTAGCTAAATTTCTCTGTGGGTCAGTAAGATTTTACTGGCCAGTGGAGTGCTGAGTAGTTCTTGTAATCACAAGTACAAGCAGAATTTGCTCAGCATGAAATACCTTCCAAAACCCCCCCAACTTTATATCCCTGAATTTCACGTTACTAAAGGTGTAGGAAAATTGTGATCCAGTACAACTCAGGGAAATACCAAAAATGCCATAGTACATTTATTTTCTGCTGCTATTTTTAAAATTTTATTTCAACTTCAATAAAATGGTGTTGTGTGTTTCATACATTCCATTGTTTTTATTTTCGTCCATCGTCATCTTGCTAGTTTCCAAATGAAAGAAAGAACAGAGGTGTTTTGGGATATGAGAATAGAAATGTATGTGGGGAGGAGAAGGGGCAGATTTCTTTTGGGTTATTTTGTGCTGGGAAGATAAAGTGCTGAATTTTTGGTCTGGATGCCATCATGAGAACCTGATGGGGAATTAAAGAAGACATTGCTTGCAGAAAACTGAAAGTGCTACAGGGAAAATATTTCCTGCATCTTCTGCTGTGGTGGAATCCACCAGACTTGGCAGTGTGAATTCCAGATTTGCAGCAAAGATGGTCCCAAGCCTGATCCTCTCTGCAGGCAGAGCTCCAGTGTATGTAACTGAGGAAGGACAGATTGTGATGTTCCTGTGTCCTTGAATGAGAGTGTAGAGTATTTTAGGTGAATGAGAAGATGGATGCATAGGCATGTCAGCCTGTGAGAAGCTGAATCATGTTCCTTTATTAAAGTGGTCCCCTCATGAAATTCTGTGGTTTGTAGAATGCAGAGATGAGAGCATCAGATATTCCCTTTTGGTTTTTAATGTGTCAGTTCCAGGATACAAAGAGATCATGTGGAAGAGAAGCAAGGGGATTCAGATTTAAAAACAAAGCTCTGAAGTTTAGAGATACATGATTAAGTCTTGTGGCAACGTAGACTTACCCATCGTGACGTCTGGGGAGCTGTGACTGGAGACACTTTGGTGACATTCACTTTTTATCTGCTTCATCATGTCTCATGATACTCCTGGTTTCAAACAAACCCTTTGGACATTCAGAGTTTTGTTGTTAACTTCATTGACACAATGGGTGGATTTAGAGTCTGAAGGCTGGAAGATGTGATGGTAGGATTGAAACCCTGGAATACCTAATGAAGCAGTGTGGGGACATTTTCAGTGTCTGAATATTTCTCAGTCTGCTTTCATGCTGTAACAAACCAAGTTGTGAAGCAGTTGGAATGTTTGTGATGATGTGACACTGAATCTCAGTTCAGACTGGATTCTCTGCCTGTGAATGGATAGTTGGAGGCAGGTCAAAAGTCAGCCTCTGTAGCTGGGATATAGCCTTGCTGGGGGACCTGGCAGATGGTGATTGCTGTGTATGGCTTAACAATTACTTGAATTTTTAAAAATGTTCATATTTTATTACTAATTTCTATTTCTACTGCTACTACAAGACAGTGGTTTTCTTGTAGTTCTTGTGGCATTTCATTTTATATCTGTTGAAGCAAAAGAAACAATTCTAGACCCAGCATAGAAGTAGAGGAATAGAAACATCATTTTTCTTCAGAACATGAATTAATTTCAATTGAGACGCTTGGTTTTGTGCATCTCATATTTTGCAAATGAATATGTTAAGCCTTTGTTCTTAAATGATTTTTTTTTCTATTTAGTGTATGTGTGTGCCTTCTCATGCATTTGCACACACCAGCAACTGCCTGCTGAGGCATAATTCCTACAGCTGTGCTTTCCTAACTAGCAAATGCTGCATAACAGGGCAGAAGACTTCAAGGATTCTCCAGTCTTTTTTTTTTTTTTTTTTTTTAATTACTAAAGTGCATATCACCATGTGTGAGGATGTCACACAGAATAAATCTCGAGTCTGTTTTAGCTGATACATACAACCTTTGAAATGGTATATTTTTCTTTCACGGCAAGAGCACAATTACATTGGTGTTTTCACAATTCTGTTCCAGATGAGAAGAAGCAGATGGTTGCAAATGTTGAGAAACAGCTCGAAGAAGCGAGAGAACTGGTATGTTCTGGCTTTTCATATGTTAACTGCAAATTCCTAACAAAAATAATAGGATCATTGATAGTAACATTTAACACCCATGCTGTAAAAATACCTGACAATGATATATTAGAAAATGAAATAATCATCTAGAAATAGTTCTTATTTGAGGATATGAAATACAGGAAGATTGTATCTTTTTTTAATCCTATGTTAAGTGATGCAAAGTTTGTGCTATTGCTGTAAGTCAGTAAAAAGTTACAGACTTAGAGTTGTGGATTAGGTCTTTTACTTTAGGAATGGAATTAAATATTTACACACCATGACTGATACTGGCTTGTAGGACCCAAGCACCTACCTAATTTCATCTATCAGAATGTCTTGTAGAGCAATAGATCTTTTTTTCCATTTTAGCAAGTGAAACATAAAGGTGAGGACAAGGGGGCCATGGCAGTCTGGGGCACTGATCCAAGAGGAGTGTAGGTGTTAACCAAGCATTAGTTTGTGGTTCACACTGACAAAAGCCCCCAATATATGATGATCAACATGTGTTAACCAACTGTGACTCTTCTTTTGTTTATTTTGTTCCCATTACAGCCTGTCATGTCTTCCATCTGGGAGAAGTATAAGAGTAAAGTTTTGTAGATGTGGAGTAACTGAGCAAAGGTGTTGGTGACAGCTGAGATTGTCTTTTTCCCACATAGCCAATAGTTCCTTACCTAAAGTTGATTTTGATTATTACTTGCAAATGGGTTTGGTTTAACTAATGTCAGAAATGTAATCTGAATGTTAGGATAGGGAAAGAAGCTTTTCCACTCTAGAATTTTTTATAATGGAAAGAATTTGAATCATTTATTTGGCTACTAACTAAACAATAAAACTATTTTTTTTTAAGTGACATAGGAAGAAAAAAGTCTCTCAGCTGTTTCTAGGCATACATGGTGCTTTTGGTTTAAAAATAGAATTAGTCTTGTAGACCAGAGCATTGGAATAGCATCCAGTAAAGCTGGATCTTGGGATGACTTCCTGCAGTTTTGCCTTGTGAGGATGACAAGGCACCTAACCTCTCTGATTTGGTATTCCCGGTGAGAAACACGGTAACATTACTGTCTCATCTCATGAGGATGTTCTGAAGATACATTAAGGCCTTTTGGGCACTTCCATATTCAGACAGCTGCAAAAAGTAGAAATCTGGAAATGTTTTTCAGCTCGTTTTCACTACAAGTTGCAAAAGACAGAGCAGTACAGAGAGGCTCCAGTATGGGTGGTCATTCAAATTTGGTTTTCTACTCCAAGTAGATTGGAAGGAGCAGAAATTGAGTTAATGGCTTCTTACTTCTCTCCTTATGTCAGAAAAAGATCATCTAAATTTGTATTTATTTCAAGATTAAAAAATAAATCCAGTATCTGTGTTTTTCTCCTAATGATGATCTTCATTTAATGTACTGGCTTTTCTTTCACACTTTTGTTTTAGATCTTTAGATTCAATTATTGGCTTTAAGCAATTACCCAACATGTTTGTGATTAATGTCAAGGCTTGGGTTTAGTAATCGATTTGAATGAACCTGCTAATAACAGAACTGATTAAGAAGATCCTCTTTTAAACTAGAGGCTGCAGTAGAAAATCAAAATAAACCTAATTCCTTGCTGCTGATAGTTTTCATACATTGGTTTCTTTAATTGTCATGTGTAGTCAAAGCTGGGATTAGCTGATTTTGGTTTATTTCCTACTTGGCTAGGAAATAACACTCTCATGTATTATAAATATTATTATCGAGATAATTTATTTGTATTCACTAATCAGTGACGGTTTTAAAACACTGTCTGCTTTGTTTGGGTAAAATCACTGGTGTAATTGATTTGATGTATGTGCAGAACTGACAGGAAAACTTTCATACTCCCAGGCTTGCTTTTCAAGCCAGAGTTGTGGAGTAGGAAATCTCTGAAGAGAAATCCTGTTCTACATCTGATGTGGAGTATCTGATTGTTATTTTTACCAGGTTTTTAAGAAAGGTGATTCTTGAGCTAACCTTGGGGAAATTCTTTGAGTATAAAATCTAGCATGTGCTAGAAGAACTGTGAATTTTTGAGTGAAATTCTACTTTTAAGAAGACAAAACTCTCTCTGTTATTTATCTTTGATGAAGGATGCATCACAAAATTGTTGTGTTGCAAATGCTGGGTTATTCTTGTCTTGTGTTTTTTAGTTTAGATTTCTATTTTAGTTCCACAGCTTTAGAATCAGAATAAAATAGTGAAACTTAAAAGTTTCTTAAAATACTGGCAGCTGATTCTGGAGTCCAGAGCAGATTCATATGGAGAAGTTTGTGTGGGAGGGAGAGACTTATTTTGGAGTGGACAATATCAGCCACATTACTTTGTTGTATTTTTGAATGGAAGTACAAAGGGCTACTCTGCTTTTGTTTGCTTATGAAAAATATGATTTTATGACCAATAATATGAGTTCTGAAAATGGAGAATGCATGAAATTAGGTTGCATTTAGGTTCACACTGGCTTGGATCACTATCTTCTCTATGGCTTCTCATGGAAATTTCTCAGCCCAGCCACAAAATGCACCCATTTAATCTCATGATGAAAAAACATTGGTAAATCTTTATCAGCCTAAATATACTTCATTGTTGTTCCTTGGACATTACACTCTCTAATATTGACTCTTCAGAATGAACATTTTAGATTTCATGAACCACAGTCTGATTGTTGGTGCAGATTCTGGATTTACTGGTAGATGGTTTTGGTTTTATATAATATACAAGACTTGAGACTTCATTAAAATTTCCCAATCTTACACACACACATATATATATGTGAGAGAAATGTTTATAGATCATTTGAGATCAAATATATTAAGATGAAATTGATAAGAAATAAGCTATTAATTCCAGCTATTGGTTTAATTTATAATACTGCTTTGAAAAGTTAAGCCTGAGCTAAAGAACTGGGTAGAATTAGAAATTGCTTTGTGTGTTTCAATTCATTAGTGACTATTTAATTAAAGTCTGCTTTATAGTTTATTATTGAATATCATTTTGTATAATCAGAGTAGATCAGGCAAAATGACTTTTGAGTATCTGGCAATTCCATTGATTAAATTCAGATGCTTTTCTTATGATATGAGGATGAAATTTCAAAGTAAAAGCAAGTGATTACATAGAAATAAATTCTAGCAGTCCCTTGTGAAGGCCTGCAACCAGTAGCCTGCGACTCTAATTGAAAAGCATTTCTGCTCCTATGCCATATTGTTCAACCAAGATCAGTAGGAAATGAGTAAATATTGTTTCAGGTGCCTACAGCAACCAAGGAGATGTATTCTTTTATCTTTTTAAAGTAAATTAGAAAGATTTTAAAAGGCAGGTGTGGGATTCGTCTGCTGTTCAAAATAGAATTCCTGAACAGACAGCATCATATAAAGCAGGCTCCAAGACCCAGTGGGCAGGTAATTAGCAGCCCTCATTTATGACTTGATTTGCTCTACTCCTGTGCCATACTCCTGTATTTCATGCCATTTAGAATTCTACATGGCAAGAATAAATAAGAAAAGCTTTTGAAAGATAGACTATGTTTCTAATTTTTTAATCCATTTGACTGTATTCAGTTCTTGAATAGCACTGTCATTAAACCTAGCTATTTAATTCACTTACAGCTATTAATGTACAGATTTGGGACATAGACTTAGGTAGCCAGTATGTAATTCTGCTGAGTTAGCAATGTTTAAAAAAACCCAAAGAATTAGTTTATTAAACATTACAATTGTTTATTAAACATACAGACTGGTGGTAAATAAAATCTTAAATGTGTATATAAATGTATATATATAAAAAAACTTTTATATATAAATAAGTAAAATACCTTTTTCAGCCAATGGTTTCCAAAACTGCACAGCTAGGTGGAGGTAGGCTTTCGTTTGAACTATGCTCATTTGCAGGAACTATCCTCAGTTTTACTATTTTTTTTTTGTAATAAGATGTATTCATCACAGTTGGAGTTGAAATCCAGAAATATTTGGCTCAAATCACTCCTTCTGAGTGTTAATAATATTAGTGTTGTCACTTATTTCTTAAGACTGTGCAAAGATTTTGATAAATTGTTTGTATATTGCAGAATAAGTAACGTGTTTCCTTATAAAGAAGGAATGTTTCTTGAACTTAGGTATATTTCTTGAAGTTAGGTAAATTGCTTCTTGCTTTAGTTAAACTTTTGATTTATATACCTCCTCTTTGTTTTTACTTGTCAGCTTGAGCAGATGGAACTTGAAGTTCGAGAGATCCCACCTCAAAGCCGAGGGATGTACAGCAGTCGAATGAGAAGCTACAAACAAGAAATGGGAAAACTTGAAGCTGATTTTGTGAGTTTTTAACATGATACATAAAGAATACATCTCTAAGAATTTTTTAAAATAAAACAATGCAGTTATTCAGGCAAATGAAAGGGTATTTTTGACTAGTGTGAGAGATGAGTTCTGCACGTATCTTGCTATGTATGTGGACGGATGAAAACCACACTGGGGAAGAGAAGCTTTTCTTTCAGCAGCAGTTGGTAGCCTCCTGTCCCTTTACCCTGGAACTCTGTTGTTTCTCTGTCATTAAACATTGTGAGTGTTCATGATGTATGCAAAATAGTCAGCTTTTAATCCTATTTCTCAAGGAATGACAGCTTGTAGTAATGTGGGCAGTAACATGAAAAGCAGTATAATCTCCAATCCGCAGAGTTTTTGAATGCAGTTTATCTCATGTGCACTTCATTTGTTAGTCAGTGTGTTTTCTTTTCTGTTGCACTTAGATTCTTCTTGGCCTTTGTACAAATTGGTTATAAATACTACATCTTTTTCAGTAATGGATGCAGACTAACAAGATTCCCTTGTCTAGGGGCTTCTGCTACAGTTATCAGTCCTTTTTTTTGTGACTGGGATTTGCACTGAATAGATTTACATAGAGACAAAACTGTTTCCTGTAAAATCCTGAAAAAGTTCAAAGGGATTGCAAAGTGTAGGAAAATGCTATGTTAATTGGCAGCAGCTCAGTTCCTCCAGGGTAGGGAGAAAGAAATAACTAGTGGCAGTATTTTCCATTCACTGGAGAACTGTGCATTTCCTCAGGTTGCTGGCAGCAGTTTAATCCTTCAGGGAAGGGGAGTCAATGTTTATACCTGCAGCCAAGAAATCCAGCTGACTGTCACTCCTCTGTGCTTCTGCCAAGTTGAGCAGTTGCACAAAAATGTATGAGAAGATGGTTGCCGTTTGTAAAGTTTGAGGAATGTTAGAACAAAAAGACTTGCATCAAAATTTTGAGGCAGTCTCATCTGTTCCCCTATAGGAATTGTGTGTGGCCAAACAGTGACTTCCCAGAGAGAGCAATTTCTGGACCAATTGTGACTGCTGTTTATCTTCTCAGATGTGCGAGAATTTGCTGTCAGCCTGTATTTGTTTCTGGCCTATTCCTATATGTAGGTAGATGGTGGAATTCATACTTTCATGTTCCCAGGCAAGTGAAAATGAGAGAGTTCAGAACTGAACACTATATGGAAGAGGAGAAATGAGTGCAAGGAAATGCATCATAGCACTTGGAAGTTACTTGATCACAAGAACATAAGTTTGTGCTCAGAGTGAAGAAGCAAAAACAACATGAGAAAGAGGAAGGAACAGATTGTAATAATGGGTAGAAACAGAAGCTCCAAACCCAAGGATCTTCAGCAGAAGATCAAGGAAAGAAAATGATGTGAAGGATGGAGCAAAGTGCTGGAAGAAAACAACTCTGCTCAAAAAAATCCCACTTAGCAAATAATGGTGTTACAACTAAATGCCTTACATAGTTCCAGTTTCTACGTACTAGTATTTTTCTAATTTTGTATGTAAGGATTTAAGACTCTTTTTGGGTTATTATCCAGGTAAACATCAACTTGTTGGAAGCCATAGAACAAAATTAATTGCAAAAATTACATACCTCAGCGCACAGTCTTTTTCATCAAGTTCTGTATTTCAAACATAAAGTGAATGTAGAACCAGAACTAGTAGTTTTATTTTATATTCATTGATAACATGAGAATTGATCTTGTGAATATTTGAATGCCTTATAGCATCTGAAAATTTGCCCTCACCCAAACAGTTTTGGAAAACAGTAGCATAGCAACATGTTTAAATCTAGGAGAAGGAAACATGAGGTTTGTGGATTGTTCTCTTGTCCATTCTTTACTGGCAAGATGGACAACATTCAAGTGGGTTTTTTAGACATTTATTATGTAACTGGTGAGTTTATTTTATCTTGAGCAGTGTGTGTAATAATGACAAAATGCCATGACTGTAATATTATTTATTAAGTGCTGTGGCATCTTTGTGAATATGTAGTTTTGTTGGGTTTTTTTCCATACACTTTACTATTTTGAAGTATATTCTGAAAAAATACAGATTTAAGCTCTGTTGAGCTGTACATAGAAAAGTTATTCCAAACATGGCTTTTCATATCTAACTTTGTAATCAAATAGGAAGAAGTTGTAAATAGGAGGTTTATTTCCTTTAATTGCTAATCCTTGTTGGTTTCAGACCTGCAGTTAGGTGTCAGTGCTGGGCACGCCAGGGCTGTGTGAAGGCAAAGGCATCTACCCCATGCACTGTATTGCACATGCATAGTTGGTAACACACTAATTGCAGTAAATCATGTCCAAGGAGAAAAAAACACCTTGCCCTGTCTTAGCCCTCTCTCTTGAAGGGGAATAGTGATAATGAAAAAAGAAAAGAATACCACAATTTTGTCTTTAAAAGTACGCAGGAAGCATAGCGCTGTGAATATTGATGGGGAAAATGAACAGAACGAGCACTGCACTTCATCTTTAGGCAGGAGTGGTTTCTCATGCTCACCTCAGTGCTCTGCAGTCTTTCCTGGGGAAAAATATCAGAACAGGGCAAGCACAAGGTGATGCTTCTCTGCAGAAAAGCTGCACACATCTCAAAAAGGCAACTTTCAGGTTTGCAATAAAGGCACCGAAGCAGAATGAAACTGTTTGATAAGCCTTACGCTGTCTTTTTTCACTTGCAGATGTAAATAAAAAAAAGGGTTTATTATCTCATTTTCAGTAGCACATCCCAGGCCCTTCATTTCTGTGTGGGAAGTTGGTCCCCGTTAGGCCAGGGAAGGTTGGTGGGACCTGCGGGGCTCGGCCGGGCTGCAGAGCCCTGAACGCGCTGCTGGCTCTATCTTGTGGCTCCAAATGGAGTTGCACATCACGGTCTTGTGCTTTCCGGGCTGCTCCACGGCTTGGCACCACCTGCAAAAGAGCTCCCGAAGCTTAAATCAACCTTCCTATCAGAAGTATTTTTCCTGCATCTACCGATGCACCATTTTGCGGTTTAAGCTTGTAAATATTTTTTTTCTGGGTATTACAGACGTAGAGTGTCCATGGTGCCTGCTTGAAGTAAGTTCTGGCAGCAAAAAGCAGTCTTTTATGTATGTGGACTATAGGTGTTATTTAGTCATACAAATAAAGTGTTTTATGACAGTTACCTTTAAGTAGTGGGGATATACAGCCGTAAAAGGCTCCCAGATTTTATAAACATTACTTTGAGCTAAATATATCCCAGGCCATGTGAAAATGTGACTCCATAAACCTAGCAAATACGTGGTTATTTCCTAGCATGTGTATCCATCCCCAGGATTCCATGTCCTGGCTCAATGTCAGGGCACCATAACAGAAAAAACCAAAGGCAGGCATTTATTTTCCTGAAAAACTTACTGCTGACATATAGGGCATTCAAATAGCTGAGGAAATATAAACACCTTGTCAGACCACATTATACAATAATATTCGTGTTACAAAAATGAATATTGCACAATCAGTATTGAAAATGAGATGAGCATATTGAGAAAGAAGGAATGGCCATCAAATAAAGGAGGCAACACAGGAACTGTTCGGTTCTGTCAGCAGCACAGAGGTAAATCTTGCACGTAGCATTTGTTAATCAGTTCAGGAGACAGTGCTTATGCCTTTTAAATCCTCAGAACTAGTACTGATTTTGGTAATTCTGACTTTCAGAATAACCTTTAAAAGGAAAGAAAATAGAGAGGTGGGGCAAATTTGCAGATACATACATTGTACAAAACTTGAGTAAACATTTAAACGATTTTGGTCTTTAACAATAGCTTCAGTCAATAGTGAGGTATGTATTCACAATTTATACCTCCTGCAGGTTCTGTTTAAGATCATTGTTAAAAATTCAGCTGCTGTTAAGCTTTAAAAACATTTAAGGAGATAACCAATGGAATTTCATTGGATAAAGTTAGCTCTCTTGTATGACTCTCAAATACCACCTGAGCCCAGAAGCTCACCTGAACAACTTATACAGGTGTGTCTGTTATGTTCTGGCTGTTTTTTGCAAATATCACTACCCCCATTTCAGGTTCAGTCACCTCCCCAGACAATCATATGGCTGTGAGCTTAATGAACACCATTTGTCAAATGACAAGTTGCTGGCTGTATCCTTATGGCCAGTCTTCCCTAGGTCTCCAGTTTGAACTAAAACTTAGAGACTCAACTGTTTCTGCTGGGTTATTTTGATTTATAAAGCAAATAGTGCAATAATGTTTTGTACTTAGAAAATTGTGAACCATGTGTGGGACTGCTGTTTGTGTATCTTAATTGTCGTATCTCAACAGTGTTCTTAAAAATGGAATCAGCCATGCCAAAACGTCATGTGTGCACAAGTACCTTGCTTGGGCAGGTACAGGTGCCTTTAGTGAAACCTGATCTGTTGACATATTTAAAACTAATGAAATCAGATTAGTTTTCTCTATGTGAATAGTACAGCTCTTTTGAACGGGCTGTGGAAGATTTGTTTTAATGCACACAAGATTGAACTAAGTTTCAGAAGAAAGAATTTGAATTATCTGGCCATGTACTTTGACAATCTAATTTTGAAAAAACATATTGTGAACCAAAGTTCCTTCACTGCCATTTTTAGATACTGTCACCTTCTTGAGATAAGTAATCACTCCTCTACATTCTACTCTAACTGCTCCTTACAGAGGCACTGTTTGTTTTGCTCTGTTACTTTTCCAATAACTTCTGATATATTTGTCTGCCTGACTGTGGCTGAGCATTAGGCTGGCTTCTTTTCTATAGAGGCTAACTCCACATTGTCTTCAGCTTGTTTTCACTTGTATCCTCGCCCTGGTGGGTTTGTGGTGGAAAAAGGTGGAGGCGTTTGACCTTTTGCAATTACTTGATGCATAATACTGCTATTTTAAATGGGGAAATAGTGATACAGGAAAAAAAAGTTGTCTTTTTTTTTTCCCTCCAACATTCAAGGCCTAAACTGATGAAATATTAGGAAGTGGTATAACTTAGAACCCCTGTAGAAAATTTGCTGTAAATTATTTATGTCTTAAATTTCTTTTTGTTGTTTTCTGTTGAGAGTATGATGGTAGAACTAAATTTATTTCCTAATGGAATTTACTAGTGATGAGATGCTTTTCTATGCAGGAAGGTGTGAAAGATGGGAGTAAATTTATTTCATAACGGAATTTACTAATGATGAGATGCTTTTCTATGGAGCAAAGTGTGAAAGATGGGAGTTAACATGCTTAAGTTGTAATTAACCTGAAGGGTTATGATCATCTTAGTTGAGATTCCTGAGAGGCCAGCCCAGTGAAACACACCTTACCTCCTGGGCTTTTTAATTCTATAGGTATTGCTTACAAAGAATCATCCTGTGTTTGACCAGTAAGTGTGTTATGCATCTCATAACTCAATGTGTGAAGAGATAATATGGTGGGTGAGGGCAGGAATTTTTTAATGTCAGTAAAGCTAATGCCTTAACTAGATTCTTCTCTCAACCAGCTCCCCCTTCACCCTCACAGGAAATTCTGTCTCATCTGTTAACACACAGGGCTAAGGCTGGTGACTTTTGTGGTGTCTCTTTGTCGGTGGTCCTTCAGCAAGTTGTGGTGGAGCTGATGCACATGATTTTAAGAAAAAAATTGTTTGTGTAGCTTAGACCTGGCTGACTGATTACAAATAAAGTTGTTTTCAGGAAGTGATTTGGTGAGCCTGATAACTCTTCTGTGTGGCTGGGGGCTGTGAGTGGAAGGTGTATAACTCACAGGGCACTGTAAGCTTCATGTCTTTTCCTTTCTCTCTTCACACACAAAATGTTTCTTTACTAAATTAAGCTGAAAAGTGGTCTGTGGCAGAATGAAATGTTTCTGTAGAATGTATTTTAAGAAATGGAGTAGAAATTCAGCATGATACCAGCTCTGCCTTTTTCACTGTACAATCTTTCTCACCTGACAGTTTGTGGACATGTTCAGATTTCAGCATTCATCAGCCTTTCCCAACTGAGAGAGAATGTTGAGCCTCTCCCAACTGGAGAACTGCAATTTCTCTGTTTACCGAGGAGTTTGTTCTTATGTTAAAACTTCTACTTCTCAAAATAGTAGAGTTAAGTATGTTTGCTGTTCTTTCTAAAAGAGAGTGGAAGAAGCCACGTTCACGCAAAATTACATCAAACCACCTGATGAGTAAAGTGATATACAAAAGATGAATGCTGGGTTTGGGGGTGTAAGGGGGAGCACAAGAGGGAAGGCTTTATTGTTTCCCACTCCCTCAGTGATTTCTTGCTCTACTCAAGTGATACTCCTGTACCTGTCGTGCAAAAAGAAGCAGCTGTCACTGTCCTGCTTTTGCTAGCAGCAGTAATAAAGTTCCTGTAGTTGAGCATGGGTGTAGGAGGCAATGATGAATGAGGAAAAACAGTGTACCTCACACTCACTTCATTGTATTGCTCACCTGCACTCATTGAAGGAGAAGTTTGATTTTGTTTCTATTATAAGCTAGAAACATAAAGATTAACAAAAAAAAAAAACCCCAAAAAAACCAAAACAAAACAAAAAAAACCACCACAACAACAAAATAACCAACCAGAAAAGAAAAGAAAAGAAAAGAAAAGAAAAGAAAAGAAAAGAAAAGAAAAGAAAAGAAAAGAAAAGAAAAAAACACACCCCCCAAAAAAACCACCAGAAAATCAGACCAACTCGGCAAAACCCGCACCGTTTGAACGTGTTTGCTTTTCAGGTTAGAACCGCACTCCCAAGTTCCTTAACGTGTTATTACATTTTTTCCTTTTTTTTTTTTTTTTCTTTTTTTTTTTCTTTTTTTTCTTTTTCCCAGCTAGAGCGAGGCTAGTTTGCATTTCAGTGCTGAATAGGGAGAAATATGCGCTACTGGTAAATCATAAAAAATAGAGAGAAGGTTCGTTTTGACAGGGGCGGGATTGATTCCCGGTGTCCCGGTGTGCTGTCCATGGAGTGACGCTGGGTGGCGCTGTTTGTTTGCAAAGCAATTGGCGCTCCCTCCCGTCTTTATTTCCTCCCCCCCCCCCAGTTTCTTTTTTTTTTTTTTTTTTTTTTTTTTGCTTTGGTAGTAACTGAAATTACTGTTTCATGAATAAAATATTTCTGGTGGGATTTGCATTTCTATATTGGCTGAAGATACTGTGTTGAATGTTTTATTAACCAGCCCAGTGCAACTGTCAGCCTATTAAAGAGATCCAATGGACCCTGTTTAGCTAAATAAACTAAATAAATCCAATTCGTCAAATTGTGTTCCTGGCTGTTTATTTTCCATTCTTTTGATGTACAGTTTATTTTAAGTTAAAGCCACATAGATTTAAAAATTAATGTGAAAATAGAATGTAGTGTTTGAAACATGAGAAGACTAATTGCCATGGTCAAAAATAGCTTCCCTTTATAGTGAAGTTACCATCTGGTAAATGGTGAACTTTTTATTTGTGACTGATTAACTGTCCCATGTCAAAAATTAGTTGGCAAATGAGTGGTTAATAGCTTTTTTTGCTGGCTTGATTTTGTTGCTTCCATGGAGAAATATTGAATATTGAGAAACTTGAAATATAAGCACTGCTGTAAAAAATAACTATTTCTACCCAACTTCAAGAGGCTTACTCTTTATCTTGATATTTTCTCAATCAGAATTCAAGGGGAAAATTTTATATGGTCATTACATATTAAACGCTTGTTGAAATTCTCATTGTATTATAAGCAAATATTGGAGTGTAAAAAAAAAAACCTCTTTGCATAACTGAATACATTGCATGTCTGGTTGTCAAACGGTTGTCAAAGATTACAAATACCAGCATTCATTATATTCTGCTAGTACTAGTACTGTTTTAGTTACCTTGTTTCTGCTGAAAACCTTTGCCACAGAATAGCAGGAGACAGACTCTAGATTTATGGTAATATTACTGGGATAGTACAATTTTTTCTGTGCCAGTTGCAAATTCTTGTAAATGCAAATACATTCTAGATTTATTAATAAGAGAGATGAAGAAACAGTGATGGGCGTATTTGCTCTTTCTTTCTGATGCTTTCCATAGCACTGATTTAGTGATGTTACATGTTAACTTCTGTGTGTTTTACAAGAACTCAGAGTTGCCAGGTATCATGTTTTGCATAGTTTTGTTTTTATGATCTTGGGTTTCCAAAAGTGGAATACTGAAATTTAGTGCAGTAGAAATACAGTTCAATTAAATTGCATTTCTGGCCCTTTTCTCAAGAAGTCTAATATAATTGATTGATCAACCTTTGTGAAAAGCTAATGTGTTAGAAGAATTCAAAGGTGTTAGGGATTCTTAAGAAAAAACATTTAATAAAGTAAGTCCACCTTTTTTTCATACCGATTTTTCTTACTAACCTAAATGGTAAATTTTTGTTTCTATCTCTACCCCAAATTCTAACCCTAGAGCAAAGTAGATATTTAGGCAGATGTCATCAGTGTTGGACAGAGTGCTGTTCCCTTCTGTAGGCAGACTTTAATTTGTACTGAAAAATCTTACATTTCTTTAATATTTTCTAGCTGCAAATGTTTTTAAATGGTATTTAAAAACTGAACCACGGGTCTTGTCTCAGGAAAAAACCTTCCCATTTTATGTTCTAAGCTGGTTCTTTTTAGCATACCAGTAATAAATTCGGAAGGAACTTTATGATTCTGTAAAACTGGCTATCAGAGGTAAAAGAAGATGGATTTTTATGGCAGTGGACATGTCATCTTGTTTCTAGCTTAAGACTTAATGAGGAAGGAATATAAAGTAAAAGAATGGAATTGGAAGTGTATTTGAGTGATTCTGCCTCAACCTAATAATGTTCTTTACTATGTGAAATGTGGAAAAAGTGTGAATATCTCTGTTCTTTTGTTTGGTGGCTTTTTATTTTTACTCTGCAATCATTTAGTAGTCTGTCCCACATACAGACAGCTTCCCTTAAAGCTGGTGTACAGTCCTCAACAAAAAGTGGTTCTTGGCCACAAAGTCTATTTAAACTTGCTGTTCTCACTCAGTTAAGGAGGAAATTCCTGCAAAGGCTAGAGGATCTAAAGTTGTACATTTGACAATTTAATGCTTGTATACATTTATAATAAGTGGATCAAATACAGCACCTCCCTTACTTTTCATTTGCTTTTTATAAACTGCCTTTAGGGTGCCAGTGTGAGGAAAATAGGCCTTTTCCAATATTTAATGAATACTACAGAGGTTTCACTCCTAAAAGAGGTGATCAATGAAAATTAGAGTAGAAATATAAAGGTTACAGATAGTAAAAGGGAATATAGCAGGTGGCTTCAGGGATCAGTAGTAGAACAGAATAATTTTTCCCTCTATAGTAACATTTAACCATTTCAGATGGGTGTAATGAAAAAGGGGTTTTGCTAACTAAATATTTGGTGTCTGGCGTATAAAGAGAACGAAAATGGGGAGTGTGTGTGTGGGCTCTGCATGTTTCCCATTGAGTGGCATTTGTGCTTACTTTCAGAACCCCCACAACTTTCCAACATGTTCTTAGTTTGGTTTTTTTTTTATTTTCCAAGAAGTTAAGACTAGAATGAATAAGGGTAGTGTTTGCCAACTTACCCTCCTGGTCAGCGTGGAAAACACTGAATTGCAATTGCAGGCTTTGTACCTGTTCACTAAAGATTCAAATGTGAATTCTGGCAAGTCAAAGAAAAGGCTTGTATTGTGTCTGGTGGGTCTTTGCTTGGGCCTTAGTTAGAAAATGCTCCTTCATTATGAATTTAACACCTCCTTTTCACTGACTCCTGAGTAGAAGATTTGAGCCATTATTATATCGAGCTGTAACTTTTGCTAGGCTGTGTCACCAACCAGGAAAAAAAGTGGTATTTAATATTTCATTTAAGAGAAATAACTGCATTAATATCAAAGCAAATTCTCTTATTTCAGAATCTGAAAAGTTACTTTCCATTATGGTGGTTGGTATTTTGGGACATGTAACTGCAGATATTTTGTCACAGGGATCCCTGTCTGTGGAGTGCCTAGCACAAAGGGATTTCTCACTCATGACTACAGCTCTTTGGCACTGTAATGAGTATTAACTAAATAGAGCTATGCAAAGGACTGGGTTGTTATGTTAATGTGTTTCTTGTAATTGTTTTTAGTTGTTTAAGAAAGAGAAGTTAGTGTCAGTATTATAAATCGTTCCATTAGCAGCTGTCTTTGAAACGACAGGTTTTCATGTTACATGTTTCTGTTAAAACTTCCAGCATCCTTAAAAAGTAGAGGCATTTATCTAGGATTAATGTGGTTGGGAATAAAACTAATAATGCTAGTTAATTAATAATGTTAAGGGTCTTAACCACAGTGCTAGGATTTTTTTAATCAAAAGAAAATGTTCGATTTGTACTGTTTTCTATAGTTTCATAATTCAATGTCATCAATACCCTCAAGTGACCATGCGATTCCCTCTTCTTTCTGCCCAGGCTTCAGGAGAAATCACACTCTCTGGTTCAGTTGTGTAAGCTTCCCACAAAGTTAGTTCAGTCAACTAAATCAAGGTAAAAAGTTACAGAAAGGTCAGGATTAAGTTAGGGGTTGCTAACCTGAATTGCTTTCCCAGCCTTTTTAAGCCCTTAGTGCTCCTTTTGTCTTTTTCTTGCCTTCTGTCATGTTGTCCTCCTGTTAGATCTTTATTTCAGTTGAAGGCACCTGGGCTGCATCTTTCTCCTGACCCATACTTGGAGTCACTTTCAAACGTGTTATTAAATCCCTTTTTTCCATTCATGAGCTACATGTCTGGCATTCAGCAATGCAGATCGGTGGCTCAGCACTTGTGCCCTGTAGAGAGCTGGGTTTAAAATGCATGTATTTTAGAATGAACATAAGGAAAATTTGCTCCTTTCTCTCCTCATTTTCCCTTTTCCTTTTTTTTTTGTTTCTCTTTCTGGGGCAAATGTTAAAAGTTTTTACTTTTAATTTGTACCTAAAAAGTACTCTGTTGCTAAGGTCAGAACTGCTGAGTTGCCTTCTCTCATAATGTTAGACCAGTTTCCAAGCCATTTGTATGTTTTAAAAATGTCTTAGCTAAGGACTTTTCTCCCATCTGGGGCTTCCTGTACAGTGGTGGTGTTTGCTTGGACAAAATCCCCCAATTTTCCTCACTTACTGCATGTGAGTCTGAATAGAATTGCTCTTTCAGGAAAATGAACTGGAAACTCCATTTCAGGTGTGCACTGAACAGACGTGAGGTCTGAACAAAATACTGGTGTTTCAAGCAGCTTTGAACCATGTTGAAGGGAAGATGTTTGATCTAAGAACTGGGCCAAATCTATTCTGCAATAAAACCTGAAATCATGTACACTACAGAAAAAAATAGTGGAAGAACTCCAACATCCTCCTGATGTAGATAAATGTATTCTTTTGGAGCAAGACTTCCTTTTGAGGTGCTTCCTTCCTTTGTGAAAAATTTGGGCCCTGTGGAAATTTCTGTTCCCTTTCTTGTACCCTGTATCAGGCAAAGGAAACCAGGACAGGTGCTTCTGTAGCCTGAAATATCATAGAATCACGGAATGGCTTGGATTGGAAGGGACCTTCAAGATGATCTAGTTCCAACACCCTTTCCCCATGAGCAGGGAGATCTTCACTAGACCGTCAAGTCTATGGTATCAAAAGCCCACCCAGTCTGGCCTTGAACACTCCCAGGGATGGGCCTGGATAATCCTATGGCTAATAAGCATAACTAAATATGTTTATTAATAAATTTGGAGTATTTTTCATTTGTGGAAATTGTCTTTTCAGTCACTTACAGTGGATCATGTGTCGGTTCTTTCACCTACTTGTCATTTGAACAGAAAAACAAAACCTCTGGTTTTCCATTTTATCCAATCCACTTTCAAAGTCTTCAGCACTAAATTTCTGATAGCAACAAAGGATTAGTGGCGTATATTTCTGATATTCCATACCTGGGTCCCAGCTGTACTCACTGCATTTCTGTTTTTGATGCAGAAGTGACATGAATCCTTAAAATCCCACAAAAACTAGCACCAGGAAATACGGATCAGATCTTTGAGGGCACATTTAGCATGTCTGGTGAATTCTAAGAAAGCACTATCGTTATCCCTGCTAGGTACATTTTACAGACTAGTTAAGAGGCTGGGCTGGGCCATGCCATGGTTCATGGTGTCCACAGTATCAAATTTAGTATGAGCTTGGTTGTATAATTTTAAATTTTTCACTGTATCTAATTCTGAGGTGTAGAGTTGGACTTGGCTGAAGAGAAGGAAAACCTCTTCCAGCAAGGAGAGCTGTCCATTCTCTGGCACCCCCTGCCTTTAAACTTCTATGCCTCTGGCTGTTACTTGGTCTGAGTGTGGCTTGGGTAGGAGTGTTTGAACTAATCTATACAACAGAGTTTATTCTTGCATTCAGATAAAGGCTTTTCTTTCCCTACAGAGCAAGGTGCTGCATTCTGGCTGGAGTGACTCACTGATAAGGTGCCTGGCTGTATAGTCATAGGGGGGATGAAATTTTTGAAATGTGGCTATGCTGTCCTCTTGTTACATTTTTGAGGGAAGTATCTAAAAAGAAGTGAGAATAGGTTATTCTCCTGACATTACAAAGAAGGTGGAAGGTAGTAGCAATCTTCCTGAGGGAGTTGAATCAAGCACCTCCTGTGGAAAGTGGAAACAAATCCATTGCTTTGCTTAACTTTGGAGTTGTATTCAAAGTTTCTTTTACCTTATATTTTAGCTTTTATGAGGCTTAGTATATTTTAAAAAAAGAAATCTTTGGCATATGTTTAAATATAGGTGAAGAAATCTGTGCATTTGTGTTTGTTGTGGTGTTTTGGTTTTTTGTTTTTGTTTTTTTTTTTAATATTAACAAAGTCCTTTCCCGTGGCTCAAAAAGTCAAAGTAAAATTCAGATTCTCTAGGATATAGTCTGTCTGTAAACTTCACTGTTGGACACATCACTTCAAAAATAGCCATATGAAGAAAAATGTGTGATGCACTTATTGACAGAGAAAAGCCAATAAATCCAATTTGATTCAGGAAGCTGAGAAATATTTTAATAACTTTCTGACGTTTTCCTGTAGTCCTTATTTACCTTATCAATAGTTATGGTGACATATGATTGTCAACTTTTTATATTAAACCAAACTAATAAATTAAACATGTTGTGTTTATACCTGATGAAAGCTGACGTTTTGGAAAGGTGTTAAAATATACTGACAGGTCTTGTTCATAAACTCCTTTGGTATAAATATGTAGATGACATCTTTAGATATTGTTTGTACATAGGCTGATAGGCAGGAAACGTTGACAACGTAACAAATGCAAATGTCAACCCCACAATTTAACCTTTCTGTGTAGGAAAAGATGTTAGTTTTAAGTTACATGTATCTTTTAACTTTATTTTCAAAGTTTTTTTTGAGCCTGTTATCATTGCTGTTTCATGTGCCACTGAAAGTAACACTGCAATAAGAAAGATTTGCACTTAAGAGCTTTTCTCTGTGGTGTTCCTGCTTAAATGACTGCAGCTGAGAGGGTGTTTTTTCTTCTAATTCTTTTTATTTTTCATGTTTGCCTAGTACCTTCTGAATCTCTCTGCAATATTATCTGTTCATTCCTTACTTGCCAGTGATTGTGTGATTCAAGGGCAGTAAACCAATAAAACTATTCTAAAATGTTAGAGCAGTTTCTTATAACAACAGACAGATGTCCTTGGCCTTAACCTGGATCAGGGTTGCTTCGTATGCTGGATATTTCTGATTTGAAATTTGTCTTCTCTGTGGCGATATAAATCCATTATGTGTTCTCTGCTTGACGTCTTTCCCGCGTTCTCCAAAGCTGTGATTAAAATAAAATCCTGCTAAGGTCACAGTCAGTTCTGAGTGTCCGGGGCCCTCAGGGCACCCTCAGTGGCCCTGAGCAGCCTCCCCAGCCCACCCAGGCCAAGGGCTCCACTTCAGGACTGTTTTCAGCTGCTTGGGGGATGCTGTGGGATGCTGCTCTCCAGCTCCCCATGGCCCTGCCCATCTGTGGTCCCTGCTGAGCTGCACCCTAATAAAATTATGGCCTGAACTTACTGGCAGCGGGAGCTATGCAGCTCTGCTACGTTGTAAGAGAAGGGAATACAGGTGACCTGTATTCTCTGATAAGTAACAGCTGTGTTAATTACCCAATGCAGCTTCACCCCGATGAGTCAAAGCTATATCTAATAAAGATAAGTGTGATTAAAGGGAGTGGGTTAGCTGGTGAGGGGGAATCATAAATGGGAGAAGAAGGAAGAAGAAGGATTCTGGGGAGAGAGGGAGAGAGAATTACTGCTGTAGGTTCAGTCTGGGTCTGCAGTTCTGCAGTTAGAGCCTCTTGTTGGAACCTGCAGTCACAGTCTAGCTGAGTAAAAGCCTGCAGTCAGAGGCTGCAAGGGAAACCTACAGTAGGAGCTTGCTGCAGCCAGAGTCAGTGAATAGTTGGATTCAGGATGGCTGAGCTGTAAAAAGGAGTAAACCAGCACCCTTTTCATGCTGTGATAAACAATAAGTCTGTGTATTGGCTCATTTCTACTCTCTAAGAAGAGGGTTGCTGCAACACCAGGTGTCTGTGGCACGTGTGAGGTTACAGGCCTTGGTCTTTCTGACTTTTAAAACTCCTTGATCAGAACACCTCCAGTGGTGCTTTTCTGTCCCTTACCTGGGCACCTCTGCCTGAGGTCTGGAGTCTGGATGAGCAATGTGGGCTCTTTTGTGTCCAGTGTGCAGGACCTTTGGTGGGATTTCATAGTGTTGACCTAGAGCATGCATTGAAGTACCAAGTACCTTATACTGCGTTCAGAATGGGAACATTTGTCTTGATCCTGATGGCTTCAAGCAGAGTTCCTGCTGAAGCCTGCAGCCTATCTGAACTGTGTCTCTCAGTTTCCCATTTTAGACTTGGGAGGAGCTTTAAGAAGAAAAACTTTGTCCTCTGTCAGCTAGGCTTTCCATTCTGGCTTTGGTGACCAGTTTCACAACTAGGATGAACTTCCCCATAGTGTTCTCACTGCTGCTTCATTCAGGCCTTCATTTATCACAGGTAGATTGGAAATGTGTTGGTAGATAATCTCATGATGTTTCACACAATTCCAACAGAGTGGTTTGAATATTGCCTCTGTAATACCCAAGGATGTATCTGTGAATCTCATCAAGGGGAATCCATCCCTTCCTCACATGGCAGTGAATGTGCCATACTCTATGTGAGGGATAGAGAAGTTAACCAGAAATGCAGAAATTTGGGAAGGGGAGGCATTAATTGGTTTATGATGCTGGAGTGTTGGAATCAAGGATGTTGCTGTTGTGGCAGGATCTACAGTATGCTAAATTTTAGCAGTGGTAGAAGAAGTTGCTACTGGTTTTGGTTTTTTTCCCTTGTTATAAATGAGTTAAAATGACCATGGTAACAACTCAACCTCTGTTATAAATAATAAAAAAAAAATGTACCAAAGTTTTGGTGTTCTCTAAATGCCTACAGAGGTAGTTAATGAAAGTCAAAGTAATGGGAGGTTGGTGCAAGCATATAAAGTTTAATAGTTTTGGAAGGCTTCAGGTGCATGAAAAATAACTCTTTTCCAGAATAATTAACTGCTTTAACTTGGTATTGAATCAATCAGCCAATTAGTGCAGTCCTGTTTTGTATTGTGGAGACTTTCGTAGTGCATTAATGAATGCCAACCTTTTGAGCTGATATTTCTGCAGTTAGACTGACCTATATATTATGTATTACTCAAAGATAGCTCTGAAAAGTGTTCTTCAGATGTATATTGTTTTCTTTTTGTTAGATAGATGGACAGATTTGGGATGTACATCTGTGATACCATATAATTGACAGAAACCCCTCTGGTATTTGACTGTCCAAAGAACATGAAAGGTATAATTTACTTTGCAACAATCCTATTCTGTCAGATGGTTGCACTGACTTTCTGAAACAGTTGGAGAAAATTGATATGACTTAATGTAAATGAAACTGTTGCATTTTATTCTTACCTCATGTTACCTCCCTGTGGTATCAAGCACTTCCCAATTGTGCAGTAAGCATGTTTTGTATAGCTTTCATTCCAAATCTTTCCCTGGGGAAATCACTGGAAGTTGTGGGACAATGCTCTTTCATGTTCTGTTTAACTGGCATTGACTTAGTTTCCTGAGTTATCTAGAGGGGTAGCTTCATTTAATCCACTTCCTTTGTACAAACTGCTGCCTTGTATCAGTAGAACTGACCATTTTTTTCCCCTGAAAAAATAATAGTAAATAAAAAAAAAAAAAAAAAAAAAAAAACCCCAAACCTTTCATTTCTAATCTGTTATTTGGGAACATAGTCCTGAGATTCCAAATAACTCTGGGAGAGCATAGGCACCATAGCTGCAGTGCACTTCTGGAAGTTGCCATTAATTAGCATTCTGGTTCTTTAGCTTTGTTTAGCAGCTTTTCTGCTCAGTGTAATAGAAGCTCTCTCTTTCTTCCCCTAGGTTTTGTGTTGTTGTGCATTTCCTGCTTAACAGAATGTTTGTTTAAGTAGATATAAGTGCAGTGAATTTCCTGAAACTTACTCATTGGGGAAATTGAAATGAAATTTTAAAGTATCATTAGGAATGCAAACAATAAATTCTTTCATTTGCTGTAGGCGTCTTTAGGTTGGAATGACTAGAAAAGGTTCTGGTTAATTAGAAGTAATTTGTTAGAAACCTGAATCCTTTTTTTTTATTTCCTAGATTAAAACTCAGTTCCCAGCTGGATGCTTATAAGTGCAGGAAATGTAATTGTGAGATGATTAACTGCAAAAAGATGGATAATTGGGGTTCATATGATATGTCAAATATGGCTAAACCAAAAGGTTTTCTGTGTGTTGAAAAAGATTGGCTGAAGTCTAGATTGCAGAATATTGAGGAAGGAGTGTTTTTAGAGATTAATAGTCACAGATTGTTGCAAGACGATGAGGCAGAGCTTGACTGTAAAGAGCTAACACCTCCCAGCCCTTTCCTATATCTTCAGGTTTTAATTAGCATGGGTATGGTTTTGTCCTCTTCCCTTTATTGCTGTTATGTGAATTGGAGATTAGGAAACGCACTAAACATCATACATCTAACAGCAATGCTTAGAGACAAAGATATCTCCTCCTCTCTACTGGGAAAGGCTCAGCCTACCATAGGATAAATTATTTGATTGTCCTATGTCATTCCCTCCCCACTGTCTTGCCTTCCAATCAGTATTTTTTTTTCTATAGATTTTTTTAATGTTTGTAAAATTTGGTTTGAGTCTTTTTTTTTGTTTTGTTTTGTTTTGTTTAACTGTACCGTAATAATAAAGTAAAAGGTGGTACATGCAGTATAAACTGCATCAGTGGCATTTTGCTTTCATTATCCCTCATAGATGTTTAGCAAAACAGTGTCTGGTATTTTAAATTACTTCTGCTTTACTTTAAAATGAGAACTTCTGTTTGAATAGCCTATTGTTCTGTTAGCTACTACATTGCACTTCAAACCGCAGAGTGTTATTAGAGTCACTGTATTTTGGGATCATATAAAATATTTGTTCTCTCCCTGCTCCCAACCTATAAACTTCATATCTTGATAAGGAGTTTCTAACCCTTGGAAATACTGCTTTACAAATTCAGCTAATGACCCAAATACAGCTTGTTTGTTGTGTATGAGTTGTATTAAAATAACATACTCTATGTGTATTGTCATTAATGATATGCTCATTTTGATAATGGAGCTGCAGTCTCTTAGTATGTAGTCCTTGGGGAGATGCTGCATTTTTTTAACTAAGTATTGTTCTGGCTCCTTTCCTTGATTGGCCCAGAAATAGCAATCAGCTGGGGAGCAGGATGACATGCCTCTTAGCGATCCCTTTTATCTTTGAGATGAGTATCAACATTGTATGCTTCCTAATGGAAGTGTAATTTAATGAAATCTATTGGGTAAACATACTTCAGATGTTCAAAGGAGGTGACAAAATTTTTGCTGGCAGCCAGGACCTGGCTGGTTTCCAGCTTGCCTTTAGCTGCTATGCATATAGCATTGAGAGAGGCACTTAAAATAGGAACACAAAGTATTGTTTCTATTGTGGTTTTGGTTGTGGATTTTTTTCTCTCTGTTTTCTTTTCCTTATTTTTATTTTTCTGGTATTTGTACTAGTGCCCTATGACTTCCAGCCTTCTCTAGTAAAATGGTGTGTAAGGTCAGGTTTCCCCTCTCTCCCCCAAAACACAGATGACAGTCTTAAACTCAGGGGAGATGGTTGGCACAGAATAGGTTGCATATTGGTGTGGGGGGGTGAGTGATCCAGACTGCTGTTAGTCAGTAACTCTGTGAAAGAATAAGTTCCTATCTAAACTGTTAAAATGAAGTATCCTGTTTTAAAAATTGTGTCAGAGCACTTTTGTTTTATCAATAATAATTGCTGTTGTAGAACTGTCCTCACTGACGTTTTTAACAGATGGCTGGGAGTGGAAGGAAAGCTGCTCAGTCTTCCACCTCCTCAGCTAGAAACAAGATTGCTAAAAGGAGACAGTTGTCCCTCTTACCATTGCTCCCTCCTGGTTACAGAGCACAGTGATCCCAACACACACACACTTTGTGGTAGCAAACTTGGCAGAAAGACTGGAAAGATCGTATCAGCACCGTTGCATCTTTTAGTGGATGTTTGACTGGACAGCTGATGGATCCTGTTGCTCAAATCCTAATGATTTGTTAAATGGTATGACAGTGTTTGAGAGGCTGTACATTAACATTTAGACACATTTGAGTATAATGGATATGTCTGTAGAACATGGGGTTTTCTTTACGTGGAGGGTCTAAAGGAGGTATTTTTAATTTGAAGACCTCCACAGTGCAACATTGTAATTAGGGGATGAAGGATGTGTCCAGAGAAAGATAAATGCATCATTGACGTTTTGCTGTTCTTTCAGTTATTAGTGGTTAAACCTGAGCTTCTCATTGTGGCCCAGTGTATTCTCAGCTTCCCTGTAATGAAGTCCCTTTCCCAATTTACGTTGTCCCTCTCCTGTGAATGTGTGACATGGTACATTTGAGCCTTGTGGTTTTACTCTAGTAACAAGTTAGTTCTGTGGACTGGTGGAAGTCATGGTCTGCCAACAGGGAGCTTCTTTGGTACAGGTACAAAGGCAAGGTCAAGCAACTGTCTCTTTTTGCAATATTGTTAAGATCGTGGTCCATGTGGGGACAGTGACTAAGGATCAGAATGTAGTGAGATACAAAATGGAGTGAAGCATATTGCTTGTTTACAAATAATGGAACAAAATGTGAAAGATTGAGGAAGAAAATTCAGGGTATGTCAACATACCTGGTATTTCTAGAACTGTAAGCTATAATAATGATACAAGATAAATTGTGATTGTAATGAACTATCTTCATTCAAAGTGTCTTTGGTTCCTCAGCCAAACTGCACATTAATTTAATGCTGCTCTATTTTGCAAACTTTCTAATATTGCTCAAAGTCTGTACAAGGTCCAGATGCACACTTCTTTATGTGTGTGTGGATGTGTGTGCAATGTTTGCTGTACATGGAATACAGTGATGCCAGTTTAGCTTGTGGCAGCTGTGGGACAATTAAAACTATATCTAATTTAAAGCTATTTCATATATAAACACATTTTATTTAATTTTGTCCTTGCATTGCTTCTGGAGAGGAGAGGAAGGAAATGGACAAAATTACAGCCAGCACCAAGGTTTATGAATCTGTTCTGTGAACTCAAAATTATTAAATGGTTCACCAACTCAAGAAAATGAAAAAAGCTTCTAAGGTTCAGACCAAAACATTTTCAAAAATATAAATTTTGGTGAAATTGTAAAATGTTCTGGCTTTAGATCTGCTTCTTTGAAACTAACCTTCATGTGAAGTACTTCTTGAAAGTGGAAAGTTTTTCTATCCCTTTTGTGGACCAGTTCAAACTGTAAATTGGTATCTTGGTGATTTTATTTCCTGTGTCTGTTTCCCTGTGAAATTGGGCTTGAGGAAGCCAAGCATTATTGGGTCATTTATTTTGGTGCCCCTTCACATAATTATCAGTTGAGAGTCCAAGGGAAGGGAACGAAATGCAGTAGGTTGGTAGGGTGGTATTTATCAGCTTCAAATCCCTTCTTCGCATTTAGAGAAAAGGTGCTGACTTAAAACTTTCCTCATCTCAATAATTCTGAGTTTCTCTTTCACCAAGGACATGATTAGATGGTTGTCTGCTTTTTTTCTGTTTTCCTTCATTTTATTCCTCCTGATTTGCTTCCTCCTTCACAGCAGTCCACGTTGCAGCTGCTTCATGCCCCAGTGCGGACGATTAAGCTGCTCCTGAGGCCACCATCAAAAGCTGCTTTCTCACTGGGTCTGCAGGAACATGCAGAAGCTTTACCTCCAACCACTGCCATTGCCATCTCTATCATCTTTTTTTTCCCCATTGTCAAGCCATCGTTTGTAGCTGCTGTAAGCTTTTACCTGTGGCAGCTTAAAAGATACAGGTTGAGATTTCTTCAGAAAGGACCTTGAAGGAGTCAGTGCTCAATCCTCAATGGCTTTTAGTGCTGAGCAGCTTAGACCTCTTAAAAATTCCAGTCTTATGTCTTTTCAGGTGGGATTTTCAGATGCTCGTGAGTAACCTGTGAAAGGAAGATACGTAGAAACCTGCACCTCATTTCATGGTTCAAGGAGGGCTTGTTTTTTTCAGATTACATAAGTGCTTTTGAAATTTCATCCTTTGACATGATTTTGTCACAAGAAACATCTTTCAGTCTTAGCAAGGTAGGGTTTGAACAGCTGTGAATTCAAAGAAAATCACTTGCCATTTGGAGAATTTCATTGATATGTTTTCTTTCATGTGAATTTCCAGTATGGTCAAGCAACCAGGTTATCCAGAGGCCTTTTGGGTAGGTGAATATACCAGCTGAAGTAATGAAATCAGAAACTTGTATATAGCAAAGCTAATCCTTAAGTCATTGAAGAAGGGGACAGAAGTACCTCAAAGATTTTGAGGTGTTGGTTGTTGCAAAGAAAGAAATGCAAGGAATTCTGTTATGTTACTCAGACAAAGTCTTTCTTTGAGGAGTGGTCATCTTTTTCTGTGGCATGATGCAAAATGACTCTGCAATTCCTGAGAATGTTTGTCATTATACAGCTCCTATTGAAAAAAAAATTACCACTGTAACTCTGCCTCTTAGTCCATCTTTACTAGAAGAAGTGATTTTTTTCCTCTTTAATAATGTTATGGGGTAGACAGATAGCAAGATTGAGGTGGAACTGAAGTTACAGCTGAGGGAAAGATACAATTATACAACGTACTATTGAAGATAAAATTATCTATACTGCAGATGATTCAGTTACTGAAGAAGAGTTGCAAAATTGTCCTATAGGAATGTGTTGCTAAAAATGAGAGGGGTGGGGTAGCTTAGAGAAGTCAGTAGAGTTGTACATGACATTTGAAACCTCTGTCAAACACTTCCCATTGGTATATCCCCAGCTGCCATAAAAATGAATATATTGGGTTGGGCCGAAACCCCAAATAGCTTCTTATTACTTCTCTGTGTGTGAGTAAAAGATCACTGCAGAAGGGTGCAGGGGCAAAGCAGGTGTGTACTGTTGTTACTCTTACACTCTACCAGCCTTTCTCAGTTAGGACTGACAGATTCCTGAGTCAAAAGTGGTGTTTCAACCTAGAACTACATCACCAGAACAGGAATTAATTATCAAAGTTGTGGCTCAAGATCAGGGGAACTAAAAAATCAGAATAGAACTTTTGCAGATGGTGAGTCAGTTGTGTTTTGTCCTAAATTCAGAGAATGATGAAGCAGGATGCAAATGTGGAAATGGTGGGGGTTTTGTCACTAATGTTTTGTCACTGCTCTAGTGTGGAAGTGTAAGAACTGAACTTAAAATGAGTGGTGACAAAAAATACCAGGGCTGGGTATGAAGGTAGAAGAATGGGTGGTCCTGCCAGGAGCAGCCTTCCACTTTGGACCTGTTCCCAGACTCCCTGTCAAGCTGTTGGAAGAGCAGGGATGCACAGACCCTGGAAAATGATAGTGCATTAAATAAAACTAAATAACTTTGATTATATTAGAATTCCTTCGTTTTCTTTAATTTATTTCATCCTATGTAATTGGATGATTTTATTCTGTAGGTAGAAGTAGGTCCTGCTCTAGTAGTATTAGTGCCAAAGCTTTCTGTCTAGTAAGCTATCAGGGTTCTGAAGTTATATAATGTTTTCTGCATTGCATGAATTTTCTTATTTTTGTATCTCAAGGCTATTATCTACTGAAAGTTGAGCAGATGTTAGAAATTATACAAATGAGACTATCTATATCCAAAGATGTAATTTTGGGAAATGTTTCATTATGCTTGTAACTGGCACTTCTGTGGGGGGTTTTATGCTTGTAAGTGCCATCTATTTTCTATCTGGATAAACTTTTCATTTTGGGCTCTAAAATATCAGCTGTAGGGGCTCCACAAAGATGGTAAGAAGTGCAATTAATCATTTATCTGCTAGGTGTCAGCAAAGGTTCTCTTTAAGATAAATAAATTAAAAACTGTATGCATTCATACTCTAGATCTCAAGTCTGTGTGGTTCAAATCTTTGGAGGCTGAACAGGAATTTGTAAGGAAATATTCATGGAAATAGATACTAGTCAGTGTCTAGAAGAGACAGCTTCACTTCATACCCTTCATTTAATTAATTCAATCTGTTGCATTTTTTTCTTGATGTGTGCAACTTTGAACCTCTCTTTAGTTAAGCAAAATTAACAGATTTATTTTATGTGGAGAAGATTCCACAGATTTCCATCCAGCAGAGCTTTTTTCAAAAAATTAAGTTACTGTATGGGACATTAGAGAAGACACTTTCTTACAATAAGTTAGAAGGGCTAAGAAGAAGTGGTCAATTTTCACAGTGGAGGAAGCTCATCAGTGGTGTCCCACAACTTTCTATTTGTGGTGTTCAGCATATTTTTTAGAGTGTCTTAATATAAAAAAGGAAAGAATTGACAGTTACTGGTGATACTAAAATATGCAGGACAGTAAAAAGAAAAGCTAAATGAATTATTTCAGGAGTAGTGTTCTGAGTGGTTAAGCACTAAACTCAGAGGTGAAGCTTATTGTTGATGAGCAGAAAGAAATGCACCTATCAGGAAAACAGTTCTGACTTCACATTCCTAATGGCGAGGAAGTGTTACTGTTTGGCAAAAATATAATAAAAATTCCAAACTCGGTAGTGTTCAGAAAAGAAAACTGCGCTGAAGGAATTACTATGAAAGGAAGAGAGATTGGGACAAATCTTCTCTCTACCTAGGGACCTTTATGAGTCCTTGTGTGATTAGAATTCCCTGTTCCCCAAAAATGCAGATGCAGAACGTAGTTCTGCTGCTGCTAATGAAAGCTCTGGAGCAGCTCAGTGCAAGGAACTGGGTAATGGACAGAAAATTTTCAGCTAGGATTAAGAGGGAAGGGATATAGAGAGAGATGATTTTGTATATGGAGTGGTATATAGAGAAGATACAGTGTCAAGAAGTTCACCACTGCTCATATGTGTCAGGTGACATCAAATTAATTTATTGCATCAGAGATAGAAATACAAGACAGGAGAGGGCATCAGAGTTGCCTGATCTGTAGTCCACTACAAGGTGGGAGAGGAAAGAGACAGGGTTGTGCACTTTGACCCCTTCCCTGGGTTTCAAATATTGGTACTTCCTGGGTGTACTGCATGTTAGGCTGGATAGACCTTTGGTCCGGATTAGTATGGCTAAGTCAGCTTTGTAGATGGTACTTTTTCCTAACCACATGTGGCATAGAAGGGGATGCAGTCACTTCTACAGTATTGTGCCCAGGTGAGGTATAAACAGTGTGTCTGAGCTTCCTGGCTCCCAGAACAGTGGAAGTTTTGCCTAGATACTTAGTGCTTGTTATCCCAACTAAAAGTTTGGGAACATTGCAGGCATGTATGTTGGTTTACTTGGGGTGATAGATCAATATATTTAGCTTCAGCCTATGCAGCAAATAATAAGACTTCCTTTGTTCTGGTATGGTCCTAGTTCTGGAAATAGTATAACTTAAATGGGGAAAATACCACAACTATTTATTTGGGAATACAAACAAATTCCATCTGTTTCTACGTCTCTGCCTCATTCACTTAATAGGAACGTTCTCAAGAAAAGCTCTGTAAATGGAAATATTTTTAAGTTTGTACACTTTGGATTTATATGCCTACTTAAAGATAATGCAAACGTTAGGCTGTACTTTTTTGAGTTATTGTTTATACATAACTTATCCAGCTGGGAATCAGACCATTACCACTTCACATTTATTTTTAAAATGTAGCACTTACAATAAAAGCAACATCCACCTAGAAGAGAAGAGATTGTTAAAAGAGGTACTTTGAAAATTTTTTTAACCAGTTTGGGGAAGTTTGAACAGAAAACCTGAGTTTAAGAAATAGTTACATGCTTCTCAAACCTTGTATAAAGTCTCATGTTTGTCATTAAATATTAAACACAATTTAAGAATTCATGTGAACCATTACTTTTCTTTACTTAGATACTATTTTTTATAAAGTGCTCTGTTAGTAGTGCAGGGGTTTTTTGTGTAAAGCAGTGTTTTGTGGTCTACTGAGTGTGACAATGAAGTTCACTCAGACTGCTAATTTTTTTAGTATAGCTGTGTTACTGCAGAGCAAGCCTAGTATTTCCCCCTTAGCACTTCTATTAATGAGAAACAGCGTTGTCTAATATTACTGTGTTACTGGTAATTCAGTAGGTCTCAAATAACTCCCTCAGGCCTGGTGGCCATACTGTGACAGATGCTTTAAAGTCAGAACGATGTCCTCTCTGCACAAAGAACTTCAGTATCTGACCTTTGCACTGGCTTTGCTAGTGAAGGATATGCCCACACTGTGATATTAGGCTTATGCAAAACACAGTTGTTGTACTTCTTTTAAAATAAGGCAGAATTTTGTTTTACTATGTTATGCTCCTAATAATTAAATTTAAAACTTTAAAACTGAGGTACTTGATCTTTAGACTTTCAGCCACGTTTCTCTATGAATTGCTGTGTCAAAGAGTGTATTGATGCAGCCACATAGCTGGTGTTCATATATTTCCTGCTCATTCAATAGGAAAATATGATAGGAATGCTGTCCCTGTGCAGTGAGAAAAGTTTGATATTTTCCCCAAATCAAGTCTCATTAGAAAGAACTTCATCCACTGAGCTTTGAAAGGCTTTATATTATAAAGTTCTATCTTGCCAGGGAAGGAGCTTTCTTACATTTTCTGTTTAAAAAGTAATCAATTGATCAATCTCTTCCCATCTCCCTTGTGTATTTGTTCACCAAAGAGTTTCGTCCCATGCCAATTTTACAAAATTCAAGTCAAAAGATGCAGGTAGATCTTGTGTACTTATGCTTCAGCTTCTGAATTCCACATAAAAGAGTCATAACCCCACAAAGAAAGTATTAAAACTTCAGATCTTAGCAGAATGGTATTTTTCCCAGTGTATGAGAAAAAGACAATGACCACAGGAAGCAGGTAGCTGTGTGCTTCTGTACATTGTATAGCTTCCATCAATACAGTTTATATAGTCTTCCACGACACACAGCTTTTACTCTAAAGACATGTTAGGGTTTTTTTAAGTTCATGTATTGATTGTAAATCAGACAGGTATAGATTGAATAGCAAATAATCCCCACCATGATTTTCAATCAATTTTGTAACAATGTCAAAAAATTTCTTCACTGCCAAATGCTTTATTTAATGTCACAAGAAATAATGAAATCATCATTCAAAATTACATTAGTTTTGCTTTCTTTCATCTTCCATTTACTAAGCAGGACTAGAATGACATGTATTTATCTGTGCAGTTATATTGCCTATGTTATGTATGTTATCTCTCATTTTGAGCTGTAAATATGTAGTTCCCTTTCTAGACTTGTTCTCTTGTTCTCTAATGTGGTCATACCAAGAGTTGACTCAAATGCACATGGGGACAAGGACCGGCATCACCTCTGGGTGCTGCCCATCACACTGATCTCTCAGCATGTATGTAGGATTGGGAGAGCAAAGGCCAAGAGTGGAACATTCTACATTTATACTTACTCCTGTAAGATAGGAAATACAACCATTGAGCTTTTAGGTTAATCATGGCAGCATTCAACAAAATCCTTCTTGACTCTATTGTCTTAGGGCCAAGGCTGAGATGCTGAGTATCTGTAGCTGCTCAAAGTTCAGTGAAACCTGTTTATCATCTCTCTGTTTTTAAAGGAAAACTGGAAAGTGGCTGCTCTGTATTTTCTACAAAACTAGGCTGTTACCGTTTTAGTTGGTGTTAATTATTTGACTATGCCTTACATTTATACCATTGTATGTAAATTAATTTATTAAGATCGAGGTTGGGTTATAGGTCTTTATTGTTCCACTGCTCACTTTTTTTGTGCTGGTTCTGTGTAAAGTTTCTCTGGAATGTCTTTAAATGATGGGAAGGGGTGGTTTCCCTGTAGTTTCAAAATCACTGTATACACTGTATAATGCAATGATCTAACAGAAATTAAATTAAAATATTTTTCTGCTTCCAACTATATTTTTCTAGGATTACTTGTTTGCTGAAAGTGTATTATTCAGGCATTTTTTATAAATTTTGCCAGGAGATTACTTTCAAGGAGATAAATATTTCTTTACTTTTTACGTGTTTTTGTACACTCATTCAGTGTAGTTATTGGTGGTATTTTTTTTTCCATTAGGGTGGTGGGATTTTATATAATTTTATCCTTACAAGTGCTTAGTCTTACATTATTATTAAACATTGCTTTTTTTTGGCATTATAATTTCTAAGGTAAGAAGTAACAGTCACAAAGACAAGATAGGAAATTGTTTTATTTGTCAGGGAAGGAGATAGAATGTAAGTGAACATGCTGAGTTTTTCAACAGAGTTAAAATCCAAAACAAGCCCCCAAAACCATTGCAAACAGCAAAAAAGAAACAGAAAAATATTTAGACAAATTTCATTCCAATTAGCTTGTAGATGAAAGTTTCTTTTTTAAGTGCTATAATCCATAAAAGAAAAGTAATTCCTAGTTCAAATGCTAAGGTCTGTGTAGCATACTACCAAGTTTCAGAGGGAAAGTGTTTTCAAGGTCTTTTCATAAATGGTGTGTTATGGAAAGGGGTCACTCGAAAAGGAATAATTACAGAGTGATCAGAAGATTTCTTTGAAAAGATTGTGCTAGACCTTCTGTGTGGTTTGTGGAAGAACAGAAATAAGTTTTGCTCCTAGGGTGGGCTAACAAAATGTATTGTGTTTTTGCAGCTACTTCTATCTTTGCCCGAAAAGATGCATGCATCACCTCGCAGTGCACTCAGCTCTGTAAGGTCATTGCCTCGAAAGCAGATCTGGAGTTGTTAGAAGTACAACACACTGCTGCACTGTTTGACCAACTGCAAAAGTTTGCTTTTGAACTCTAATGAGTCTTTGCTCATCTCCTGTCTTAGCACTACCAGTTGTTAAATAATTAATTCCTCTTTGATTGTACCTCTTTATGTGCTTTTATAAACTTATTTGTACTATTTTGTGTTGTATTTTATTTGTACTCAGCCTCTTTTTGTTTCAGAGCACGGAGTTACCAGAAAGAATTAATTTGAGGAACATATTTCCACCCTTTGTGTAGTGCTCATACTGAGGATCTGTGATCTACAGTAATTCTTATTCATTTGGAATATAGTAATTTGTTCCTGTCAGCACAGGGGCTGGTTTGTTGTTTTAAATTGCTGACTTTTGTTTTTGCTGGCATGCTCCCCAATACAAATTGAACATCTGACAAAAATCTTTTTGTATGACAATTCAGTCAAGATAGGTGCTCTGTGTTGCCTAACAGTACAATTTGGGGTCCCCAAGATAAAAGTTGACTGAATGCCAAGATTCTAGTGGAGCTTGTTTGTGCAGATAACAGAGGTAATCCATATTCCTCAGGTCTGTAAATCAAACAAAAGAGAAATATGTATGTGCACCCTTCTCTTTGAGATAGTGGACTGGTAGTTTCTTCTTAATAACCATGGGGACTATCCAGCCCCTGAGAAAAACAGGACACTGACACCAGGGATGTCCCTATGTGAAATTAGAATGATGGGGAGAGTCTTAGAGTGCTTTCCCCTTTAGCAGATAGTGTTAAATAAATTATTCCATGGATCTGGTTTGTGGCTTTGTGGTAATTTCTGTGCTTATGTGGTTTTGTCTATTTAGTCAAAGTTGATCCATAATATGCTGGAGGAGAAAATCCAGCCACTAGGTCTTGACTGTTTTTCCCAGAGTGATAACAAATGTGTCAGCTTTAGTGGCCATCTATGGAAATACTGTTTAGGAAAACACATACTGGTTCCTACTGATCCCCTGCAATGATTCTTTCAGGATGTAATAAATTAGTGAAATAGCCTCTTTTTGATGAGGTGTTTCGACCCAAAAAGTGAAATACAAACTAGGAATCCCAATGGCCTAGCAAACACTTTCAGATAGAATATGTTTTAAGGTGCAATAATTGCTTTCTATCCTTAAATAAAAATATACTTCTGGTCAGCTGTGTGCAGCTATGCTTCCCGTTTTCCTGCTTAACTGTGGAATCAATGTTTTGGAGTTAATGCTCAAGTATCAGTCTTGTGATTCACTGCAGGATGGTGTATTATCAGGTATATAGATCTTGTTTTAAGGAAAAAAAAAAGCTGTCACCCAACTATGTTCTAAAATTTTTCCATGAGGCCACTACTTCAGAAATCTTTGAAATCTGTTGTGATCCTGTCAAAAAGGTTGTCATTGTCCTGTGGAACCACAGAGCTTCTCATGGTAGCAGTGGACAATGGTAATGGACAAATGACACTTCCAGATGACCACTCCTGTTCATTGTGCAGCGTATGATGCTCTGGAGGATCTGGAAGAGGGAATTTAGGAGAGGACCCAAATATCTGAGCAGAGGGAGGGAAGCAGTAGGAAATGGCAAAATGAGTGGTGGGAAGGGAACAAAATATGATGTTTCATTATTTACACTTTGTGCTGGAAAAAGGTGAGGATGATGGCACTGGAGCCAGCATGTGATAAGTGGAGGTAAGAAGATACAAACTTTGAAAGGTATAAGATGGAAAATTGTTTAATGATGGGGAAAGAATGGCAGGGAAGATTCCACTGAGATTTTAGTGGAATGGTTGTTATCACTCTGTAGCTTTGTGAGAGTTCATTTTTAGGTTGAAATTTTAACCTGAGATTATTGCATAAATTTGAGTCTGTCCTTGAATGCTCAGGACTCAGAAACCCAGATACGTGCTACACAATGGGATTCTTTTTTTTCTCTTTAGTTCCTTGCATTCTCTCCACAGTGATTTTGCATGTCAGGTTCATGAGTTGGTGTTGAAACTATTATGTTTGCCATATGCTATCAAACTTTGTTTGGCTTTTTATCAGATCATCTGTGTTTGATGCTAACAGCTTTGTTATACCAGAAGTTTCTACACTGTACCATGCAAGAACAGCTGCTGGGGTGGAGGGACAGATGTTTGGTCAAATGGTGCTGGGCCTTTCTTGCACTTCAAAGGAGCTGAGCAGAGATATAATGTGATTGTAGAGTATACTTCTATTTTTCTAATATGTATAATTTGAATATTTGCAATAGTTTGTTAGGAGATTGGAGAGCAACTGACTTATATGAGCTGAAATTGGAAAGTAATTCATTAAATAATCTTTCTCTTATTCTGAGGTTCACCATGTAAAGATGAGATCCGCAGTATTAAATTCTTATTGCCAAAATGTGCTCCATGGAAAAGATGTTACAACACTCTGTGATGCAAATTAATTGCTTTTGATACTTCAATTGTTAACTTTGTTGGGAATTTCACTCCAGTTTTTTCAAGTGAAAAGTGAGATAACTTCTGAATTTAATCTTTGTCCTAACGCTGAGATCTGAACATCTTTCTTCTTGTGCATGAATGCTGTTCAGTTACTATTTAAATAAGAGGTATTATTTAAGCAGTAACCACCAAGGTTTATTATTAAGTGTGAAGCTCTTAAATATACCTCAAACTCCCTGAACTGCTGATCAACAGAAACAGGCAGCATCTACTGAAATGAGAATAATTCCATCCCTGCACTATTTCTTAAGATTTCCCCTTATTATCCATTAATGGCCACTATAGGAGGCAGTACAAGTTCAGGACTAATTGAAGCTTAGGCTGAGATAACAGCCTTTATGCAGTCGTACATCAAGTGAGACTTTCCTTAAGGTTCACACTACATTGTCTTGACAGGGAAAAATCTAGGCAGCTATAAACAAGATCAATAGAAAAGTGTAAGCACTGTTGGTGACAGTATAGGAACAGGGACAAAACAGAAATACTGAGTGAATTTTCAGAGTTTGGACATTGGTGTTTAGTGTGAAATGAGCTACTGCCAGTGTTGGTGTTGCTCATTATTCTTTGTGTGGTATGCTGGTCCACTTGAAGGCAGAATTCCTGACTATGCCATAGGTAACAGGAAAAAAACAACAAGTTAGATGAAGCTTGTCTATCAGACACTTTAAATACCAAATATATGTAAATATCAATATTTTCTATAAGTATACTGCCTTTCCCTTACACTGTATTATTATTATTAGGCTTAAGACTTGAGCTCTGAAGAAATGAGCAAAGTGAGGAAGGGGTTGGTATGGTTATTTTTCACATAGATATCTGTATTATAATAATATCTTTTCATCCATTTAGAAAGGAATATTTAATAAGTATTTTCACTGGATGGAGAGACTGAAAAATGGAGAGGCAGTACAAAAAGGAGGAGGACTTTCGGTTGTTAAATTAGAGGTAGTGGATTTTTGATAAATTAGAGGTAGTGGATTAGTTACTGACTTTTATCTCAGGTAGTGTAAAGCAAGAACTGCTCATCATCAGCTTGTGATAAAACTGGAAAATGCCATGTCTGAACATCGGGCTAGTATTTTACCATATTAGCTATTGATTTAACACAGCATGAAACAACTGGTGCTGTCCCAGTAGTGCCTGGTGGGGAGCAGTGAAAGTACAGATTTACTCCCCCATCAATCTGCTGCAAACTTCAAAGCCAAATTGTGGCCACTTAACTACTAAAATTACTAAACTCAGACAATTTTTATCTTTTTGAGGCAAGGCAACATGTCTGTCTGCAAGTACATATGTTCTAGAAGGAAGGAAAGGAATCTCAGCTAAGTCATGTCAGGGCAAAAATAATAAATTCAGGACGCATGAACAGCAAGATACAAAAATTGGTCTTGATAGGGCTATGCAATACACAATGTGTGTTTCATTTTCCTTTTCATTAATCAATAGTTTGAGCTAATGTGCTTATAGTTCAGAATGTTTGCAGTGAAATACACAGAATGGGTAGCTTGTGGGTGTATTTGTATGCAAACTACCGTAATTACACCGTGTGTCTATTTAATTGTTCTTTGCGTCAAACATTATTTTTATTTAATGGTGATGTCAGAAATTATCATTTGCTATTCTCACGGAATAGAGGTCTTCACACTGTGATCAATATTCTTAGGGGTCAACTGAAAATTTCTTGTTCTGTATATTCAGAAATTAAAAAGCGTATATCGATATATGACTGGAAAGATGCTGCGGAGAGCATGTGTGTGCTTAGTAAAAAAGGACAGTGTCTAAAAATAGATTTTTATGCACTAAGAAGTATTTTTGGAAAGGTTTGCTTAAGTTTTTTGATTTAAAATAGATCCTATCAGAGTAGCACAAATGTAGGTGGGACAATTCAGCTGCCTTAGATACATCTCATTCTCCCTGCCCTCATTCTGGATCTCCGAAATGAGATCTGTCTTGATGGCTTCATTTTGGTTTTTACACATGGAGTTCACAGTGGACAAAATGTATAATTTATTATGAGAACTGAGCTGTATAGCAAAATTGTACTTTTAATTGGAAAACCTAAAAAATACCACCTTTCTTGGGCTTTGCCTACTGTTAGAAATCCAGGGAGTGGGGGAGCTGAAAAAGATGATGGCAGTGTTCAAAAATGGCAATGGCTTCAGCCCAATTACAGGTTTTCATTTGCAGTTGGTGATGTCCATAGTGTGAAGCCAGAGTAAGTACAGACTGATAAAGGCAATTAAGTAGCAAATAGAGAAAGGAAGTAAAACTTGGATCCTTTTTATCTGGGAAAGGAAGGAGCTGGTGGAATGTACCAGCAGGTGTCTTGTTACTGTTAGCAATGGGAACCTGGGCTCCAGATGGAGATATTGGCTGAAACAAAGGTATTTTAATGAACATTTAATGTTTTGGTTTATCTGAGATGTTTATCATCCTTCACCATGAGCTAATTAGTGTGAACTAATTAGTTAGAAAATCTTGAGCCTCCTTAAGATTTTTTTCCTCCCTGCTTTACTGTCTTTGGGAGCACTCTCTTTACAAGTTGGCATTTTTATTAAACTTCCTCCCTTGGAGGAAAATGGCTCCATAATTTTATTTTCTCAATTCATCTGTCTGTTCGTCCAACACACTGGACTTTATCTTCCATCTCCAAGATTTAGAAAACATTTGTGTTAATTACACACTTACCACACAGCATAAAGTCTTTGGACCACAAAACAGTCTGAAGTACATGATCCTGATATGTAGCTGGTCCTTGTCCCCTAAATAGCATCAGTTGGATAAATGAAACTGTGTGGTAGAATAGACTTCATTAAAAAGGCACAAAACCAAGCTCATTGTAATAAAAGAAAGCACTAAAATATATTACTTAGGTCATTACAGCAAGGAGATGAGTTGAGATGACCAATAAAGATTTCATAAAAGAAACATAAGCTTTGTAGTGTGCTTCTGAAGGACACTAGGTGTTCTCTGTTCCACCATTATCTTTAACAGTTTCCCCTAAAAGGTAGTTTTGCAGAGAAATTTGTAATTCTTACATGTATATTTTATATTTCAAAGACCTGCTGTAGTTAAACCATTCCCAAAATAAGGTTATTTTTGTAGCCTAGTTCTGCTGGTCTTTAAATCGAAGTTATTCAGATCTCACAGAGACTTCTGTGGAAAACCAGCAGCCTGTATGATTGGTGACTGACTTCCAGTGACTTTTTAAAATCTGCTTTAGGGGTGAGAGTCTTCTAGATTTGACATAGTAAATGAATTGTTTTAAGTGATCATATTGATTTTCTTAAATATTTCTGCAAGTTAGCCTGGACATGAACTGAGGATCAATTTATCTGTCAAGAATATTGGCTTGATTTTGGCTGTTCCTATTCTTTGCATACAGATGGGGGTTTTTTTAAGGCCACAGTCTGGATGTGACATTTTTCACTTCAAGACCAATTGTGAATCCATACTCTAAACAGCAGAATTTATCCCACTTAGTCCCCCTACAACCAAATTAATTATCAATATGTAGATTACTTCGAACCTGCATCAGGTGTGGTCTTTCACCTGAGGTATCTTTATTACCAAACTGTTGTCTGAGTTGGGAAGAGAGGATGTTCCCCCCTCTCCAGCCTTGCTCTTGCCTTTTATTCCAGCACTGATGATAGAAATGGCCATAGTAAAGAGGGGTCTGCAAGTTGCAAAACCTTTGTCAGCAAATTAGCCAATATGTCTGCTATATACGTATCAAAGCAAAAGGCACAACAACCAACTTTGAATTTAACAATCTGAATTATCAGACTGGTCTTTGAACATGCACAGGGTGGTTACAAGGAAGCAACAGGCTTTTCAGGAAGGTGGATCTGAGGAGGAATGAATTTGTGTGATCTCATGCACAATTTAAAGGAATTTCCACTGACTGAATAGAGAAGTTAACTCAGCCAGCTAAGTAGATGTGTAAAGATGGGCTTTGTAATGAAAGATGATAGTTTAATAATGGTCATTTGAAGGAATCCATAGAAGGGGGTTGGATGAAATACTGAAATTAGAGTACTGAAAAGCACATTACAGGAACAGACTGTGAGCTGTGGGTAACAGTGGCCAGTGGAATAACTGCAAGTCAGCAGTGCAGAGGTCATACAGCACTGTTGGCCTACAGAGATGTTAAAGTTAAATTTGCAGATATACCCAGTCTTCCTTCCTGCAGCAGCTGATGCCTGGCACATTTTGAGATTATGGCACATGAGTAAAAAGGCTGGCAAACTGCTGTGCAGAACAGCCTAGCACTAAAGGCACCTTGGAGAAACTAAATTCTGATGAAAGAATAAAATACTTTATGTGGAGGGACCAAGGTTTGGAATTAGTATGTGGTAATTCAAACAAGCAAAGATGAGTGGTTATAATAAAAAGAGAAATAAAATTGATTTACATGCCAGGCTAAGGGGAGTTATTCCTTGTTATGTTTGGAGAGTACTATTCAAGCCCAAGGAGTACTCACCTGAAGTTTTCTATGTTTTGATTTATAACTGCTTTATTGCATAATATTAGGTTTCTTTAGATGTCTCCATAGATTTCCATAATGATCATAGTGAATATTTGAGCAAAATATTGAGCAAAACAAAATGAGGCAGAGGTCAGTTAGTTCCAACTTCTTGAATTTTGAACAGTCTTTCCATTTCTGGGTTATTAAGTTTAGAAGTTTGAATTCAGATAAATAAAAGCTACTCTTCTAAATAGAACTGTCCTTTTCACAATAGGAATCATCCTCTGTTACTCAATATATTCACAGAAACGGTGAATTTCAGTTCTCTCTCAGGTCTTCTGTTTCCTTTCCTGCCCACAGCAGGTGCAGTGTAGCAGTTTAAGCATCTGCCTTGCTGGTGACATACATGATCCACTGGTCATGAGTTTGATGTGGCAGAAGTTTCACGATTTTTCAAGATCAACATAACAAAATGCGTTGTGTCCTCGTGGGGATTTGCTTGATCTTCCTCCCTGCCCTCACCCCATAATGAACCTAAAAGTGTGTTTGATGAGGATTATTGAAAAGAAGATTTATGGACCTGTGACATCTATTTAAGATGGGTGATAGTATCTCTGCATTAATTTCACATTAGCACTTGAAGTTTGATTTCTCTCTGCTGTTGCAGGAAGCTGTTGACATTTGGCAGAGTAGCAGAACACGGGGTTTGAGTTGTGTTTCTCTCTCGGAGTTGCCTGCAGCCTCTTCTCTGCGTGTGCAGGGAGGGAGGCAACACTGGGGGTGGCTGAGACATCGACTTTTGCCAGCTGGCACGTACTGTTAAATTGATTCTTTCAATCAGAAGTTGCAGTGGATTTGTGGAATAGTTTTTATTTACTTTTGGACAGGAATGTATCCATTTGTTGGGGAGGGGGTGTTTTCAATTTTCTTAAGGAAATGCTCGGAAGTTCAGCATTGCATCAGGTTGTATATAAGCACAATTTTCCTGCTTCGTGCACCCAATTGCTAATAACTCAGCTATTTAGGAACAGGAAACCCCTTTGGAATTGCAGTCTGAAGTGTCTAGTCTGTTGTTCCTCAATCACCTTTACAGAGAAATATAGCTTTAAAAATTAAATATAAGTATTGAAAACTGAAGTTTGAACACAATTTTTCAAATTGAAAAGAAATTCCATTTTATTTAATTTTATATAATTTTATTTAATAAGAAATCAGTTTGGGTTTCTGTTTCAATATAAGCTTTAAGATTGTTAAATAGGACCACTTCTCTAAATTTGTAAAACTGTATCTTTTCCATTTGTGCTCAGCAAAAAATACTTAAATACCTATTCCAAAAGGCATAGAGGAAAGTGTATATTCTGCAGTATTTAGCTGTCCATTTGGGGATCAGGTCCCTCTTTTCACCTTGCTTTTAGCAAGACCAATGGCAGAAGTGACTACTGTCAAAGAACACAAAATAAAATCTGATGTGTTCCCACAAATTATTTCTGGTTATGTTAATCTCAAGTATTTATTTACATTTAGAGCAGGGCCAAACTCTGAAACAGATGCCTGGAGATTTTTTTAAAACATTTATATATACTTGGAAATTCTAATAAATTTTGTAGGAAAACAGATGTTTGTGGATAAATAAGCCTTTTTTTGTTTACACATATTCCACCAGAAAAATCTGTTTAATCTGTTCTTAAAACATTGAGCCTGAAAAATTGAGAGGTTGGGATAAAAGGACCTGCTGGGTCTTTTGTCTGAAATGCACCTACGTTTGCTCATCTGTTCAGGGGCTGCTTAGCATTTAGGAGAGAGAAAGCTATTCTTTAGTTCATGTATGAAAATGTACAATGCTTTATATCAATTATTTGGCTGATTGCTGCAAGTGCATTGGAGTGAGGGGGCACTGGCTAGTTCTGGCCTTCACTAATGGGAACATTTCAGAATGTGGATGGTAATTAAAGTATAGAATGCGGAAAATTAGGCCAAAATTGAATAGAAATGAATAAGCATGTGTTCTGTTGTGCAGATGTTGGAAATAGATTATTTTGGATACCTCTTTCTATCTACATCTTATTTGGTTAGCGTGTAAAATTCGGTCATACACCATGTAGATTGTTTCTCTTCCCATTACCTTCTCTGTTTTTATGTTGTGATGTATCTGTATAGGTAGTAATTTAGCAAAATATCCTGTCTGCCAGGTGTGGGAACTAGCTGATTGTATTGTAATACCAGATCATTACTTAATTCATATGCAACCTAGCCTAGCACATGGAAAGCATTATAAATCTATTTACAGTGTGGCTGGTCTGATGATAACATTGTATTAAATTCCCAGGTGAGGCAATTTAAGCAATTGCTTTGCCATGTGTAGGCCATGGAAATTAACTTCTCATATGCTTTAGTAATAGAGGAACTTCATTGGTATGCTCAGATTAGTGGTATAGCAGAATTCTTACAGTCTGGTTACGTGTACCCTGCTTCACATGTAGAATCATACAGGGGGGTGGTACTGCAGATCACAGATCTTAATTAGTTTAAGCTGAGTTAATTCATTTCAATTCTAATTTAGCTGGGCTTGCCTATGAACACATTCAGTTCTGTTGGGAAATGTTAAGGCTTGGGTCAAGTAGACAGATTGTTTAAAGCCAAATTGCTAGACAGAACTGAGCAAGTGTATCTGTTTGAACAGGGCTTTAAGGAAATCACCCAATCAGTATGCAAAAATCCTGCTCATAAACCAAGAGAGATCTGCCTGGAATCAGAAATTCTTCCTTGTCAGAAGGTCTGCATACTGGAGTACATTTAAAACAGCCCCTGAAACTTTCTGGGTGCTGAAGTTTTTGTAGAAAGTAGCTTAACCCTTTTGTGTCTCTGTGTTTGGCACATGCTACACTCAAATGCAAACACTTTCGCTGAGCAACACTACTTGTGTGCTTAGACTTTTTGTCTAGGTATATACAAGAAAATATAAAATACAAGGAAAACTTCTATATATATGACAGAGCTTTGCAGACAAAAAACTGCACACTGAACCTCTTAAACCTATATTGAGCTGCCCAGAAATGCCTTGGATTACAAACTCTGTAAAGCTTCTGTCTTTTCTAGAAACATACATATAAAGTACCAGTAGACAGTGGTAACTGACAACTAAGACTAAAAATGTTGACAATTTCTTGATTTGCCTGGTTAGCTTATGTATAGAAGTCATTAACTATTTATAAAATGCATTATGAATTGGGTTCCTTCAAACTGTAGCAGAGTGTGTGACATTTCCAGCTCAAACTATCATTCTTGCATTTGGCTAAAGTATATATTTATAAACAGCTGATGGTTATGAACTAAAAAATAATTTAAAAAAATACTTAATTATTGAGTTCAGACAAGCTGAACTAATCTTGATAGCTGCGTTTGAAAGTGTTAGCCAATAATACTTTAATAAAAATAAGAATAGTATTTCAAGACATTGATATTTTGGACAAATCCTGAAAGAATAAATGAACACTTTAGTTCAAAGACCTTTCCTTTATATTATTGATTCATTTGGTAGTGAAACTGTGATCAAAAGTAGTATCAAATTATTTATTATGGCAAAAAGTTACACCTAATTGTAGCCAAAGCATTACTTCTTTTAATAAAATTTATGATTTTCAGATCATGAGAGATTATTACTATAAAAGAACAATGGCACAAATATATTTATTAAGTTCAGTGGTGATGATAATAAAGGATTATAGAGGGCTTCTAAAAATTGTATTGCTATTAACATTTACTTCTTTCCCGTGAAGTATATTCTTTTTCCTTTCTCCCATGCAGGCTCTTAAGAATGAGATTATTATCCAGTTAATCTTTCAAATAAATGACGTGTAATCAAGGACCATTTCAATCCCTACATATTATTAGGATGCTTGTTCACTGGAGAACAAGCTCATGAGGCATCCTGCTCTTCATCTCAGGCTAATAATGATAAATACATTCAATACTAACAGGATCAATGGGGCTGAGTCGTTTTGTGGAATTGGGAAACTGTACAGTTGAACTACTAGACCTCAAATGAGGTCTTAAGATTGAATCTTAATCAGAAATGATTAGTTATTTATTGGTATATATTTGTAATTTCCTTCCTTGTTTGATGTGTATCAAATAAAAATAGGAAAATAATGTAATTGAGCAATCTATGCCAATTTGTTGGCTTTTTGGTGAGAAAAGAGAAAAACAAAACCTATCTCCATATGATATTCTTGCATACTGTGGAGTGTTTTAGTCCCCCATAGTGATGAAATGAATAATTTAAACAGGCTGCTCTGATACCACAGCCTGTTTAAAGGTTCTCATTTCCTTTAATGCTGTAGACTACTTCAGCTTGGTTAGTATGAAACTGTGACAGCTCAGATCGCCAAAAGATTTGGCACAATTCACCTCTTGCCCTGGGTCTATGGTTCAAGGCTTTGTCCTTCCTACTTACATCTGTAGCTTTAGGATATGATCTAGATCTGAAGGCTGGCAAGTGAATCACACATGTGTAAACATTGTAATGATCATGTTGGTAATGAAGGGGAGCTACACAGCATAATAAAGAGCTAAAATGTTTTGCTCTGAGGTGACCCATACGAGGTTTACTTCACAGCTAGGTCTCTTGCACAAAGGGTGACACACTTCCAAACATCTTTGTTACAAGGGCATGAATTTTCCTGTGCTCGATGTAATTTCTAGTGTTTTTTTTTCCTGTGCCTCAGTCCCAAGCACAAGTTTTGGCATGATGGCCCAAGCAGGGAAGGTTTGAGGAGGGTTTCATTTTTTCTGAGTTCCTACTGGTGGTCACTATCATGGCAGAGTGTGAGGGAAGTCCCCATCAATAAAGGAAGGCCCTACAGCTTAGTTTTTGTTACTCTTGAGTTTCTTCCTCTGATGAGGTGTAAAAATTACCATAGCTACTCTCAAAAAGACAAAAAAAAATTAGATGTTCTCATTGTGGACTTCCCCATTGCTCCGTTGAATCCTGTGCTACCTTGGTAATCATCACACGTTTGCTTTCCATTGCTTGGCACTTGATCTAGATTAGAATCAACATAATTATCAGTTCAAGAGCAAATCTGGTGCTCATAAGCTGTGAATTTACTTAATATCCTGTCTGTCATAATGATCCCATGGATGACTGTCTCAGTTTTATGGTGTTTCCGTGAAGTGCTGAAAACCAATGCTTCCTTGTTATTTTCTCTCCTTTCTTTCACACTTTAATTTCTGATCCTTTTCCAGCAGCCTTAGCAGCATAGAAAATGCTTGTCAATTTTCTACATCTTTAAATTGAATCAGATATGTCACATGTGTGTCGTTCAGGTTTGGGTTTTGTTTGTTTGTTTTTAATATGGGAAAAACTCAGTCTTCCTTTCCTGTCTAGTGGCGTTGCTGCCATTGCTGTTGCATTCTGTGGCCTGCTGGCAAGTGTTCTTCAGAAAAATGCATTTGGTTCCTGCACTGGCATTTGTTCAATGCTTCTGCTGTTAGTGTATATTGCCTCACATGTTACGTATCTGGAGCTTCACACTAGCTGCTTTCATTCCTGCAATGTTGAGGGTGTGACTGTCTTAGAAATACTATAGTTTTGTCATGCAGATTTGTTAAGATGCAGCAGTTGAAGAACTTTGTAATAACTTTCACTTGCAGATTTTTTATTTTTTTTTTTAATCAAATAGGTATCCATTAGGGGGCTCTCGAGGTTTAAGATGATCAGCCTTGATACCAATGGCTTCGGAGCTTTACTTCCTAACCCTTTTTTCTTTTTGTTTTACAGAAAAGGTCACGAATCGCCTACAGTGATGAGGTGCGGAATGAGCTCCTAGGGGATGACGGGAATTCCTCAGAGAACCAGGTAGGATGCTAATCAAGAAGCCCTAGTGGGTGGCTGGAGGGTGAAGGAGGTCACTGGCACACTGGGCTTCTCAAGCTGCTCCTTAACAGTATTAGCAACAACTCATGTGGAAGTGATACTGTTTAATGCAAAGCTGGGGTCTTAATCAACTTCAAAATGTTTCTTGGAGATCTTACATTTAACCCTTTAACTTGTGATCACTGTCTGCTATCTCAAAAAAAATCTTTTCTTCTCTTTTCTTTATTATTTAGTACTTAAGAAATAACTTGAAACACGCTGTTTGCCGACAAAGCCAAGGTCTTCACCTCAAACGCATGTAAAAGGAATAAAAAAGTACATAATGCAGCTTTGATAATAATGCAGTATAATTAAATCAACACTGGCAGGCAAAACAAATGAAAGTGCGCTCTCCGAATTAGGCAGTATCCCACTCAGTTTCCTTGTGTGACTCCCTTCTTTAACCAGATTTTCTCTCCTTGTACCAAAAACACAAGTTGTACTAATAAGAGCGTGCTTTCATAATGCATGTTGTACTAGGATGCAGAGTGCTATCCATCTCTTTTAATGAATGAAAGCTTGATAATCCTGAGGCTTTTTTAAAATCTTGTACCCATATTGCTGTTCTGCATACTACAGTGAGGATCCTACTAGACTACCAAAAACTGTGAAGGCAATGCTTTATTCAGGAGGCTTTGACCCACCTGTTAATATTTCTTTTTGGGATGAAACTTGTTTGACGCTCCGTCTGAAAGGAGAATATTTCTTTTCTTTCTGAAATTTATATTATTGAAGTCTTCTATTTTTTATTCCAAGTTTTCCTACAGGTCATATTTTCTCTTCTGACCAGATGGAAATCAAATAATTTTGCTAATGAAAGAAAAAAAATTTTAAATGTTTACTTGATAAATGTGTTATTAAAGAAGGAAACGGATCAGAACAATGTTCTGAATTTTTTTTTTTGTATCTTCTACTCTCAGTATAGGCTCAGCTCCACTAAGGATAGAAAAAATAAAGACTTGGAGACTTATCTGGTACAAGGACTTTCAAAACACAGACTCCATAACCCAAATCATATAGAGTGTTTTAAATATGCTGTGTAGGTTTTAAACTCTGTAATGCACTTTAATTAATACGTGAATGAAATTAGACACAGGATACATGATCTGAAGGCATTAGACTGGAATATAGCAGCTCTGATATCTATGCTCAGACATAATTGAAGGGCATTATTCTTCATATTTATATATGATAGAAATGGGAGATTCCAAAATTTGAGTAAAATGAAGAGGGGTTTTTATACATAAATAATGAATTTATGGAGAAGATTATTTTTGGGAGAGGAGTTTCACAGTCTTATATGTCATGATTTTAAATGCAGTCCTGTGGAAGTGTTAAGGTTCTCATTTTATTTCTCTTAAGGTGCTGCTACTTTTACATTTCAAGAAAAAAATGTGTGGATTCAGACATAAAAGGGCAATTGTGATAAGAAGCTTTACTTATAACAGAATATCTTATGTGTAGGGATGAGATAAAATATTTTATTTTCACTTTTTATAGAATGTTTAAATAACTGGTTTATGTGAGCACTTTTTGTGACTGACAATCTTTTTCCCAAACTTGGTGAAAGAGACATGTTCTCATCTCAAGTAACTAAATGATGCCTTCAATCATTTGTCAACTTAGGGCTTTTTCTTTCAAATAACCACTATTTAAATGGAAGAAAATTTTAGCTGCTGAAGGACTCCTGTATAGTTTTTTAGGTAATCAAAATCCTTTTCTACAGCCTAACTTGAAATTATTACCTCTGTACTTTTTCAAGTTCTTCATTCCTTTCTTGAAAAACATAATGAAATAAAGGAGTTGCCTACTTTCTTTTAAATATGTGGATGCCAGTATTTTTAAAATACATTATGTGTTGTGTTGTTTCAATATTAAATATCATAGTCTCTTTTTCTTATTTATTACCTTTATTTATACCTGTACTTATATACATGTAGCTAGAGGTGCAAGCAGTTGGCACAAAAAGTTCAGCTGGTATTGAGCTTACTAGAATGTATAGCTTTCAAAATCAAGTGTAAGGTTTGGGTATTTACCAGGCACTGAACCTGAGATACTGTTGTGTTTAACTCAGTAACCCCATGTCTAATATGCTTTCACTCCTGTACATTGTTATATCAATAGAAAACTTGGAGTAAATGATGAAAAGATGATCAGGTATAACTTAAAGCCATATAAAGTATTTTAAGATGTTTCAAATGTGGGCTTTTGTTTTGTTGGATGGAAATAAATATAGGTACATGGACTGATCCTGACCCTAATATTAGTAGGATTTTTACTTCTCAATCAGTTTGGATTAGACTGATTGAGAAGTAAATTCTCCATTGAAAAATGGTGGGTTTGTTTTCCCCAATTCAGTTACTAACTGTGAAAGGGGAGAGAAAGGATTTCTTTTCTGACAGAGGAGGTGTTGAAAAAAGTTGCCAGCTCAGAATTGCTCCTGTACCAAACCACAAATATTGGTAAAATCTGCCAATAGAAATATTGAATACCTGGGTAGTCAGGGTTGTTGCCCAGAGGCAAACAAGAGATACGAGTTTTTGGTCTTTGTCATTGTGATAAACATTTGCATGATGTTTTTGGTGGAGAGAGAAGACAAAAGGAGCTTAAAACTTGCTGGCTAATATGACTGTATTAAAAAGCTAGAAATAAAACAGGTCATTATTGGAAAAATAAATTATCTGGATCTTTTCCTCATTTAGCTTCTCTTTTTTTAACTGAGTTTCAAAGGTACAATTACAGCAAACCACAGCCAAGTTATAAGCTGTAATGAACAGGATGATAGGTATGAGTTTCCAGTTGTTCTCTCAGGAAGAAAGATTGAAGTACAGATTGAGGAATAGCTAATGGTGATTTGTCTTTTGTTTTCTTCATTTTCCCAGCATATTTCCCAGAAGTAGCAGCCATCGTGTCTAGATGACACTTGGGATCATTTGGAATACAATTCCCTTATAATGATTACACCAAGATATAACTGCTTTTTACCAGATAGAGCATATAGAAATTTCCTGTAAGAAGTTGTAAGAATTATACAAGTCTGCTATTGAAAGCTTCTTTTGAAATAAATGCAACCTGTTTTTATGAAACAGGTAGTGATATAGTGCTCTTAATGCACCTAGAGTTCAGTAAAGTCATTGCTTAACGTATGTTAATTTCTTCTGAATTTTGATTATGTGATTGTAGTCAGGTGACGCACTTAGAGGTTGAAAATCAAGAACCGTCCCTTATTGCATCAAAAAAAACCAAAAAACCCCAAACCAAACCAAACAAAGAACCAACCAAACAAAAACAAACAAACAAAACCAAACAAAGAAACAAACAAAAAAACCACAAAAAAACCACCACACCTCACAAACCCAATCCCAAAAAACTACTGTGTACATTGGGTTGTGATTTATTTTCCAAGAGTGGTCTTAAATAGGCTGTTGCTTTCAAGTCTTGTTTGTCATCCTAGCCACCAACATTTAGCAAATCCCTTCAAAGTTTTGAGTTTTTCAGTGCAGTGATACACTACCTAAAGTTGTAGCTTCACTTTAATCATAATAGAACTGTTTTATGTAGCAATTTATATATTTTTGAGGAAGTATATGTCGGGTTAAATCAGAAATCTCTCTCAACCAAAATTATGTGAGGTTGAATATTATCAACTTTCTTGAGGTGTAACATTGTTCCTTTCTTTTTTGCAGCTATGTTCATTAGTAAGTTTAAATAAATTCACATTGGTTTATTTCCATATACCCATACATTCTACATGTGATTCGTGGTGAACAAATATTTTGTGTCTACTTAATTTCTGACTACAAAGTTGTGATAATATTAGATTTGGGCTTGCTGTGCATAAAGTGTGTCAAACTTCAGCTACAGACCAGGGGGTGAAGTTGGTCAATTTAATTCGCCGAGATCTAAAGAAGGTCGGTATCATTTCATATAGCCCTGGCAGAGCAGATCATTACCAGACACAAATCTGTTCGTTACATGCCGAGGGTTTATAGCAAAATAAATAGACTGTCATCATAAGTTCAGAAAATTGTGTGTTCGACCCACGATAATGTGTAAAGGCCGTTTAATAGAGTTCAGCATTTATTCGTTATCTATATGCGGACAGAGACGGCGGTGGCGTTATCAGCTTTTTAAAAAAAAAAAAAATTCGGTAGTTTTCTGTGTCACGTGACAGCCTCGCGGCCACACGCGTGCACGCGCACGCACACACACACACACACACATCCCATCTCGCTCCCTGGCTCTCCGTGGTGCAGTTTTGATTTTAGTCACAGCAGAAGGCTTAGCCACCAGAGATTCCGCTGGTTCAAACCAGCGTAAACCAGATTATTTTTTTTTTTTTTTTTTTTTTTTTTTTTTTTTTTAGCCTACAAAGGAACAGATTACCTCTTGTATCGAATTCTGTATTGCGGGAAAAAAAAAAATCATCTTTGTTTCAAAAATATGCTGATTATCGTAACCTAAAATGGTGGCTACGCAGGGCTTAACGCTGTTTACAGTTCAGGAGTGAGCATAATAAAAATAATGTTTCAAAATAGAAATGTAAAGGTAACACATTTTTATCAGGAGCATTGTTAAATGGGGGAAAAATACATCTTTTGTTAATTTGAATGAATATCTTTCAGCCAATGTTAAAGAAACCCCAACCCTCTCCCATTACTTAGCTTAGCTGCAAATCCCATGCAGAGCTTAAATTCAGCCATGCAGCACAAACAAGATAGAACATTTTTGTTTGGGACCTATTGAAAAAACAAATGTGCAGCATTTTAAAACTCTCATTGATTTGATTATAGCAGGGTGGCATGCCCAGACGGGCTCTATTGCAGGAGAGTCGTTTTAAACTTTGGCCCTTTAAGTATCATAGTCAACTGAAGAATGGTGGCCTCAGAAAGAAAAGATAGCTGTGTGATCAACTCCCAGATCGTCTCTTTCTGAAGAGCCTTAATGTTTGCCTTTTTGGGGAAAAAAGGGGGGGAAGAGCTGGAGAAAGGGACCAATTTATGATAGGCCAAGCACTTGAATTTAAGCGCTGGTTTGGCCGGCTGTGCAGTTTTCTTTATACCAAATTCTAGCAAAGTTCTTTTAGCTGGGTGCAGAAGAGCTGGCCCAGTTCAAGTCGGGGTGGTGTAGGAGCCCTCCTAATTACATCTCGTTAGAGCCTCTTGTCCCTTTTGGTAACGGGGTGAGGCGAGCCATATGAAACAATAGAGAATAATGGAGGTTCTTTTGTTTCCTTCATGCTGGTGAGACTTTATTAGTAGTAAACATTCTCAGCTTACACATGTTGAAAATCAGTGTTATGAAACTGTAGGTGAAGTATCAGCATAAACTGAGATAATTGTGTGGCTGTGGTAATCTTGCACTGGAATCGGTGAGAGAACTGTAATTTTTTTATAAAGGGCCATTCTTGTGCAGATATTTCTTGTGAGTAATTATACATTTTGTTACAGTACAAGTAATTTATCTGTCTTTCTGAGGGGCGAGTATATTACAACATGGATAATCAGGCTGGGCTTTTATTTAGTTTTATAGTAAAGCTGCCAGACCAATATTATTAGTGTTGTGCTGATTTATAAGCATAAATGAATAAATACAAATGTATATATTATATAAGCCTGCACACATACTCTGTGTATATATATAAACACACTGTGTAGTGATCTGGATCAAAAACCTGGAATGGGTCTTTTTTGAGGGAAATGTTGTTCCCTATTCCTTTGTCTATTTTTAAATATGCTATTCAGTAAATCATAGTTCTGAGCCATTTAACTAAGCTGCTTCATTTTTTTTTACCTGGCAAAACCCTTCAGTATGTAGTTCAATAATAAAATTAAATAATACGGTTACAGTAGAACTCAGGTATATAAAAATTGAAATACTGAAATACATGCTATAAAGATGCAGTCATCTATTAATAAGTTAGATCTGCTAGTAAAATAAGAAATCAGTTGTCACAACTAAAATATACAGAAAACATTCTGAAAACTTGTATATACAAAACCACTTCAGCTGTACAATCTTCGGAGAGAGGAATAGTAAACTTGTTTTTTTCTTTATAATATAGACTTCTATGAAGTCATTCCCCTTTATTTCATGATGGTGTCTTAGATGTGGTTTAAAAGAGAATTTCACACTATTCTCTTTGTTTAATGTGACAGTGTGAGAAAGTGATCTTTATTCGTTCAAAAAACTCTGCATGTAGTCTATGTTTAGGTTCTTTTAATGTGTTTGTCTGTGATTTTTAAATGCTAAACATGTAAACAGATAAATTGTCAATGTTAATTCTGTATCCTGTCACACAACTGATCTTTCTTTCCTGCCATTTCTTTCCTTTTTATCTTTTTTGTGCGTTCATGTTGCAGTTGATAAAATTACGTGAAGAGGTGAGTACTTTCTTGCTTTTTGTTGTCTAGCTTTCCCTTTAAAGCTGAGTTTCTAAATCTGAAGTAGATCTTTTTGTTCATTGTTGCAGGGAAATCTACACAAAGCAAAAATATTGATTACATTGCTTTAAAATATTCACTGTTGTGCCTCTTTTTCCCTAATAATTGTATACTTACATAGGAATCTCTAGATCAAACCTTAGAAATTAACATTCTTTGATAGTGGAATTTTTTTAAAAGGCACTAGAAAAAGAAGGGTGGAAAAAAACTCTATTATTTGATCTCTCCAAGAATACCATGATCAAATCAGGTACAGTAATAATCATGTTTGCATCACAAAATCTTTGATAGGGAAAGTGCACTTACACACTGGTATTGAAAGTGAAAGCATTGCTTTGGTTTAAACCTTTGCTGAAACATTTTAAAAATTACATGGTATTTCACAGTGTTTTGGGTTTGGTGTGAGGTATTTAAATAGCTTATGTATTATATTGGATATTGTACACCCACTGAAAATACAGTAGAGGTAGAGAGACCCACACACATATCAATATTTATTATTTATTTGTGAGTGCTGTAGATCTGTAGGTGTAACACTAGAGATCAGTATTCCAGAACACCTTTCTTCCAGTTATAAAATGACTCATAAATATTTAGAAAGAAGCCTGTTTTAATGGTCAGTTCCTCAAGTGTTTCAGTATATTTTCTGAAATTAATCTCTGCTTTTGCTTACTGTTGTAGCAACAGTATTTGAACTGCTGTTTTTTTTATTTCCTAGTAGCCACTGAAAAGAAGGTCTAAGTAAAGCCAAGTTTACTTACAGGTCAGATTTCTGAAGGATTTCATACGGAGAGCTTGGACCAGTGAAATATTGGAATAAATACATTTAGAAGCACAAGTATTTTAACATCACATATTTGTCTGGTATCTTCTTTGTGGAACATGTGTGCCTAGTAATGCATCAGTAATATATACTGAACTCTGCAGGAAAGGATTTGTAAGTTTTAGAAATGGTAATGACAGAGAATTGTAAAGTAACAATATTAAGGACAATTACAGAGAATTCTTAAAAATAGATAATTTTTTAATACAAAGGTTCTTCACTAGTTCCCCAAATGTTTTATTTTCCCCTTCTTCTCATAGAGCTGATATTAATATGTAAAAGCTACAGAGTAAAAGAGTTAACAAAAAAAATTAAATAAAATAAACATGTAAGCACATGAAAGCCTTCCCACCACTGCTGAGCTCCCCTCCCCAATAGTGCCAGTATTTAAACAGATGACAGTATTGTTGCAAGGGTTTGTATAGTCTGATTTCTGAGGTTTTGCAGAAGAACAAGGTTTATTTTGTCATCCCTTTAACAACACCTGCATGTCTGCTCCCGTGCTTTTGCAAAGAGTGCAGTAGGATCATTTTTGTTTGCAAACATAAGATTATAATTTTATAAAGATTCCTAATTTTTAAATTCACTCTGAAAAATTAATTATATATAAAGAACAAAGCTGCTGCTTATCTGCTTTTCTTTTTGAAATGAAGACAAGTAAGAAAATTCAGGGTGTTATTGCAAGGGCTGCAACTTGGCAGCTATACTGAACTCAGTTATACCTTTTGGATTTTATAAATCCTCTGTGTTAGCCACCTAAAAAAATTAACATTGCTTCTGGTAATTTTTTTTTTTTTTTGCTTTTCTTCACTAGCCTCCTAAGTTACTTTTTCCTCTCTCTGCACATGGTGAAAGCAACAGAAAATAAACTACATAAAGGGATTTATTACTTTGTCTTGAAGAAAATTGTGCAGGTAGAGATAAAAATAATTTAAAACCCAATTGTTGACATTCTGTTCTCTGCATGTAAGTACCTACTCTGTGTTGGATAGGTTGTACATGCAATGGTGTTTTTATACCCAATGCAAAATGCACATTAAAGTTTAGATGAAGGCTAGTGCAGTGACTCAGGCACAATTCTTAACTCGTCACAGAGTGAAACATCAAGGCATCCCCAATTATAGTTCTCCTAAGGAGGTATGAAGTGATCTTAAAAGAAATTGTGGTTTGCCATACTGTTTGTTAATAAAACCTGTGCTTCCTCTCATTACAAGGCTCTATTCTCGCACACTTGCCGTACACAGGCTTCCATGGAGGCTGTGTCGCTCTGTCTTTTGAGCTCCTGAGATCTCAGTTTGAATCCAGCCCACATGGAATGACTAAATCTCTAGTGATAGCGTGCCACTTTGCAAAACTTCCTTATATAACTCCAGATAGAAGCTGTTTCTGAAGCTGCAAGACAGACTGAATCACCTCGCTGCCCCCCTCACAGAGTGCAGGGGATACTGTGGGAGAAGGAGTTTGGGGAGGGGTGGGAAGCAGTTGAAAGCATCAGCTGCTGCTATAGGGCATTGATTTCATGTCCAAAGGACAGGGTGCCTCCAAATCCAAACAATGTAAGTGACACCACCCTTTATAATAAAATTAGGTTTCATTGTAGAATGCCTTGGGTGGAAAGGCTCTGAAATCAAGAAGCGGCTCTGGGTTAGTGTTAGCACCGAGTTCACAGGGCTTTAGTATTCTAATTGCTTGCAGTAAGACTGAACTGGGATGGTAATTTATTTTATTTAAATGTGGCTTAAATGGTACAGAAAAATATATAGTCAAATGCTAATTCTTTCTGTTGGGTAGCTCTTTCACCTTGTGATGTGAAATTTGATTGTTTCCCCCTCTCCCTTAACTTAGCAGGATAGTGTTTTCATTTCCCGTACAGAGAGAGCCCTGTACGTCTGTCCTGTGATCAGTGTTCTACTCCTTGTGCTCACTCCCAGCCTTTGGTGGTTTTTTAAGTATCTCCTCTCTAACTTTTAGGATTCTTACCCTCTAAACTCCTCCTTTTTATGCCCCACACCTCCCACCTTCTTCCCCTTCAATTTTTCTTTCTTGAGAGACATCTATGTCAGTGTTAGGTTTCTGAGGGTTTTTACAAAGTTTTAAATATTTAACACTAATTCAATATCTTTTGGAGGGGTACTATTTGGAGAAAGGCACCCTACTGTTTTTTTCTTCTAATGGGCAATGAAGAGGAACCAGCAGATGTTATGAAGATACCTTTTTTTAAAATAATTAAGCAAAATTAACACTAATTATCTAGATTGACCATGAGTACTAAGAACATGCACCACTCTAGTTGCTGTCACGATTTCAATTAAAGCATTGTACCTTGTGGTTTTAAATTTTATTAAGTGCTTGCGCTGATTATTTTTTTCTTGGTGGCCTGCCCCCCCTGAATGCAAAAGCCTTTTTTGCAATTTACTCTTAACCTATCCACTGTGTATTAGACAACTCTATTAATTATTATAGACTGTTATTGCAGCTTTCCTGACCTTCACATTGGGTCCTATCTATGCTGATCTAAATGCATTGTTTTAATGATTTCCAAAAAAAAAAAAGAAAAAGAGAGGGAAAAAAAAAAAAAAATTCAAGGCAAGCTTTGATGTGGCTTTAGCTGCCTCGATCGTCTGGCCGCATCTCAGAGATGTGTCACCTATGCCGGGAGGGAATAGGGAAATCACGTTTTGAATGGTAATGATAACATACTAATCACTTCCTTTCTTTGAAGATAGAAGCGAGATATTCTGTCAGCATCCCTGGCTGCTAGAGCTTGGAGGCACTGGTCTAGGTGTATTAGCTTAAGTGTGCATGTCAATACAGCTTGCATCTCCCAAGATCCATAGGGGCTCATTAGAGCAAGGTAGATCGTTTCGGTAGACAGCCACTCAGATAATATGTATGGCACCTCCTTTTTTTATTATTATTAGAAAGCATTTCTTCCATTCTAAAATGACATCTGTCAACAAGGCAAAGTTGTAGGAAATATTTTTTGACAAATATCCAAAATGTGGTTTTGGGGTGAAGGAGTGCTTGGAAAGGTGTGTGTGATTACTGGGAGGGAGAGGGGGTGGCTTATATTTTTTGATGACTTGATTAGATCTAGTCAAGGATCAAATTTTCAAAGGAAATGAGCCTACATGTTGGTGTTTTGGATGGAGGAAAAACTAATGAAAATAATAATTTCACTTTTTCACCATTGCAGACTCCCCAAGTAAAAATGCATTGAAAGATGCATTTTTACCACAGTATATTGTTATCTGATAAATGGGCAAATGACTTCTGGGAAAAATATTTTATACCTGCATCTGTGTATGTTATTTATATATTCACATATATTTAGGCATAAGAGATGTAAATCGAGAAACCAGTGTTTTGTTTCTACATCTCTTTACATCAAACAGTCTGAAGAATATTCATGCTGTTCAGTATTCTGTATGAATAGCTTGTTGTTTTTATCACCTCACTTGAGTAGTACACATAAAGGAAATATATCTTCTGCTGAAAATTAAGTTCATATTAAAAACTACCACTTGCATTTAAAGTGATGATTTCATCGAACTGTAGTTGAACAGAAATCATGAGTGCCTGCATGTGTCACCGAGAAATCTATTTTGGAAATGCTCTTCAGACAGATTTCCCATGTAATGGTTACATTCTGATTTGTGGGTTCATGTAGGAAGAGTGAAGCACACATTCCCATGTTTCAAAACAAAAATGATTGGTACATATAATTATGATTGATCATAGAACCTGCCCCTTCCAGTGGTCCTTGTAACAGACTGTTGCATAAAATACACGTGGATATTTTTATGTTTTTGGAATATGAAAGCACAATTAAAAAGGGGGAGAGAACATTGTAGGCTGCTGCCTGATTTTTCTTTTTTTTTTCTCTCTTCGCTTTTCTTTTTCAGAGGGCACATCTGCTCGATAACACAGAGAGGCTGGAAAGGTCATCCCGGAGACTAGAGGCTGGATACCAAATAGCAGTGGAAACCGGTAAGAATTCTGAGAGTGAGCAAATTGTCTTGCTTATGCACAGCAGTCTTCACAACACATGACATTTCAGGGAAACTTCAAAGGCGAAACAGAGACAGCAGCCCGAGATGTGGTTTACATATTGGGGAGACAATTGGGAGCTTATTTGCGCTTATCTTTTTTCAAGTTAAAAGGCATGACATCTACTGAAAACAGTTCCTGAGGTTTAAAAGTATACATCTGAAAAGAGATGGAATACTTCGTCTAAATTCTACATTTGTCTTAATATGCAGTTACATGTTGTCAGTTTACCCACCCGCAATGATTGCTAGCACACACTGCAGACTCCAGTTGTTTTTATCTTCTACTTTCATTCATATATGTAAAAAAAATTCATTTTAGTAAATGTATAAGATATTAATTACACTTGATAGATAATAAGGTTATCAGCTCAATTTTCTTGCAATCAGTTTAGTGATTATGCAGCTGTTTCTGTGCAGTCAAAGAAGTAAACAAATCACATCCCTAAATATACAGATGGAATAAAATTAAGAGAGTAGGTTAAACTGCAGCGTAATTATTGAATTAGTGGGGTTTTTAATTGACTACAACTTTTCAGTTTGTATTTTCAGAACATTTTTACTAAGTTTTAGCAATTTAGTGGAATTTTTTTCTTAAACCAGCAATAGTTAAGCCTTCAAAGTCTAATCCCCTTAAATAGAGCTTGTGCAAAGTTGAAGAAAGTTTCAGAAAATATATGTTTGAGCCACAAATAATTTTCTGGCAGAGAGTCCCGACTATTTGATACATATCCAAAATATTTTTTATCATTCAAACCTTATAAGAGGTAAATTGAGTTGAACCCTTATAGAGTTAAATATGGCTATGCTAAATAAATGGTATTACTAAAGTGCCTGCAGTTTAATTATTCTGGGCTTAGTGCTGTGCACAATAATGACATGGATGTATGGAATATACAGCACAGAATTTGGAGGGGACATGGAGCATTAATTCTTTTGTGCCAGAGGATGGCACATTAATTATATAGACAGACATATGATAGCAATTAAATTTGCTTTCCTGTAGATTTTCTATAAATGGTCAATAACTGGTTTTTAGAAGGACTATTTTAAACTTGTCAAAAATGGTTCCTGATCTGCTTTACTTGAGCCTGGATCTTTCACAAAGAAGCAGTATATAAAAATTCAGGCTGATCCTTTTGTGGGGGAGATATCTTACATCCTTTTTTGCTCCATGTGGAATTTGTTTTATGGAGATGATGATCATGTTAACTTCAGTTGCATATCTCCATGGTGATTTCTGAGAAATATGGTTGGAGTGCAAACGTATATTTATATGGAAACGGTGTCTTTTGGTATCAAAACCAGGTGAAACTGCATTGAATTCCGTAGAGTCACTAATTCACCCCACCTTTGTGTCCGTCTTTACTTTTTATCTCATGCACAGAGAGAGAGGTGTATAATTCTTGTTCCCAAAACTCTGTGAAGACTAGGAGTGGAGTGATATTATATGACTTCTTAATATTAAATAATTTTGAGACGATGACTTTGGAAATACTGACTTAATCGTAATGTAGATTTTTTTCCACAAGATTTTTATGGAAACTGATGACTTGTTTTAATCCCAGCATGGATCACTATGATTCTAGGTATAAGAGAATTAATTCAGTGCAATGAAAGAACTTACTTTTGGACTTACTTTTGAATGTTCTGTGTTGAGGTCTCAGAATAAAATAAAACATTTTCAGTTCTTCTTTGAGCAGACTCCTCATACCATGTCTTACCTTTTTTATTACTTCTATTGCATAAAGAGCTTCTCTAACACAGCACTGGTGAGGCCACTTCTGTAGTGCTGTTTCTAGGTCTGGGCTCCCCTGCACAAGAAAGGCATTGACTTACTAGAGTGAGTCCAGAAAAGGATCTTGAACAGAATTAAGGGACCTGGAGCATCTTTCATGTGAGGAGAGGCTGAGAAAGCAAACAGTGTTCAGTGTGGAGAAGAGAAGGCTCTGGAGGACTTTATCAATGTGTGCAAATAGCTGATGGGTTGGAATAAAGAAGAGGGAGCCAGACTCCCATCAGTAATATTCAGTGACAGGACAAGAGGCATCTGTGAAATTCCATCAGAACATGATAGTTTTTTACTGTGGTAATGGTCAAACAGTGAAATAGGTGGCTCAGAGTTGATTGTCAAGTCTCCATCTCAGAAGATACTCAAAATCCAGGTGAGCACAGTCTTGACTCTGGATGACCCTAGGGTACTCTACCTAGGGTAGAGTATTGGACAGGGTGATCTCAACAAGTCCCTTCCCACCTCAGCCATTCTGTGATTCTGTGAGGTGGATGTGACAACCCTTAAGTATCTATTCTACTTTATTAATGTGGTGTCTTTTCACAATTACGGATATGTGTGTTGCATACTGTAATGAAGCTGGATCATTTTCACCTCTGGAATAAGTCACATTTGGGTCTTTTTTATTACCTTAATCAGCAAAGTACATATACTATTTTAACCTGCCCCTGTGATCATCTAGTGATTAATCTTACATCACATAACTAATTTTATGCAATTTCACATTACAATTCCTGAAACTTACCATGATAAATTAGAAGCCTTTTTCCTGTTTGCATCTCTGAACTGATAAACCCTTTCATCTTATGTACAGTTGTTCATACAAGCTGAGATCTGTTGGAAGGTCTGATTTCCTTCTTTGAGCTGTGTCATTGATTCATGGCTTCAGTGGTGTCTGAACAGGATGCCACTTATGTCACCATCTCTAAGGCAATCCAGCACTGTCGGGCTTTCATAGTTTGTCTGCTGTCATTTGTTGATGCTGAGGATGTTTAAATCTATGCAGAAACCTCCTGAAGGACTACGCAAAGCCTTTAGTATCTGGCAACCCGTTCTGGAGTACTCAAGGCCTACTGTAAGCAGAAGAACATTATTCTAAACATTTGTAGGGGTATGTCGCAAATTTAACAGGTGTTTGAGAAGCTGCTGTGGTCCACCTGTGAGTAAATCAGAGCATTTGCTTTTAAATTTGCCTGAATTTTATGGCAAAAACACGACAGAAATCTCTCAAGACATAAAGAGAAACCATCAGCTGTTTGACTCTCAAAGGTCTCCATTGTTTGTACCGAGTAGGGGAAGTTTTTAATAATGGCTGATAACACCACAAAGTGCACTCATCTGCTTTTTAAATTCAAAGCACTGTTTTAAAGAATATTTTTCTTGTTTTATGTTACAGTCTTCTTTGCTTGTAAGAAAGAGATAAGTTTACAGCCTTGTAAGAAGCATTTCCAACACCACTCATCATTTGCAACTCTGCAACTCAATTTTCTTAATTTCAGGCCACTTAGTCTGACCATATAGCCTCAGAATATGAGAAAGATTTGAAGAATGTATGGAAACGTCTGTTTTCAGTCAAAAAACAAGTATAAAAAAAGCTTGTCAAATTAATCCTGATTAATCACAAAATTCCTCTTGGTTTTGAGAGGGCCTAATTCTATTCCCCATGCTCAGATTTCCAGTACAAAAATGAATTCTAGAACTTCCTTATTTTGTCTGCAGAATGTAGCCTAATAAGGTATACACTTTTATTTTTGAGTCTTAGATATGTTTGCTCAATCAGGAATATTTTGAGTGAGGAACAGTTTAAAATGCTTCATTCATCTTCAGTGATAAAATTGGCATGGAAATGTAAAACACTGTCAAGGAGAAGAAGAACACACCTTGTTGTAGAGGACTATTGTACACTGCAGTTGAGTTGCTTTCACTAAGTTCTTCTCAAATGTCAGATACTTTCCAGGAAAAAAATGTTGTGTTTATATAATGTAGGATTCACCTTGTCTCAGAACAATGTAAGAGAGAGAGATATCCATCCATTGAATGTTGTCCAGGATTTCAGGGAAAAGCTATGTTACAAGTATTTACATTCTTCCTTCATCACCCTTAGATATTTCTCTAGCTTTGCGTGTAATTTGAGAAGTGTTGAGCTTGCTTCTATGAGTGATGATTATTGGATATTATGCTGTGGCTCTGAATCTCTCTGAAATATCTGTGCTACTAGAAGAGTTTGTGGATAATATATCTATTCTTTGTACTTAATCTTTAAAATTTTGTCTTGGCTTCTATTTTTATACGCCTTTTATAGCATGTAAACATAGTGTTTTACAAGTAAGGAAATCAAAGGAAGAAAAAGTCTCCTGTTCCATATACAGAAAATCATTCTGAAACTTGAGGTTGCTTAAAATTATTTTTTTCAATCCTCCTTACTCATTGGGAATCTCAGGAATATGTAACTCTGAAACAGTTAAAGGAAAAATATCTCTCAGCAAGAGACACAACAGCTTATTTTCCACCCTTGTGTGACATGAATAATTCTTGTTACTAAGGGATCCAAGCAAATTTCACCTGTTGTAATGAACTACAGTCATTACCACCAACAGGTGGCTTTCACCTGTTTTAGTGAACTACAGTCAAACCTCCTTTTCTGGGCTGAGCCATAAATACATAATGTCATGTTGTGGTGGCCTACAGGCAGATGGTCAGACCCACCTCAAAGCATTGGCAGCCTACTTGCTGGAAAGCAAGTAGGAGACTTTTTAGACAAAGATGTGTATTTGCTTCTTTATAAAATAATACTAGTTGTTGTCTTATCTGGATGTAGCACTGAGTCAAAGTGCAGTGAACAGATCAGTTAAAGTATGATAACAAATGTTTATAAGGAGCTTCTGAAGGCAGGAGTCTTCAAGTTCAATGACTTGAGCATGAGAAGGGAATTGTTTTAACTCCAGGTGTCCTGCCAGGTATGACTAATGGAATTTGATGTATACAAGTCCACAGTAGCATGTCACAGATTTGGATTTCTCACTCCTTTACTGATGGAACAATCTGAATTCCCAAGCAGCTGCCCTGAAGGACCTTCTCCCTCCATATTTCATGGGGTGTTTGTGCTGGTCAGGTGTCATAAATGAGATGCACACCAGAACTGTCATAACATATGTGAAACAAATTTAAAATAAGTAAATTGACTAAACTGTTGCCATTCTATTATGGTTGCAAGAATTGGAGTTTACTTTACAGGTACAAGAGAATTAAAAAGTGTTTGCTCAGCTCAGAAAAACTTAAAATGCCTCTAACATCCAATGTTAATTTAACAAAATAACAAATCCTAATGTTCATACATATAGGGCTACATTAGATTAGTGGAAAGGTTGCTGTTTCTCCTGTGTTGTTATTTTGTATGCTTAGCAATTTTCTTGAATTAGTTAATATCTCTTGGAGCTTCACACCCCTGTTCTGTCTTCAGGTGTATGCATATTCTGATTACATTTGAGCTCCAAATAACTAAGAGTATGGAAATGGAAACCAAGTTTTGAAAATCAGGATTTTGCTTGTAGTGCCCCTTGCTTTAAATAAAAAAGGCTATTCCTGTCCTAGATATTTACACTTAATATCTACCTATTTCATCTCTAATGAATTATTCATACATGTATATGTGAATACTGTGTGTAAAACCTTTCATTAGAGAAAGAGGGCTTCTGAGTTCTGGAGCATATACCAATATCTCCTCCTCAGGTGTTTCTTTGATATGCCAGAACATCTTTCTACTGAAATCTTAATCCAAAGTTTCTATAGTGAAATGAGTTTTTATGCAGTTTCCAGTCACCATCAGAGAGAGCTTTTTTCATGATCCCTGTTTCTTCTACTAGCAGAAGTATTTCATGTTTCATATATAATTTTTTTTCTTTTCTGGCTGATTTCTATTAAAATCGGTTTATTGTTTCAGAAATTCATTTTGAAGTGGCATATTGCATTCCTGCATCTCTAAGCCCTCTGCCCTTCTTCATAGTCTGGGCTTTAAAGTGGTGAGGAGGAAGAAATAGGGAGAGATTTTTGTTTCTGGGGATGTCAGGCCTCAGGAGCATCCCAGCTGCACGGTCATGGGGGGAGAATCATGTTTGGGTTGTTCTGCTGCCTTGTAATAAATAGTCAGAAGCAGCATTGAGGGGGCATGGATAGACCAAACTACTCAGTTTCCATTACTTCCATTCCTAGTGTTTTACCATGCAGTTGTTGATAGCAGGGAAGGGCTTTTTACACCTTCAATTTGAATATTTCCTGCTGGTTCCTTGCTTGTCCAGTCACTGAGCTGCTCCCTACAGCTTCCTACTGCCACCTCCTCCCTCCTGGCCCTCCCTCTCACCATCCTTTCCAACTCTAACCTTCCCAATTCTATCTCTTTAATACCCTTTCTCTGTATTCAGATACTCCTTTGCATATTAATTCAAATTCTGGTACCATTCCAACTCTGTGTTTCATCATAAGAATTTGGTTCAGCAGCAGTCTGGGCCTTGCACCTTTGTGGTCATGAACAGTTTATCCAGTTACTGACCCAGCATTGTTTAGTGGTATTCAAAGTCTGTTCCCTCTCCTCCATGGCCCTCTGCATTTCCATGTGTTGTTTCAAATGCAGGATATAGATTCTTTTAGTATTTTTAAAATATTTTTAAATATATAAAATACTTACCATAAAGTAAGGATATAGTGAATTTTCATTAATTTTCAGAGTACTGTCCTCTAACTGCTACCAAAAAGACCCACAAAAAACCAACAAAAAAACCACACAAAAACAAACAAACAACAACAACAACAAAAAAAAAAACCACAGAAAAAAAACCACCCTTCCAACTACTTTCTTTTGAAGACATGAGGAAAAACTTACTTTATAAAGTTGTAAGACCATTTCTGTTAAAAGATTATCTTTTGGTACTCAGCACCTTTCAACTGGATTTCCAATAAAAAGAGGGCTTATCTTTCACCTCAGTAGGTTTGGGATTATATCATTAATGCAGCAAATAAGGAATGTCAAATCTGTTCAGGAGTACAGATTTCCTAAGTTACAGTAGGAAAAAATAGTGATCCAAATGTGACCCTTTTGCTCTCTGTTTTGGAAGAAGTCACAGGTTATTTTACATGTGCAAGAATTCATTATTGTACCACACATCATGGGACAAATTAACTTCAGTCTCGTTAGGAACACACATCCAGTTGAAGTTTGCTTAAGACTGATTTTTTGGTTAAGCAAGCATTGCGATATCCTTATAAAGATGCATTATTATATGTAATAGAAACATAGTTTTGTGAATTTTTTTTCCATGCTAGAATGATGAAAACATTCTTTTCAATTATCGGAAACTTTATGTTTAAGTATTTCCCCTGTGTATGTCAGGCTAATAATCACACAGGCTAAAATCTGTATATGTTTTCACAAATACCTTGCATTTGTCATAGAATACCAGTGAATAATATTAATATCTGAACTGTAAGCTGAACTCAGAAGATAACATTAAAGCATTATTTTGCAGGCCTCTATTGGACCACCTCTACTGTGTAGACTGTTGTATAGGAAATAACCTCTAACTGAATCAGAGAAAACAGTATTTCAGCATAATTTTTTTTGGTGCTGACCCTATTTCTTTAATGTATCTATTCATATAAGGTGGTGGTTATTGATGAAGGTATTCATTGTAGCTTATTCCTAAGTCTGTAGTAAAGCTTTTGTAGGCTTTTTTGTCCTAATAGGAATGTGAGGATTTCAAGTCAAGGTATATGGTTATTTTTTTGGTCTGAACTTACACTACCTGCTTCTTTCAGTTTTGAAATTATTTAGCCTCAGGGAGCTTCCCCCCCACCCCCCCGTGATAACATTTCAGAGTTTGTTGTCTGGTTCTGAGCAGGTAAGGCAAAAGAAAGAAGGATAAAAAATAAAAGGATAAATGAGCAGTATCTGTTGTTTCTAGCAGTGTGAGTAAACTCTCCAAACTACCTTGGTTTGAGAAGGAGATAAAGGACCAGATAATAACTAGTTTTCTGTCCTCCATATATATATTTATATTCTCTTTCCTTATTTGTTAACACTCTCAATCACTGTGCTTAGGTGTCTCCAAGAAATGTCAGTATTTCATCTAACATAGCTTGTCCAGAAAACCCATTTCAACAGGTGGACAAAAAATGTCAAGTCAGGCCTATAGCAAGTAAATGTTCAGTTTGTGTAAGCCTGAGAAGATCTCTTAATCAGGCTGCATATTCTCCCTGAGGAAAATGAGTTGTAGGAAACTTGTCCGAAAAGTTTCAGATAGTTGTGAACTGCTGCTTAATGTTTAATGGGTAGAACTCAAGTTCTGATATATTGTCCCTAAACACTGTTCCCATTTACTTATGATTTATTCTCTCCCTCCCATCCTATATACCACTAGCATACCTTCTGAAGTTTCACCAAGTGAAAGGAATTGATTCCAAGTGATACTGCCTTGGCAGTGACAATCACTCTGTTGCAACTTTTGAAAGAGCACAGCTGATGAAATTACAAATCCACCTTTTGACCTTCAAATATTAATATGCTGCTAATTTAATGACTTCATTTGGTGAGTTCATTCTCCACAGAACATCAGCTGTATATTTCATTTAAAAAACAGACTTCGGTGAATTGGAATTTCTGGTATTTAAGTAAACAACCCAATTTTCAATGATTTTTAACAGATTTTTCACTACATGGGCACGGCTGAATTTGCACAGCATGAGATCTTGCTTGGCAAAGATTTTTTATATCACAACTTACATCAAGAAGAAAAGTTGATGAGCTTAGACTTGACAAAGCTCACCTGTGTTTTGGGGATTTTTTTTTTTTATATTTCTTGTTTGAAGCTTTCTGCCTCTGCTTCCTGACAAGCTAACATTATTTTCCTCCAAATGCACTAAAGAATGAAGTTTAACATTTAAAAATGTATCTGTACTGAGCATGCTTTTTTAGGTAAAGCCAATATCAAAAGGGTTTTCATGGTAGAACGTCTTTCAAGCACTGTATTTTGCCCTTTTACATGTTAGGACTGAAGAGTTACAGTTACACAAATACCTTTTTTATGGGTTATTTTGTGGAAATTTAGGGGCAGGGAGGGGAAGCCCAAACTACTGTCCTGAAACAGGTCATACAAGCACAGAATTTAAAAATATCATTCTATCAAAGTGTGGAATCATGGAAGAGCACCTTATCTAGGTATTTCTTCATACAGTCCAATAAACACCATACTATTTTATAATGATTTTATTACACTGCTTATAGAGCTTGTTTTCTCCTCTAGTTACTGATACTTATGGTCCAAAAATTATCCATGTGTTACATGAGCAAGCAGTCAGGATTGAGAAGTGCTGAACATTATGGAACCTTAGTCCAGTTACAGTTGAAATGTCAGCTTGTGTAACGTGTATCAGATGAGGACATAACCTCCAATTTGTGCAAGTACTGCTGACCATCCAAGTCTCTATTTTTAAATCAAAACTTAGACTCAGGAGCTCCATGTTGGAAGCTATTTACTGACTGGCTTGATTTCATCCTGTCAGTGTGAGTGGAACTGCTGATCTGCAGTACCACTCATCTCTCTGAACTAGCAGTATGGACTAGCACTGTGATTTTATTTGAGCTCTTACAGTCTTGTTTTGAGAAACTAAATCTGGTTTTGGCTACTAGCTATTGTGAAGAACTGTAGATAAACGAAATTGTAGTTCATGGTTTTGAGAATACAAATTCACTATTTTACATAAGTCACAGGTCACTTATGCACATCTGTACATTCTTGTTTCTCTGTATCTTTTCTTGGCTCAAGAGAACCTTTTTGTTTTCTTCTGTGCTTTTGTGTCCCTTCCATGTTTTCCTTGCTCCTAATTCCAAGTATCAGCTCTCTGTCACACTTTGGTTCTTTTTCTGCCATTTTCTCTTTACCTCATCATATTTCACTACCTCCAAAAACGTAAATGTACATTTTGATATGGAATTTTATACTCTTGCCCCAATCCTAAAAAAAATGTAATAAATTGTCATGGTTATAAACATGCCCAGTTATTGGCAGAGCATAAATATTTACATATTAAATTGAAAGTGTGTGTGGGCACATGCACACTGATTGACACATTGCTGGGGAAGAATCGGAACCATAGAAAATGCCGAGTTGGAAGGGATCCGTAAGAATCATAGTGTTCATCAAGCCCAACTCCAGTCCCTGCCCAGGACAACCCCAAGAATCACACCATGTGCCTGAGAGCATGGTCCAAGCACTTCTTGAGCTCTGTCAGGCTTGGTGCTGTGATCACTGCCCTGGGCAGAGCTCTTCCAGTGCCCAGCCACCCTCTGGGTGAAGAAGTGTTTTCTAATATCCAAACTAAAACCTCTCCTGACACAACTTCAGGCCAATCTATCACTGGTCACCAGACAACCTCCCTCTGTTTTGCTTAGTAAATTTACAAAAACGTTTGCAAAAGAAGAATTTATTTCCGTGAGGGAGGTCGAGCTATGTCTAATTATCTCCAAATCAAGGGATCAGAAGTAGCTAATTGTTGTGGCTTGTGTTTTTGTGAAATAAATTGTTCAATTTACATGACATATCTTGCAAATATAAACATGGTGCAAAGGTTTTCTCTTGCATCTACTTGGCTGGTCTTTAGTGGGGTGAATTTTTCCATATTTTATGGAGTCTGTAACTCTCTAAAACTGAAGTTTTTAAGTGTTCATGTATTTGGCATTTGGCTCCTGTTTAGCTCTCTTGCAGGGTCTAGAGACCCAACGTGCAAAACAGTTGGAGTGAGAGTATTTTTTAGGTTTTGATTTTTTGCTATTCGCAGGGAAGCAATAGTTCTGTGTTTTTATTACAGTTGTCTTGAAAGTATTAATCTGATTTTTATAATCGAGAGCTGTAAGATTTCCATGTGTTGAATGTTTTGGCACTTGCCTACTCTAATAATTGGCTGGAATGACATCTTGAGAAATTTTCTGAAAATTATTATATTTGCTTTACTCTGTATGTAAGTCATTCTTCTGTTTTACTGCCCTGTTTTTCAGTAGTGAAATAGGAGGCATGGAAATGTTAAGAATGAAACATAAAGACCACATCAATTTTTTTTTTGTTATTTTATTATTTTTTTTAATTAACTGCTTTCAATTTTATGGGGAAGATGTATTTTAAATCCAGTCTAGAAACAATGATATTTTCTCAAATGAGTTTAAAATGGCAAGTCAGAATATTGCTCAAATTTTAATAATCAAGTGAAGGGTTTTTTATTGCATACCCATAAAATGTCCTATACAAAAAGTACTGTAGCATAAACTTTATAAATATGTCATGAACTAGATTAAGTATTTACTGTATTTATAACAGAATAAATGTTAATTTTAACATTTTAAGACTAATCTTTGGAGAAAACATTTACAAATGCTTTTTTAAAACCTGGCCCACAGAAATGGAAATGACACTAAATTTGTGGAATAAATTAAACACTTGTAAATGTAAAGTATGCTCAGATAAACTTTGGTGTTTTCCCTATGTAGATGACTTTTTTTTTTTAGTTATTCAGCTATTAAAATAAAAAAGTAATGTTTGTGATCTCCTGCTTCCAAGAAAATTACTTTGAATTCAAAATTAATATAAATTAGGTCACAAAACAAAGAAGAATATACCATAACTTATGTAGCTCTTAAAGAAATATATGAAGGTGTAGCATGTCCTCCTGACCACCCAGAGGGACAAAACTGAGTGTGAAAGGTTTTCTTTTCTTTTGGTGGAAATTGCCATGTTTAGCAGCTGTGCAAAAATGGAGGGTGAATGTTTAATTAAGAAAGTAGTTTTAACTGGTGGTTCAAAATAAGATTGACTGTAGTTTTTTACTTCTAAATTAAGTCAAATATGTGTTTCTGTATATTTTTAAAGAACAATGATTACTACTTTGCTCCATTTTCCTGTTAGGTACATGGATAGTTATTTGCATGATCATATCTCTTAGAACATTTTAAAAACAGACCATTTGTAACGGAGCCTTTTATTCATCTATAATGCTCTGCATAGCACACTTATGTCTACATTTTGTCTGGGAACTATTATGTTTTGGTAACAAATGAGTGTTTTAAATATTTGCCTTGTAAATTTATGAAATTTGAGGCAAAATTTTGATACAAGAAGGTAAAATATTGAATTAACAGTGAAAACAGCTTTCTATGGTCTCTGTTGTATTGACTCTTTGCTTGCTTGGGCACTCAAAGAAAAGTCCTGGTGCCCCATATTTCACTCATTCCTACTACACAGCTGAGGAGTCAATGTATTAACAGTTTCAGTTCTGTATAATTTGTGGACTATCAGTTTTTCTGTTACAGCTTATTCGTGCATAAAATAACGTTTTCTGCTTTGCATAATGATAGAAAGCTCCTGAATTGTTCTGCAAATGTGATGAACGTTATTAAAGTTCTGGAGTATCATTTTTTAGCCAATTTGAATGCTTGCCACAATGTGCCTCATTTGTGCTGTAAGTTTAATAGTATCTCTTCACACAATTACAATTCCTTACAAAGCTAATATGTAACTTCCATATTTTGAGATGTTGTGCTATTGACCATTTGTTGTAGCGGAGATACAAAAATCCCTGTATGAGCTTGGCATTTCTGAAATTTATTACCTTCCCTGTCATTTTCCAAAAGTATGCTACAGCTTCATTGATATTTGTCAGAGTCATTTATCAGGAGACTAATTGCTCACTTCTAGTTTTTCTTTAGACATGCTAATGCTTGAGTCACAAACTATAGAGGAAAAGTTCATGTGATTTTACAAGGGCCCAATCCAGAGTTCATTGAAGGCAGCAGGAAAGTTTCTCTTGATTTTCCCTGAGATCACATTGAAAAGTATGGGGAATAACCAAAATCAAAAGCATCACAACTGTTATTCAGCTATTATTTTCAAATGAATTTTAATTTAGTTTGGTAAAATATGTTGATGTCCCTTGATATTGAGTAGTCTCTAAAATGGTTTCATTTTTGTTGTGAGGAAATAGCACAATGAATGACCATTCTGTACTTGGGAGGTGGTAAGTTCAGAGCTGAAGATACAGTTCATGAAGATAGTACTTCTAGATTTTAAGGTTTTAAGTGTTTGACAGCTGTCTGAAAATGATCCAGGTAAACTCTGTTCTTAAGTTTTAATGTTTTGGGGAGTTGTTCTTAAGTTTTAATGTTTTGGGGAGTTTGTATCCCGTCAAATACAGTGCTTTATCTCCAAAGATGAAATTCTCCCATTTGGTCTATATAATATTTATATATGGACAGGAAATAGAAGTCAGAATCCAGATATGTTGACCCCTGAGATATAGTATTGACCTCAGTGAGTATTAACTTCTTGGATCAATGAATGCTGTTATTGACCTCAAAGAAAAATCAATAGCAGCTTGTTAATTTGCAAACTATGACTGCAAGAAAATGGTACACATTTTGTTCTTCATTATCACCTGTTTATATCTATATTTTAATGCTTTCAGTATTGCCACCTAGAGATCATCATGTCAAAACATTTCAATCCCAGCTGTTAGAAGGTTGGGGAAACAGACATTATACATTATGGAATAATTGAACAGCAGTGCAGGTTAGTTCCCATATGTCATGAAAATAATACACTGAGCAGTTGTATTTCACCTGTATTGGGGTTTTTTTGGGGGTAGTCCAGTTCATTTAATTTCATTTTCTTTGGTGTGCTTTATCAAAACATTGCATAAAAGTACTGTATTTTACCTGCCAGAAAAGATTTCTGCATGAATAATAAAGGGGATGAAAACCTGACTACTGGAAACAAGGAGACTGAAAGTGATCATTACAAAAAATCATAATTAATATACAGCATTTTTTTCCTGTTTATATAAGGATGACAGGTTTCTAGGCAATAATATGTTCTGAAATGTTACTATGTACTATGTATAACAAAGAAGAAAGTTTTAAATGACAGTATTGGTGGAGAGGTGTTGTTTTGTATCATAGCAGGTTTTGTATATGAGCACTGAAATGTCAGGTTTTACAGAGTTTGAAATGCCTAAAAAATGCCTGTTGCTGAAATTCAAATGTCAACGGTTCTTCTGCATATATACCACTTTGATATTTAAACTTAAAAACTTCATCAGTGATTTAGTATTACTTTGGCCTTGTTATGATTTGACTGCCAAAAACTGCAGAGGCTGATTTGGTCTGGAGAGTGGTGTCTTTATTTGCAGAAGACCAAGCACAAGTCTTCCAGCCTTTTACAGTCATTAATCTTGCCTGATGCATCTGCAGTGATCTTGGCAAGCTGAAGACTGTGTTTAGAAAACTTTTCTGTCATTAAATGACGGTATGAGAGGTATTTAAATGCAAAAATAAGGCCATACTTACATTTATACAACTGAAGTTGCTGCATTTTTTTGCCAGTTTGATGGCAATGTGGTTTTGCTCTTTAACACCTTGGGCTCTCAGAACTTCATTTGTGCATCCATGTAATCCTTTTGAGAGACAGAAACAATAATGTTATTCTGTTGATAGACAGAAGCACAGTGATGTTAAATTAAAAAAAAAAAAAAGAAAACGTAAGAAGGCAGCACTAAGCTAGATTTGTCTTGGAGGTTCAGAAAAATGAGGCCTGTGCATATCTGGAAAGATGTTTGTGGTTATTATGGGTATCTTTTCTGTCTTACAGAAGTCCTGAATGATCAGGAAGGGTGGTAACTTAAAGCCTATATAGACATCCCAAATAGTAGGAACGTTTTCCTTGATTCTGTATGTTGCTTTGAGTCATGTCTGAGTAATCAATAAGTTTGGATCCTTCTGCAAGAGACCAAGACAAGAAATGGTACAGGAAAGTGGCTGATTTGGGGAGGAAGGAAAGTTCAAAGTCACACTGCAGGACTAGAGAGAAAATCTCACTTTTACAGTTTACATTTCTCATTTCAGCCTACAGAGATCACTGAGCAGCTCCCAGGTGTTCAAAGTGTCAAATTGTCCATTCCAGCAGATATTTGTGGTGGAACTGGGAACAAAGTCTGGGGCAAGCAGACAAACTGTTGATTGTGAGCCAAATGTAGCTCTTTGACTCTGCAGACTATTTATTTTTCAAGACAGAAGTTACCTACTCTGCTCAGGAACAGAGTGCTGCAGTGGCTGGATCACAATGTGACCCCAGGTCTCAGATTACAGGACATTTCTCATGATGTCTTAGTGGCTGGCTGGTGCCTGGGGAATTTTCTGTTCTGGAAGCATTGTCTTTAAGGTGTACTGAAGTTCAAGAAAAAGCCATATGAACTCAAAATACCAGTCCTCATCTACAAACATCTAATGTTTTATTTTCTCTTCTGATATTCTCAGTAATCACTAGAACTGTTTATTTAACTGTTGAGAAGTCTTAGGACTGACACCATGTCTAAATTACCCAAAGGAGAAGGAAATATAAAACAATCCACAATGTTTTAATTTTCAAAAGTCATGTTCAGAATCCAGTGTATGCAGTACATCAGAAGGAGTTCAGTTTATAATTATAAAATCACTGAATTTAACTTCTTAATAGATGTCACTGATGGCAGACTTACTGATTTCCATAACTGAAATGTTTTGAAATTTTGCACTGATGGTCAGTGGGGCACAAGCTAGTAATGTTATGAGATGAGATGTTCTGCTTATCCTCTTTGTGAAGTCTTTGTGACTTTTACTCTCCACATTTTCCTTTATTAAGGAAATTTTCCATTTATTTCCTATTTGGGGAAAAAGTCTCTACATTATTAAAGTATATAAAATATTTGATGCCATAAAATGGATCTATTTTAGTTTGATAAACTAGAAATATCCTGCACTGTGAGGGTCATAGCTTATAATACATACTGTTAGTACTTTTTCATTTTTCTATATTAGGAGATTAGTGAAAAATAAGCTCTATCAATTAAGTTTTATTGCAAAATTATCTTCAGATGTACAGCAGTGAAGATGATATTGAGTGATAACACTAGAGTGGATTTTGTATAAAGCAATTACAACTTGAAAACCACAATCTGAATGAAAATATTGCTTAGGGTTTTTTTTGTAATCTAGCATTAATACAAAAAAACTCTTCCTTTGGAAAGTGCTTAAATTCCCTCTGTTAAACACAAGACATTCCTAAGGTGTTCATGTGTGCTATTGACTGAAAAATACTTATATTTGGTTTCACTGCTCATGCTTTGTCAAATCAAATGTAAAGTACATATGAATATATAGTTTCACCTCATAAGATGTCTGTTTAGTAATACCATGTTTTCCTAAAAATATTATTTTTATATGGATAGCAGAGTTCTTAATTCACAAATTATCTTGTGTGGATGCAATTTGATGCTATGAAATTCTCTGCATTCCTAAAAGTAGTGATTTACCCTGAAAAAAGCAGCATTTCCTCATGTGATGCAGTACATATAGCCACATATCTTTCTTTGGCATGTTATTCTGGAGTTGTAAGTGCATTGCGCTTTGCAAAATGAATTCTAAGAACTTCAGAAATTGTTTAATTTTGCTGATAATGAATGAAATCTATCCAAATTCTCAGTCATTCCTTTCATAGAGCTCCATTCTGCCATCACACCTTTGGTGGGATAGGCAGATCCTCAAAACACATAAAGGAATCTGTTAATTTAGAAAAGCAAAGCCAATTGTTCAAGAGCTATAAAGCACTTCAGCCCCTTTTCATGACATAGGGAGTTTTGCTTGTGGCATTCACTACCTGTTTTCTAACATCATCCTTCAGAGTGTTCTGTTGAGTACAAGAGAAGTTGCTCTGTAAAACGCCCAATTTGTAATAAACTGAACAATGCCTTAAGGAGGGGGAAATGATTTCAGAAGTGTATCAGTTGTACTCCATTGTTTCATTGTAGATAAATAGTTTGTGCCTCTGACCAAATCTCCAGTGATGCTAGCACAAATCAAGACAATTTAGTCAAGTGGTTACAGGTTTCCAACCTTTCAAATTGATCAAATTGAAATAGCCCATTAGGAATTGATTTAAATCAGTTTAGATAAGCTCAGTCTTAGTCCTGGCCCTTGAGGCTTTGGCTACTGAAAGTTCACTTGAAGCTGGACATATACCAGCTCCACAGGCCATCAACTTTATTAGTGTGGAGATAAGCTGATTAGATCTTGTCAATCAAAGGTGCCAATATCTCAATTGAGTGTCTCTCCCAGTCTTTCTCTCCTTCTTTGTTGCCCGCTTCAATGCCTTAAAAAAAAAAAAAAAAAAAAAAAGAGCAAGCAAGAGAGAGATGTGTGTGTGCATCCCCCTGGTTGTCACCAAGCAGGGTGCAAGGGCACTGTGATGATGTGATGACTATATTAAAGAGGACATCAATTTGTTTTAAAGTGTTTTGATTTTTTATGGTGGCATTAAGAGAGAGAACATTGTGGTTGCAGCTTTACTAGAAAGCAAAGAGTTCTAGAAGGGAGGGGGGGGGGGGAAAAAAGAAGTGTTTCTTTGAAACCTACCGGGTCTTTGAGTCTTGCTGTGCCAATGGGCGCTTAAGTGCTCCTGTAACTGGCATACTCTGATCCACCACCAGCTTAGGTACTATTCTTCCCTCCAAATTATTCACTGATATAAAATAAAATTATTTGTGGATGTTTAATCCTTGCAGAAATAATTTTAAACATTTATTAAATATACCCTGCTTGGGAAATGTCTGGTTATGCCAGTAATGAGCATAATGTAACAGTCTGGGAAATTACTGCATAAATTAAGGTCAGGTTAGAACATTTACACTGACCCTCTCTCTGGAAATGAAGCTGTGCATGCACCGAGTAAGTACATGCAGGTATTTGCATCTCCGCTTTGTAGAGGTAAAAAACAGATGAAGAGAACATCAGCTGTAAAAATGGAATAGCACAGTGTTTCAGCTTAAGGCTTCATCATATAGTTAAAGATGGTATAGAGGAAAACTGGGCTTTTGTTCTTCACATCTGAAGTTTGCTCACACCATGTCTCCCTCATACTTCAAATGCAAACAACAGAAGCCTGTCCTTTTCTTCCATCACCCTACACTCGCCACCCAATGAAGGCTGGAGCTACAGCACTGCAGAACTACATTGCCACACTGGATTATCTCTTTATCAGTTATTCTTCACTCCACTGTATCAATTTTCTGCTAACCAATCAGGCACTCCTCCTCTTAGAAAAGACTGTTTGACTATTTCTTCTAGATAAGTGTATTTATAGCTACACAGATCCACACAGGAAACTCATGTGCTACATCTTGGAGAGAGAAAGGGAATTACTTGCTCCTTCCAGGAGACTTGTAGTTAATGCTGCTGTTTGGGTATATTACAGGGAAATAAAAGTCTAGTAATTGTGTGCAGATCCTAATTATTCACTTGGGTACTGGAGTTCAGGTATAGCTCTGGTTTCTGTTGCAAAGTGCAGCACCATGTATTTACACAAAACAGAATGATGCTCTTCTCTGATCTCACCTTTGTTTCCTGTATTTTCACCAGCTCCCTGTTCAGGCTGCACATGGAGAGGAATAGCAAACTTTAGCACAAGGAGTAGCAGTGAGCTGTTTAAATTATTAAAGTAGTTTTGTTTTGCCCCCCTCCCAGAAAAGATAGTAAGTTCCAAGCAGATTCAGAGACATTTACATGGAAGAAGTTGTAGGGGAGAACAGCCTCATTGCCTTGTTGTTGCTAGTTAGAATTCCTCTGTGATTAGATGGGGTTATTGAGCTGTATTTTTTTTTTCATGTTTAATACACAGTTAACAGCTCTGATGCTGCAGCTACAGTCAATTGGAAGCAAATGTTCTTTAAGAAGTTATTGAAGGAAATCTATCTAACAGACCACTAGTCAAATGATGCCTTTTTTTTTTTCCTCTGGCTATTTCCCCTACTGAAATCACTAACTCATTGTTTAAAATCTTATTTTGCAGGCTAAAAAGAAATGTGTTGGGGTTCCAACTTGCCCTTTAATTGATCTGCCTTACCTTCATTAGTCGTATTTTTTCACACTGATGTTTGTTGTAATGCAGTTGTCTTTGTAAACATTTTTCTTTTTCTGATTGTTTGGAACTGCACAGCATAGAACTGAGTCATCAGTCATGGTGATGTTATTTAAAAGAATCTTGTGTTTCATAATAAGACTGGGTAGTATTATCATGACTTCTGAAATAATTTGTATGTTATTAAAAATACGGTGTGCTCAACTTGAAATTATAGATAGATAGAACACGTTTTGTCTTGACTATTCCAAAAGTGTTAAATAACATTTTTATCTCTTCTTTCATGCAAGTTGCAAGTAGAGAAGCTGAGCTTTGTCTTGATGGCTGAGTCTAATATACTTTCATAGAACCATAAAATTTATTGCAGTGTTTATTTCAGCAGATCCTTCAGTTAATACTTATATTCAGCTTAGTATAAGGGCACAGATGTCAGTAAATACAATTTCTAGAAAGATGTGTTAGCCAAATGAGGCATTTTTGGCAAGTTTTTACTTCAGGGCTACAACTGCTACTGAAGTTATTTGAAGTTTACATCATATGTGTACTGTATTTGGGTTGAGTGTGCCTAATGAAAATTATATATGCTTGTAAACATCCTCCCATTGTTATGTAATAAAAGCAAATCTAGAACATTGCCGGAAGGACTTGTATACTAAGGCTCTCTTTGACAGCAGATTTGTAATGTTCTAATTGAAAGTACTTAAAACTCATTTAAGGAGCATCTGTAACTTTGAGGCCACCATCTTGAGGGCATGGTTTCAATGTAGTGACTCCAGTTTGGACATAAATTAAAAAAAACATTGGCAATGCTTAAGGTTTTTTTCCTTTGGAAGTTTTATTGTTGAGCAACCAAGACAACCATTTGGTTCATGGCATTGTTATAGCTTGGATTTGAAAGCCTGAAAAAGTCATCAGTACACTTTTCCATTGTGTTAATTTCTTTTTTTTTTTTTTTTTTTTTTTTAGAAAAATTACTTTTTAGCACTGTGTCCTAATCAGTTAATGAATGTGTTTCAGTGATGCAACATAAATTAAGAAAATACGTAACGTAAAAAAAAAAAGAACTGGAATTAATTACTCTATGTACCTGGACTTTATTCTCCAAGTTCCCCAAGCCATCTTCTGAAGATGATATTTACTGACTACCTTGGTGCTGATTACTGTACAGAAATGTGGTGCGTATGTGGCAGTGGATACCCTGTTAGAGGCGTCCTCTATGAGCTATCCAACACAGAAGCAAAGATGTTTTAGTATTAAAAAAAAAAAAAAAAGATAAAATCAATATTTCTTTTATGTTCTTCCTTGGAGTTTAGTCCATCTTCAAGCATTAGAGGGCCACAAGCATCCATTTTCCCTGTTTACCCTGCAGCTTGCCGGTTTTCTAACCAGGGAGAAATGTAAGTGAATATTGGAAAATAGAATTGTGTTTGCCTAAGCTTCCTGTTCAGAAGAGTTTTGATTTTAATGAATTTGACAGAAACTGTAATTCAGAAAATGTCCTCACTTTTTACAATCATATTCTCGAATTGTGAGGTAACACAGCTCTTCTCCTTTTAGAACAACATTCATACATCTTTGATCTCTACATTTGGAGAATTCTTATTAGCTTAACACATTCACGTTCAGGAAAAGTCCTATGAGGAGGGAGGATTTTTCTTAAATGGGGGGAAAAAAAGGAAAACAAAAAAGGGACAGAGAGAGAGAGAGAAGAAAAATCTTTTCCTGTTTCTTCCCTGAGGCTGAACTGTTTATCGCTCCATCCTTGTTCGATAGAAGTGAATTTTATAATAAAATTTTCCCTAATCGGGCTCTGTCAGTGAGGTGTCTTATCGTGGGGAGGAAAATGACACCGATCCTATCGAAAAACAGAGACGATGTCACAGTGTCCGCAATCACAGCTACTCAGCCTCCATATCTACCTTCTCCACAAACACCAAGCACTGCTTTTTCATAAGAACATCAAAACCTAGCGAAGTCATTAAAATTGCACCCGCGTAGAGTTGCAGGGATCAGCCGCACTAGCGCAAAATGGGATGTGGGAAAACAGACTCTCTAAATGTGCTAATTCCATTGTCACGTGTTTACGGCTTAATTTTAATCAGTTAAAAAAGCCACACATTGCAATAAATTGGCATTATCTTCTGTGACACCAGAGGACACAGTTGGTTCAAGGATTTAGAGGGTCGCTGGCAACAGTATATAGTGTTACAGACAAAGTATTTTTACGCTTGAACTACGGTAGCTAAGGTGCAATCCCCAGTTAAGACTGCAAACAAAGACTATAACCCACACAGTACTAAGTTCAACATGCAGACCACCTTCAGCCTGGAGACAGTGTAGAATGCTAAACTGAATAGTGCTGAAGAACATTTTCTAATTTAATGGTTAAAGGTAATTTGCTGGCCAGTATGATTGAGGGTGCAGTTCAGTAGCGTTCTCTTAGTTGTCCTGTACCATAATGAAGAAAGATCTATTGGAAAAATCCCTTTGCTGTATTTGCATTCAGTTTCTAAACTGGTGGTGCTTGTTTACAACGTGCCATTAGATTTCTTCCTCAAAACTGTGCGTTGCATTTTCTGTTCTACTCCCAGAAACGTAGGAAAATCAGCCAACATGGACTGAAATGTGATAGTAGGAATACTGCTGCTTCCAGTGAAAGCAGTTTATGGAAACTTTAAGTTTTCTAATTAGGTAGTACCACAGGTCACATGAGAATTGTGCATGGTATCCGTCTCTACTCCTCCCATTTTCTTTCTTTTCCTTTCCCCCTCCCCCTTAGACTTGTTCTTTCACTTGAATATGGCTGATCAAAATGTTTATAAGCAGCAGGAGAATTGTTTTCTGTAGAGCAGTATGATCTAACTAATAAACATCCATTTCAATAAAACCATGTCTATAAAAGTTGTCTAGTTTTATTTCAATGGATCAAACATGAGAAATGTGTGTGACCAGTTTAATTCTAGAATGAGCAAACAGCAACCAAGGAAATAGTTGGAGCAGGGATTTAACTTTTATGGAATAAATATCTCTTTTCAGGCTATGAGCATGTCCATGGCCAAATACAAATTTCTATTTGAATCAGCACTAAAGAGCACTGCTAAATAAATACTCAAAGCCATTGCTGCTGAAAACAGGATGTGTTCATTGTAGGATGCAGGTCATAACTGCTGTTTACCACATTTAATTTTTTGGCTTGGACAGCTAAGTGACAAGTATGTGACTGATCATTTCCATGCATTCTAAGCACTACAAGCTCTCAAAAATAAACTTGAAAATGGCCAGAGAAACTATTCAGCAATGAACAGCATTAGCAAGTAAAAGGAAATTAGTGTATGGATTTCTTTTGCATACAAAGAAATAGGAGCATTTGACCTATTTGTAAACAAACCTGCAAAACTGTTTCAGGCAGAACACAAAGGGATAACATTATCCAAGCTTGAGTTAAATCTAGGAATTTTTCATTAATTGCATGTTTACCAAAAAATAAGAGATGCTAACAATGAAAAAAAATCCTTAAACATCTAAAAGAGGTTTTGCACTCCTCAAATGGTGCATGAGTTTTTCTGAATTTAATATATATATTCTTATTTATTTATAGAAAAATATCTGCTTTTTCTGAATTTAATATATATTTCTGTGCTGGCAGCTTTCTTACTTATTTGGGTTTGTAACATGGTGCAAGCCATGTTATTTGCACTTCTTACCTGCTTAAACAGCTTGAGTAAATATGCGGGGTCATTTTATTAGAATAATAGAAAAAAAAAAAAAGAATGGAGTGTAAATATAAAACACTGTTCTTTTCTGTGTCTGGATTAGCAGCGAACTCTGCATGACAAAAAAAAAAGACTTCTTTATGTCGGTATACTTGGCTTTATAAAACCATTATGACTTTGTTCTCTGAAACAGAATACAAATATCTGACTGTTAAAAAGATTTTATTTGAGAGTTTTGCCTCTACATTTCTATGGATATGTGCTTATATTCTGTTAGGAAGAAAGGTTTGTTTGGGTTTTTTGGTGTTTTTTTGGGGGGGAAGGGAGGTTTGGTTTTTTTTGTTAAGGCTTTTTTATTTTTATTTAAAATCTGTCAAATTAACAAGGGGAGTGGCTTTTTTTAACTAAACAAACTTCACTGCTTGCAGGTCTCCCCAGTTCATACCCCCTAAGATTGTTCAGCTCACTTGGGAGAAGTGATACAGGTCGTGACATGTCATAGCCAGGTATTGGACACCCACCTGGAATGAACAAACTGTATTTTCACCAGCCTGAAAATTATTAACCAGTTATTTACAGGCATGAGCTTATCAGTCCCTGTCTTTTCACGCCTTCTCTCTCCCCGATTTTTGTAGTCCACACTTCGATCCTGTGCTGTAACTGCTTTGTGATCATATTTAAGCAGAAGAACTGAATTTGGTTGCTTTGAACGGAGTGAGGGTTTTGGTGGGGAAGTGGGAGAGCTAATTCATGTTAAATGCATGTATAGGAGGAGAGGATTGTTTGTGCTTTGCATCCTTCTGTGCTACAATGCTTAGCTTATAGCTGTAAGCTAAGAATTCACTCATTACTTATATCAGAGTAAGAAAGCATTTTACACTGATATATTACTTTGAAAATGAAAGTGTAAATCTAAGTATGTATTTTGTCTCTGAAAATAAGAAACAAACCAAGCGGTATTAATGTACCCAAATAGGCATTCAAAGGTGGTAAGGTGAAATTGTGTTTTATGTACAAATATATTTATATTCTTCAGTATCTTTTTAATAAAAGTTGAGTGAAAATCGTTGTTTCAGATCTAGTCCTACAGAGAAATACCCAAATATGTTATACTTGTTTATTAATTCTGCACAGAATCACTTGGATTTCGTGTTTTATGTTGTCAATAATTTAATTAGTTTAGGTCTGTAAGTGTGCATATTGTACTAAAATAGTCCTTCATTTATGCAGCTCATCACTTTGGAAATTGTAGGCATGTTTGATTATCTAAATGCAACAAAACCAGAGGGTTGGCACTCATTTCTAAAACCAGAAACTTGCTGTGTTCTACTTTTGCACACATAGGCTGCGCCATTGAGCCACCAGTCAGATAAAACTGTTTTCTGACTTGATATTGTGTAATGGGTGGAACTAAAGATGTACTTAACAGAACTGGATATCAGCATCTTTTTGTGTTTGTTACCATAATGGAATTTGGGGAAAATGCAGCATGTTTCTAAGTACCTACTTGTAACGTTAGTCAGTGTCTTATAAGTTTGACCCTATTAGGATTTTTTGTATCCATAAATATGCCATAGTTACTTTTTAATATAGTGCTTATAGCACAGTTATTTGTTCTTTTGAAATGTATATCAATTTCCTATTAAACATTTATCTGCATACCAGGGATATTAATAATAAATTTACCAAAAAAAGCATATGCCTGTATTCGAGTAAGAGTTAAAAATACATGTTAATAATATGCAAGTTTTTCCTGAACAGGATTTAAACTTAATTAATTTCAAAAAGGCGTCTGTTTTTCTAATTAAAATAACTTTCTCAAAAAGTGTTAAGATACTTTTATTTTGTGTATATATATATATATATATATGTTTTTATATCTATCTATCTATACATATGCATTTAATTTAGATATTGAATTTTATCCATAGTCTAAGATCAACCAATTAACCTCTCTATCTGTGAAAGGTAGTTTAGAACTCAAAGTGAATATTGTTGCGCTCATCTAATTGAAGATGTAAAATGTCCTATAAGTCTAGGCAAAAGATTATTCTGTTCTGCTTAATTTGTAATACACATTAGTAATGCATTTGCATAAACACTAACCACATCTAATGGGGGGGAGAAGGGGCAGGATTTCTGAGCAGAGTGTTTAATATTTTTAGTTTCAATGGAGTTTGTTTTTCCTTCAGTGTTAGATATTTGGTATTTTTATTTTCTGAAACAGAAGACTGTAAGCACATTTCTATGAAACTAGCAGTCACTTAATGATATGAAGGTATTAGAAAAAGAGGGAATTACCTTCCTTATGGAACTATTAAACCTTCACTTAATGACTGATTAGTGAGATACATTTCATACTGTGTAGATCTGTGATGCACTGTTACAGGTACTCCATTTTTTTCGTAAAACCTTCTGTTTAGAAATGTGTGTGGTTTATTTTTGAGTGCCAGTTTGGTTTATGTAGATAGTCTCTATTTTTTCTGACTGTTGTCATTACAACTGGCTTTGCAATGGTGGCTGTCTGTGTGTGTGCTCTGTTTATGAAGCTTTGTGAGGAAAATAGAGTGGGGGGCTGGTTTACATGTGTTCTTAAATAATTATTTGCATCTTTGAGATGTTGTTTTCTATTCCTGTGGCTTTTTTTTCTTTCTTGTGTTACCAAATTCAAGATCCAACGTACTTGAAACACAATTTCTGTATGGTCATTTTAAGATCCGTTCTTATGAAGCAGAATTAATTTTTAAGTGTTCATTTTCCAAACTCCTTAATATTAATTTCAAATGCTATAATAATATTATTTTATAAATTATTTTATAAATTATTTTATTTTAATGTGATACTATCAGGGCTGGCTTTTTTATAAACTTAGGTGTTGTGATGCTGTAGTTTTTTGTTACCAACATATAATGTTGCATTCTAAAAATATGCTGTCACTTAAATGTGTATGTACTTAATTTAGTAAGGAGACATATGTCTGTGATCACTAAAAAAGCATAGCAGAAATTACAGTATAAAGAGCAACTGACAGAGTCATTAGGTTTGAACTATTCCTACCTTGTATATATAAAATAGTAACAAAATAATCAGAAACTCCTCCTTGTTTTCTAGTATATTAAAAGTATATTGTATAAATGTGATGTGATGCACAGGACAAGGTTTATTTTGTGCCAGGGCAGCCATGGTTAGGAAATCTACTGTATCTGCAGCTTTTATTGTCTATAATGCAGTCCAGCAGATCTCTGGCCTTGTAATTATTCTTACTATACATTACCCTGCAACTTCTAATACCATAATACTAAGGATCCAGGTCTTGGATGAAGGTCCTATGCAAATGTAGGGGAAAAAAATGACTTCCTACTCCAAAAACCTAGCAATCAGGCAGGGAAAGATGGGTGAGGATTAACGGGTTATAAAGGAAAAGTGATGATCAGCATCTTGGGCAGCGATCTTGCTGCATCAGTGGTAAGATTTGTGCTGGGTTTATTTCTTCTCACAAAATTTATAGCAATAGAGCTTAACAGAAACTTACAAAGTTCATAAGGAGAAATAGTAACTGTAAATGTAACAGAAAGGTAATTTTAGGTGGGCCTGAAAATCCTCCCAACTGTAATGGACAGCGAGCAAGAGAGAGAAGGGTATTCACTTGCAGATTTGATTGGAAAGTTGGTCACTTTGGCTGTCACATGCATATACTTGCCAAGAGGTTGAATGATATACTGAATAAAAATTGATAAAAAGTGGCCTTAAAGAGTGGCACCTGAAATTTGATGTGGGAAAGGAATGAAAACTGGAGATGGGAGTGAAGGAAGTAGCAGGAAGGAAAGCACTGCAAAGAGAGAGATAAGTTGCCCAAATCACTGGCTAGGAAAAGAATGATTTTATCAAAGCCATGGAAGAGATTATTTGAATAATCAATGAAAAGCTGATGAAAGCCAGGACAGAAGATTTACATATCAGTTGATAGTATATTTCAGTGTTACCAGGAAATAATCTACAAGATTTTAGACTGAGTCTGGTAAAAAGAACATGAAAATTGTGCTTAAATATTGCAGAAAGAGCAATGGTACCAGGTAAAAGAGAAAGGAGGTAACAGGGAGAGTTGAGGACAGTAGAAAGTTTAAGAACTCTTTTCTAGTCATGTTGGGCTTGAAACAAAGGCTGGATATATTTGGGTAGTCCCTATAAGAGGCAAGTCTTCCTCGATAATTTCTTTTTTCATTAAAACTAGATTCCACTGTTGATAGTCTCATTTAATTCAGATGTTAGATAAGTACTTAACATAATAAATCAGGAGGCTAGAACAAAATTGGGCAGCCCAACAAACTTTTGTCTCTCTCATGCACTATGCTAAGTAGTGTGTTGTGAGGGATCAAGTGGACAGGAAAGGTCATGATAAAATGACATGTTTATTCTTCACATCGTCAAAGCCCATGGGAGGAATCTTTTTTCAGGTTTTGTTTTATTTAGGGAAATGGCTGCACCTTCTAATAGAGGTGCACACGTAACATTTTTCAATAATTGGATTCTAACAGCACCATTCCTGAATATTTTAAGGTGTAGCAGATCCAAGTCTTGGTTGTTGAACTTGTAGAAGCAATGATGGAATGTGTTAAAACCAATTGTTTCCTTCAATGCTAAGGATGGGCTGAGAGGTGCAAGAGTAACATAACTATTTACTATCATGGAAAACAATTGAAATAAATCCTACAGCCTCAGAGGGCACTATTAAATTTTATGTATGTATCTTCTGTATGTAAATCCAGATGCATACAATTTCTCTCTCCCTCTTTTTTTCCCTGTGTTTATACATACACATACATTGTGTAGGAATGAAATCCCTGCTAGTTTGTGACTATGGCTGATTCTAATGAAATCTCTGTAAAATGAAGCACAGCCTCTTTCAGACCTGAGAATGGGTCTGTGTTCCCAATCATGTGTGTGTGTGATTTCAAACTATTACCTTTGAGGGAGCTGGGTTACTACTTTGTCATTAGCCTATTTAGTTGAGGCCTTCATTCTGTGAATGGAATATAATGTTTGATTTTGAAGTTGGTATCATCAAGACTGCAAAATGAAGAAGAAAGTCCAGTAAGATTTTAATAAGGTCTTTATTAAAGCATTTTGTTTCCTAAACATGGTTCACTATTGCAATGATCCATAAATGCTGCACAGAAAATTGCAAGTAACAAATGGTGTAATTTCTTTCTTAAGAATTTTTAATTTGGGGTGAATGAACTTGCTTGCACCAATCAGTATTCACTTCATCTCTTCAGGTATCTCTGTTCCAGGTATCTTCATAGATACATGCTATTCCTAAGGGCCTTATTGAAAAGGTTGGATTTGAACTGTGTAGATTCAGATTTAGCATTATCTACTCAATGTTTTTCATGGCCATTGTCTTGCATGTGCCCTAGGGAGGGAAAGTAATATGATAAATCTGTATTTAAACTTATCTGGAAAGTGAGGAGAGAAACTGCTCTCATACCTGATGGAGAAAAATGTTTAGACATTGACACAGTCTATAAATTCATAGGTTTTAAATATGGAGGACTATTAAATCATTGTCTCACCTATTGTATAAAACAAAGCCAGCACATCTCACCTGATTATTTCATCATTTAACTCAGTAAGTTGTAAGCATGAAAATAAGTTGTCCAAAAAAGCATCCATTAGTTTGAAGGTATCAAGTGATGGGAAGGCCAGCTCTTTCCATAATAATCATTCCAATAGTGAACCAGTAGGAGTACAGTTAAAGGAGTAGGTGATTCTGTTTCTAATCTGAATTTGCCAAGCTTCAAAGTTAAATCCTAAGTCCTTCATATTCCCTTTCTTGACAGATTGGAGACTGTATTAGCAAGTGGAATGCTTTGCCATAAAAATATTTAAAACCATAAACTAAACTTCTTTTCAGCTTTATTGTGAAAATGCCTTCCTTAAATCCCTCATTGTAAAATAGGGTTCTTTGCCCACAATTTGTAAATCTTTTCTGTGGCCCTTGTCTGTACTCTTCAATTATTCAAGACTTTTTTTTTTTTAAGATATGGAGAGGAGAAGTGAGGCACTTTCAATTCAGTCTGGTGATGTATTTCAGGGGAGCATGATTCACAGGTGATTCACAAAGATTACGCAAGACGTGAGGCGGCTTCTGTGTTGCTTTTATGTTTCATGTCTGCCAAGTTATGACAGTGTGTCACACCAACTCTGGTTTACTTTTTCTGTCTAACTGTAGAAAATGTGGTAAGGAATCAAGAACAAGAGCATCCTGAGCACCCATTTTTTGTGTTTTTCTCCTCCTAAACATGCAATTCCTCAGAGCTGAGATTTATAGAAGTATAACTTATATTTGTGGGTATTGTAGAAACTTCTGTAGACTGTAAAATTTGGTACTGTGAGTGATAGCCCCAGTCCACCACTTGTCACTTGTGCTGGTGACACTGACATCTTCATTACAGACCCTAGTCTAGACTAAAGAGGGTAAAACTTGTTCAGACCTTTCCTGTGCTCTTTCTTCTATCTCAGATCCATATTGCAATCATGGGGTCTGTCAAATAACTGCATCTCTGTGCCTGAAGTGAGGTGACATTTTTTCCTGCCTATGAATAGCAGTGATCCCTGCAAGCTTTTTGCATTATGATTTGATGATGATATTAGTTTTAAAAGGAGATGTGGCCTAAAGTCCATGTACTTCAAAACAGCTTACTTGCTTTCTCAGTGTGGTATAGTGTGTCCCTCTTGCAGAAGAAATGCCAGAATCCAGACTTTGTTTCAGCTATCTGAAAGACTGACATCTGTGCTGCATTCTGTGAGTTACAGGGGTTTGTTGTGTTCAGAAGCAGGAGCATCCTGAGTCATATCCTGTTTGGGAACTTAGTTAAGTGCAAGGTGGAAGAATGGGATGATGGAGTAGGGCAAGATGTATTTCTTTTTGTCTGCATTTAATTTTTTGTCATGTTGAGAAAAAGCTGTGTAAGGAGATGCCAAACTTGTAGCAGGAATACTGCTGAGCAGTGGGATTCTTGCACTTAGCTGTAGCTATTTCAGTGGATGTTGTAGGGCCAAAAATTGTGGTCCAATTGTCCAGAAATGGGCAGGTAAGTAACACTGCCTTGATCAGAAGGATCATTTCACATAGAGAATAAGTTAACAAAAATAGTGCTGGAGATTTGTTTGAGCTCTCCCACTGCAGTGCATGAAGAATCAAGTTGTTTTTCTGTATATTCATGTGCTCTTTCCTTTGTCTCTCTACCGCTGTCAAAGTCAAAAGCCCTTACTGAGAAGAGAGCTGATTTAGCCAGTGCCTTGCTTCATGAGCCAGTATTTTTAGGGAACAAGAACTTGATATTTTTTCACGGATCTTAATCCATGCTATCTAAAAGAAAAATAGTTTTACTTGTGTGTAAATGTGATGTACCTATCCTGGATCAGACTGCTTCCATCTCCTTCTGTTTGCTTTCTTCAGACATGTGCAACATCACATGACTGGTAAAAAAGGTTGGAAAAGCTCTGTCTGGGTTATCACTATCTGCCCCTCATGGAAATCATATACCAGGTATTTAATAGGTCATAAATTACTTCAACTCTGAAATACGATTTTTCAGAAGGCAAGAAGAATCATTCTTACCTTTATTAGCATCTAAACAAGTATCACAATGAGATTTCTCAGGCCATCTCTTCTTGTGTTTCTCTCAGTCTGGAACAACAATTGTGTTCCTACAATACCCTGTAAAGCTAAAAACGGCTTAACAATTTCTAAATGAAGCGCAAAGAAAACAATTTTATCCATCAGGACTCATGTAATGTTTCAATTACTTTTTGTTTATCCAGAATATCTTAGCAGTGTGAGTTAAAGAATGGAGATTCTCAATAAAGTGTTGAAGCACAGTGTCTTCCTTTTTTTTTTTCTCTCCAGATATTACACTGCAAATGTGTGAAATTTTGTGTGTTTTAATTTTAATGGCTGTGCATTTCACTGAGGAAATCCAAACTGTGTTGGTGGGGCTGTCAATGCCATCATTATCAGTTGGATTTTGGAACCCATTTTGCTACTATGTGACCTTTTATTCAATAGTCAGTAAAGTCAGTGGATTTGTGTGGTGTACAACTGGAATAATGCAGTAGTGAGTGGGACCCCAGAAAACAGCAGACAGCAACATATCAGTGTATTTTTCACTTTTAAAAGGTTATGGCAGGTTCTAATGGCCTGAGTAAAGTTTCTTATTGGTTTACTAAAACATTGCTTAAATATTTGATTTTGTGAATCATGTGAGTCATTAAATATTTACATTAAATTTATACGAAAAACCTGCCTTTAATTGCTGAGTTCATAGAATTTATAACCTGCAATGCTTTCTTATGCTTGCCTCACCCGCTGGGGTTTTGCAGGGGATCTCAGTTTGTCCTCGTGCACCCATCATATCCATGGCACAGCTGGGTGAGATAAGGGCAGGGGAGAAGCCTCAGCTCAGAAATGCCTCCTATGCCTCTTTTTCAAACCTCTATGTTTGCCATAACCACATTTATTGGCGTTGATATTACTGCTTTAATGTATCTGTGTACGTGCACGTATTCACGTGGCAGCATTTGGTTTTGTTGTCCTAAATGCTGCTGTTTGTGTGTGCAGTCCAGGCAGTTCAATCTTTCAGTCCTGTGCATTTACCAACCATTCAGGCTCTGTGCAGTATTCACACATATATTATGTAAAATAAAATAATAATAAGAAAAAGAAAAAGAAAAAAAAAAAACATTACGGGGAGGGGGAACTGTGGATGTATTATTACAATTTGCCTATCATAGTAATGACACCTGTTAGAGGTGTGATACAAAAGGCAGTGACAGGGAGTGTAATTTAGTAATTGTAGCTATTGTGCTGTATAGCTGGTCAGTTCACCAGGCAAGTACAAAGAAACCAGTGTTAAGGCTAAGCAGGGGTGGGTAAGCTTAATAGACAGAGCTAGTGCTTTACTGAAAGAAACTTTTGGTGGAGGGCTAGCTCCCAGGGGGAAGGAGTTAGAATGGGTTGAAAAGAATGAACAAAAGTATAAAAATGGTACAGGTTTTCCCGTTTCAGTTCTTAAAGTGACAGGGGACTTGTGGTGATGAGCATGGCTTGCTCCACTGGCCAAAGGAGAGCAAGGGGGAGAGAGAAGCTTTTTGAAATACTGGGAGGGTGCTGATTTATTGCAGCTGCAGAACTGAGGTACACCCAGGCCAGCAGTTGTCGCTTTCTTGCTGAACATCACAGTTGGCTTTGGCAAATTTTTCCTCTCAAGGTAGTGACAAAGAGGTAACAGGGTCAGAAGGTAAGTTTGAGGGGTCGCAGGGAGCCACTGCTGACAGGTCATAAACTTGTGCCCTGGACAAATCTGCATGTGCATATATGATTTGAGTGCTCATTTGGATGGCAAGCCTGCCAACTGCAAGTATTTGAAGACTTCACTAAGGTCTGAAAAGTTAACTAAGGTCTTCAGTGGCTTCTTTCCTGGTATAGAGAAGCCATAATATTCATGGAGGTTTTTTATGTTAGAGATAAAGGAACTCAGGATAAGGGATAATTTGTTACTAGTTCTTTTGTAAATGCATTTGTTTTGTAAGCTGTTTGGAACCCAGACCTCATCTTCCACACCTTGGGCACAGAGTAGTGAATACTCAATACTTTTTTAATGCCAAATATCATTGCTTTTGATCTATTGTGCACCAAAGAACAACACAGACTACGCAAATTATTCTTTTTCCTGGTGCAGTATCCCTGCAGACCCCTAACAGACTATGTAAAATACATAACCGTTAATTAATTTCCTGTTTCTGTAATTATGAGAATGCTAAAGCGCTTAAAGACTTTTCATACCAGACCAATCTTTTTTTAAAAAAAAAAGTAATTTGAGATTGTGTTTATCTCTTCTCCCTCCACCTCCATGTGTATATTTGATTTTCCGCACGGTATATTGGTCTTTCTTCATGTGAACCTGTAATTATTGAACAAATTGTTGTCACAATGAAGAACCTGTTAGACGTTTATGAGGATGCATTAGAAAACAATAGGCCTGAGAGATAAGTAGTGAACATAGCACTGAAAACATATTAAGGCCAGATTGAGTCATTTAGCAGCTTTGAGAGAACAAGGAAGTAGCCTCAAGTTAACAAAGGTCTGCACAGCAGGGCGTTTATGCCAGCTAATGCTAGTTCACATTTGCTAAACAGTGTAAACAGATTTGCAGGCAACACCAGGCATCCCATTTAAAGGGATTAGGTGTGCCACTTCCCTATTGTCTGGGCTGAGGAATGTGGGGTGATCAATCTGCTCCTTGCAATTAGCAGACACGCCCTTGGTGCAAAGCCGGTGGCAGTGCGATTAATCCATTGATTGGAAAGGAAATATTTCTTCTTTGAATTCAGAATCTTGTCCCGTGGTGTAACCTGCATCCTTGCTGACCCCACACCTCACTGTTAAAAGTGACCATGCACCATGTCTCAACCAGACATTTATTTGTGTATTTGGTGTTGAAAATCTATGCCAACTGGCACATTGATTTTGTTGCAGTCATCTTGCCATGCTACAAGAGGAAGGGAATACCTACCAGTTTTGTAATCAGAGCAAACCCAAGTGTTAATAAATGGGCCACCCCTGTGGTCTAATGGTAAGTGCAGGGTGTTGCTTGTTTATGTTCAAAGTGCACAGCCCTTACTAGCAACTTCTTTTTTTTTTTTTTTTTTTTTTTTTTTTTTTTTCCTCTTTTTTCTCAGCAAAGGTTAAAAACGCAGCAGAGGATTCATGTGATATACATGCTATTATCTGTAGGAAGTGGTTCATGTTACCCTGGAGCTGGAGAAACTCCTGCATTCCTGTGTCCTGTCTGTCATTCAGAAAGGCTATTCCCAGGCTCCTTCAGCTGGCTGGAGGGTCAATACAGCAGAGTTCCTCTGAGTCTTGGAAGGAAGTTAAAGAACCAGTCCCAGAGGCACCTTCCTAGACAATTTTTACAAAAGAAGGTTGTGTAAAAACAGAAGGATGAGCTGGTATTCAGCCGAGCACTTACATATTGTCTGCAGGCATCTGGATTAATTGCAGATTATATGCCAAAGCAGAATGGAGTTTTGTGCCAATAGAAAGGAGCTGAAGCAGTGTGTGTCACTGGGTGATTTCCCTGCAGGCTCTACTGGCTTTCTGCTGGCTGGAGAAGAAACTGGTCACAGTGCTGAGCTGCTCTGGGGAGGAGAGGTTGATGCAGACTGACAGCATGGGGTGTGCACACTCCAAGAATCACTGGAATCCACAGAATCCTGGAGGGATCTGGAGGTTTTGCAAAGCTCCCAGCTGGCTGTTGTGGGCTGTTTCAAACAGTGACTCTGAGGGGTCACTGCAATGGATTAGGCTGGTACAGGCTGATTCCTCAAGTACTGGTGGTAAAAGCCTTACCTGGTGGACACTGAGCTTCAAATCTGCCTGTGCCCCTCTGGCATCATCAGCACCTGTTTTACCAGTGATAGCATGTCAGATCCATCTCCAGCTATTTAGGGATGTCTTCTTTCAGAGTTTCTCAGGCATGTAAAGGATCTTCCTGGAAGTAGAACTATGAAGTTCACAAAGCACAGATGAAAGGGATTTGGCACTGGGTTCCATTTTCTAAGAAAAGTAAAAGAATATCCAGTCTATGCAACCAAAGTTTCAAGGGTTATTCCACTCACTGTCTTTTAGGTTAAAGTATTGTGCAGAAAATTATCATATGTAAAAGAATGGGTTTTTTTCCAACACACAAGAAGTTGGATCAAAGGCAGTGCACCTTTTCCCAAATGCAGCCTTTATTTCTCATGAAATCACTGGGGCTCCTTGGTGGCTTAAAGGCAAGGATGTGGCTACAGCCCTGCTTGTGGCCACATTCAACCTTCCTGGAGTCAGACTCAGTGTTTGTGTACAGAGTTTAAAGGATAATGACAATAAACACTGCCCTCACAAACCACGGTAATTACTTCTACTGCTGAAAAAACCCAGAACATGAACAAAAATATCATAGGAAAGCTATTTCTAACACTAGTGCTGCTCTTTATGGCTAAGTGGCAGCCATCACTTTTTTCCTAAATTATGTGTTCTTTTTTCAAGCATTTAGATGATGCAAACCAGATTTTTGTGGCAGCATTATTGCTTATAGCCAAAAGAGCATTCAAGGAAACACTGTATTTCTGCTAAATTGCCATTTATTCAGAACACTCTTGAGTTGTTTATCTTTTTTCATTCTCCTGACAAATCAAGTAGTCATTGAACCTGTATTTCTGAGTATAAGTTCAGTGATAATTTTAGTAAAAGTAATAGCTATCATCTACGTTTTAGGGCTGAGAGTATGCATTTTTGTTTGAGAGTAAGGGTTTTGTTTTATTTTTAAAAGGAAAACTTCCCAGGAAAATTGTTTTTCCTGTTTGACGGTAAAAGTTTGTTTTGGAACTTCTTCCTGAAGTTTAATGTTGTAATAGAAATTTTGTTGATGTAATTGCACTCTAGTTATTCTACAGTTTGATTTTTGGTGTTGTTATTTTGTTGGGTTGTTTTGTTTTGTTTTTCTCTTTCTTACCTTTTCTCTGGACTGATGCTTTTAGTTTAAAAAAAAGCATTCACTAGAAAAATTCTGTGAATGCCTTTTAGGTTTTCATGTTGCTTTTTATTCACTTTGACTGTTCCTAATTGTAAGTGTTTAATGGAGGGAATGTTCCAGAGAAAAGAAATGGTAACAGATAATCATGCAAAGGTATGTAATTTGAATATTTGTCCCAGGCATATGAAAGTTCTTTGGGGTTCATCCAGGCTGCAAGTAAGAACAATAACATGAGATGGAGGTGATTAATCAAGTGTTGCAGAGAGAAAAATATGAATTACAAGTAATCAAAACAGTATCTAGGACAAATAGTTCACAGGCAATCCATGGGCCACACATGTTCACATGAACAAATTATTGAATTGTTTCAAGGTGAGGGCATTTGTATGCATGGATATCTTTGTATTCAGTCATCAACAAAAAAAAAGTACTAATACACTTGCATAAATCATTTACTTTATAGATGCTATAAAATTCCTTTTTTGAAATAGACCACTATTTCTGTTTCAGCTCTAAAGAGTGGGAAGTACAATCTTTACCTTAGAACTGACTTAAGCCTTATACATTAAATAAAACAAGCTGACAGTCAGCCTTATCCAGTGCACAATGCTGTGATTAACTTTAAAATATTAAAACTTAGACTGAAGGATCAAGATAAATATATTTTTATTTGTGTTTTGATTTTTGTCATTTCTGCAGTGCACGTTCTCTTGTTCTGCTGCTTGGCATAACTGTTAGTTCCCTACTTCCAGGGAGGTTTTATAGGAATATTTTTTATCCTTGTAACTTTTGGCATTGTAACTTCTAGCTCAATAGTTTTTAGTTCAATTACAATGAATTAAGTTTACATTAGGATCTTTGAAGCCCCTTGGAGGGCTCATCTGATTAATTACTATGCAAAACAGATTGTTAAAATAACTAGGGTTTTATGCAGTGTCTCTTTGCTTCTGTAATTCATAGGCATTGATACTGGATGGGTGAGGTTAATGTGGGAGACATTCTCACCAGCTCACTGACTGCCTGATTTTCCTCCCCAGACAGAAACAGGCTCCTGAGGGTGGGCACCATGTGGGATCCCTTCCTGGGATGTGAGGTGTCCCCTCCAGTGCAGTGAATTTTCTCTGTCAGCCCCAACTAGGTGACCAACAGAGGAATCAGGATAGCTTTATGTACATGTCCTTATGAATTTAGTAGCAAATTAACTTTGTAATACAGACTAGCAGGCTGAAGTTGATTTTATTTATAGTTTTAGTTGTAGCAACAATAGCCCAAGCTAGAAAATACATCCTGCTCATCATCCACACTCCTGATGTGTGTTGTGTCTGGGAGAGTAGAGAGCAGCAGGGTAAGGAATTACTGAGCTCCAGACATTGCTCTGCTCCTCTATGGGTTCACACAGGTCAGGGGTTTAGTGGTTTGTGTAAGTGGATGTGGTCCTGCTCTTGAGCCAAACCAGACAGGCCTTAGTAGAGACATGGCATCTAGTTATACACTTCCTTATATGACAAATTAAAGTGGTTTATACCATTCTTGGGCACATTTATCCCATCCCTCTGCAACCTTGGCAGGCTCATGGCAACAAATCAGACACAGTTTTGAGCCAGGCAGTGCAACACAATGTAAGGGTCACTTTGAAGGGAAGGGAAATCACCTGTTTTGGGCCTGGCTTGTAATTTTATTGGATGCAACTGCACAGTGTGAATTGGAAAGGGGAAGACACCGTGTGTTCAGAGGCCTTTGTGTGTCCCTGTGAAGCTGAAGTTGTAGCTGTGCCCATGGCCCAAGCAGAGGGAATGAGGAGTTTCAGCCCAGGCAGGTCACTGGAGTTCATCCTCACTCACTTCCTCCCCTCATTCTCCAGCATGAGCCAGAGTGAATAAAACCCATGAGAGTGAATAAAACCCACCCTTTTCAGGGGAGAAGGAAGCTGGCTAATACAGGCTCAGAATGGGGATTTCCAAAGTTAATTGTGATCTGTAGGGGTGAAGTCCAGTATCAGACACTTCAAACAGACCGGGGATTTCCAAACCTAAATCAGGTTTGTAGGGACAAAGTCCAGTGTTATTCTCTGCAAACAGACCATGTGGCCAGCAGTTTATGTGTTAATGGGATCCTCTGTGTGTATAAGCTCTATTCATTTTTAAGTTTTCTGTGATTTCTTTTTTTTAATCTACCAGTTGTAATTTTCCTTTGACAGCCAGAGTGGTGGTGAGAGGGGAGGAGAGCTGGGATGCTATGTACTTTTCTCTTGTGGGGTGTAGGCCTCATTTTATGGAACTATTGAAAGTTCTCAGTAGTTTTGTCCCTTTTGGAAGTGCAACAGAAAGTCACTGTTGCACTGATGTCATCAAAGAAAAATGAGCTGCTATTGAGCTAAAAAGTGCATTAAAAGTTTATGGATCTTTTAAATAAGTTTTACCATGAGCTGCAGCAGTGGATTTTAACTTGTACAAAACCAAATCAACTGTTAAACCTTTCCACATTGATATGTTGTAATGGTAAGTGAAACTTTAAAGACAGTGTTGAGAGAGGCAAAGTGCTCCATGAAGGGCCCTGGCGATGTGCACTGCAGGGGGATCCAGAGCAGGAGCTGGGCTGGGCCAGCCAGAAATCCATGCTAGAACTCAGTTAAACAGAACCATTGCCAAGAATTTATCACACATCTGTTTTGCCTTGATTTTATATTTAATTATCACCTGCAAAAAGTCTGATTTCTAAGCATTTATTATAAAAGAGTTTACAAGGCAGTGCTGTAATGCACTCTGGGGTGTGTCCTGCTGGAGTGGGGCCATTTCTGAAGTTGTTGAAGTTGTTGCTCATAAAGTTTGTGCTTCAGTTTGTGGTCAGGACAGAACAATATCCCAGGAAAAATACTGTGTGGTTCTGGTAGTGCTACCTGGCAGAAAGCTAGCTGCCATGTAGGGCCCCAAAATGTCTAAGGGCTGTGCATATAGCAGGCTTTCTACTGAGCCAGAGGTGATGTGGCAACAAAGTTGTGAAAGCTTCCTCCTAATCACTGCTCTGCTATTTGCTCTTATCTTTCCTGGGAAGTTCACACAGAAGATACTCGAATATGTTAAATATATTCAGGTTAAGGTGCTGAAGTTTCTTTAAAACTTCTGTTATTATTGTTGTTGTTGTTATTATTATTATTGCTATTATTGTGTTATTCAATTAGTATAGTGCCTAAAGGCTGCAACTGTAATGAAGACTCCACTCTACTGAGTATTTTACAGGCACGTGGTGTGATTTAGGTTGTGAATGGATGATTGTGATCAATTCATTTGTGCTAGCTTCATGACTTGCTTCTCAGATGAGTAATAACTGATTTTGTATTTATTACTACTTTGTTGCAATCAGTTCTGAGCTACAAGGGTAGTTTAAACTGGTGTCCTTTTCTCTGTAATCACAGTGGTTTGGAAGTACATAATGGGCCAAGAGCTGATTTACTTCATGCCATGAATGGCCCTGGGCACGTAGCAATTCGATCAGGTACCAATGGGCAAGAGGCTTGGGCCTGAGCCTCTGAAAACAAGGTGCAGTTTGGGAGAAAAAGACATGTTATAGGTTAAGTGTGAAAGGAAAAAAACTTCCAACATACAGTACTATGTCCCACAATGCCATTCCTGTCGGACTACTCTGTATTTTTCTGCTTACTGCACTGGTGCAGATCTTAGAAATCCCAAAAACCTTGCATCTAACTTTGTAGACTGAAACTGCTGCCTCCACTGCTCCAGTCTGAGAGTTATTTTGTGCCATGGGCCATTGCTCAAAGTGCTGTGGCAGCTTTCCCTCTTGTGGGAAGCACCTTCCTCAAGCACCTCATGCTGTTCAGAAATGCAGAAACATCTCAAATACTTGAATTTATTCACCATCAAATCATTCAGAAACAAGCTGGCAACTTACCTACTTCTTTGGAGCATAGGTGAAGTTGCTGCTTTCTGCCTGTAAACTTCCTGAGCTGATGAAGCACAGTCACCCATCAACTTAGAGACATGTTCTGCACTTGTCAGAGCTTCCAAAATGTGTGAGTTATTCCCCTGTATAGCACACCCGTCAGAACAGAAGGCAGCATCCATATGATTAAGGTTTATGAGGTCTGTGTCCAAATACACTGACAGATTCACTATAAATCCCTGAAATGAAATAATACAGACACAGATCCCTCCAGAGATGTACACACTCTGAGAACTTCAAACCCCCCATCACTGATGGGTTTAGACTGATTTTTTCAGGATGCTCTCCACTAATTTGGAAGTCATTTAATGCCGTGTCATACAGATAATTGATTTGAACTGCAATTTGATATGTACACATTTCCAGTTCTGCATTGAGCGTATGAGCTACTCTTGTACCTTTTCTCCCATGAAAATGAGCTGTTTCTATTTCAGACAGGACTGACTGTGGTTTTCCTGTTGCTATAGTAGGTTCCAAAAGTATGTTAGGGAGTACAGGACACGGCTGCTGTTCATTCACAACTTATGTATATAGACAAGCACTGGTTCTGATCTGTTACACTCCTGAATTAACAATGCCTCTTAGGGGTAACGCTCTGTTCTCCTCTACTTGTGACCAGGAATTGTCTTAGCTTCTCCTGAGCTTCTGCCTCTCAGAATTGTCATTTTCAAAGACAGGACAAAGATATGATGTGGATTTCTTAAATTCACTTGATGAATTTATTGTTTCATAGACTGTTTATGAAAGTTTAACTGTAAATTTTCTCTTGAAATAACAAAGACAAATAATGGTAGGGTCTATTAATATTCGTGCAGTGAGATACACAGATGTGTATTAAGGTTGTTGATGTGCTAAAGGTTTCCTTGTGGGTAATTTGAATGATCATCCTTGGTGAAACCACATATTCCTTTAGTTTTTACATGACAGTATAGACATATAAAATTTTTTGGGGTGGTAATGGGATTAAGATTTGGGCAGAAAGTTAAGGTATAGGCACATTGAATTTTGTAGTGGAAAATAAGAGGTTTTCTCTTAACCATGAGGAAAGACCAGATTGGCAGTGGGAGGCCATTGGCCTTCTGAGGTTTTCACTGGTGGTATTAAGTTCCATATTATAGTTATCTTCATTTATCCTGTGTATTGCTACTGTACAGAACATTGGTTTGGCTGCTTATAGCTAGTCTGTTGGGTTTTTCAAACGTGATGTTACTTTCTTCCTCTCAGGTATTATAATTGTGGCTTTTCATTTTTAAGGGTTTTTTTAAAATTTCTCAAAGGATCCCTGGAGGAACTTCAGTTTGTGGTGTATGTTGGCTTATAGGATAGATGTTCTCTGACTGCTTCTGAACTAGACTTGTATTTTTACCATTTCTTTCTATTGAACTCTATTCTATTATCCATTTTTTGTATGTAGTAATATATTAGTTCTCTCATTAGAAATGTGCAGCCAGCTCCAATTACTCATTCTTATGAACAGACCATCCCATACTGGGATTCTGAGAAAGTTAGGATGAAGTCCATAAATACCTGAAGTTCACCTAAGAACCCAGACAATGGAATGTGATTGTAAGGCCATGGACAGAGATCCCATCCTGCCAAGCAGTTGTCAGAGCACTTCAGAGGAGAGCAGGTGAGCAGAGAAAAGGAGAAAAGGACACAGTTGCAGCTTTTGTTGAGTTGCTTTCTTTCACGTTCTGTTACTCCATTGAGTCTTGGGCAGTGTGTTCTGGGAGTGCTAATTCTTTACTGAGCTCCAATGAGGAAAAATATGAGACCCCTTGCAAACCAACTGTAAGAGGTTATGTGCTGTTTTGGCTCCTCTAAGTCACGTTATTTTCAGCTCATTTTTAAGATAAAATGCCACATTAGAAGTGCTGCAGTATGTGCTTTCAAAATGACGATGATTTATATTTTTATTCCTTTCTACAGACTTAATGGGTACAGAGACTGAAGAGTAAAACCTTAATGTTAGGGTGCTATTTAAGTGCAGCTTTCTAGTGTTCATGAGACACTATTTTTGTACCCAGAGTAATGAACTCAGTCGCTGAACATAACTTTTCCTTCCGCTTAGACACGTTTATTGTATGTATTGTGTATCCACATGTCTCCAGACACACAGCCACAAATCCCTCCATGCTATATTCCCAAAGAGTTCCATAGCTCAAGTGCAATTAAGGGTCATCACATGGTTGTTTAGTTGAGGCAAGAGATGAAAGGCACTTTTATGCAGTTGAGGGGGGGATCACTGTCTTGAATGACAAAGCATATGGAAGCCATACATTTTTCTTCACCTGGTCTGTTTCATTTAGACTTAAGTCTCCAGTCTTTGAAAGCCAATATTAAAAACATCTATCTTCCTATCTCACATGCCATTGCTAAGTTCTTGAATAGATGAAAAGAAGTTCAGTATAACAGAAGATCCTTAAATTGACCACAGATATGTTCTAGTTGAGGAACTTAGTTAGGAATTACTTGATCTTTGGTAGGAATATCTCTAAGAAGCTTCCAGCTTAAGCTGGAAGGTTATTCAGACTTTGTAGGTAGTATTTGTAGACACGGATTGACCAAACATGGCATGATAACCTTGAAGAAGGGTTTTGCTAAATATTAAAATATTTTAATGTTCCTAGAAGAAGATGGTTATTATGGGGCTAAGAAGGAATATAATTTCCAGTTGGGCACAGGAAACTTGGTTAGATTTTGGAATTCCCAGAGGAGAAACACTGGTATGATGTCTAACAGATAGTGACAGAGGTGATGTCTAAATTAAACATTCATGCTCCTTCACATGGCTATTTGCTGAAATATTTATGTTGGAATATATTTCATTCTTTTTTATGATTAAAGTTTGCACGAAGAATGCATGTTTATTTATGCCTCAGAGATTAGGGTCAGTGCTATGATGTGAAAGGCAACTGATTAGATGCTACTTTGGTTTAACAATTATGTACTGATTTATTCATGTTTCTGGTTTAAAAATATATTATTATTTTTTTTACTTTCATAAACAAAACTGTGTATCTTGAAATCCCACAGGTTTCTATAATAGGATAGCTATTAGAAGTCAATAAAAAACAAAGATGAATTAACTATTTAAAAGATAATCCTATGTTACAGATTGTAGTCAGAAAATTAAAAATAAATTACCAATTCTGTGAAGGTTAATAGTGGTAATTGGCAACTGTATTGATGGGCTTGCTTTTACCATAGGAGTTCTTTAGGTTTGATTAACAGTGTTGTGAGTAACAAAAATGATTGGATTTTTGCAGAATTTTCTCATGTACTGAAGTTTAAATCTTTTCAAGTATTTTGGCCATCAGTGTTTCAGCCAGCCGCTTCTCTCTCTTCAGTGACAGGTACCATTTTCAGTTCTGAGTAGGTTTTAATATGAATAGACTCATGTGGCATTCTTCAGATCTAGTGTTCCCCAAGCATCCACACATACTAGATATTTTCAGTTTTCACAAACAGAAACTCATTTTTTTATTGTGTGTTTTTCCCATTCTGAATGCTACTGCCAATATTTCCTAAGTCAGATGTCCCATTGCATTACCTCTCCTTGTTTTCATCTTGCCAGCAGCTTTCCATCTTCTAGCTCATCAGAGACAGCCTTTTAAAGTACTTTCTGAGTTTTCCCCAACTCAGTGCTTGTCTCCTGCTCTTTATCAGGAGATTAGGTGCACATTCATTTAGCTAATGATGATTACTTCCATCAGCACAGAGTGGTTTTGGCTATTCTTCCACACATAGTGCCTCAACAGAAATTAACCCTGCTCACATATTGTGAGTGTGATTTCGTGCTAGAACTGGACTAATCTAATGGTGAGCTGCCACTGAAAGGCACAGGTACAGACCTTGTCCTCATCTATACAATAACAGGTAATTTACTTAATACACACAGGGTAATTTGCTGAAACCTCTTGAGGTACCATGAACTTTACATTTTGAGGTATTTACACATACCTAATTGAAAATTTACCTTGCAGCAGAAATGGGCATAATGGACTGAAATTTTTGTTCTTAAGTTTATGATGTTATCTTTTTCCAAGTTGATTCATTTTTCCCTTTTTTGACCTCTATTTGTTGAAAATCTTGTTATTGCTACTTGACTTGAGATTAAGTAGTGTTCATAAAATATAGCCATATATTTTACACACCAGTTTTTTCACTCTTCACAAATAGTTTGAAGAGCTATAAAATACCATATTTATTTATTAATTCCTGTTATAGAGACTGACTTCACAAATTAATTTTTTTCTACTGTTCTTTTGTCTGAAATTTTGACTTGGAGACCCTGGTAATATTTGCATAGTCCGTTCACAGCTGTCAGTGTATCATGATGTTGTCCCACAGATTTCATATCTTTAATTTCCCACCTCTCTCAGCGCACTGTTAGGGTTTTTTTTTTGTGCCCGACACAAGAGTCTGTGTTGAGATGCTTCTACATGAAAGAGTATGTGTAATTTCCAAGAGATTCTTTTAGGAAGATTGTTTGGATACTGAAGATTGGCTACCACAATTAAGTAACTCAAAATAACTGAAGGCAAGATAACTTGAGATTCAGCTCAAGTTTGTGGCTCAAGGTAAATGTCTTCTACTGGCTGAAGCTGTTACTAACCGGAGTTGAAATTTTCTACAGAGTTGGTATTTTCTACAAATTCTTATTTAACTTGAAGACTTTCTTTTGACATTGCAGACATGTCAAGGCTAAACTCAGTTCAATAATTTCATCATTAAACATTTATTTTAAGTTAGGTTCCTTCCTCTCCAGTGTCAGGAGACCAGTCTTCCTGGGCTAGTGCAGGCATTTTTGAATATCCCCCTAAGTGAGCATTAGCAAGGAATGAATGAGAAATGAGACATTTTGATGTTTTGAAGAGACTGAAGGAAGACAAAATACAGTGTACTGAGGATTTTTATGAAGGAGTACCAGGGTCCCTACTTGATAAACAAATCCAAATGACTAAGATGAAAGCTTAGTTCTGGAAATAAATGCCGTCTTTTTGTTTGTCAGGTTTTATATATTGTACCCTGCCCATTCTGGGAACACATTGTTTTGAATTGGTTTAGGTAGAATTTGCTATTTCTTAAGCAGAGAGATTACCATGAACAGTTTATAGTATTTAACAAAATACTTCTTTCTGTGAAGGAAGATTTTTTTTCCAACATGTCTCTGGAATGCTGTCATCTGTTACTTTCCCTAACACATATAAGAGGAATGAGCAGCTAACATGGACTATTAGAAATCAAGCTAAAGAAGCCAAACCCTTTTTCTTCACATGGGTGTTCATATTTTATGCTAAGACCAGTTATCTTCCTGTAATTCTTACTGGCTTACTAAAGCTTCTGTAAAGAAGATTAAATTTTGTTACAATGGTGAGATCCTATGTGCTTTGATAAGGAAATGCTTCTTTTCTGTAAGTCAGTTGTTAGTAATACAACAATTATTTGATAATATTTCATTCACAATGGCATGCTTAAAATAGTTGCTGCCAATTCATTTTTAAGAAAATAATTACTTGTTTCTAACATCCCTAAAGAAATAATTATGTAATAAAAAATTACATGACTGACATATTCATTACCTATAATAAGTGCACGTATTCCTTGAATTTTTAAGCAATTTTGTAGGGTTTTATATTTAAATATTGAAACCTATTAAAATTGTCCATGGAGATTTGTGGGAGAGGTTATCTATGGGCCTCTGCTAATTAATTATGATATATTTTACTTCCATGTGATTTGTCACTACTAGTCCTGTAAGGACTACAGGAAAAATCATTTGTTTAATCTGACTGGGACCTTGTGGCATTTAATTGTAAGCATAACTGTGATGCAATAAATCCAAATGAATTTGGACAGTGATTAACAGGGAGCTCCTTGATATGGTAATGAGATTAAAAAACTGGTTCCTAAGTGTTTCTGTAGATTTCATTAACATTTTTGCAACTAAACACTTTCTAGGACAAGAGTGGTTGCTTGTTGTTGACCAATACACATTACTGGTTGAATGTAACCTTCATGAAGTTATTTCTTTGTGTCCATGTAGAATGTATAAATATTTTTATATATGTATATATGGGTATGTCAGTGGAAAATGTACAAAGAAAATAAAATATGGAAGATTTACGCTGCATTTAAATACAATGAGCCAAACAAAAACACTGCACAGAGTTAACCTTAACAGATATTTAGAAAACTATAAAGTGTACTAGTGAACTGATCACAGATATGTAGTTCCTGCTGTGAAACCTTATTATCTAAGACACCTGCAAATATTTAGACATCTGCATAGCTTTACTACTGTGAGTAGTTCTACTGATTTTGTAGATTTGTGCCCAAATATGTCATTATGTGGCACATTTACAACAAAGAAGAGGAAGGAAAAAATCAGAATTTTGGTACGGTTATTCAGAAGACATACAGGTTGATCCTTTCAGGTGCTGTGTCATCACATTGCTAGAAAGCTGAAGTTTTAAAGAATATATGTATATTTTGGTATTTAGCGGAATTGTTGCAAAACTGTAGAGAAGAAAATGAGTACTTCCTTTAAAAGCATCAAACTGCTACTGGACTTCAAGGCAGAGGAATTTTTTGCTTGTTTGTTCTTGCAGCTCCTCTCCTGCTTGTTTTAGTCTATTTCCAAAACTTGTCTCATCTTTAAATGGATCTTTAAATGGACTTGATATCATCTCCAATTCCAAGATCATCTGTCTTTTCTTTATTATTTAATACTTCTATTGCTGAAAAAAAAAAAAGCCTGATTTATTGGAAGAGCTAAAGCCTCATTTTTTGTAGCCAGCATTCAAGTAGCAATGGAGCATTTCTCATATTCTGCCCTGGGAAAATGCTTTTCTGTGCTCTAGAAGGACAAATGGTTCAGTTCCTCCAGCTTCTCTGTTCCTCAGCATTAGGGTTGCTAACCAGAGGTCACAGTCACTCATTGGAACTCTGTGTTTCACCAGTAGGAATGAGACTGTGCCACAAAACGGAGACCTAGCAGAGGTTAGTGTTTTGTGACTTAAGCAAGTCTTGAATTTGAGATTCACTGCCAACCTTCCATGTGTCACATTTCCCTTTAGGCTCTAGCTCGGGGAAATCTTTACTGTGAGCCACATGGTATTTGGGTGCCTGTTCATCTGTTTATGTTACAGGAAAGGAGGGTGATACAGTTCAGTGGGAAGGGGAACTGCTTAATAGGAGTTGTCTCCTAGGGGATGCTGCAAACATCCAGCTGCTTTCTCTGCCTGTGTGCTGGGGTTTCTGTGTGGAGCTGAGCCTGCTGCCGACTGCCCTCTGCAGCCAGCACACCCTCCAGAGGAGGTCTGTTTGTCCTACCATGTAAGTTTGTCCACTGCATTCCTTGCAGCCCTTGTTCTGTGTGTCAGTCACTCCCTTAGCTCCCTCTTGTTTGAGCTGTTCCATGAAATCCTGAGAGAAGAAGCTTCAGTGTGTCCTAGGGCTGATGTGATGGCAGTCCTGTTACCAGCACAATACAGGTTTCTTTTTTCTGTTTGCTAGCAGTATTACAGAGAGGGCTTTGAGGCATCTAACCCTCCCACAGCTGCAAGGCAGGACCCGTGATGTGAGTGGTTTAGCTACTTCTGTTTTGTTTTTGATCTGGATTGCAACTTCATACTTGGATTGATTTTTATCTTTGGGGAAGAAAATGTAGATTGTTTTACTAACAATGGGTAAATATTCATACCACAAATGGTGGTGTGACTTATATTCTGTTGCTGTCCCCCATGCAGAGCTCTCTTTGCCTTCAGTGGAAGCCCAGATGTAGAAATGACGGTGGGAACTGGCCACAGGCAAAGTTGCATTTGTCTTTGGCTGGATTAGAACTTGCTGTGGTGTCCCCTGAGCTCCCATGGCACTGTGATGCAACAGATTTATTCAAATCAGTAAATGAAGAGTTTAACTCAACTAAATACCAGAAGGTATTGATTGTGTAGGACATTTGCTGCCACGTGCTGTCTGTGTAGAGGTTACTGCAGCTGCCCAGGTCGCTGCATAGTTTGTCTTACAGAACTTCCTCAGCAAAGGTTGGAGTATCGACAGCTCCACACAAGCTGAGGTCTTGGTGCCTACAGAGGTGGGATTGAACACATTCTGATGGAAGTGCCGAAATCTGTAACTCAGCCATGGTTAAAGTAGTGGTTAAACAGCCAACAGTTCATTGTTTTGATTACAGCCATTAATTCAATGCAATCTTCTTTGCAGTGACATCACCATCATTATTTCAGGCTGTTTGCAAGCTCAAGAACATTGTCATATCTTTGCAAGTTGTTTTCATTTCAGGTCTCTGAAGGTTTTCCTTGTGACCACAAGAGTCAGAGACACATTTCTGAAGAAAGCTTAGGTGTTGAATATTGGCAGCAGAGAGTGAACACTGCATCAAATTCTGTTTCTGCATTTTTATGGAATATGCAGAACGGTGTTCAAAGGTCGCACAACAACTGCAGTCTAAATATGGGTTTTTTTCTTTTTTCTGTTGAGAGACATAGGATAAAGGTGCTGCAAGCTACCTAGACCTGAGAGTTGCTTAATAGCTTGTGGTAGCAGCTCCTTGCCAATTTTAGAGCATCAGTCTATCTGAGTTAACCACATGTAGACTTACTGGCAGGTCTACTCAAATCAGTGGTGTAATTATTTACTTCTTAAAGAGAAAACAGGCTTACATTATAATGACCTTACAATAACTTTCAGTTTTATGTGGAGAAAAATAAACAGTTGTCATTTCCTTGTTATTTTGAGGTTTGAGCCTTTACCACAAAGGTTTTAAATATTTACTAACTACTATGTTCTCTGAAATTTCTCTCTTTAAAAATACAATTAATTTATTCAAGGAAATCTTTCTGCTGCACCAAGCTTCACAATCTTGATTATAGGAATAAATGTAAATTATTATCTTACACCACCATTTTTATTATTACATGAGTTTTAATTAGTTCAAAATGTTTATTTTTGGTATTTAAGCTGACAGTTAAAATTTCAAAATACAAGGCTTTTTTTTTTATTTGTGATACAGCTATATTCATAGAAAAAAAGTATTTTTGGCATTGGAAAAAGAAATAAGTTTGCCAGTCTCATATTGGAAAAATAGTTTTACATCAGAATGCTCCCTGGGAGTTTAGTTTTGTTAATATCAAGGAAACTGAGTAATGAAGTATTTACTTATTTCTATTTTGTTAATGTTTTGGGTTTTTTTTTTTTTAATATGAAACAAAGAGGAGAAAGTGTTATAATTTACCCAAATATTAACTGCTCTCTATTTTTGTTTCATTGCCTGACACTGATGATTGGTAACTCCATTTTTCCTTTTATACCTTTTTGTGTATTTCTAGTAGTTACTCTGAGTTCTTGAGCACTCAAAGGATATTAAAAAGAGAGGAAGCAGTAATTTGGTTACTGTGAGGGAAGGCAGCAATTCTGGGTCTGTATTAGGGCACGAATGGTTTGGTGGATCTGGCTGTAAGAGTTATTAACTTCAGAAGTATATTTATAAAGCAGGAATTGCATCAATTTCTAGTTTCCTCTAAATGTATGACTCCTGAAGCTTGTAAATAGTGGTGCTTTTTTCCTGGGAAATGCCATGATTTCACCCATTTTTATTCCAAATAAGAATGGAAAGTTGAAATATCTTTTTTTTTTTTTTTTTCCCTTCACTGAAAAGGAAGCTGTGCAGAGTTTTGGCCTGGGAGCATTAGAATGTTTGGAAAACTTGAAATTAAGCTTTCCAGTGTTTGCTAAAGAATGTTGAACTATTTCATTCTAGTTAGACTTTTATTTTCCCAAATTACTGGCTGGCTCTGTGGTAGCTGCATGGTTAATGTGGAGCTGCATAGTTAATCTTGCTGCTGGAACACTGGAGGAGTTTGGCTTCCCAATAATGCAGTTCCAGGATCCATCACATCCACTGATCCAATGACAGAGTTTAAGATAAGACCTTGGATTCAGCCACTTTAGTTAGGTCTGGCAGAGAAAATGTGACTGTGCAGGCATTGGCTCATCATGTCCAAAGAGTCTAGACCATGGGAAAGAAACTGTGAGCTCTTCCAAAAGCCTCTGTGTCACGTGAGCCAAGTTTGGAGAGTTGATTTCTGCCTGTGCCTGATGAGGAATGCTCACACGTTTTGCCATTTCTGCTGTTTTGATGATGATGATACCTCTAACAGGAAAGCAGGAGCCTTAGGAAGATACATGGAGCAAGAAAGGTGGGAACCTGACAGTAGCATCTTAAATCACTTAAAATATTTGCCATGCAGATTTATTCTCAAGATATTGTTGGATAAAAATGCTTTTTTTTCTATGCTACTCCTCCCATAGGAAAGTGAGAGCACAGTATCTCAAGCTAAAGTATCTGAGTACCAAAATGAAGCTTTTAGTTTTGCTTCAGTGCCTACTCTGTTTTAGCCAAAGATTAAATTAAGGCAAAATTAAAAACTCTCAGTAAATTTCATAGCTGGCTTAGCACAAAGAACTCCACAGTATTTGGAGTACTGTGGTATAGATAACATTTAAATTTGTACTTGCAAATTATAGAATTAAAACAAAATCTTCAAACTTCAAAAACCATATGCCTTCCATTACCCCCTGACACTGCATAAGCAAAGGCTCCTCCCCATGCAGAATTGTGTGTCCTGTCTTTGTGAAATTTCAAAACCTTTGCTGAAAGGTACAAAAGTACTTGCCAAACATATAAAAAATCATAAAGAGTTTATTTACAATTCTTGATTTCGTTTTAGTCTGGGTAGTCATCATATTGTTTTTTCTGAAGTGAAAGTGACAAGTAAATAAGAGCAAAAGCTGATGGGGAAAAGGTAACAGCCCTTTTTGTGGTGGTGTTGTGTATTGCGCTGTGGATTGATCACAGGCAACGCTCTTTTGGGCTGGAGATGGAGAAAGTAGAAACTTTGAAAGTAGGCACTTCCTCCTTTGCTTTTGTCATCACACATTCTCAGTTGGTTACCCAAGATGTGTGAGCTGAGGGTTGTATTCCTGGAGCCCCAAGTATCGCTCTGTATGTGCTAGCATCTCAGTATAGGTCAAGAGGTATAGAGTCACGAGTGTACTAAACTGGGCATTGTGCAGTGGGTGGTTGTTTTGGTCTTGGTAATAGAAAATGCAAATCATTTTGGGTGGGGAGGGTAGGTATATTTTTGTGCAGAGCCCAATACTAGCAAGTAAATATTTACCTTGGAGCGGTAATGTCACATTACCATGCTATTTCATTGTAGAATAAGTAAAAGGTAAATGTTTGCCTTTCAGTTACCCTCCCCAGAGCTTTTAATATAATACTGTTTAAAATCCTTATTCATATCATAAAAAGGTAGTTTTCTCTTTTTACAGAGGGAAAACCACAAAGACAACAGCAATTCAAGCCTCCCTCAAGGTTCCACCAAAGTGCCCATCCTGCAAGAACAGCCTCTAACACTCTCCTTGTTAATGTTTGTTGTCCTCAGCCCCTCTCCCTCAGCTACTGGCATGGCTGTCAGTGGAAGGAATTTTGCTGGTTGTTTTTCTGATAGGGACTTCAATTGGAAGTGGATTTCTGCCTTAAAGGCTTGTCACTGAGCAGTGACTCGTGCCTATTATTGCCTTTTTTTGTTTCTGCTGTTGTCTTGTTGGGGCCTCATGCAGAATCCTACTGCTTGTTTTGTAGATCCTCACCTGCCTTTGTAGTTCTCTGGACTATAACAAATGACTGAACCGAGTTTGTCTTCAACAAAATTGAACTTGATACCTTTTAGACTTGCTCTACATACAAAAATGAGATGAATTTAGGGTGTGCCAGTCACAATTAGAAAAGATACTCCAGCTGTATTACCTTATTAGACACCCTTCTTTCCTACCCATAGAAGACCATGAATGGTCAGTCGTCTTTGCAGCTCTTGCGAGCGATTTGCCCTGCCTTTTGACAGAAGTGGAATTTTATTTTAGGTGACTTAATCATGGAGTCTTGGTAGGAGTGAGAATAACGATAGAGTCTGGTCTCTGACCTTGTCAGTGCTGATAACCCTGGCTACACATTCAGATTTCAAACAAATGAAAGTTTCTGTCAGTAATCCTGAGGGTGATTTCCATGACTTCCTTGACAGGAGTATTGAGACAAGGAAGCTTCTAAAAACTTCCTTGGAACAATACTGAAAGATAAAGCTATCTGCAGGGGAACAGGTTATAATGAGGGTGAATCCCAGCATGGTGAGGGCAGCAGATAGTGATCTACAAAAAAAAAAAAACAAAACAAAAAAAAAAACCCCAATAACAGTATTGCCAAGAGCAATGGATGGAGGATGTTGTTGTGTTTTGGCACAAGAAGTGGTAACTGGAAGTAAACCAGGAGCAGGTTTTGTGTGCAGAGCTAGTCAGGAATTGTTATATTTGTGTACAATATTTATTTGCTAAGCTTTATGGTCAACTTCATTACTCTTCATTTTATTCATTATTATGTCACTGAGCAGTAACTTGTTAAAAGATTAAAAGTTCCAATTGGTTGCTCATGCCTAAGGTATGTAAATGCTTTGCAGCTCCCACAGTAATTTACTGACATTCTGGCAATTTGCACTTAAATAGTTTATGCACCCACATATACTTGCACACCCGCACAGTGCAAGTCCATGAATTAGCTGAGTATAAAGGACCTGATCTTACAGTCCTGATGCACACAAATACCTCTCTTGTTTTTTTGGACTTGACCAGTTGAAAATGTCTGTAAGAGAGGTCTTCAGAGAAGAGCAGTGGTTTTTTCACATCTAAAACCAAACAGAGCTCCTGTAAAATCCAAGGTGCAACAGTTAGTATGGAATTTCTATGATCAAAAATTTCATAGAACCAGCTTTTCAAACAGATCACCTGTGTTTATACATGTGCACAAATACACGTGCACACACAATCATAAGTGTAGATCAATGTGTGTCTCCACGTATATGTATATTTTCAGGCATATAATTTTAAATCAAATTTTACCCTTCCCATGCTCAACACATTCTTCTAATTTGCATCTAGCTTTACAAATACTGCTTGTGAGTAGTGATAATTCTTCTGTTGTAAAATTGTTTTTTGATACCGTGCTGCCATGTCCTCAAATCTAGTACAAATGCTCACATTTTGAGTGTTTATAGGCAGCAGTTTCATGAGCACAAATTTATTAACTCTACCTTGACGTCTAGAATAAGGTGTCAAACACTCAGATTCTTCTATAATTATTCTCTCCTTAGAAGACAGATTATTTCCTCAACCAGACCTGCAAAATTCTGCAGTAGGACAGCATGAACTTGGATAGTGCAAGGCTAGTGTGACACTGCAGCCTTTTCTCACTAAGCTAAATTACAGATTTGGTCATAAAAGCAGGTTGTTCAAAACTGATTAAGTGTTTTTATGCAATTTACTGGCCTTTATATGAGCCCCAAGTGTTCTTCTCTTTGGAATTAAAAACAAACAAACAGACAATAAAAAACCAAAACACTTTGTCATTTAAAACTAGACAGAGATCAGATCTTGTAGGAGATTTTGGAGATTACTATAACAAAGATGTATCTTTTAAAAAAAATGAAAATTACTTTTATTAAAAACTATTTCGTTTCATGACTTCATGTCAAGTGTTCACCAATACTTCAGTATTGGAAGTAGAAAGTGAAATATATTTGTATGTTTTGTTTACTGTGTAATCATGCATGGTTCTGTTTCTGTACAAATATGGATGAAGTCCTGTCATACCATGGAAGAAATAGAATGTGAAATTGAGTAAAGAAACATGAATTACACAGATTTTTTTTCTCAAACTGCAGAAAATGGAAAAGTTTTAATGACTTGGGAATTTTTTAATTTATTAAAAAAAATTTAATTGTTATTACTTAATACTTACTTACTAATTCTTACACTGAATACCCAACTGAAAATATTTTGCCACCCTTTATTAGCCCAAAATTTCTTACATCCATTAGAAGCAATCAGCTTATAACCATGTTAACTGACGTGGGATAGTTTAGCTTTAGAGGGATGAGTAATACCTCTTTCAACCATTATTTTCCCCAAATTTATCAGCCAATCTGATAAAAAATTATCCTCTCAATACTGCTTTACACAAAGGTGGCATTCTCTCTAGAGGCACTTCTGGGGAGTGAAGTTGTGTTGTTTAAAGGTTGCATCAGAGTGAGAGCAAGGTGCTTCATTTTGTACCTTCTGCCATTGTTTTATGTTTCATGAGTGTCTCTTCAATACAAGCTTTTTCAATGAGCAAGTTACCACTCTGAGAGTGAAAGCCATAGTCAGATTCTCTAGTGCGTTTCTCAGTGTGTGATACTTCTTTGGTATCTAACTGTGGTACTTGCCAAGGTTAGGTTAACTTTTTCCTACATTAAGTGATAAACCTAAAAAATAGGCAGTTTTTATTTACCAAGTAAATGCAGCAGTTTGTGTTTTTTGAGGAATTTGAATTTTGAATGAGGAGGTTGTTTGCTTTTTTTTTTTTTTTGCTTTTGCTTTTTTTTTCCCTCTTAAGTGTAGTAGTTCAGACAGTGTCTTTTTTCCCTCTAATCTGCATACTAATAATTTGGAAAAGAAGATATAAGTTCAAGGCCTAAAGAAGTGGCCAGGAATGCCAACATTATAATGTCTTTTTTTCTAAAATTATCAAAGTTTCTCCTTTTGACTTACAGAGGCAGAAAAGATGGTCAGTCTCCCCAGAACTTAAATCTTTTCTCTCTGATAAACTCAGAGACCATTCCACATAAACTAATAGTGACTGTCAGGGGATAAGCCATTCCAGCTTAGATGAGAACCAAGCAGTTTTTTTTACTGGCATGTAAAATAACTATTCAAATCCTGAAGTCAGTTGTGAAAATGCCAGGGATTTTTTGGAACCAACATAAAGCCCTCAGGGATTTGTGGCAAGAAATGATTCTGCACTGGTCAGTGAAATACATGAAAAGTCTTGACAGTTCTGCATGTGGATTTTCCATTTGTCTATAAGCAGAATTTTTCAGAAAAAAACAAAGCCAGAAATACCTCTGTCATTTGTTACCATGCAAAATAACATAAAGGAATGTGAAACCATCAGAAATTCCTGAGAACTGAGGATCCATCCAAGCTGTTACTTGGGATTTGAAGTTAGGAATCAGGTAGATTTCTCAGATGGTCTCTTTTATGCTAATTCTGTTTGCTTGCATTTAATTCTTTATGCCTGAGAACTGTGGGGAGGAATTTCTCTCACTTTTGGGTGCTGTTGTAGTTATTCAGCTGCAGTTACAGCCAATAGGATTCAGGAAAAGAGGAAGCATTAGTTGTTTGTAGGGAATCACTTCTTTTTAGTAAACCTTTTAGAAATGCACTACTTTTTATTTTAAAAAGAGCTGTAGGGGACTGCTGAAATGCAGTTAGACAAATTGGTGGTACTTCCATGTTACCACTTTCAGTTGGTGGTAGCTGCAAAATTGCTTGTGTTTTGTCCTCTCCATCTCTTCTTTCCCTGCCATATCTTTCCATCTTACACACACTCATATCCACACACTCTTTTCTTTCTTGAACAGAAAATACACCGGCTTTTAGTTTCCCAACTTTAAATTGATTAGACCACATTAATTTTTAAATAAGTGTCACATATCCTTAACCAAGCGCTAAAAGGTTGAGAAGGCTTCACGGTGTAAAGCCTGATCCAAAACTCAGTGAGAAGAATTTTAAAAATGCGGGCTGCCCTTCATTAGCCCTCATGATATCTCTTGACAGGCAGTGTGTGTGTGCTCTGCCATGCCAGGCCAGGGCAGGACCAGCTGCCATGCACCATTTACCCTCTGTCAGCAGCTTCACTCGCAGCCCGGGCAATACTGCACACACGAGTCTGTCATGCGTCAGCATCAATTAGGCTCAGTTTGCTGCGCTTGGGAAAAGCAACAGCCCTGCTATTAACCATTTTATTTCCCCCCGCCTACCCCAGTCATCATCTGACTCCCCCAAGAGAGCTGTTGGGTTTGGCAAAAGCGTGGTGGTGGCTGTTCTTGCAAGCAGCAGGTTTGTTTTAAAGTAGCGCGCTAATTGAGGCGAGTTTGGCTTCGCTGCGAGGAGTTTGATTTATTGGTGCTATTATTTAAACAGGGAAGTTAGATGCAGCCTGTGCGCTTCCAACCCAGTCAGATTTTCCCCTCTCACCTGCTGTGAAGAAGTGTTGATGTCTGTCTGGCTGTACACATATATACCTGTGCACATAAACACACACAGATTGTAAGCTTTAAGCTTATCACGAGGCCAAAGTGCTAAAATATTTCATTAAAACTGTATCTTGCTGTATTACATACTTAACATGTTTCCAGTTTCCCGGTTGTAGATACATCCTTGCATTGGGTGTTGTTGTTTGAATTGATCGTTGCTAAAATTTCCCCAACTTTGTGAGAATCCAACATGTGTGGTCATGGCTCAAACTGAGTCACTATTTTGTGGCTTTTCACCACTGTTATGAAGGGAGTGGGGGGCAAGAGGACCACCCATGGTGTGTCCTCGTCAAGCAGAGCAAATGGGTTCAGTGATGTGCAATGAGTGCTGAGAGAACAACCTCTTCTGGCAGAGTTTCCAAGCACTTCCCTCCTTTCCCCCCTCCCCAAAATACAGCTTCTTCATCCGTGTAAGTATAGAACACCCATGACTATTTATATAATAAAAGAGCTACTGTGTACTTTAGTGGATAGTTAAAGACGTTTTCACAGGTCTGTATCCACATGGGATTTATGGAGACTTACAGGCCTGGTCAGTTTGTAAAATCATGATAGCCCAAGAGACTGTTGTCAGATGTTGGTAACAAGACAGTGTTTGAAAGGAATCAAAACAATATAAATCCTGTGAGATCTGTGGCAGCAGGATGGGTTCTAATGGAGAGGAAGACAGGGTCGACCACCACACAAGAGAACAAGGAGAAGAAAGTGTTTTCTCTCTTTCAAGCTTGCAGCACCAGCAGGGGTAAGCAGGTTTCTAAAAAGAATCTCATCAGCGGATCAATCCAGTGTAACAGATGGAGTGCACAGATATTGTCTATCAGATTTCCATTGCATGTGGCAAACAAATACATTGTTGCAACTGTTAGCAGCAAAAACTTTCCCTTTTTTTTAACATCATAATTACCAAGAGTTGAAAAGAGCTGTGGGTTAATGATTTCCTAACAATAACTATGGGGGGTTTAGGGGATAGTAACTTCCCCAAGGAATACATTAGCAGGAGATATAAAGTCTCTGAGCATCTTGAATGCACGGGTTTGGATCTGCAGAAATAACTGCCTACAGCAGTGCATTTTGAAGAGTGAAATTTTTTTAGGAGAGGGGACTCGACTGGATCTTCATCTGCTGTAATTGGCAGGTTTGCATTGAAGACAGTGGGGACAAACCAGTCCTTACCAGTTAAGAGTTTTGAGCTTTGTTGCCTTTGTCAAGCCACTTTTCAAACCATTTGGGATGTCTGAGAATGGTTCAGTGTATGCACAATTGCAGGCCAGGTGTGAGGCTATGAATTAATTTCCCTGTGTTATTAGTCTTGCTGGTTTTATTTAAAAGTTAATTTTGTTCAGTTGTTGATGTAAAATCAAAGCCTGAGTGAAAATATTATAGAATTGTAGAATGGTTTAAGTTGGAAGGAACTTTTAAAGATCATGATGTCCAACCCCAAATATGTCATGGAGTCCCCAAATGTGTCATGGAGTCTCAGCATCTTCTGCACTGATTCATTAATCCTGGAATAGAGAGAATGAAAGTGAAGTAATGAATGTATGGTATTCTTGGGGTGTTAGTGCATGTGCAATAGGTTTAGAAGGATGGGTATCAAGGATTAACTGGCTAAGCTTTTAACAAGAACATGTTACAGTTGATTTCTGTAAATAACAGTTGTTGGGCCTAGTAAATAGTTAAGGACTAAGAGACCATGATTTAGTTACCAGTTAGTCACAGCAAGTATGGACAGATAATTTGAAAAGTTTCTCTAGGCTCAGACAAACCACATGAGTAACAGGGTGGGTTAGTTCTGTGAACTAACTGGAAAAGGACTGGCCAGATTGGAGGGCACAGCTCAGTTGCCCAGTGATACAGAGCTGTGGCCACTTGAGATGGCACAGGGTATCTCCCATCTTTTTGCCAATCCAAAGGTCTCCCATAGATCCTTTGTCCATGAGACTGACCCCACTGAGGGTGTCTTGAGTAATGTGACTGTAGAGACCAGGGAAAAAGAATCAAGACCTGGATCTTGACAAAATTATTTCAGTTCTAGATCTATTATAAAGCTTCTCATTATTGTGCATAAAACTTCCCAGTCTTTCTGTGCCTATGTTTCCCAGCTTCTCAAGGAAGCTGTTTAAGGCAGGGACTAACTTTTTATCCCCTGGATAAAATATGGTTAACCTAGTTAGACTGAATGACTACAATTAGACATCATTGAGGAGGTTTGAGAGTGATTCTGCTCCAAAGAAACCAAGTGTCCAGCCAAAGAATTATCATATCTAGCTTGACCTTAACCATCATCGAGTTTCTGGCTAATATTGTCATTCACAATGTTTCTGATCTTAGAGGTTTAGCCACAGGAAAGAAGGATTTTGAAGAAGTGAAAAGTGCAAATGTTTGCACAGTGTCTGAAATAACAGAATAGATGCATTTTTCAGCATGTATTACATTATTCATTATTTTTAACTCATGCTCTAAGCTTGGTGTATTTCGTCAGTACTTGAGCCACCTCAAATTAAAATTGCATTCAGAGTCAGCTCTTATGGAACGCTCTCACCCTGAAGCATTTTTTTTTCATTTTAGTCTTCTCTTTGGTTCCAAGAATTCTAAAACAATATCCAGAATAGCATTTACACCCTTGCTTCCTCCTAAATGCCTCATGTCCTTCTGGGCCTACTTTCTTTGCACACTAACCCTGTAATTCTAGCTCTGCAGGAGCCCTGGTGCCTTTACAGTATCATAACCAGCCTTTACATGTCTGACTAGCTACTGAATAACCTTGCTTCTGGGAAGAAATAACTACACACCCAGCCACGCCACCCACTCCTTATATGCCTGTTAATTGAACCCTGCCTTCCTTTTGTCTCCCAAAAGAATGAAAGTTAGCAGTCACTCCCTAAACACCTTTTTCCCCAAGAGAAACATCTATGATTTGCCTTATTTTCTCTCACAAGACCCAAAGACCCCTTACCCATAATCTTCAAAGTATGAGAGGGATGTGGAAATAGGTATTCACCTAATACTCAACAGTTCTCGTCACAGCCCTCAAAGTAGGAATGTGGGGTGTGCAGGGAGCATCTTGCACCCAAAAGTACAGTTCTCAAACCACAGAAGTGCATGACAATATCCCTTTTGGGCTGCATTATGGGGTATTTCCCTTGCCTTTGAGTGCTGTGGGTCCAGGCCCTTTCATGCCCACTACCCTGTGAAGTGTGGTGGTGTCAGGATACCTGTGGTTTATGTAAATACTGACAGAGAACCCTACTGAAGGCACAGGCAAACCTGCAATGTGTGTAAAGGAGGGCTGAGAGGGTCCTTCTGCAATTAAGCATTCTTGAACAGAGGTTGTGCTTTTTGAGAAGCTGCCTCTATGGAGACACGAGAATTAGTGATGAGTGACTTTGGTGAGAATTCTTGTACATCCACCAGACAGGGCAAAAATTCCTTGCTAGAAGCAGTGTGTTTGGAGGGCTTAAGTGAGCTTGATAAACTGGAAAACTACATGACACCGTCATTAGGGACGTAAATAAAAGAGTTTAAGGAAAACCATGATAACAGGAATCATAAATTAATGGTCAGGTGTTGGCAGAATTTCACTAAAGGAAGTAAGTGAACTCTGTGTGCTATTTATGGATTACATGTATATATGTAAAAATGCATTATGTTGTGAGTGAAATGAAGGGGTTGTTTTTACCAGTTTAAGTTGGTTTTGGTCCTGCTAATGTAAATATTTATTCTCGAATGACATCGAAGAAGTGGGGATGCAAATTTGGTAAATAAACTTTTTTCTAGAGAAGCCAATATGATTATGAAAGTGAATTTGACTGAAGGTAGCAAAAAGAGCATTAGCACTTTCAGGTAGACTATGCTCTTTCTGAAGTAAATTTTGATATATCGTAGCCAGACATCTACCTCCTACATCTCCTTGCCTCAAATCAGATATTTCATTACCTAGTAATAGTACATCCAATTATTCTCAAGGATAAAAACCCCTACCATTTATGAAACAAAAGGTTATTTTGAGACTTAGTAAAGATTTGGCTTAATGAATAACCAAGGTACCATTATGTGTGTACTTTATTCTGAAATACCATTGAAATAGTAATATTAAGCTGCCTTTGTTCTTGTAATCCTTGGTTTGAAATACAAATGGAATTTAAGATGTTAGGTTGGTGGGTTTATTCAAAAAAATAGAGCTTAAATGAAGTTATTCAGCAGTGCTCTAGTAGTACATTCCTGTTATAGATAAAAAGCATGTGTACCTTTCCAAACCCATTTTGGGTCTGAAGCAAAGTGTGGTTCAGCAGGAATTTAAAAATGAGGCTATATTAGGAAGCAAATGCCCCCAGAGGAATAGCTTCTTAACAATTTCCATCTTTGCAAACCTTAACCAGTTTACTTTCAGTTCAGTAATATAAAGTAGGAAACTTACAGTTTTGCAAACAGTCCTAGTGAGATTGAGAAAGCCTAAGAAAATTATTAAAGGTCTCAGAAAAGCCAGTTGGCCTTGGAGTTCTGTGGCTTTTGGTCTGTAGTAGTTAAAACGGGAATTTCATGTTTATAGCCTGAAAGTTGTAAAGTTAAAAATGAAAAGTACACAGTAGTAAGGCCAGGTCTGTACAAGCATCTTTACTTGTGTAATAACTGTAAATAGTAGGTTGTATTTGCATGATGGGAATAGAAATCCCACGATAAATGAAGTTGCAAATAGCCTGAAATCTCACTGGAAGTGGTTAGCTGGAAAATTAATCACAATTATAATTTGACAAAGCACAAGTGGCAAAATGAGTTGCATTCCTTCTTCCTGAAGGAAGTTGTAGAGGAAATACGAGCACCTGATGTAGAAATGTTTGCCAGGTCATTGAGTTCAAGAGAAGGATCAGGAGACCAGAATGCTGAAAAATTTGGCTTGAATGCTTTCATTATGTATATTTCAATGACCTCCAAATTGCTTAAACGCTTGTTCAGAAGGGAAACAACATATAAACTAAATGGGGGGGGGGGGGGTTTACTATGAAACAGGACAACAAGTAGGCAAAGTGGAGACAATTTATCTCCAGTGCAGAACAACTTGTAAAAGGGAGCATTGGTCTAGTGCAGGGTGTGGAGACAGGAGATCATGGGCTCCAATCTGTTCCAAGCCACCGATGCTGTCTGACCCAGACAGGTCACTTGACTTCTTTGTGCCTTTGTCAATCCAGCTGGAAAATTGGGTAACAAAAGCAAGACCTTGCTGAAAAACAGATCCTCCATCAGAGCTGAGCTGTCCTGGGTAAACAAATTACAAAACATTGATAGATACCATAGTAAAACTTATATGGGTCCGTGGTGTCAGTATGGAAGAATGAGTGATGTGGGAAAGATCCAGCTGGCAGTGCTGGATTATTGTAAAAAGTGGTTGTTCTCTGAGTTCACAGATGAAATAAGGAGCTCACAGGATGGACACAAAACTGGTTTGTATTGGAAATCAGAAACTGAGAAAGACAAGGGTGCTTGGAGTCAGTGCTGCATGAGATCTGGTTTCAAACTGTCCAATGTGTGGGGAAAAAAGGGGTCATTTATTCCTTATGGTGAAAGTTTAAGTGCTAAAAGGCTCTCTAGGAGAAGAGCATCCTGTAATTCATGGCCAGATATCTGGATGGGAACATCAGAGACTGCATGTAGTTCACTGGTCTTGCATTAGAGGAGTATTTCAAAGCTTTAATGGGACCTCATTTGAAATCATACAGCCTTTAATTTATTTTCTTTTTTTTTTTTTTTAATTTCCCATGAATTTACATCTTAGTCTTGGATCTCAAGTCCTTCAGAAACATGTTATAGAAGCCAACTGCATAGGCTTTGAAATTAAACTAAATCCATGGACTCAGGTTTTGTTGGAGATAGAGCACTGTGTTTGGAAAAAAAGATAATAGAGCATAAATTCCAGATCCCTGGATTGCAGGAGTTTGACACTGTGGCATTTAAAAAATGTTTGGCAGTGTGCTGTAGAAGAGGAATATATTAATTTTACTTTTTAAAAATACTTTTTCAATATGTATAAAAATCTAAAGTACATAAATTTGATATGAAAAATGATGTTGATGTTGACATTTTTAAGGAAAAATATCTCTGGATGTAGTATAACAAACAGACCCCTAGAAATATGGTTCAGAAAATTGAAGTTAGTTTCTTGGCTCTGCTAGTAGTGAGTGCTTTGCCATGCACTCTTTACCTCAATTTCCCTGTCTGGAAATTGGAAATAAGGGTTCTCACCTCCTTGTACAGAGCCACTGATGAAGAACATCAGTTAAGAATTACAGTGGAAGTAAAGCTTGTGATGATCATGTTTCATTGCAATGAACTAGGAAGCAGCCCTGTGTTATTAATTTTGTTTTTTGTTGTGTTTTTTGTATTTTTGTCCCACTGACTGATGTGCACTGTGGCAGAAGGAAAAGAGCAGCTACGTGTGTGCTCCTCAACTAGAGAGGGAAGGACATTGACTACACCACCAGCACACTTGACTTTTTCTGGCAAAGCTACACATAAAGTGCAGTTCTGACAAGTCTTGAGATACTTGTTCAACGTGAGTTTTACCACATTTAAAGACTTAAATACCCAAAACCTGCTGTTCCATAGTAGCTTGGGGTGTATTGAAAACAGTTGAAAATAGTTGATCAGAATCATACGTTCTGATACTTGGGATGAGACAAGGTTGGATTGAAGACTCCAAGATGCTTAGGAAGGTCTTGAGCAGGATGAAATACTGTTTGCATCCTAATCCATGAACCTTAGAGTGGCATATTATTTTGGAAGGAGAAATATTGAAAAGTCACACTAGTATTTGAGTGGGAAAATATTTCCAATAACCCAATATGGTTTTTTAGGAGATCTTCAGAAAGTTGTTAGTTTTTGTCCTCAGTCTTGGCAAGGAAACTTTTTGTGTTGGGAGATGTGTTATTATGGCAGCAATGGAATTGCTTTGAGAAGCATCCAAGAACAATCTCAAAAGCTATACAGAAAAATGCTAACTTCTCTGGACACAATAAGACTGCTGTTTTCTAGTTCTGCAACCATGTTAAGATTTACCTGTCTTGTGGGCTGCTGTGTTGTGGGGTGAACCCCTTTGTTCTGGTCACACAAGGAAGTGTATGTGTTTCCTGAGGACACACTGCACTGCCAGACAGGCCATGGGAGCACATAAGGAGTGAAAAGTCAGAGGCAATAAATATAGTGAGTTATTAGATTTTTGTATATTTGTTTGATTTTTTTACTACCTTTAGTATTAAGTCTGTTCTTACTTACCCTGTGAATACACCAACTTCTTAACTTGGTGTATGTTGTTTTGTCTGGGATAAAGTTAATTTTCTTTATGCTGAATGGGAGTGTGTTTTGGATTTGGGCTGAAAACAGCTTGATAATATGGAGATGTTTCCATTATTGCTTAGCAGAGTTTACACAGTATAAGGTCTTTTCTGCTCCTCACCTTGCACCACCAATGAGCAGGCTGGGGGAGCCACAAAAGCTTGGGGACACAGCTAGGACAGCTGACCCCAGCTGACCACAGGAATATTCTTATGTTATCATGCTCTCCACATAAAGCTGGGGGAGGAGAAGGAAGGGAAGACTTTTAGAGCTGTGTTTATCTTCCCAAGTGGCCATTACACACAATAGAGCCCAGCTCTCCTGGAGATGCCTGAACACCTGCCTGCCCATGGGAGGCCCCTTGTTTTGCTTTGCTTGTGTGTGTGTGTGGCTTTTACTTTCCCTGTTAAACTGTCTTTATTACAATCCCTGAGTTTTCTCATGTCTCCTCTTCTGATTCTCCCCCAGACCCCATCAGGAGAGAAGTGAGTGAGTGGCTGCATGGGGCTGAGTTACCAGTTAGGGTTAAACCATGGCAGTCCTCTGGCACCCAGTGTGGGGCTCAAAGGGTTTGAGATAATAACAAATTGACCAGAGCATATTAGAAGTGATTTGTATCTGTTAATGCTTGTGGGTCATGATATTGATTCATCTGTTCTTGATATAATTTATCTGATCTGCACCATGAGCTTTTTTTTCACCATGCATGTTAAAGATTGGTGTTGGCTTTTCAGTTTGCTGTGCTCTGTAGTGATTAGTGATGTTTTACCTGGAAGATTTGTTGTTAAAACACTGACCTAAGCTTAATCTGGTGTTAGGCTCTGTACTGAAGCCACCACTGTACTCTGGGTACCATCTCAGGCAGACAAGTAGGAATTGTCATTCTTTCGCTGAGAAGTTTTGTTTTCTTTTGTTTTTTTGTGAGGGAATTACAGAATGGCACCTTTGCTACCTTTCTCTGGGATGTTTTCTCTCTCTTTACAAGACTTTCTCATTACCTTGAACATCCTTGGGTAGTTAAAATGCTTCTATTGGTATTTCCTAGGAATAGTGCTTTGGTTTTAAGAATAACAGGCTGTTTAGGAATGTGGCCCAGGCTTGGTGAGGGGATGGCAATGGGTGGCACAGCATAGGGGAGTGGGAGAATATAGGCAGGTGTCTAGAGAATTTCTTACCTGCAATGGTCTGGAACTTTATTCCTGAACAATTACAGGATCCTGATGAAGTGATAGAATGCTTGGGGGAAAGAGATGCTAAGGCCATTCCAAGGAGGTGCAACTTAGAATCATAGAATTTTTAATGCTGGAAAAGACCTTTAAGATCACCAAGTACCACCATTACCCTAGCACTGCCCAGATGTTCACTGCTAACCCGTGTCCCCAGGTGTCACATCCACATGTTTTCTGAACATTTCCAGGGATGGTGAAACTTTTTGCACTGTGTTGGGCCCTGGCCAGCACCTACCAAATACTGCTCCCTGTTATGCAGTCCCTCCTGGGGTCTGCAATAACAAAAACATCTCTGTAGTATCAACACAATTTCTATGACAAATCCCAAACACAGTCCCATACCAGCTACTATGAAGAAAATTAACTCTGTCACAGCCAAAACCAGCCCAGCATGATTAAGGTATTTGATCACAAAGAGAGGTGTTAAGTTTGCATCTCTGCCCCAGGCATCCCAAGCAAAATTTTTATATATATATTAAAATATATATATTATATATATATTATATATATTATATATTTATATATTTTATATATATATATTTTATATTATATATATATATATATATATATATATATATTATATATATAATTTATTTTTTTTTTGGACTAGGATATCAGACAATTTCTCCTGGAGATAGTTGTGATCTCTCTGTTGGTTTTCAGCTGCCGGGGTCTGGAGTGGGCTTTATCCAAGTATATTTTGTGATACCTAGGACAGTATTGCTCCTATTTTGTTTGAGCCTACCTTCTAAATCTTGTAATACTGTCACTAGAGGAAAGTGTCCTCTATTGGGAGAATTGCTGCCTAAAGCATGAGGCAAATACTCCCTTTGCCAGTGCACCTGGCAGTAACAATAGACTGTGAACTACAAAGGATGACATACTGCAATTAATTTGTGAATGAGCTATTCAAGATACTCTCTAAGTGATTTGGGATGTTTTTGATATCTTTGTATCTTTTAGTGTCAAAAGGGATCAGTTTAGAATTGGGCTTAGAACAGTTAAAGGGGCAATGATGGGGCTGTGCTCCTGTTGGCAAAACTTATTCTAATTTGCAGTCATTTGTGTCCTGTCCTTCTCAAGCCATCCACAGGGACTCCTATGCTGAGTGCACTGGGCTTATTAGTCTGTCACATGTCACCATGCCCCAGGTGACTGTCCGTAAGCAGTCACAGCAGAGGTGGGCACTGTGCCATGCAGACATCGCAGCACAGTCATGGGAAAGTGCTCTGTCTGTGCCAAGGAATCAAATAAATTACAATAGCTAAAGTTCTCACTTTGTTCCTAAAAATCGCTTCTTGCATAACTAATTGTGTGCGGTGAGGAGCTGGCCCTTCCCCTTGTTTCAATCTGATCAATTGCCACAAGGTGAAATAAAATAGATCACTAGCCAGGCATTGCTCTTCTAGGGTGTCACAGGGGTGCAATGTGGTTGCTAATGGGGAGGGCAGGTGGTCCAGACAGCTGCAAATGGGAAGGTGTCAACAAACCAGTCTTCTATTAAGAAGTGATGCAATTATGAAATGGTTTGAGGACCTCTGTATTAACCCATAAAGCAACAGACACTCTCGGAGGGAATTGCCTTCTCACTGACTTTTGCCTGCTGAGCTTCATTTTCCACCCTCAGTAGAAGCATCTCTTTTGTAATGCATTTCTGTGTATTTCTGCCTGTGACAGTGTCATCTGCTATCAGAAAAGTAGTAGAAAGGCTGAAATGGCATGAAGTTAAAAAGAAAATGTTTGCTGTAATTTCAAGGCACAATAATGATGAGTAGAGACTGGAACTGGAAGTAGTCAAACAAACCAGAGATGAGGATTTCTAAGCCAGTCTGGGAATATCAACTTGTGCTGAAATGTTTTCTCTCAAGTGTAGGTTTAGGCAGACAAAGCTGGCTAAGTCCATTAGCATTGCCTTGGATGGTCCAGCAGCTGAGCTGCTGCGTGGCTCCTCCACAAGGACTTTGTTTTCCAGGACAGTGTTGTGGCTGCTGTGAGCATCAGCCCTGTGCTTGCCCGTGCAGAGCAGACAAAGCAAAACCAGCAGAGCTTGAATCCTGATTGAGGCAGGAGAGGTCTCATGGATGGGGAACCATTTGAGGTTGCTAAAGTTTCATCAGAAAGATTTAATTCCTGGCTCTGACACAGTGCTAGGGAGAGGCTCTAATCTGGCCAAGCCCCGTGTCTCTCTCTTTCTCATCCAGCTGAACAAGAGAGTGACACTTGTCTTCCCACGGGAAGGCTATTGAGACCTTTGGCTGAAAGTCATCCTGCAAAGCATGGGTGTGAAACTGCTCATGTGCTGATATGTGAAGTTGGCTGTTTGGCCCTTAGCCAGACATGCACATAAGTCCCTTTGGAGGCAGCAGGACTGAAACATATGCTGGAGTTTAAGCATGTGCTGAAATGCTTTGTAAATGCAGGTCTTTCTGACTAATGATACATATGTGGTAGGATGATTACAATCATGATCTTGGATATTTATGAGACTGCTTTGTCTTTCCCATAACAAAAAAAAAAAAAAAAAAAAAGTTGTTTCTGTGGCTCTACACTTATTACAATGGTATTTTAATGAAGGGGGGTTTGTATCTATAGTAAAGGTATGGCTTGTATGGGCTTAGGCTTTTATAGGTCTTCTTAAAGGGAGAATGGGCAAGGGGAAGAAGAAATCTAATTCAAATACTATCTGGGGGCTGAAAAGGAACCACTGCATTGCATAATAAGCAAAACTCAGAAAAAAATGAACTTGCTGATATTACTGGAAGCCAGTTAAAAAGTTGATTATAGAAACTGAGCTTTATAAATAAGAGTGAATTCTAAGCCAAGGTCTCTGAAATGCCAATTACACTCACTTAAGTACATGGGGGCAAGCTGGGCTTTAGCTGGGAGAGTTAATGAGCAATTTCATAACGTGCTATATATCACTTTAAGAAGACATGATAAATTGCCTCTAATGGTATTGTGTGTATAAGTGGGAGCTGGTTTTGCTCTGTGCTCAGTTCTGGTGATTGGGTGGTACACCTGGAAAGACTTGTGTTTTAATGGGCCCTTTTTAGCACTTTTGCACCTCGTATGTTCTGGATTATGTATGATTGATGGCCTTGAATGTATGGGAAGGAAAGATATGTAGATCTTAATGCTTTTAAACCATTTGTTTTCCAGTCTCTGTAAAAGGCCTCTCTGTTTTCTGGGTAATGGTTTATACTTCTCAAGTAAACAGAGGTACGGTTCTGGGACTTTGGCTTTTAACACTATAAATCCAGTGGGTTTTTATAGGAGGGTCATTCAGTTTACAATGCACTTAAGAAAAGATAGCTGTTTTCTTACTAGTCATTAAAGACAAATAAGTAGGTGATTTGGTAGATAGTTTGATGCATGAGGTGGATTTTTAAAAATACAAAACCAGAGTTTGCTGGGCTTTCATTTAGTTCACATTTCATATGATGAGTAAAATCTCTTTCTGCCCTGAGTCACACAAATGTCTTCACAGTCAGAACCTTTCTGACTCCCCCCTTCTCTGGCTGGACCCCATCCATGCTTACTTTGCCCAAAGGGGTTGCTGCTGTTGAGCAGCATTAAATCATTCTCCTCTCCCCCTCCAACCAGGGGAGAGACAGGCTCAAACTGGAAACCAAACCCAAGCTTTCCATGTGGGAATGCAGCCGCTGGCTGCAGGCTGGCCTGGCTGTGGGGCTTCTTCTGTGCCCTCCACTGGGATGGGGAGAGGGGACTCTGGGTTAGTTAGCATTGATTCCTGGGCAGGGTTTGTGTTAAGCTGTTGCTTGTTTTCAAGCATCTACACGAGCTTAAAGCGAGTCTCCTGCACAGCCTGTTTCTTGTGTGTGCAAAATCTGTTCTTCTGAAAGGAAAGCTCCTAGCGCTGGCTGCAGCAGAGCGTGGTGCTGGGGTGGGCATCTCCTGCAGCTCCTTCCATGGGAAGGTCCTGAGACCTTTTGCCCTTCAAATCCTTAGGCAGATTTTGAGTTGTGTTAGCAGGAGAAGTACAAACTAACATGCTGCCATGTGGTTTTATTAATACTGTGGTGTTGAAAGGCAAGTGTGTTAACCCCTGCTGCCCCATGCTTTGATATATTTCTAATTACCACTCTTTCCCTGTGCTTTGTCATTAGTACCTGAATTTTTCAATTTGTGTCTTTTACAGACTTCTGGTGATCCCCAGCATTATCTGTAAAGCAGTGCCTCCTCTTAGCTGGATTGCTGGTTTCTATTTGTAAAATAAAACAAGAACCAAGTAAATCATGTAGTATTTCTTACCTGTGCTCTTTGGCCTAGGACTGAAAGTGCACAGATGATCCACAGGGCTTCCATCACAGTCTTAAGCATTTAATGTATGTGTTGCTCAGAGACTGGGCTGATATGCTGTAGAATAATAAAGCATGTGTTTCCTAACCATTCAAAACCTTAACCTGTGTTTCTCAGTTCCATGTCCCCATGTCTTTCACTGTCAAGTGGAAAGTTCACTGGGGGAAAGAGATTAGATGACTTTACAATGCTTTTACATTTTAAATGCTTGCTTGTTAAAACTAAATTTCTGACTAATTGCACTAAGGTAATTTGCACCTATCTCCAACAGCTTCTTATACTTAGTTCCCATTCTGTACAGGCATTTAATAAAAAATTAATAAGATGAGGCTGCTGTGTGTTAGGTATGGTGGGTCAGGGTCATGGAGGCAGGTGGGTGTCCAGTGAGTACCACCAGGAGTGACGTGTCTCTGCTGCATCGTGACCTGATCCCACAGCACAAACCCAGCACGAGAGGCAGCCCCCGGTCCCAATATTAACAATGTCACCAGGCAAGAGAGAGAAACAATGAGCCCCATGTTATGAAGGACATAATTAAATTACTTTCTCAGACGTGTTTCAGAGCAAGGAGCAAAACCCAGTTCTCCAAATCCAGAGGCAGCACTGTGAGCACAAGACCAGCTTTTCTGGTGGCAGAGGGAAGCTGGATTTTGTGCCAACTTATGAAATTATTTGTTGAAAACATATTTTAAACTACCATATGTGCATAGAATCTGTATTGATTTGAGACTGAGGTCACTCAGCCACTAGAGTCACATGAATAGAAATTAAGGTGTGCAGATGATGTACTCTACCAATTCTTTGCTTTCACAATATTTATATTTAAAGTGCAATTCCACTACCTGCTTGTGCTTAACTTCCATGTATAGATGCCCAACTTAGCTTTCTGCTGTAGTACTACTGATAATGCTTTGGAAATAAAAGGCAAATTTGTTACTTGAAGGTTGAAATCTTCCTGTTGCATAAGACAGCTGGGGTTTCTCTAGTATATGTATTTTTTTTTATGTTTCTTAGTATGCTGATGCAATGGAGGAATATTTATCTGCAAATTAAATTATATTGGTTCTTTGTAGTATAGATAGTGATCATTGTAAAACTAAAAAAAATTGCTACAATGAAAACTTAATTTTAAAAAGTCTGCAGAATATTCTTAACTGAGGAAAAAAATGCTGCTCAGCCCTATTTGTGTGCAAAAAGCTTTCCTTTCATGAAAAGTAATAGAGATTTGAAGAAGCAAATAATGGAAGTGCATTTGAAATAGCATTTATTGTCTCTTGGGCTGTTTGGGGGAATTTTGTTTGCTTGGTTTTGTCAGGATTTGAGACTACACTGGAGTACTATTACTTCTTCAATGAAAATGGTTGCAAAAAGGCACAATAAACTTTGTTCTAAACATTGTTATTAAATATTGTCTTTATTAGGTGAAAAGCTGGATGGAAATGCTTTTGAACAATCTAAACTCTCTCAATATAAATATTGTAAGTGATCGATGCTTTAGTCAAATGTTCATATATGCTGTGGTCTTATTCAACAGTGTAGCTGATTATGTGATACCTGCCACTTAAATCCTGCATGTGGGCTTTTTAGTGCAAAAATTCTACTCAATCCTACCCCAAGTATTTTGAGAGCAATATGCTTGTGCTTTTTTTCCAAATAATGTATCTAGCCTATCTGGTATTTAGGTGGGATGTCTCATTTGCTTCTGGCAATTCCTCCTCAACATCCCTACGTCCAGGGATATTGTTATTGTTATCTCAGTTAGGGTTTGAGCACGATTTGGATGCTGTGGATTTTGTAGGCACTCATGATCATCCTCTGCCTGCCCAAGAACTCTTATGTGGAAAATAGGGTAGTGGCTGTTTTTATGGTGTTGAACCTCAACCTCTGGAGTCCAGAAGAGACTGACTCTGTGTAAGGAGGGCTGTGAATCCTCAGGCTGATGTGGGCTTGCTGTTTGCTCAGAGCCCAGCAGCATGGGCTGCTGAAGATCAGGTAAAATCAATCAGAGTGACCTCCCCAGGGTCAGGCTGTGCCTTACCTCGAGAGACACAAACTGAATCCAGCTCTCTTAAGTGTGTCAGCTGCATTAAGTAAATCAGTTCTTTTTTTCCATATGTTTAAACATGTACTCTGTACCACAGTTAAGCACAGTGAGAAATCTTACCTCTTCAGGAAAAAAAAGGAAGAAAAAAGCCTAGGAGCTAGCTTAGGAAGAGGAAAGAGGCAAGACAGACAACTTGCAATCCAGCCCTCATATGAAAGTTACCCCAGGCAATTTTGTTTGTCCAGGGAAGCATATGATATTCATTGCATGGACCCATCATTAATGCTGACTCTCTGGGAACCTGTCTGATGTTGTTTCCACTCGGGACAGGTTAGCTAGAAAATTGATCTGATTTTATTAGAGAGTCATTTTCTTTGCTGTCTGGCAGTGGTCTCTGAAAAGATGTTTTGGTTTTTTAACACTTGGTGATTGCTCTAATAGGATCTCAGAAGTCCAATGTCCAAACTGAGTCTCACACATAAAACTGCCTTTTTTTTTTTTTTTTTTTTTTTGACACCATGGACAGTTTAAAATGGAGCTGAAAGAACCAATCCCAGTTTATGCTGCAGGTGGAACCACTGTTTTTATTCACATCCCTTTAATTAAACATAGCATACGTTTACATTTACAGACAGTTAATTAGACACCTTTTTTTAATACACATTTAACTATAAACAAATGGTGAAGTTTAGTGTATGGTTCACAAATTCTCACAGTTGGCCACTTTGCTGAGCCTTTGATGCAATCACCATTTTCAGTGGTAGTAAATAATCTCTTATTCTCAGGGCGTTCTCTGCCTGGATGGGATCTATCTTGCATCCAGACTGAACAAGTTTTGAAGAAAAAATAAAAATAAAAAAATGAGAAAAAGAAATCCCACTACTCTTCTAGTTTGAGGGAGTAAGACCTGTGTGTAATAAGGAAGCAACTTTATTTTGCTTAAAGGTTTTTTGAAAATTCCCACTTAGCTGCCTATTGATCAAAGGATAGTGGTTTAGTCAGTCTGATGGCTTAGAGGGATAAGATCTGTGAGAAAGAATCTTGCCTCTGACTGGCTTTATTGTGTAGGCAGTAGGGGATTCCTTCTAGTGGGTTGAAAAAAAAAACACCACATAAAATTTGTCTTTTGGAGAAGTGATAGTGGAAAACAGATTTTAGGACAAAACAGGTAGAGGTGAAGATTGTAAAAACATTCTCAGAACATGTTTCTTTAAAATTATCTGCCAACAAAGCTTTGTAACAGCAACCTGATATTCCCCCAGCCCAGCAGCTGGGGCCAGGTGTTCATTGGTGATGTGAGCAGAAGCCACTGTCCAGCAGGGTGATGTCAGGATGGAGCCCAGGGTGAGATCTGTGCCAGGATGTGGGGTGGGCTCATGTGAAAGCTCTGTCCAGGAGGAAAACTGGACAGCCTGTAGCTGTTTCTCCTGGTGGTTTAGCAGGAAATGCCCAGAGCACTGAGTGAATGAAGACAGGGTGCTCTGTGCCTGTTACAGATGTGCTGAACAGAGCAGATGTGCTGAGCAGGGAGCCCTGACATGTTCTTCCAGTCACCCATGGGACCCTCAGGGGATTAATGAACCAAAAAAAAAGAAAAGTGAGAGAAGAGTAAGGATGGTATTCCTTAACACAGGTACCCTTAGCCACTGACTGCTCTTTAAAGTTGACTTAGTTTGAGAATTCAGGGCTCAGATCCCTGTTGCAAAGCATTGTGCTGAGCTGTGGCTTATGGTTTACCTTAAATAATGACAATGGGGTGTGGTTTTGATTAACTAATTAAATAAATTTAACCATGATTCAAATGGATTGCACATTTCTAGCTTCAAATTTTGCACCAGTTGAACTAGGAACTTTTTGGTAACTACAGGCAGCCTCTTGATTTTCAGAAACTTCCTTGGGGAATGGTCTTAGAACTGCCCTAAGTCCCTCTCTGGTTGGACAGAAATCTGGCAAAGATCCTGCATATATGTGAGGTTTCATTCCTTTTCAAAAATTCTTACATTTTGTGTTCTTAATTTGAGATGGGCTCTAGAGGAAATTGAAATCAATTTTTGATACACAGGACATGACAAAGATTTTGTATCATATTAAGTGCTAAATCAAATTAAGTGCTACACTCCTTTCTCTAAGACTTTAGTTTCTACAGAGCATATCTGAGCAAATTAGTTTGTAAAGGTGATGGGCCTTTGAGCCACTGTGTGTTCCTGAGTTGAGGTGGCACCAGAGCAGAGCTCAGGATGACCTGGAGACAGGCAGTGCTCTGCCTAAGCCAGCCAGGCTCAGGGGAAGCTCTGGTTGCAGCTCCCTGAGGGACTGTGCTGAAGTTATTCTGAAGTGTAAAATTATGCTTCAACCTGCTTTATAATAATCATGTCCTGAAATAATTTGAATTAACATTGTTTTAAAGAGTTGAGCATTATAATTTGTATTTACCACAGAAGTTTTTCCATCTTGCAAATTATTCTAAATGTTTCCCAGGTTACAGGACACGTTGGTGATGTTATTTTTTTGTTTTGTTTTGATTACTGTCTCAAAGCATAGAACATGCACATCACCTCCCATAATTCAGGATCTGTCCTAAGCAGGTGCTTAGCTAAATTTCCACCTTTGGCTGGTTGAATTTTTTGGTTTGTTCTGTTTTTAAGAATAAGAAAAGCTATACTGTATGTGTGCATTATAATCAATGTCTGTTTGTCCTTTCTACCGACCACCTCCCTTCAGCCCTTTGAATATTCCTAATCTATTTTATGAAAGAATCCAGCACGTTACTTGCCCTTGAGCATGGAGCATACATTCACAGCAAAGGCATCTGAATGACCCTGTGGAGAGCCTTTCTGTGACTTCTCTTTTGCAATCCCATCTGCACTCTCACAGAATATGGCCAGAAATGGAAAGTTGCAGCAGTGTGGTGGTGACCTGCAGCTTCTGTGTGGTACAGAGCCGGCTACAGTGGGCTATAAATATGAATTTCTGTTTCAGATGGTCCTCCCTCCTTCTTCCTCTTTTGTCAGTTTACTTGGAAATATTAATTTGTGTGCATCAAGACAATGCAATACTATAGGCAGGGCTTCCAGTCAGTCTTATGTGCCAGTCAGCACCAGAATTTTAGCTTTTTATTCCTCTAGGCATGCAGCTCACTGTGCAGCAATATTTTCCCACTGCAGTTATCCATTAGCTTAAGACTTTCATAACCCAGGAGGACACTTAAATCTCTCTTCAATCATCATGCCTCTGAACACTTTCCCCTAATGTCCTGGCTTTCTTTTGGAATCTTTTGTCTTACAATTTTTATCCTGCGTTTACCTGCATTGAATTGCATTTGCCATTGCACAAGAATTTCCCTGAGTTGCTGTAACCCTGTTCATTCTTGATGGTTAAGGTGGTGCTCTGTGGGGAGACAGAGAGGTAAGTGCTGCGCTCCTCAGACATCTGTCAGATGCAGGGAACTCTGAATGTGGGGCACCTCAGCTTTCCAAGGGTCCCTGTGTGTGTCTGGATTCCCCAAAGCTTTGTACCTGAGTTCTGCCCAGCCACACTCACCTGCATTTTTGTGTCCTGCCACCACAGACTGCCTCACTTCTTGGTGAGAGTGAGGCAGCAGGAGCCAGCCTGGACACAGACAGGTCCATCAGGAAAGAGAAGCAGTGATGGCAGTGCCAGCAGGGCTCTGGGAACAGCTGCACCACAGGGCTCTGCCCTGGCTCCCCAGCACAGATGTTGACCTGAAAACACGTTCAGAAATTGTCATTAAAGTCATGTGGATTTGCTTATGCATAATCTTTTTTTAAAACTACAAAACAGTTTGTGCTGTCTGCAGGACTCATAGGAGCCAGCTATTTCAGAGTGTTATTTACTTTTGTGATGTTTATCTTTCGCCCACTGGTGGGTGTGAACATCACTGGTTTTAGTGTGCAAAGCAATGACCTAGGACTATTTTTACATCAGACTTTTTTTTTTTTTGCCATTTTAGTTTACACAGGCTTGTCTTTTAAGGATCTCTCAGACCTACAAAAACAATGTAGCATAATCTGATGCTCTATAGTTAAGAAGAGGAAATTAAAACAGCCCATGTTTTTCACTTCAGAATTAAGTACTGTGGGAAGTAACCAATGAATGTAGCTATTTAAGGCATAAAGCATGAATGATATTAAGTCTTTCATGCCAATCACATTTCTCTCTCATTTTTGATTAATGAGGTAATGTAAAAATAGAATAGACCTGGCATTTTATATCAGGGATAAATTAAATTAAAACCTAACAATTCAGAGTAGCTCGCTACAGAGTAGTAAGTGTGGATACTACTTGACATATTGTTTATATGTATCATCCTTTTCCTATGATTTGTTTTTAATTGTTTAGCTTAAAATTGTTTTCTTCTTCCTCTCCCTTCAGCCAGATAAGGGTTTCTATTGATTCTAATTTACTGATAAAGATGTTTCACCCAGTTAATACCTAAAATTCTTGCACAGCCACGTCTTTGTCTTCTTAGATGAATGGGATTTTATTTATGTTTATTTTTTTTATTAAAAACTAAATTGATACTCATTAAAAGCTTATTTACTTCCTGACCACTTATTTGAAGGGCATTTGACTGTGAGATCTTTAAATATACAAGTGTACTAAGAAACTTAAATGCTGTGCATAATGATAAAGATGTCCTCACCTAATACAGCTTGGCCTCTGACCTGCAGACTAGAAAGTCAGAATCAAGTTCTTTGTCTGGTGAAGCACTGGCAGCCAGCCTCGAGATTGGAAAGAAGGGCTTGCTTAGTGAAAGTTCCTTGTGTGTTGTGCTGTTTACCTAAGGGTTATATCCAAGACACTCTCTGAACAGCTTGGCTGATTATTGAAAAATGCCTTATAGTAACTCCCAGCCGAAGTTGATCGATATTAGTGCACAGCTTTACGTGGGAAGGAGGGAGCTATTTAAACATTGAGAGCCTCCAGGATAACTGTGAATGAAAAAATAATGCAGAACAAATATGTTGAAGGGTTCAAGAGAGAAGACTGTCTTGTCTCTGTGCAGGGAAAAAAAAAAAGAAAAAAAAAGTTGTTAAATTGCAGCAGAAAAACCATTTGAATTCACTATTAATAAAGTGAAGGTGGATTTTTCCCTAGGCCAAAAAGAGTGTGGGGGGGAAATCAAACCCAGCAAAATGTAGTGCTCTTTAATGTAGAGAGAGAAGTTAAGAATCATCTAAACACATCCTCCCACAGAATGCTTTCCTTCACTGCAAGTCTCTGAGCTGTTCTGGGTCTGTGGTCTGTACTAAGCTCCCACCCCTGCAGCTCTGGGCCCCAGCTTGGTCTTGCTCCCCCCTGCCAAGGAGGCAAAATTCAAAGGTACTGACTTCTGCACCAGGAACACTAGAAAAAGAAAACCCCATTTCTTTCAACATCTTAGAAGAACATGTAAGAATGTGGAGTGGAAGGTTCTTAGCACCTGAGAATTTTGCCTTTTTTCCCATTCTTGAACATGGAAAAATTACTAGCTAAATGTTCCAATGTTCTATGCTAAGAAACTGGAAGTTAGAAGATGCACCTTTGTCTCACTAATTTATTCTGACTTTTGGAAGAACCATAACATTCCCATGTCTCCATTCCCAATCTGTAAATTACAAGTCTTTGTCAGTTCATAAGGAATCATCAGTGTTGCATTCACTGATGGCTGACAAGATAGAGGAGGACACAAGAGGAGCTGGTGAGAAAAACCTGGCAGGAGGACAGTGGCAGAAGGGAAGAAATGGGATTGTGTCATGGAAAATGGGAAATAGGTTGATTTCTTTCACAGAGTAAGAAGGAGGATGAAAACTTAATTTCTAATGGAAGGGCATGGGAAACAGACTGTCTTGCTGAGAGATCTTTGGACACTTGGAGTGAAAATTGTGATGTGCCTGTATAGCTTTGTGGGGAAAAATCCATCCTGGTATGTGTGGTTAAAACAATGTAGGCAGAAGAGGCTTCAAGTGCAGAGCCAAACAGGATGGAAACAAGATAGATTCCTTTAGTAGGTCAGTTGGTGCTAGCTTCCAAAATTTAAACAAGTTTGGAGTACTTGGCATCCATTTTTATCAGTTGTTAGGCACATGTGTGTTATGGAGCAGACTGAACTTCCATCTGTGCTGAGGGTGAGATGGAAAAGTCATTAATGGGTAACTCACTGTTGCTTTAACTGTTTTCTGCTCTATTTCAGCTGGTTTTGTGGCTGGTGGGAGACTACTAGGGAAGAAGTGGTGACTCTCCAAATGAATGCTTTTAAATATAATTCCAGTATAACATTGCTCACTGTGCCATGCAGGAATTGCACTTTTGTAGGAAAGGTGGAGCTCTAAGAGCAGTCACGGAATGTGTTTGACTGTTGCATCACGATGCAGGAGTTCTTCAGGGCCTGGGAAGGGGTGGATCCAGTTCCTGACTGCACTAACCAACAACACTGACTGCTGCCCCTGACTTGGGAAACATATTTTAGGAAGTCTCACAAGTGCAGCACAGAACTGTAATTTTGCTTTGTGACTCATGCTGAGATACAGTCCTTGTGTGTCGTTTTGTCTGGGCACCTAATAAAGCTCAGGCCACACCTGTTTATGGATGCAGCAAAATGGCAGGGAGCTTATTTTTATACCACTGATTCTGATGAATGCTACTTATAATCAACACCTCCATGAGGAACTGGCTTGTGTGCAGAATTGCTCTTTAATTGAAGGCTGCATTGCAGCAGCACAATGTGGTCCCACTGTTTATCTCATGAAAGCCAGAACCATTACAGTTATAGAATATCAAATGCTTTGGATAGATCATATTTATTTTATGACTTTTGTGATCATATGTATATAGATGACTTTCAAGATCGTTCTTGTTTGTGAAAAGGGAAATGTGGTCACTTTAGAGTGGCAGAATTAATTCTGTGCAGGGACCATATGACAATTTGGGGAAGCATTCCTGTCCTACACAACACACAGGTCACCAACGCTTTTCTGGTGAGACAGAGGAATGACTTGTAAGAAGCTGTTAGGTTAATTACTGTTTAGAAAAGGGTATTAAATTCTAAGAAGTGTGCAGCACTCTGTTGACAGAATGATGGTTGTTGACAGATTAAAACAACAAAAATATTTTGGAAATTATCCTTCTTCCCTTTTTCTAAATAACCCAGCAAATTGGACCTGTAAATTTTGACAATGGCTTTTGAGCTGGCAAAGTTGAAATGTGCATGAAATCAAGCTGCATTTTGATGAATCAGTTTAAACAAAAAATCAACAATTTTAGAAATCAGTGATAGACATCTATGGGATGGTTACTTCCCCACCCCCCCACTCCAGGGCTGTGACATGAAGCTTAGGGGTTGCTTGCAGTCAGTTTTGCCCAGAGCACCTCATTTTCAAACTGAGCTGTACTCAGATCAGCATCATGTTTTAAGTGCTCAGTGCTCACAAACGCATCTTCAGACCTCTATTTACTCAATTACTGTTCTCAGCATTCTCGTCTATAAACATTTTGGTTTGTTTTCTGGCAGGACAGAGCTTCCCCCCCAGCCACCCCCAGCAGCAGAGGTACGTGGAGTGCTTGCAGAAGACGCCGTGTGTGCACCCAGCACATCATGGCCAACATAGAGCTTATGGTCATCAATCATTCGATTGTTCTTTAAACACTGTTTTAACAGGCATCCGTTGTATAAATGGATCAGGTTATTGACCTTTGCCAGCAATTGCTTGCTACATGTCATCATGGCTTAATGACATTATCAAGGAACATATTCTGTATTGTAGATACTTTAAAGGGCTCATGCATTGTCTCTCACTAGGACACACGGCTGGCTAAAGTATCTTGAATTAGCAAGCTATTTGATGTCATTATTAAAATATGCAGAACATTTCCAGCTACTTATGGAATAGGAGGGTGAAATAATTCTCTTTTCTACAAAAGCAAAGCCCAGGGAGAAGAGTTATTTGTCATATTGGAATACTTGTTTTGAAATCCTCCTTCTTTTTTTCCTTTACAATTTAATCTTCTACCTAGAATAGAGTGGTGCAGACCTTTGAATATCCTTTGAAAATTGGTTGACTGGTTTGCAGAGCTCCAGCTGCAACTCCTCCATTTCTAGGAATACTATAGATCTAATTGGCACTATTAAATCATTACAGCACATAATAGATGGAACTTCTGTCTAAATCAACTGTGGTTTTAATGATGATAAGAGTTTTTAAATTAGAATGGAGACAACATTCTTTATTTATTTCTATGGTGTGGAAAGGTTGTTAACTGTAATGGCTGATCAATTTAAAAGAGAGAAAGTAGCCAGTATTCTATAAATTCTCTCTTCTGGTTAAAATTTAAGGTGGTACTGAGTTTAGTTTTCAAATCACAAATTGTGAAACTAAACTACTCAATTGACTCTTTGTGAGTTTTTCCAGTATGTGAATCTACAGTGGCTTCTGTGATTTTCCATCCAACAGAAAAAATACACATAAATCGCATAAATTGGACACTCTTGAAATTCTATTTTTTCCTTAACTGTTGCATTAAAATTCAGATTCTGCATGAATCAGAGGGTTCTTTAAAGCTTAAAAATTGATATTAATCAATAAATCTTCACGCCGTTGCTAGAAAATAATTAAGTAGCATTACTTTCATTTTATAGTGGAGAGAGACTCAGGCATGTTGGTAGCCAAGATATGGCCAAAATTCAGATGTTACCCTCTTGTTCTGTAGTCATTCCTCTTTTAATCCAGAAAAACCTGGTTTGTACAATGTAAGGATCTTGCTGTTGTAATAATTAATCAACAAAGTCTTGATCTCTGCTTTTCCCCCACTGGTTGTCTGACACCCTGTTCTTCAGTATCCCAGATTCACTCCCTAAATTGTGTTTTCATCTTCCAGTTAGTTCTTTAACTTTTGTCTTGCTTTTGATTGCCATAGCAAAATATCTTCTCATGTCTTTTAATTTTAATGGTGCTTATTACTAAGTTATCCTGATGCTTATTAACAGCTTTCCGGTGAAAAGATGGAATATAAAGCATAATTATGGCCTTGTAGAAAAGTGGGAGTAAGGTCAGAATATTGAATTCTTACCCTTCCTTTTGAGTTCTGGCTACATCCTTCTTTTGTCAGCTTCTGAGCTGAAAGAAAAAAAAAAAAGATAATAAGACTGGTTTTACTCTTGGACATATTGTAGAGATCTCTGGATTAATAGCTACCCCACATTTTCATAGATTTTAAGATTTAGGAGGAGAGCTGCAAGGATTAACTGACATGGACTCTGCTATGCCAGCAAAGCAAAGTCAGGTTATTACACAGTTTACCAGTATTTACCAGAACAATAAGTATTTATCAAGGTGTTCTGCACTGAGGCCATAGAAATGCAATAGTTAATTTTGGGATAGAGAAAGTATTCCTACCACAGACTATAAACCAGGTGTAACTTCAAGGAGGTGGGGGAGACAACAAGCAGGTATAAAGCTGGTTATGGGGAGGAGAATCAGGACATAAAAGCACTATTTGAGAGTTTCTTCTAAGTAAATCTCCTCACAGCAGTCCCCAGTTCTTTTTCGCCAGGGTTACATTTGATTGCTGGCTTTGACAGCTCACTGCTGGCAGTAGGTTTCAAAAATGTCTAATCCAGCTGGATTGTTCTGTCTTCACATTTCCTTCCTACATTAAGAGTGTATACTATTACTGAAAAAAAAAAAAGAAAAGAAACAAGGAAACAAGGAGACAGAAAAAAAAAAAAAAGTAAAAACCAAACCTGGTTGCTTCCATTATGGGATTTAAGATAAAACAGAAAATATAGACTTAATAATTAAAGCCATGAAGGCTGTGGTGGTGTTTTGTTTTGTTTGGGGGGCTGCAGGAGAGAAAGCAAAAGCTCACAACGCATCCTTAACATCTTCAAGATAGATAGAGAGCTGTGATTTCAGCCCTGAGACCTAACAAACATCGCATACAGAGTGCAGTAAATGCAGTATTCATAAATGTATATGCTCTTTGTGACTTCATGTCAGCAGGGTTCTGTAGACCCTCATTTGTATCAAATAAACTTCAAATGGTAAAGAATACGTGCCAGCCAGGGACGAGCATCACTTTGAATTGCTCGTTGTGTATCGTCACTGAAAGGGGAAACATGGCTGGCTTCCTGTTTGTCAGGAGCGAAAAACAGGCACATCTTCTGTAATTATTAGTAATAGTGTCAATTTAATAAGTTATTCACTCATGACAACAAGATTTACATTCTATTTGCTGATAGCTTGTGGGGGATTGTGTTTGCTTTAGGAAAGTAAAACCTGACAGTAATGCAGTGCACGTTGTAAATCCCTGTGTCACACCTGCTCTGAACCGCTGAAGACAAGTGGTGCTAACTTGTTTCGTACTGTGCCTTCCTCCTCCCATGTGGATCATACTCCCATGGGCTCACTAGATTTTCTGCTATTGCTTATCCATCTGGGACAAGACATTTAGAAATTCAGCTAACACAAAGGTTCATGGTTGTGCCCAAGATTTCCGTGGACTGTGAAGAAATTATTATCCCTGGTATATCGATGGACTAGAGAAACCAGACCAGAGTGGGATGAGGTGATGACTTGTTTATGCTCAGCTCCTTTCAGTCATGGCAGCATGGGAGAAAGTGCAGAAATGCTTGAGTAAAAATTTAACAGGTGAATGATATCCTGAGAGAGAAATTAATATGCTGATAGACAATGGGAGAAGTCAGACCATGAAGGGATTGGCTACAGAAGGAACATAGCTATTGTTTCATGTGCTGGACCAGGGAGAAACAGTGGCATGAAAGAAAAAGACCAGTATGATACTGAAAAACAGTGTTTGTAGCAGTGTTCTAGATTACTGCAGGTGATTTTTTTTTTTTTTTTTTTGTCAAGGCTAAAACCAAAGTATGTGATAATATAAATAAAGGGTGAGAGCCTAGAAGAGAGTTGTAGGAAGGGAATGGCTGGGACCAGTCTGTTTGATGTCATGCAGAAAGAATCAAAGTGCTTGCCCAAAATGCAATGATGGAAAAAAAGAACTGAGTAAAAAAAGATGTTGAGGCTGGGTAGAAAGGAAGACAATCATGTTGCATGTCATGAGAATAGATGGTGTGAGACACGTTGGGGAACAGGAATTGCTGTGTTGTGTTGAATTTGAGTTGAAGGCTAAGCAGTGAGAGAGATGGGAGAGGGAATGGCAGTGTAGCAGGGAGGGAAATCTGTCCCTTATTAAATTGTAACTGAGTTGGTGCATGAGATTTTCCAGCCGTAAATCAGCTGCAGATCTGTGGGGAGGAAAGGAACCAAAGCCAGAGCCTTACACAGCCCTCACAGAGAGGGCAGGAGCCTGGGTGCAGAGGGAGGAGGAGATTTCAAGGGGGAAAGTCTGACCAGTTGTGTCAAAGGCAGGTGTGAGCTTCCCTCATCCACCAGCTCCCCATCTGGGAAGTTTCCCTATCCTTCCACCCATCCTTGTGTTAAGCTGGAGGAGCTGCCTCCCACCAGGTCAGTAGAAGCAAACCTACACTGGTTTGGGCTGGGATTGTTTTCAAAACACTGTTTTTCTCCTAGTTTGTCTCTGTGTTAGGGGGTTTCTAAGAGAAACCCCCAAGGCTGTTGTGATAGTTTGAAGTGGAACAAGAGACACCAAAAAATTCTGACTGTTTTCTGTAAGATGTCCTAGTAACAGAAGCTAAGCAGCATGTGGGCATTTGCTTGTTTCAGTGGAGTTCTAGTAGAAACACTATTTACCCCTGTTTTACAGAAAAAGAGCTTAAAAGAAATAAGGTGACTTGCCAAAAAATCAAATAAGAGATCTGTGATCAGCTCATAGTCCCTTGCTTGTAAGTACTCTGCTTTATGTCTTTGTAATTCAAAAGCAATTAAAGCAATGAGAAGAAATAGAAGAAATTAAATAAAATAAACTCCAGCACGTCTTCAGCAATTCCTCTGCTAAAACTTGTGATATGGTGTGAAAGAGGTTGAAGCTTTCTTCCTTGATAATACATTAAATAATTATAAAAGTTTTATTTCACCTTAAGAAGGAATAATATTTGATTGTCACTTAAACCAGTTCTTTAGAATCCCATAGTTTTACTCACAATAATCCAAGAACATTTAATAAGTCTTAAAATATTCATAACACACGGAGATCATTACTCTTGAGACCTTTGTACAAAGCAGTGAAGTGTGTTAGACATATGGCAGAAACCTCTTAATTTCTTATTTCTTGCTATGATTATATGGAAGAAAGGAAAATTCTCTGTTCTTTTCCCCATTGCAATCTGCATGCCATTGTTTTATCTGTTGTGGGCCAAAGCCATCTCACACACATGTTCACTGAAGAACATGGAGTTAATCAGGCTTGAATTTAGCTCAGTAAATATATGCACAATAACAAAAAATTGGTTCAGTTTTCTGTACAGTATTTCAGATAACAAAAAAGAGGAAATAATTTATTTCTATATCCAAGATGATGCTAACAGCCCATACTGTGTTACATGACAGATGCTGGTATCTACCTTTTGTATTATTGGTAATTACCTTAAGTCGTTAATTGCTGTGGCATTGAGTATTAAGACAAAAAATCAAACAACAATTGGTATGTCCTGCATTGGAAATGTATCCTAAATATCAGAAACCCTGTCACAGTACTTAACTGTATGAAGAGAGGATGAAAAATTTTGTTTTAATTAAATTTCAATGTGATTGTCTAAAGTCAAGTGGAACCTCCATGGATTAAATCTAAAATAAAAATGTGGTTACAGTATATGGTCATAATCCCCAGATCTGTTGTGTTGAAATGACAGTATAATGAGTAGAAGTTAAAATGTCCTCTGCTTTCAAATCCTCATGGTTGTCATTTGATTAAATAATCGTGCATTCTGTTTGATGTCTTGGCTTTATTATTCAGAAGCATTTCAGTATATGTGTCCTACCTTTGTATTATGTGCTCCTGGCAACCAGGTATCCATATAGGTTCTTATTTACACACCTGCACGTTTAGCTTGCCTGCGTGCTGCTTGAATATGAAATTTTAATTATTCCTCTTAATTATGGTGCATTCACCAAAAAGAGGGAAATCATTGGTCAGGTACAAAAAGAAACTGCTTAGTATTTGAAGGAATTTGATAATTTTGTTGTAGTTCGTAGCTTGGCAGGTGGTAATAATGCTATGCCAGCACTGTCAAAATATGAAAATTAAAGTGACGATGGGTTTTAATGAAATCCATTTGACAAATATAATTAAGGTGTTTTAATATGAAGCCCTGTAATAAAGACTACCGGTGGACTCCCTGAGGTCCTGACTAATTGTGTAGATTGCTTTTAAGCTTTGAATAGTTTTATTGGATAATGAACTGTTAAGAAGTGTTAGATCTTTCTTAAGCAGAATTTGGTTTGAAAAAGAAGAGGAGAGACAGGCCTGAGGTGTGGCATTTTAAACATAATTAGAAGAGAGATTTAAGTTAACATCTTTGATCTTGCTGTCAGTTTTTGATTAGAGCTGTAAATGCTTTAATCAAGTGCAGTGTAGTCATTACATTTCTAACTGTTTTTAAACTGCGAAATTACTGAGACACTGACATCGGTTCAACACTTCTTGAGAATTTCCAGCAAAGTTATGTTTGTAAACTGGGTGTTTGCATTAAATTGTCATACTGCAATAATTTAACAATTCAGTAGACCATGGTATAATTATATTTTGGGGCTCAAATAATCTAAAAACCCCTTATTAGATTAAATATAATGTTCTGTACTTGAGGAGAGTAGGCCACTTCAGATTTCATTTTAAAAATAATTTCTAATCTTGGGGTTTTTTTCAATTAAAATAGTATTCTAACTAGTAGTTGTAATGGAAATGAATATATAAGAAGCTAAGTGCAGTATTTAAATGACTTCCATAGGAAAATGATTCTTTTAATGTTACACACTGTTTGACCAATGTGGATTCCTTCACACCCATTTCAGAATCAGGGAAGCAGGCACAAGTATTTACCAGGGGTACCGTAGTGCCTGAGATATCACTACAGTTCTGTTCCCCCAAATTCCTATCTTGCAACATTAAAGATTGCTTGAAGAAATTTTAGAAAGATCAGAGTTTGTTTGTGGTTGGGTTTTTCTGTTTGTTTGGTGTTTGTTTTTGTTTTTGTTTTGTTTTGTTTTCAACTGGCATCCAGAACAGCAGTAAAATGTGAAAATGGCCATGGGCTCAGGTCTGTAATGTCAGTGAGGATGTTGGGCTGGACTTGCCCATAGATGGCATGACTTCATTTCAAATACAGAACCCAGCAGTCTGGGGTCCTTTCTCAAATCTGACCTTGCCTCCCTGTGTTCTTGATCTTTGAACATGACAGAAAATCCAGGTATTTGTCTCTTTACTGTGTGGGCTAGGGGCTGCCAGACATAATATTCTACTCATGTTTGTCTTCTAGAAATCAAGAAATAAGGTACAGCAAAGAAAAAAAAAATATTAAATTCACTCTGTCTGCAGCATGCAGACCATCCACACAAATAAACTCTTTAACAGTGGCCTGCCAACAAGTCCCACAAATTTGTTAATGACGTCCCACAAATTTGTTAATGACGTCCCACAGCAGACCACCTGTGCCTTTGGCAGCATGTCCTGCATGCTGACAAGTCTGGCAGACCAGGAGAGAGGGGAGATGTCACCCAAGCCTGGGACACCCCCACAGAGGCTGTTCAGCTGCCAGCACTTCTCCATGGCACCTCCAGTGCCCGGGTCTGTGCCAGCTGCAGTTCAAGTAGCACCCAAGAGCAAGTGGCATCCTCTGGTAACCCTGACCCAAATCCTTGGGGACCATTTCCAGTAGCTGGGATGGCACTTGGAGCGCTCCAAGCTGCTGCTTTGGGAGCATCCAAGCAGAAGCTGCTGCCCCAGACAGTAAACTCTGGAGCAGTTTGTTTTTAGAAATCTCCAGGTCTGCCCTAAATCAAATCAAAACATAATAGTGGTAGTCTAATGTACGGGTGCCAGAACTGTTGATAAGTGTTGCTGGGTTACTCCACCAGAGGAAATTGCACTTGTCATCTTAGGCACTTACTGAAAAATCAGGTTTTTCAACAATTTTTCATAGCAGGAATGCCTTAGAAAAAAAGTTATGTATAATAAAGGTCTCATGTAAGTCAACCTCTGAAACACCATCTGAAGGGCCTAACTTGATCCTTAAAATATGAGTCTGCCCTGAGGAGTGCTGTAGAAATTCTGTTATGGGATAGTCTATTTTTCCATCTCAGCAAAGAAAGATCTTTGTTTTACAAGTACAAGAGCAGAGACTTTTAAATATATATATATATATGCATATATATACACATAGCCGTGCAAATTCAACCAGGATTTTAAAATTGGTCTAGATTCTTTCCCTTTTGTATACCTCCTGATAACACTGATTTGCCAGGCCATCGAGTGTTTTTCGTTGTTCCCCCTGAACCTTTGCTGTGGGTTTAGTGAGGCAGTGGTTTTCTCAGCATTACTCTGTGTGTAATCAAAGACAACATTGCAGATGGAAATAACTAGCACTTAGCTCATGTGTGTGAAAAAGCAGCAGAATCCATAGCTGCATTGGTTCTGCAGGGTAAAAAAAAAAAAAAAGAAAAAGGAAAAAAAAATTAAGGAAAAGGGCTTGAGATGGGATGCAAGTGGAGGAAGACTGTAGGAAGTGTGCTGGGTAAGGAGCACCAAGATACTTATCTTGATGTTTTGTCCTTTAGGTGCAGGTTTTTAAATTGCTGTGTATTTCAAATGAACAGGGATTCTAATTGATGGGTATAACTATCACAGTGTAGAAAACCAAGATTAAAAATGTAATAAAATGCACAATCTACTGAAGTTCATCACCAAACAAAAATACAGCCAAATAAGCATTTACTAGAGATCCCTCCTGAGAGTAAAATTCTGGGGTAGAGCTGGAACTTGAACTGCAGCAGCCCAGTAAGCTGCAGACTGTCCCTTCCCTCTGTCCCTTGTCCCTCCACCTCCAAGTAGCTGCATCAGATTTCCAGAGTCCTGGTAAAAGCAAAAACATCCTTCTCTGCAAGCAAAACCACCATCATGACAAAACTATTGCACATTGCACAGGATATGGTTTTCTGGTTGTAAATTACCCAATAAATACACTAACGTTGTCTTGAAAGGGGCTTTTCCTCTCCAAATTGTGCCTCTTTTGAGCTACATTGCATTTTCAAGGGAAACTAAAGCTTCATTAGTAATTTGGTACTCAATTTTTCCTCCTTTTAAAATAATTTTTTTTAGTATTGGTAGAAACCTTGAACAATAACTTCCCTCAGCATTGTCTGTATTATTACTATTTTTTAAACTTTGGTACTTTCATCCTCCAGCTTTGCAATGCATTTCTTTTCATGGCATTTAGATTTTGAGAGATTCAGTTTGTGAAAAAAAAATGGGAAACCTTGAAAGGATGAGGTAATTAATGCTTCTTCAGCCTATCCAAGGTACACTGTTATGTTAGAGTTTTGCCCCATTTGTAATTTATGCCTGTTAAAGCTTTGTTTTATCATCTATTACAGACTTCTAGGCTTCTGTTTGCACTTACTGGCTGTAACAATTTCATTTTATACAGAGAAAAAAAAAATGGTTTCGGTTTCAGTTACTTTTTTTTACAGTACCTGAAAAAGAGAATGGGATTTGCAAATGATAAATGGGGAAGTTGACTAGCTAACTAATAAAGATTTGTCTTAATCAAGTATGATTTGTCAGAACAGGAGCGCACTGGGGTCAGGGCACACGCAATGAATAATACAGCATTCACTGGAGAGAAGGACCAGGCAAAAGGCCTCATAAATATGCTGCCATTACCCACTGCTAATTCGTATTCAAAGAGTGAGTTGCACTGAAGCCAGCTCCGAGGTTGCTGAGCTGTTCACCTGCTTCGTGGGCTCTACCATGTTAAAGAAAGTTTATATATATATATATATTTATATTTATATATTTATATATATTTATATATATTTATATATTTATATTTATATATATATATACACCGTTTACAGAATACTTTATTTGTGCACAGACAGCTGCACTTTTTGGTCAATGTGTTTAAGCATTATTTATTAATCAGCTTCTAGGTTTGTTATATTTTTCTAATGCCCCGGTGCTGTTTTATTTCTGTTTTTCGTTCTTTAAATATGAATGTGGATACAGCAGGAGATAGTTCTATTCACATTTGAAATTAACTTCTGAACAGTGCAATAAAGGTTAAAACAGTCTTTAGCTCCATGGAAGTATTAGAGATAAAACAGGCATAGACTTCTTGTTTATGTTGCCAGCTTTCCTGACTTTCTAATTGGCCTGTAAATTCAAGATAAATCTGGTACACCAGGATATTGGGCGAAATCTGAACAAACCCAAATGTAATTTTATTTGGCTCTGGCTTTACTTTCTGATGTTGACTTTGCTTTTTTCTTCAAGGAACACTTTCTCAGATGGGAACAGTTGAAGGATGTACTCTTCTCATAGGTCTTCTGATGTCCAGAAGAAATACTGCAAAACGCTCTTGTTACTATTGATAAGTTTAAGCTACATAAGTGGGTCATAAAAAATCAGTTTGAAACAAAAATAATAAATTGTTCCAGTGCTTACAGATATAACTAGCAATCTTTGTTCTTCATCACTGTACTACCTAAATGTCATATGCGGTGTAGTTAAATCAGACTGAAAAAAATTGTCACTCCACTCCTCAATTTTAAAACAACGTGTTTCAGAATTTCAAAATATTTTCTTCTCTTTTAAAAACATAATGTCACTTTTTTTTTTTTCCCTATTTACTGGTTGGCTAATAGCCTGTCTCATCTATTTTGTGCTTAGCTCTATGTCTTAAAGTGCACTTACTGCTGTAAGAGTGTCTCAGCTCTAGAGATAGGGCCAGCTTTACAAGCCTCACGCTGCTCAGTGCAGGAGTTTAAGTTGCCCAACTCTCTGCCTGCACATTTTAAGTCTTTAAAATAACCAGTAATGTGGAGTCCAGAGTAATTATTTGTACTGCTCTGAGTTTCTAGCAAACGGTGGAGCACTTTTGATTAAATAATTATTATGAACCCAGCCTTGGATGAACCAAAGATCACCATTGTGTCATCTTTGTGCTCTTTGGAGTCACGAGCTTAATTAAAGTGACAGTTTGTGGCTCAAGTTTTAGGGGATGTATTTCTGCAACTTAATTTAGATGCAATCAGGATTTTTAGTACTTTCCTCTGCTAAATCACTTTCAGACAAGTTCAAGCCTGGCAGTACTGCAATGAAGCATCAGCCAGTCCTGCAGCAAGCTCAGAGCAAGCAGGGGCTTCTTCCATCCTGGGAGCACTTAAAAAGTAGCAAAGGAAGACACTGAGGGTTGGCTTCCCAACTTCATGTACATTATTAGTGATTGAAATGGGGGGTAGCAAGTTGTTTACTTTTTGATGCACTAAGGAAAGATTTCTTTTTTGCCTTAGAACTTGTTTGAAGGAAGGGCATAGGAGAGGAAGATGCGATGGGAGGAATTTGGAGCGGATGAGCACTGCTGGGCTGGGGCATGGCAAGAACAATGGCCAGCCTGCAATGTAGACAAGTGCTCAGCAGAATCAAAGTCTGCCACCTCCTGTGAATGTTGCTGTGAGGATGTTAGTAAGGGAGCTCAGCTAGGCTGGTGATGGGAGTAGACAGAAAAAAAAAATACATCAGTTAGTGAGAAATGAGTTGTTTTTTACCAGCAGATGGATGTAAGTTAGGATTTCAGAAAAAGTATGAAACTTTAGAAATAAAAAAAAAGAACTGGAGGTGAAGTTACTAGTCTGTCATCTTTCTTCTTTCTTTATCCTATTTTCTTCTCATTCATCTGCCTTTTTTTTTTTTTTTACTGGGGAAGGACAACCAGGCCTGGACCATGGGAGGTGTTGGGTATGAAATGCTCCCAGTTTGTTCTTAAAGGCATGTGGCACCTTCCTCAAATATCTTTTCTTCTTTATTTTGAACAAAGCACAAAGACTGAATTCTTATTAGGTGTTCTAGATGTTTTTCTTTCTGGCTTCTCTGACCTCAGTCCCAACCAAACCCTTTTGCTCTTGGCCAATAAAAATAATTTCATGGACACCCATTATAACTTATAGGGAGACCTTTTCATTTGAAAAATGTTTGTATTTTTACTTTAGTGGACATCTTGGACTTTGGAAGTTTGGGAGGCGTTTTTAGATGTTACTTGCTTCTACAGTAGGACTGGGCAACTTCTTTTATCCTGTCTTGCAACTGAATTTCTGACAGCTCTGGAAGTGTTGGATGTCCTCTGTGAATGCTATGGATTATCAGTGCTCTTTCCACCTGTATGGCATTTGCTTCTGGTGAAGAAGCCAACTAATCCCTATAAAAAGTAGCTAATTTTTATTTTATTGTGTTAATTGACCACTTAGCAGCATGCAGATTAACATCTTCATGGCAGATTCTTGAGGTATTTGAGCACTAACTCATGTTTCACTGTTCTGTTAATGCTCTACAAATTGTCTCTCTGTTGGCTTATGGCTGTTACATTATCCTTCATTTATCTGTATTACCCGTATTTGTTTTTTAATAACCTTAATTATCTAAATCCTTCTGTTTCTAATTATATCAGCTGTTCAATGTAAATATGTCAGCTGTGAACTGGGGAATTTATTGGACTTTTACCTGTGTCCCTATACTTCAAGATATGTCATCGCTTTCTTTATTAACTTTCTGCTGTCAGAAGCGTGAGGTGTTTGACTCAACCCTGAATTCTGCAACTCCTGCAGCCTATATTTTCCAAGTTTGTAAATCTGCTTGCTGTCACCTCTGAACAGCGAGCTTTTAACACTTTCTAGTATTTTTAGTATTTTTTCCCAGACACTGCTGTTTAGGATTTATCCTAGTCTCCTAAAATCAAAACTTTTAACCTGTCTAAAATGGAGAGGCTTAAAGGGAAAAAAAAAAAAAAAAAAAAAAAAAAAAAAAAAAAAAAAAAAAGAAGTCCCAGCCTGTGTCAACACAGTTTCCAAAAATTTTCTGTAAGCTTTAGATAGATCTTCAGAGCATGCAATGTCTCTGTGCAAAGACAACACACAATTGCACCCCCCAAATGGCCCTGCTCACTGGGCAGGGCTGGGGATCTCAGTCTGGAACTGTTCCCCATTCCTACCCTGGTGAACACATAGTGATTTTTGTGGTGTATTTCATGTTTCTGTAGAACAGCCATCTTGATTTTTAACATGATCTTCTGCTTTTCCAGTGTAAATTAAATTGTCTTTTCCCACCTCTAGTTACATAGCTCAGATGCATGCATTGTGTATGTGATGAGATTGAGCAAATCGTATTTCCAAGCATCCTCTCTTGTGATTTGATTGGTTTTAAGGTTTTAAGCTTTTTTTTTGCCTTTTTTTTTTTTTTATTTTAAATCATACCAAGGTATCTGCTGAATCTAATGACACTTTTATACACACACACATACATATATACACATGCATATATGTATGTACACACACAGGGTACACTTTGAGAGAAAAAGTGCTCTATAAACTACGTTGGATTGTTTTAGTTTTCATATGAAAAGAAAAATGGGGAGTCTGTCTTCAAAATTCATAAAAATGCATGTTTGTTTATCCTAAAGCCTGGAGAGGCTCATTCCATGTCATTCCTGTCTCTTGAGTAAATATATTAGTCATTCTTAAGGCAAAAAAGTATTATTGACTTGAGTGATTAGAAAAAGCTCTTTCAGAATCAGTTTAGCTGATAAAGTACATAAATTCTTAGATGGCTGGAGGCAAAAAAAAGTAAAAGAAAACCAGTCAAGCACAACTTATGCTGCGTCCTTGGTGTGTGTGTAGGTATTAGAAATCAAACTCTGTGGACCACGTATTAAATAATTACAATTTGTATGTATAAATAAATACTGCGTACAGGTTACCAGCAAAATCCAAAGAAGGGGCTTATTCAGGAGTGCAAAATGTTGCTAGAAGTGATCAATGTCTTTTGGGTTTATCTCAACATAAATGTTGAAAACCATGTGCCAACTTGTGCACACATGGAGGGGGAGGTTAGGTTTGCATTTGCTACATTTGGGGGTGGGGCGGGGCAGGTCATTTTTTTCTTCAAATAGGGAAAGTTGTATTCATTGTGCTAATTAATTTCAGTGGTTTAGGATAAGAAATGTTATGTTTTTCTTGCATAACATAGTCTCATAGAACCAGGCACCATTTGTGTTGGACTCACAACATGGCATTTCTGAAGTGCTTGGCACTAAAGAGGATCATTTCCCATACTTTGTTCAAGCACCTCTAGGGCAGAATACATTTAGAGCTGTGGATTTTAGCATTCACCATTTAAGGATGATGCTTGTTAATATTATGTGGTTTTCAGAAATATTTCTTTTTTCTGGCCATCACAACGTTGTTTAAGACTGAGATAATTGCTCCATCGAATATTCCTGCCCTCTGTCAGTACACAGATAATAATGATGTAAATGCATTCACCCTTCTGCTTCTCACCGTTTAGCTGTGATTTTAGAAGATAATTTTATGCATTCTTTGGGAATTTCACTTAGAACAGGCAGCACCACTCAGTCTTTGGTAGGACTTGGGACTGCACCATACTAAACATTGTCCATTTGAAACAACTGGAAGGTTGGCATAATCCCCAAATAATTGACATTGTTAAGATTCTGTGGAAATGACACCATTACTGGCAACAGGCAACACCCTTTAGTTTGTGTATTGGTCTTAATTCATGCATCTGCACTAGAGTATATCTTACAAAGCTGACCTTTTCATGTAAGTGTAGAATGACTTGCATTATATGTTGGCTGGAAAGATATATACAGCACCATTGCACTAAAAGCATGAATATGCCACACAGATGAATGTTTTAACTGGAAGGAAAACATCAGAGTTGTGGGCAAACCTGAAAAATGTTAGCAAGCAGATAGCAATGATATCAAGCTTGTAATTAGCTGTACTGTGGGCTAATGCTACATTTTTCATAGTCCCAGGTGCTTTCGGTTGCAAACCAAGTGAGGAGACATGTCTTCGTATCATTGAGAAGTCTTTATTTTCTCTGTGTAATAGTATTTTTGTTTGACTCTCTTGACCTTCCAGCTAAAAAATCAAATTTCACTGTCATCAGTGAATTTTCTGAGCAGAATGAGGATATGAAGAGGATAAAGGTGTAAATTTATGTTTGCAAACTTATTGTGAGATTATGTTACCTCCTTCATGTCTCTTTGTTCAACTTATGTTGTTACTTTAGCCCAAAAAAGGCCAAAGATCATCAACGAAAGTGCATGTAGAGTAAAGCTGCTCCTGTAAAATTGATGATCCGTCCAATTATTTATCTATAGAGGCTGCTGGGAAGAAACGCAACTATCTCAGTTCTCAGACCCCTCTGCTAGGTTGAACTTCATGGCTGAAGGTTTAATCCCTAAGTGTCACATCAACAATTCATTCTGTGATATTCTGGCTGACATGCTCTCCTTCCTTATTTATTGATGTCTTCAGTCATCGACAATGAGAGGAAAATACACTATTCGTCAAAGTGACGGTGTTTTACCCTCACTTACAGTTGATGCTGCTGTCACGTTGATGGTTGGAAAATAAACTCAATCATTATAAAAAGCTAAGAGTGTGAACTTGCCAGTGACAGGAAGAAGATGAAAAAAAGTATATATATACAAACCCACAGTAACTTGCTTAAAAATTGGTGTAATAAAAATAAATCTGTTTCCTACAAAGATATTTTTGAGCTTTGTTCAGGAGATACCAAGCAATTTTAGCCATGTATTTTATACTTATTCCTTTGAAGGAAGATCTGCACCTCGTACTCCTTTATGTCTGCAAACATACGTATAATTTTTAGCACTAAATACACTTTTTATCATTTCACCTCATGCTACTAGGTTAGTAATTTGTTGATTTTTTTTTTTTTGCCTCTCTTTTAAGAGATTTTGCTTGATTTTTTTTTTTTCTCCCCTGGATTATATTGAACACATATATCTGTTTGTGTATTACAGTATTTTGAGTGCTTTAATGAGGAAAAGCTCAGTATAGTTCCATCCTGTAGGTCCTTTGACATGCAGAGAAAGGGAAGGCTCTCTGAATCACTTTCTGAGGCTGCCATTTGTGTAACTGCACTGCACTGTGCAGCCTTTTTAACTCCAAACCCATGTATCTTACCACATTTCACCTTTGGGAGGCATTGTATATACAGCTAAAAGTAAAGAGCAGCGAGCCAAGAGGGACAAGATAGCATAATGAGGATGTCAATTTGTGGTCAGAGGAAATATTTATCTTACTTGTACTATACTTGGCAACTGATAGAGAAATATATATGTAATGAATTTCCTCAGACTTTATCTGGCAGACTGTGTACCTTGTGTTAAATGGATTTAAAAATAACATTGCTTGTCTCAAACTTTTAAAGTTTGAGGTGATCCCGCATTGGATTGTTCCTTGAAAATAGACTGTATCTATTTAAAAAAAAAAAAAAAAAAAAAAAGGCATAATCGTGTTTACTAACATATTGGTGAATTTTTAATGATCCATTTCCCAAGTCTCCCTGAGTAATGACATTTTAGGATCCCACTCACTTACCAGAACAAAAGCAAGGCTTTTTTATTTGTTGTTTAGCGGGGGGGAAAAGCCATGTTTTTGTAGTTTTACTCTTTTGGTTCGTATCTCTGGTAAGCCTGCTAAGTACCCTAAATGAATGTGCACAGAAATGCTGGTTGTCTCACACGTGCTGTGTGTCCTGAGGCAAAGCTACAGCTGCTTCAGCTCCTTCTGCCTGCTTCCCCATCTGTAAAATGGGAATGATTTAACTTATTTCTCTCCTTCGGGGAAATACAGGGAGGGTTTCTTAATATTTCTATAGAGCTTTGAAGATTAAAATCTCTTCTCTATACGTGCTGCTAATATTTCAGTGTTAGAGAAGCATTTGATTGAAGCTGTTTGAAGAGTAAAGTTTTGGCATCTTGTGTTGTCTTTGTACCATATCTTGAGGCCCCTCCACTATAATTTTGCAACCTTTGGTTCAGCGTAAGCTGCGGAAGGAAACAACCCCTGTGTAAACAAACGGTGATGACTATAAATTAGTGTCTCTGTCTGCTGCTGAAAACATCAGGAGATTACAGCCTATCTCTAAGCCAGCCAGAAACAGTCCATGGTGGAGCAAAGCAGACACCAGTAACTGGGCTGAGCCTGAAAAAGCTTTCATTTAAGCATCAATGGTAAATGCTGAGAGGCACTGAGAGATTTTTTCTTCTAATATGACTTCTGTGTCTTTAGATGTACAAGGATGGCTGGTGTTTTAGCAAAGGCTTACTGACTTCCTTGGGCTTAAGGAGTAGATAGGAAGTATGAGCACCCAGCATCTAGAGCAAGTCTGAAAGTCTTCTTGCCTTTGTTTCACAGATCAAAGGTCAGCATCAATTCCCAGAGCCTAGACAATCTCAAGGACTGCACAGGGGCAGTTTCTGGTTTGGTTTGCTTCTTCAGTTTAGTGTTGTTTGAAAAACTTAAAATAATATAATGATGTATTCCTCTTTGCAGTTAGGAGGAGTGATTAGGCTACCACATGTTTTGAATGCTCTTGTTAGAATCTAACTTGGCATTTTAAGGCCTTTCAGTCACAAGTCATATTTTTCATGATTTACATTTTCATTTTTTAATGCAGAGCAGATTGGACAGGAGATGCTTGAAAACCTGAGCCATGACAGAGAGAAGATCCAGCGTGCTCGGGAAAGGGTAAGTTTGATAATAAGTAATGGCTGATTCTGCATTTTATTTGCATTGGGCAAGTTCTTTGTGCATGCAAAAACAATCCAGATGAGATATAATCACCATTTGCAGTGGAGAACTTAAAAAGTGTCTTACATGGGCCCCATCCTGCCAAGTCTCTCTGATGGGGAGTCACACTGTAGTCACCAAATCTGCTGTGGAAAGCAAATTTTCTGTCACTATCACAGTTAGGTCAGTGTTCTATCCTTTGAAGGGTTTGTTGTACTGTCAATTCCAATGACTTCTTGGGCTTCCTATGAAACAGTTCAGTGTCATAAGTGAGCTTCTAATAGTTGAGCAACGTTACTCTTTGTAGCTGCAGATGCAAATAACAGCCCCTGAGGCAGGTCTTTGTGAAGAGCAGGTACTGCTGCTCTGCCTCTGCAGCTAAGGTAGCATATCTGTGTCACTCTGGGCTCATGTGGCCTCCATGGGGATCAGCCCACTGTGCAGAGTTAATGGAGATGCTCAGAAGCCCATCCTATCCAATGTGTACAAGTTCTCTGGACTTCCATGTGAGAACCCACCCTCTCTGGTTTCTGCTTACAGAGCCAGGACTTTCTGTCCATGGTGAGTTCAGATACTTTCCCAAGTGTCCAGTTTTTCCAAAGTTAGGTTTTCCCATACATCTCTTAACTGACCAGTGGCACTTAAAAAAAAAATTCTTTATCTGTCCCAGGGAGTTTCTTCTCTTGGATAGCTTTGATTAGTAAAGCTTCCTGTAACAGCATTAATGAGGCATTTTCTGCCAGCTGTACCAGTTGCTTTCTGAAGTGCTGGGCATTAGCTACTTTAAAACACTAAATATAGCTAGATCACTAAATGTAACTAAGAATTGTGAGGATTGACCAAGTTTCGTTCTGGCAACTTGGTGTCTTATTTCACCTCCACTCCTTACATCCCCAGTGACTGCTGAGTCTGAAATGCTTTTGTGTTTCTAGGTGGACAAATAAAACCTAGGCAATGGAGATGAATGCCATGTATTCCTTTCTGCTGATCCTATATATCCGAGGGATGTGGTTCTGATCACTCAGTGTACACATGGTACATAGCATAACTTTTCCTTTTCATTGCTTTCCACCTGAGGAGCAAATTTCTTTGATGACAAAACCTGTAAGATGCAAAGAGCAAGATTAAAAATAAGAAGGATATTCTAGGAAAATGTAGTACATATACACTCCACCACAGTGCAGCAAAAAAACCTCTTGTCATAATGGAGGATCTCAAATTCTAAGTTTTTTTTTTTTTTTTAATCAGAAGCCACTTAAAATATTTTCTTTAGAGAATTCAGAAAAGTTATGTAGTGAAGCCACATGGATGGACCTGTTCCAGTTGTCTGTATACACTCAGATGAACATTTGGAGAGATCTTGGATGATTGGGCTAGTTTCCCATTATCTGTAGATTTTGAAAGACCAGAACAGAGGGTGCTTTATCAATGCACTATAGATGTACATTAAATACACGGAGTATATATTATCTTATCAACCAGGGATGAACCTGTTTTCTGGAATAAAATTGACAACTTGAGTATGATGATCAGCTTTAACAGTTCAATGTTGTTAAAACCAGGAAGATTTTTTAATAAGCAAAATGTAAATAAGTTAATGTCTCAATGGTTTGGTTAAATATACATATATGAATTTTCCTATCTATAGAGTGAAACTCCTATTTTCTTCTGAAGGCAAAGAGAAGGAATAAAAACTCTGCTGCAAGTCAGATAGGTTAACTGAACTATACAGGACATTAAAAGATGCAACATTTTTTAGGAAAACCTCAAAATTTGTCTAAGGCAGACAAGATACCAATGTCAGCATCTTGTTAATCTTCCTGCTTTCTCGTTATTATTCTTAATATTATTTTTAAACACCATGTGGATTTGCCATTGCTAATATCAAAGCCTGTTTCAAAATGTTTTCTCTACAGCAGTTCTGTGAAACATACTCTGTTTAAGAGGTTCACATTCCACCAGTTCCATTCCCATCTTTGGTGTGCTGGTATTGGTAAAGAAATGGTGGAAGAACTGCAATCAGATGATTCAGTGTTAAATAAAAACAAACTTCCAGTTTGAAACTCTTCATGTGGGGTGGTTTTTTTTTTGTTGCCAGAGCAGGAAGAAAAGGTGTTTTCTTAGCATTCTCTTGGGAGGTAGCTAGAGATCTTCCAACTATGTGTGTACGTGTTTGTTTCTTTTTTAATGTTTCTTTCACTTATTTTGTTGGGTTTTTTATTACCATAAAAACATGAGGTCGTCTTGCTTAGAGGAGTTTGTCAAACCTCTAAAATTCAGCTTCCCCTGCTTAACTATCAGCACTGATTCTAGCTGTCAGGTAGAATCCTGCAGCAAGAGAGGAAAGTTAGGATCAAACATTTAATGGTAAAAAGGAGAGCGCTACTTTTCTGTGAAAAGGGAGGAGAAGCCCCAAGTGTTAAATGCATCTTTATGAATAATAAAAGACCAATGTAAAGCATACATTTGTACTTCAGAATCCCTTCTAGCATAGATAAGAACTGGGCTTTTTAATGAGCCTTTTAAAAATTATTGTGACGTTTTTTCTTCTGTTACTTGTGTCAAACCAGGCTAAACTGCTTTTCTGGAGCTTGAATTGTCTAGATGAATCAGGAAAAAATGAGGGAATGGCCTCCCTGGAATATAATACTCATCTTTGTTCCATCATAGCACATAATTACAGAGATCTGAGAGTTAGTGCAAGCCTTCCCTCTGAATATGGTATTGCTAAGAGCAAGGCTTGATTGGTGTTATCCAGTCCCAGCTTCTACTTGGTATTTTGTTAATAGCTTTTAGAAGAATACGGAGGAAATTTATGCAAAAAGGTTATGTGACACTGATTGTCACATCACCTACTAATTTCAGTAATAAGCATTAAATCCGGCAGCAAATATTTACTGTGTCGTGCTCCAGAATAGAGACTGGGTTTAATATTGCTGCTGTTCAAATATTCAAGCTATAATAGTGGTTTGTTATGGTGAAGGTGATTTGTTATTGGAAGACTGTCACTCTCCTTGGCAAGTGTTACTGTTTTGATGGGTTTGTAACACAGGATGCATTTTGCCTACTGCAACAAAGTTGTTTTTTTTCAGTAAGAAGTCAAAGACTCAGGTAATCCTTTCAATCTGATTTGATAATGAGGGAAATATTCAGCTTTCATAAGGAGAAGAATGTTTTTATGTATGTACACACAGCTGTGGTTTGGGGCATGTTAGAAAAGGTGGTCCCTGCTATTTCATAACTGAAATAGTCATAAGCATTACATTCTCTTTTTTACAGTAGATTTTGATGTCACTCTGGTTCCAAGATGTCTAAAATGTCATCTGGCTGCCAGTGGCAAAAGAGGCAATAGGAGTGTAACTCCATTCTTCCTATAATCTTCTAATTTCTAGTTTTCCTTTTGGGGGACGCTAATAAACACAAAAAGAGAGAGGACATTTTAATCCCTTTGAAAAAGCAATAGAAATAAACATGAACTTCATTTGCTTCTTAAGTTTTAATCTAGTCTAATTTTTTACCTATTTTGCAATATTTTTGAGAGCTGTAGAACAAACTCAGCTAATTAGGTGTAAACTGTAGGTTTCCTTTGTCCTAATAAACTACAAAAATGGTCATTTCAGTGACTGAGAGTTCCTTACATGAAAAAAACCCCACCATATATGCTGTACAGCTGTTCCTTCTGTACATGTATATATACTATTCACAAAGCACTTGAGCAGCCAGGCCAGAGGTGGCTGCTGTAAGGTCAGTACAAGTTTTGTATTTAAGGGGCAGTATAGACATATTTCTTTTACACAGAATTGCTAAAAGGATATATTTTGTATTTCTGTTTCTTTCTTTAAACTACAGTCTTTGAAAAACAGTGAAAGAAAGATATGTTTTCCTTTTCATAAAGCATCAGGAACACAGCAGCACATGGCTGTCTCTTCATCCCTTGATCCTCTCACTAATATACACAAACAATACATGTACACGTGGGAATTATGGATCCCAGTGTATAGAGCTTCTACCTGCAACCCTTTATTTGTAAAGCTTTTGCTCTTTATCCTGACTCACCTTTGTTGCCTCAATGACTTACCTTCCCTGGGTTTCATATTCATGTAAGAGGAAACAACACAAAATATGTTTAAATTTCAGGGCTTTGGTGGCTTTATGAACTTGTTGTGTGCTAAACCTGAAGCTAACTGACTCAGGTGACTGTAGAAACACCTGTCCTTTGTACAGAATGGGGGGGTGTGTGCCTTGTATCTTTAATGGGACTCTTTTCTCCCCAGCTTAGAGAAACAGATGCAAACCTGGGGAAGAGTTCCAGGATTTTGACGGGAATGTTGCGAAGGTAAGGCCAAGGTAGGGACATTTCTGGTCTTTCTTTTCTTCTACTCTCCCTCTTTATTTTCAATTTTACTTCAACCTCAACATTTTGCTGGGGTACCTGACTTTTTTTTTTACCCAGGATGCCATGTAGGATGTCTTTGGATGATAGAAGGCTTTGTCATGCCTATGGAAAGAGTTTTCTGTAGCCTGAAGGACAGCCCTTGTGTAATGATGTCTCATCTTTGTTTCTTTGTGTTTGTTTGGGGGATTTTGGATGTGTGTTCTAAAATTATTTTTTGATGATGATTTCCTGTGTCTCTTATTCTTCAGTGATTTTTTTAAAGGGAGTTTATTGCCTGTTAAAATGAGAAAATTGGTAAATGTTTTGGGGCAGCATAAATTTATGTGCAGAGAAAAGGTTAAAATTATCAATTCTGCCTAAATGGATGAGCAGACACATTGTCAGCCCTTATGGTTTTAGCATGTTTCTTCCATGCTTTCAGTGTTACAAAAATTGTCCCTGGGATCAAAATGAGATGACACGAAAAGGAAAATTGTGCAATGTCCTAAAACTCTACGTGGGACTGAAGGGAAGGAGTTATCCACTGATTACTACTCCCCTTAAATTTGTATCAGTGCATTGTCAGTTTTTTTTTAATTAGTGGCACCTCTGGATATGTGTTCTTTACCCAGTGAAACAGCACCTGAGCTTCTCTGTGATGTCCATATTTCTGTACATACTCAGCTTCCTAAAGAAGAAAAGCATCCCTCTAATAAGTGGTGCTGAGTGCTAAGAAAACACAGTTTTAAAAGAATTTAGTGCATCCTCTGAAGAGATCAGTCTGAAATTACCCTTGCCACAGACTTTTATGTTGTGTGTTTGCTTATATGCACTTCGCTTATTAAAAAAAAAAAAGGGGGAAAAATCGAGGAGAAAATTTTAGCAGAGTTGTTGATTTGTCACTTGGCTTAGGAAATGTGAAAACTGGAATTTTATAGGTTGTTCTTTAGCACAGGCTTTATTTCTCCATAAGTCTCCTCAGAAAAATACCTTTGTTAGTTCCTTGTATGCCAAATTGACAAAGGTTAAAATGACTGAACCTGATGCCTTCATTCCACTGATTTCTTACAATTCCAACTCCAAAATGTAGCATATAAAATTCTCTGATTAAGAGTAATATGTAAATGACACAAGCTAAATTCAAAATCCATGGAGGAAGGAAGTGGCAATTGAAAGGGATGGTTCAGTGACTGTAGACAATCAAAATAAACTATAAAAAAATGAAGGAAAAGAAAAGACACCAACCAAACCCAGGTCTCCCCTGGAAGGGCTCTGCGACATGAGCTGTAACGAATATTCTGCATATGTCTCCATTTTGTCAAATCTCATTAAAGGGGTTTCTTGCTTTATGTCAATTGAGCTGTCCAAAAATCATTCATCATTTTAGTGTAAAAAAAATCATGCAGTTATTTAAATAATATCATATTAATGTTAAAGTTCAGCTGTCATTTAATAGTATGGCTTAATCAGACATAGCATTTAGGAAAAATAGTTTTTTCGGGCTTTACTTGGCTTTCAGGTTGGCAGATTCAAATAAGGATTTATGGGTTTCTAAACCAATGTATTCTTTCCATGTTTATGCTTGAGGTACCCCAGCCTTTTTTGTAGCACCCTGTAGTGTGTTATTTTCAATAAAATAAAGTATCTCCTCATATTGTGTTTGAATACATTTGCAAGTAATTTGGAGAAGCTGAAACAAAAACATATGCTGTAACCTTTGACTTTGTTTTGTGTTTGGGAATCACAGTTAGGAGTCCTAGTTTATAAGTGTTCCATAAGCCAAATGAAAAATATGATCTTTCTGAGATATACTTGGGCTCTTCTTTTCAGACAAAAGCATTATGTAGTCTAACACCACGATGGCATGTTTCTGTGTGTCAGAAAGGCACTGGATTTCCTTTTTCTTCAACAAAAATGCTGAGCTGAGTCACCCATCTAGGTGAAAGTCAGGTTAGGATTTAAGCTCAGGTCAGGTAAATGTGCCAAAAGCAATGCTGGCATAGAAGCAGCTTTCAGTAGACAATTCTTGGGATGTTGTTTAAAACCACGTAATTTATAGAGCTACAGTGAATTTAATTTGTTTGTGACTGTTGGGTAGAAGGGTCTAGCATTATCCCAGTCTCAGCATCATCCCAATTTGTTTAGTTACAAGAATAATCATGAAGTACAGACCCCAAGATATCAGCATGTATTAGATAAATACAACTGCAAGAAGTATAATTAGCACAGATTGGCAGTTGTGTCCTCATTTCTGCATACTTCAGTACACACCACACAATGTTTTACATAATTACTGGAACCAATAAAATAAAACTCTGGAGGACCATTCTCCACATTAATATTATATAGAAAAGGTAATGTTAAACAGAGCATTGCTCAATGTAGTGGCTGTTCCCATAATATATATTTGCTGGTATGCTTGAAGTCATATGCCATGCTAACACCCTGTGCTTCAAATTAATGCCTAACTCTTTCTAATTTTACTGTCTGGGAAAGGTAAAGCAGCATCTCTTTTGAATCTGGCTGAATATATTAAGAGATCAGGTATTTAGATAGCTAGAGGGCTAAATTACTGCCTTTGTATGACCTAAATTCCCTGGCCATGTGTTTGTGCATAAAATGTTCTGGAGATGGGGAATAAAAGCAGAGACAGGTTTTGTAGGTTGCCATAGCTCACTAAGGAAATCAGTGGCATAATAGGGACAGGTCTTCCTATCCCAGTTTGCTACTCTGGCAATGAGATACCCAGCCCTATGTACTGGAATTTGTTATCTCATAATCTTTTTGGTGTACGGGTTTGAGTATTTTTGTAATAAGTGTTTCTAAATATTCTCGCATGCAAATGACCTATACATTCATGATTTTTTTTTTCTTTTTTTCTGTAGCAACTACTTGGGTTCTACTAAATTAATGCATTCCTCTTATGGCATGGCATTACTAGGATCAGGGGGAATGGCTTCAAACTGAAAGAGAGTTTAAATTAGATATTATGAAGTTCTTTTTTGTGAGTGTGGTGAGGCACTGGAATGGGTTGTCTCAGGACTCTATCCCTCAGCCTGTACCTCAATGTGAATCAGGGAGCACACAGTGGGCTAGAAAGAAGTAGAAAAGAATGTGTTCTGGGATATCTTCAGGGTTTTGCCTATATCCTAAGCCAATAGCCAGAAAAGCTTGTAAGAAAAGAATTTGGAAAGTCTCCAAGCCACACACAGCCCAGTGGGAAACAAACAAACCTAAAAGTAACCAGATAAAAATTTCAGTAGATTTGAATCTTTTTTCAATTAGCAGTTCTGTCTACCCGCTTCAAATTGCGGGAAAATGTTTTCGAAGAAGAGCTGCTACACTCCAGAACAACTTTTTATCCTGTCTGGTTCACCAGGAAGTTTTTGTGTCAAAAGTACTCTTTTAATCTTTAGATTTCAGTGTTCTGGATTGTTATTAATGAAGTGTTGAGAAGCTTATGAACACATCTGCATTTATAAAAGAGACGTTTAAAATTTGTTTCCCAACAGGACAGAGAGACTACCTCTGCCTGATAGGAATGAGGCAGTAAGGGTGCACTTCAGCTCTCAGGTGATAAGTTATGTGACTTGCCAACAGCTGCATGACCAGTATGACTGCAGTCAGAAATGGAATGTGAGTTCTGTTGAAGCTTCTTCACTCTTTCCAGGAAAAATTCTGGGAGTCCTGCTTCTTGCATCACTGCTAGTCAAAGTTTGTTCTACTTTTGAGCTCCGGGGTATTTCAGACCTTGCAGTTATTTTTCAACATTTCACAGAGCTGTAGGACAATTTCTGTTGGAAGGGACTTCTAGAGGTCGCCTGGTCCAACCTCCTGTTCCTGTTAGAGTAGGTTGCTCAGACTCTTCTCCAGTCACATTTCAAACATCCAAGGCTGGAGATACCAATGCCTCTGACCAATCTGTTCCAATAACAGCTGAAATAAGCAAATTCTCCAGGTATCTCACTGAAGTTTCCCAGCATCCAACTTGTGTCCACTGCCTCTGGTCCTAAGCAGAAGTGATTTAAAACGTGACTTTCAGAGTTAGCCTTCAGAGTTTGGGCCTGGATTGCAGTTTTTTTCTAATAGTTCTCATGCAGCTTCAGCAGTGGTGGTGTTGTGTTCATTGGGCTGAGGGGACACTCGGTGTAGGGCAGTTCTTTAAGCAGGGCATGGGGTGCTCTGCCTCTGCCCACTGACCTGGGCTGTGGCCATTCAGCAGTGTAAGCACAGGACTCCTTTATTGCTTTCTCTTGCTCATAGAGATGTGCAAAGTTAAGGATGTCTGTTCTGCCTCCTTGCTTGGCTACAAAGCCCACATTTCCATATGTTAAGAACAGCAGCAGGGACAGTTGTGTCCCTGTGGACACAAACCCAAACAAAGAGTGAGTGTTATTACCACTGCCTTTTTCCCTATTTTCCTACCAATCTCTGTTTCCATCCCCAAAAGCCCATGACAAAAAACTGATTTTCTTCTAAAGCTAAAGCCTGTTTCAGTCATACTTGGCCAGGACTGTTGAGTCTCTGCAGTTTTCTGAAGGCAGGTCTTTGTATCACCGATCCAGAGTGGGGTTTAACATACTGCTACATTTGCCTTGTTTTCATGCTAGTAGTGGAGTTCATCTTTCCAGGATATTTAGTCTCAAGCCAGAAGAAGTTTTAGTAGGAATTCTTTCAGCAACTTTTTTGTACAGATATTTCTATTTTTACTTCAAGATGTATTTCTACATTGAAAAATTATTGAAATGGTAAATCCTCAAGCAAAATGTCTGCTCCATGGTGAATATTTACAGCTGCAGCTGTTTGCTTTAGAAATTTAGACCTTGATTCGGGAGCATATTTAAGCATATGGTTAACTTAAACCAGTGGAGGAATTCCTTAACTTGAGGGAGAATGAACAAGGGAGGGAGTAAGTGGCAGAATGATTCTGTGTCATCTCTTGGGGCAACATTGCTTTTATTTTGCTCCTTGCAAACCATGTCCTTAATATTTCTGTTGTTAACTGGAAGCCGTAAAATATGCATGGGGTACTTTAGTCCTTGTTACTGTCAATATAATAATTTCTTTTATCATTTTCCTGACTTTTAAGCATTTAATATAGTTACTAGGTTCTTATGTTATTGTACATTTGTGTTTTGTTATGCAGCTAACCTTTATCAATTATGAAGTGTTGAATCTTTTCAGAAGGAAACTGATAAGCTCTGTGGTGCTGTTAATCACAATCTAGTCCTTGGATGAGGAACATACTGCTTATTATTCCAGATTAAACCTTGGCATTAATTAGTACCTTGTTGTTCCTCGCTTTGTCTCTGACTTTAAAAAGAAACCTTGTTTCTTTGTTGAAGTGATGGGCAAAACATCTGGAAAACATAAATGTGTCATCAGCAAAATTCCCGAGGGTGAGCATTCTTCATCATTAGGAGTCCAACCAAAAAACAGGAAATGTACCTCTAGGTCTGAACAGCAAATATTTTAAAATAATATGGGACAATGCGGGTTCCCTGTCCTTAGTTTAGGTATCATGTAATCTGATGCATGTAAGATGCATTTCTTATTTTTAATAATCAATGGAAAACCATTTTCTAAACCTTACTCATCTTTCTTATGTTATGTGTGTGCTGTTTCCACAATACTTTTGAAAAATCTTGCCCTACTTTCGTTCAGTGTTAGAAATACTGTTCAGTATTTCTGAACATGGAGGGTGCAGAAGTCTTTTATGCTGCTATTTAACCACCAGCCATCAGTGTACATGGAGAGTTCCAGGCCACAGGTATTGAATGCCTTACAGAAAGGGACCAATTTCAACATTGCAGGCATGTAGCTGGGATTAGTTTAATGCCACCGTAGCCTTTGCAAACCTTCATCTCTAACAACCTAAGTGATACAGAGTTAAGTTTTCTTCAAACCTGGAAGAAAAAAGGAACATCATGATTGATCGTTACATCTAGTAACTTAAATGCACAGGATAAAATAAGCCAGTGTTTTAATCTCCTTGTGCCCAGGCAGCTTTAGAAGGGGATGTCCCTCATTTGGTGAGGTAAGAGCATTTATATGGTAACATTGTTTTATTTTTCAGATTGTTGGAAAGCTTTATCTACATGTCAGGCAGTATCTCCATTATGAGCAGGGTTCTCAGTATTCTTCAGACCACATTTCTAATTCTCTTTCTCCGTTCCTTTTTAAGTGTACAATGGTCTTTGTTCTGTCCTCTCCATTCCCTCTTTTCTGTCATCTGGAATTGCTATCTCATTTGCTCCCCTTCTGTCTACTCGTGTCCAGCTGAACAGCTGGAAAGAACATTAACACACAGTTGTGTTTCTGCAGGAAGGCAGGATCCCAATGGATAATTATCCTAGCTAGTGCTAGACTGCATATACCAACAATGTAAAGCATCATGATAGGTTAAGTATCATGTAACCCTTTGTGGTTGTTTTCTGTACTGGGATATGTTGCCTACCATGAAGCAGCGAGAGCCTAAGAAGGTTCACAGTGTCATGAGTGAAACAAAAGGCATTTCACAGCCAGCATTGTCGTGTCTGAAGCACAGCAGGCATCCCACAACATGCTTCCATGAGAAGCCATGTCTTGTATCAGCACAAGCAGCGCAGGGCTTTCCTGCAGTAGCTACAAGGAGATTCCAGTAGGATGAGTTCTCTCGGATGTGATGTTCAGGAGTAGTGAAGGAACAGTAAACATGTTTTGAATATGGTACGGTTGTTTATGTGAAGGAGAGAAACTTTTAGCAAAAGGTGGCATTGGTAATTGCTGAAATAATTGGAGACAACTTCTCAGAAATCAATTAGGTCAAACTCTTTAAGGCCAGTAGTTGATTAGGGATCACTTAGTTCTTGACACCACTCACACTATAACTGTGAAAGAACAATATAGGTTGGATTTTACACATTCCATTTACTGCAGAGTGTTTAAGCCATAAATTCCTGAATGTAACATTTTGCAACATGTATCATATGTATGATATCTTGCCACTGGGTCACTTCATTTTAATCCATATATTTACTAAAGGAAATGGAACCAGTTTGGAAGTCTTTGGAGGACAGATACTGTTCTCCACTGATAAGCATTCCCCATCTCCTCAATCAGACAATTCCAAGTTTTCCCTAATTTTAGCCTAAATCCTTTTTCCTGGGTAGACAGAGAAGTTTAATGTGCTGTTGCATGTGAGGAGATTTCTGGTGACTTGTGCTGTGGAAGAAATTTCTACTCAACTTCTCAAGAATCAGAGAACATGAATAAGAGTGTACAGAAGAATGTGAGAATTATTCACAGAGAACAGTGAATAAGAGTGTTTCTAGTTTTCATCAAGCCAAGCCTTTTGATGGGATACAGGAATGTAAAAATAGAAGAGTGGGATGTTGTTCAAATAGACAAATCCTGGAAGCTTAGGCTCTCCAAACAATAGCTTCATGTGTAGGTGTCATGGAGCTTTGCAAACAGAGGCACCAAAATTAAATCATTATCATAAAGTTGCTTATCTGGACTAAAACTAGAAAGTCTAGTTTCATACTATGCTGACTGAAAGCAACATTTGCAAGTCAAAATTACAAAATACCAAGATTTAACTTTTTTTAGTGACACTTCTAAACACTTAAAGAAAAAGACAGTCATGTCACAAAACCATGATTTTAACTGATTTCTCTTGCCCTTGCCTATGGACACAGCAGTATTTTGGACAGAGATAGTGTTTGAACACAAACGGAGGAATGCAAATTGATTTTCCTCATCTTCTGTCAGGTAAAAGACCTGCTTTGTGCATTCTGAGTATGATTTCCAGTGGCATTTGGCACTTTTCTTGCCACACTTGATTGAAATTGTTGGCTTTTAATAAAAACAAAGTTAATTTGACTTTCCAGCATGTGGTGGCTTTCCAGCATCCATATGTGATTCTGATTGCACACTAAGAACTTTAAGAAAACAATGAAGTCATCAAACTGATTTAAAACTGCTGTGACATCAGAATCTTGGCCTTATTATCTAGTCTTTTAGACTGGATCATTTTCAGTCTAGTTCGTAGTAGCAGGTCAGACTTCTGGCTGTGCTCAAGAGGCATAAGAGATTAAGTGACCAACAAAAGGGAAAACTCAGCTGAGTACAATTTTTGTTCAAGTCAGCCAGTGATATTCTACCACAAAACTCCCAAAACTATGCAAGTCATAGTTGTATGAGTAGTTTGCTCATCTGTAGCCCTAATTTTGAACGAGGAACTCTTTTAGTCTGAGCAAAGCTTGATTGGGGTGGGGTGGGTGGTGTTTTGTAGTTGCTGTTGCTGTTATTATTGTGGTTTTGCAAAGAAGGCTATAAATTATGACTTTGGGGAATCACTCAGAGTTTGTTGCAGATGAATCAGTGCTGCTGTGGGACAATACCAAAACTGAGGAAGAATTTATATCCCTGGTAGCATGTAATATGTTGTATTGGACCTTTAAAACTCTGCAGAAGAAATGTTCATGCAACACTAACCTGCTGAGCAGATCTGTGAAGAATAAAAAAGTAATGAATGAGAAGGTGTGGCCATACGATGAGAGGTTGTTTTGTCTACTTGGTGATAGGAAGGATAAAAACATCCTAATTCTGACTGGCTCTTTAACTAATATGGAAGATCCAACCCAAGCCATTCTGTGGCTCTCTGGCTTAAATCTAATCAAGAAGGCAAAGAAAAGTCAATGTGGAAATTGAAAAAAAATAAGAAAGACAGAGAAAAACTATTTTTTCATAAATATTGGTATTTATGTTCTCTGCAACATTTGTGTAGCTCTAAAATAGTTTGTGCAGGATCTCGCTGTGTAGCATTTATTACCTCAGAGCTCTTGTTTAGCTTGGAATTTGCTATATTAACCAAAGTGTAACCCAGAAGGTTTTTGTAACATCTGTGAGTTAGAGCAGAGTCTTCACATTTTCTTTTACTTATTTAGTAGATCTACTGATGGTTTAAGATTGCAATACTATTTTTTCTTCTTGAAAGAACAATTGCATCTTAAAATTATTTTTGTGTCAACCCCCCCACCTTCCTCCTGATAAAAATGCTCATGCAAGTGAAAAAAAAAGAAAAACAACCCACTGTTGTTTCTCTGACATGCTTATCATGGCCACAAATAACATGTTTAAATAGGGAATTGTTTAAGAAACATGATTCTAAGTGTGTCCAATCTTGCCTGGATGTTGGGAAGCATATGGTCTACTTTATCCATGCCAAGAAACTTCCTTGCTACTTTCTGTCACCGCTGTATGTTTCAAATGCAGTTTTCAGCATGAATGGCACACACGTGTTGATTGTGAAGGTAGCATTCTTTCAGTACAGCCTTAAGCTAATTACTCTTAGTGGCAGTGGGGCTTTGTAGCTCATTTGTGAACAGCTATTTATGCTACTACACCAGTACAAAGCAATGTTTCACATTACCAGTTTACCAGACTATTACACCATTGTGTTTTAATCCACTGTAGGTGGATGGAGAATATGAGCCATCTGTTTTATTTAATGATATAATCAGTAAACAATATATGCACTTTACACATTTGGTCATTAAAGATGCCCATATTGTTGGACCCTGTATTTACATTGTAAATTGGTGTATTCACACATCGGCTTTTTCTGGTGTCAAAGGCTTGCTGTGTTCATAAGCTGGTACAAAGCAAGCTCAGTAACTGCTCAGACCCAGTGCAGGTGGTGGAGCTAGTTGCCACACAGATCAAAAGTCAAACAACTGTGAATCTTCCTTTGAAAAGGCATTTAGAGAGACAAGGCTGGTCTTATCTTCACAAACAAGAAAGAGTTATAGATATACATCATGAAGTTTTGAGAACAAAAGGGGGTTTTATAATCACTCTGCGTCAGAAAACCCAGTACTGCAGACTTTTGTGAAGACATCTTTGAAATATAAAGAACATCTTATTTTCCTGGACAAAATTTAAAGGACTGAGTCTGAATTATTAAATATGAGACGGTTCAGTCATTTTAAAACTTTGGAGACAAGAAGTTGCTTTCTCTTACAGTTGATTTAATTTTATTTTATTTTCAGCAATGCTTAAGCAGAATGAAGCAGACAGTAATCGCAAAGGCCAATCTTATTCAAGGGATAGAGGTGAATGGGTGTATTTGTGCTAGAAACAAAGGAAATTCATCGATATTTCAATTTCCCCAAAGTATCCCTCATGAGCGCCAAAAAATAACCACCAAAATACAATAAAAATCAATTTACAAGTAAAATCTTGTTTGCTGGCAAACAAGGAGGCGAAAGATCACACTGTCCCATACTAAGACAGTAATGTTCATTTTAGTGTTTTACTTAACAACTTGTGCTTAAGATGCCCAGAATTTGAAATCGTTATTGGAGGACTCAGTTCTTGCTTCTCATTGTGTTTTATGAGGAAATAGAATTGGATTTGTCACCAGATGTAATCAGAGGCACTAGGGGTATACCCAACTAACAAAGTCTGTGTGCTGAAATGTGTTCACTTTCCATTTACTCCTAGAGACATGAGGAAATAGCTTTCAAAGTCTTTAAATCTATTTCAAAGGCAAGCTAATTATATTATTGGGGGGTTTCTTAATCTTGAGGTATGAATAAAGAAGACTTTTTTTACTAGGACTTTTTTATATTGGTGTGAATTTTAGAGATAAAGTATTTTCAAGTGCATGAGCGAAGAGAACATTTCATTTTCTGAGCTATTATATATATTTCAAAATATACAATATTTTCACAGTTAAAATATTTAAAATAATACAAAAGACTCAGCTATAAATCTTCCTTTTATAGTCTTTTCATAGGTATTTCATGTAAGTTGAATATTAAGCATTGGCATGTTTCCATAGGCTTCATGATGTATTGCCTTTTGATTTTGAAATATTGTGTAACTAACTTATTTCTAATCTTATAAAGGGCCTGAGATTTTTTTTTTCCAGTCCCAATCCAGTAAAAACAATCAGGAACTTGGCTACTGATATTTGATTCTTAGCTTTGTCCTGGGTATATCTTGGGTAACTGTGAACACATCTGTTTCTGTGCATCTCTAAAATGAGGATAATGTTCCATATCACAGCAAAGCATTCCAAGAGCAAATGCACTTAATTAATCTGTGCATGGTCCTCACATGACCTGATGAGAGTTTGTGAATGATAGACTGACTGGTAGCAGTGCCCATCCTGATTTGGAGTCATGGCTTAAATCCATGACTCCATGGATTTAAAAGGGGTGAAAGAGAAGCATGGGAAGAATTTAGACTAGAGGGGTGTGGAGTATCTGATTTCTCATAATAGTCCATTAGCAAATACGTTTCTCATCTCCTCAGCTATTGAACATAACTAGGAGAAAGAGGAGGTATCAATTATTTGTTGTCCTCTTCAGATATAAATTTGAGGGCTACAGATGACAAGCTCATCTTATGTTGGGTGACATTTTTGGTTTGTTTCAGACAGAGAAGAGTGTTTGGGTTGGTTCAACAAATAGAATTAACACATCCCTGGAGACATAATGACGAACTATGTAGAGAGAGAGAAGAGCAGTAGTGTTAAATTTGATGTGTTAGCCCAGGCAACTTCCTCCATTTCAATCTCTTCTTACTGCTTCTGTCAGAAATTATGTTTCTATAGTTTACCGTGGACTGTGATGTATTATTTTTGGCTGCTGTCAACCTGCAATCAATCAGGACTTTACAAACATCTGTTAAGTACTTTAGGGTTCCTCAAAGCAGAAGCAGGTCCTAACAAATGCAATGTTTTATGACTTACTATCACAGCACTGCTATTTGTTTGTTGAAGGAGGTGTGGAGGAGAGACATGTAGGCTCGGGGATGAAGGTTGACAGTCACCTCTTCTGGCCAAAATTACCTTTGTCACTATCACCTCTCACCTGTGGAGGATAAAAAAGAATCATAGTTTGTTACAGAACATGGATGGATAAAGCCATGGAGATACTCTGGGAATACATAAAAATTCTATTTGGTGTAGTAACTCAATGACCAAAAACATGCTAATGAGCCTTTGAAATGCCAGTATTTTGCTGCACAGCTCCTGATTAAAAAGAAAATAAGAACATGGATTTCAATTGCATTTTGTCGAAATATCTACTGAAACGATGGTGGTCTTAGCTGTAAAGTTAGAAGAAAGGTTTTTAGACAGTTTGTGTAGCAGATACGTTGAAAGCTGGAGTAGAATGAGGTCTGAATGTGGTATCTGGTAATGATGCTATAGAGCATAATTTTTATGAAGAGTGTTCTTTATAGAACACCTCTTGTGCTGGTGCACCTGGTTGGTCATATTTTCGTGGGCATCTTTGAATGGTTGAATAATTAGTAAAGCCCTACCAGCAAGGAGTGAGAGAGTTAAGCTCCCACATGCCAGTTCCATCAGATGCTTCCTATTTGAGATATCTAAGTGATCAAATGAGATGATCATTTATAATTCTTCATGCAAGGATTGCTCACAAAGAGTTTTTTCCTCTTTGGAGTAAGATGGAGTATTTGGAATTATATTCAAATTTGATGTTATGCATGTGACACGTGTAGTTTGTATTGGAAGAAACTACACAAACGTTATTAGAAGTGCTCAAGATCCTTAGCAGTAAGCTAAAGAAATAGAGATCTCATCTCAGAGATGCTCACTGTAAATGGACAACACAGGTGGAGCAGGGAATGTTGAATGAACTCAGGCACTTTCTCCAGGCATCAATTTTTGTATGCTTACAGTTCTCCTCTTTGAAATCAGTTGAAAACTCTGTACCCAAGCGCTTGTTCTCTGAATCTGGGAGGAGGAGCAGGTGCTCAAGATGCCAGAGAAAAGCTGTTTTATAAATGCAGAGACTAGCTTAGTTTCTATTTTGTCCTCTTGCTCCACTGACCCAATTAAATACAGGTTTAATAGGAAAATATTATTGTAACTGAGCTGGGTAATAGAAATTGGTTGGGAGGGCTCTTAAACTTGGCCCTAAACTATTGATTTCTGAGACTGACTTCAGTTTGAGACCCACTGTACCCTGCTTTCTTTGATCCAAACCCTGAGAATATTTATCATCATTTAAAGGAATTAACTGCTTTGTGAGGAGGATGCCAAGAAGTGGCCCCAGAGAATGCCTTCCCACATGGAAAGCCACCACCCCCTGATTTGATGGCTTCCATGCTAATGCATCTTTCAAGGGGGCCTCTTTGTCCCACATTGTTACTTATTTGGCTCTTCTTTTCTTTCAGTCTTAATTGTCATTAGTGTGGGGTTTGAGTTTTTTTCGCATAAAGTCATCTGGGGAATACTAGTTTATTGCATATTGTTGTGTTTGTCTAAAGACAATTGCACAAGCTTGAAACTTAATCCTTATAATCTTTCCTACTGGAGAGAGCTGGAGATAAATACTGTTGTATGCTTGGTGGGAGTGGGTCTCGACTTTTGATCATCCATGTCTAAATGTTGAGTAATACTTAAGGGAAAATGTTCTCAAAACATTCCTTAGATGATTATTAGATTATATTTTATGTTTGATAAAAACTGGAATATTGTATAAATATTTGCTTAACATCCCACCCCTTAAGCAATCTATTTCTTTTCTGGCCTTCAACCCTCTTGCTCAGTGAAATGAGATCAGTCACTTTCTGTTTATAATCAGTTTCACTTCACAGTTTTCATGTGTGTATAGTGTGATTCCTCACTGCAGAAGTATATTTAAATAATAATTGGAGAATAAAGAAAAAGGAAGGGAAAAATTATTTTTAAAATGTTTTCTAGTCTCTTCCTATATTTTAAAAGTAAACAAATGCTATAATTATGCTGCATACATCTGGTGTGTTAATAACTAGTGTTACGAGTAATTTAAAAAATTATTTAGTCCTGCTTTTCTCTAAATTGTTTGTCACATAGTAGGCTTATACATGTTATGTTCCAGTGGCTACTGTTAAAATCAGCCTTTGGCAAAAGCAAACACTTGATATCTTGTTCTTACAAGAGGAAATGGCTTTTGCATCTTCAATACTACGTGGTGGTTCAAGTTTTCTGGGAAGAGACAACTTTTTCACATAGACAGTAGTCAATACTCACATAGGTCAACTGTTTGGCTGTTTTCTCTTATCTGAATTTTTCATTTTGGATCAATACAAAGAATCGGTTTCAATGTCATGGACATCAAAATGAATTCTAGGTCATGTTTAGAGCTTGACTAGATGGGAAGAGGGGTTTGGGGTAACGTTATATTAGGGGAAAAAAACATCAGGGTCAGCAAATTCATTTAAAAGATTTCAGACACATCTCTGGACCAACCAGGATTGAAGCATTTCTGTTTTAAGTGCAATGGCTGATTCAGATGCAAGAAGGCCTGGAGTTTCTCTTGAGTCTTCTTTCTCTTCCACCATGTTTTTGCAATTAAATACTGGATGAAAATTATTTTTCCTTTCCTTTTGTTTTTGTTATTTTATTTTGTTTTGTTTTAAATGTGTTACTTTTTCCTTAATGTGTAGCAGCTGATTTTTCCTCTGCTGGCTCACTGGGGCACAGAGACAAATCTCCTTTCAAGGAACAGAGTTCCAACATTGTTGTTGATTATTTTATTGGAAAACCATTTCTGTGGTAAGGCAGGCTCCCCAGCTTCTTGATGGAGGGAAAAAAAAAACATGAGATGCAAGTGTTTTAGTCAAATGCACATCCCTTTTCTCTATAATGTGGATGGACTCACAAAGAAAGTTGACATGGAGGCATGTGTGTCCTCAGCATGCTCATGAAGACCTGAATTTCAAGAGCAGACAACCTGTGACGGACGCTCCTCTGAGAACACGTGGCCTTCTTCAGAGTGTGACCCATCCATGGTACTTCCCACAAAGTTGCAGTTGAGATCTGCTGCTCCTGGTAGGAGAAAGAGCAAGTTTGCTTTCCAAGATTTCTTTGTCCCTCTTTTTTTCTGGCTTGCCCTATCTTATTCACCCAAAGTTTGAGAGTTTGAGTTGCGTTCCTTGCAGGAGTCTTGGGCTCCCTCTCCATCCCCTTCTGTGGTTTTCACAGCCTGTCATTTGGAGATGGTTTTGACGTCTTTTCACAAACATATTCACTTAGAATCACGATGTGGTTGCTCCCAAAAAAGGCGGCATTTCTTTTTTTCCTTCCTCTTTATGAACTGGAGACATAATGTGTAAAAGCTTGGTGGAAGCTCACAATAGCACTTTGTCCTTTCTCACATCATATGCCAAATAACTACTGTTGTGGCAACAGCTGTAACCAAGCATGGTGTCAGCTCTTTTTGCCATAACATGACTGGATGTCAATAATTTTAATATAATGTGAAACACACTCCCAGTCTGTGCAATGAGGTATCTGATTATTAAATTCCTTGAAATGTCATCTGGGTGGTTTTTTTTTTTGGTTGGGATCTTTTTGTTTATTTTTTTTTTATCAATTCAGGTCTCAGAACTGGACAGTGTTGTGATTAAAAGAAAAAGGACTGAAAACTCTCTCATTATAGTAAACATTTCCAAGAAAACTCTAACCCTGAAGCAGACAGCTCTGCTCTGCTTACAGAGACAGCAACAGCAAAGGCTCTGTGAAGGCTGTAAGGGGTGGAGGTTATAATTGTGTCTCCCAGTTGTTTGCTGCTCTTTACTGCAGCACTTTCTCCAGTGACAGTAAATGCTATTTATTTTTAGTCTTCTTTTTCTGAACTACTTATAAAAAGTGAAAGGTAGGAACCTGGCAAAGCATTTGTTTTTAATACATTGCTTGCATTGTGCTCCAAAGAACAATATTCGATGTTCTTATTAATCATTAAAACATTAGCATTTAATTGTGTAAAGCAATTAAAAAGCTCAAGATTACTTGTTCTTGGGCTGAGTCCATTAATACAGCAAGCAAGTAGGAAATATATTGAAGAAGTTGAACAAGGTCATAAATGTTCTGTGTGCGAAGAGCACCTAATGCTTTTTTTTCGAGCCTCTAAGCAGTAGTTTAAAAAAAAAAAAAAAAAACCAAACAAAACCTTGTGAGATGAATAGATAAAAGGCTTTCTTGGTTTAGTTATGTCAGTTTGGCTTTTTCCTGTAATTGCTGGGGTTGTTTTGTTCCTAAAGAGGAACGGATGCCAAGCTGAAGAGGTAATTTCTGAGCACTGTTTCAAGATATTGTGAAAGTTCTCAACTTCTCCGTAATAAGAAAAATAACATTTCTCTAATGATGTCTGTTTATTGCATATTGTTCTTCTGTGTGCAGTTCAGTGCAGCTGGCAGCAAGTACTTGAGAGAAGCCTGGGGCTGAGGAGGCATTGTAGGGGAACCTGAGCAGCCCCCAGAAGCTGGGGCTGCGTGCGCCGGCTCCTCGGGGCGCTGTCAGGCCGCCCTCACCTTACGTCACCGTGGATGAAATCGAAAGAGATCGTTTGCGTTTCATCCCAGGTGTCTTTACATTTGAATCCAAACAGGAAAAAGCTCCTGGCAAGCACGGAGCTGGGTTGGAGGTGTTGATACTCCAAACACGTCCGGATGTCACTCTCCTTGCGTCAGATGGGCTGGCCATGGGGCTTACTTTTCCTTTGGTAATCTTGGGAGTTACTTGCACAATGAAAGGTTCAGGTTTTTCTGACCTGTAAGGAGTTATAGCAGAGCTCAGTACTTGTAAAGTATCATTGCGTGCTCAGAAGTAAAGAAATCTTTCACTGAGGAGGAGCTCAAACCAAAACCCTGAGTGTGGATGTTTTAACACCTTGGAATCTGTTATCTGCATCTGAGCTCTGCAGGTTACGTGTGCCAGCAGTGCATTAAACCAGTGCACGACATGGAAATTGCACTAAAACTTAAGAGTATCCCAGGTGCAGTTGCAACTGCTTTCTACCAGCTCTGCTAGACAGCCTTCAAGGGATAATTTTATTTAATTTAATGTCAAGCCAAATCGACTTGATCTTCAAGTCTCTACTTAACTGTTTGAACATGGGCAGACCAGAAGCAGCACAAGCAGAAACAATGTGGTGTTTCCCAAATCAACTTCTCTGACCCTTAGCTTGGGAAAAATACCAACCTGAAGAAGGAGAAGCAAGTTTTGTCTCTAAAAACACACTGGTTTTGCCTTCTCTAGTGACGCTGCAGTCATGGCGTTTTAAAAGGGTACAGTTGTTTTCAGTCCAAGAGCAAGTTGACTCTTCACGCGTAGTTGACACTTCCATTTAGGCTGACAAGGGTAAATTTTAGGACAAACCACAGGAAATGGCTTGGAGAGGTGAAGGATATTAAGAAAATATTATACTGCTGCCTTAGAAGTAAAATGAAACACTTTAAGCTCTATTTTCCCATACAACGTTTAAAGCCATTGTTTTGATAATTTTTTTTTTGCAAAAAAAGATTGCAACTATTGAAAACAAATGTGCTTCAAAAAATATAGTTGTTTTTATAATTTTAGAGCAGAGCAAGTCCCAGGAAAATCCTCTTCTTGTGGAGGGTAGCCTGGGGTTTTCTGAAAAGACATTTCTTTTCTCCTCCTTCCATCCCCTCACCCCCTGGTTTTGTACTAATTATGCCCCCTTTAAAGTATTGCTTTCTGTGTGAGCTTAAGAATGATGATTGTTTGACTTTTTGCTTGTGGAAGAATCTGCTTTAGCAGATGCAGCAATAGGAACAGAAATAGCACTTTCAAAGCTGAGGGACTGTATTCACTTTGGTATGTAGAGAATGGCAACAAGCAGTCATTAGGATTGAGAATTCTGTTCTTTCTCTGTCTCTCTGCCCCTCTTGCAAGATGAGCAAGGGCTGACCTGAACTTTAGTTTGTTTGTTCTGCTGTGGGGTTAAAGATTCATGCTCTCCACCCCTCCACCAGCCCCCCCATGTTTATCCTGCTTTTGTAAAGGAAGGAGGAATTCAACCTCTGAGAAAGCAAAAGAAAGATCCTTTCCTTCTATAAGAAACAGATGAATAAGGTCTAAGATGGGGGTTTTTCCCAGTTTTTTACCTGTAAAGGAATAAAGTATTTTTAGGGTAAGGGATGAATGTGGAAAGCAATGATTGAACAAAAAACTGCTTTAAGGCCAGTGCTAGAAACACTTGCCAGTATAGTAATGTCAGTTGGAGGTGTGAGTTTTGGCTGTATGTGTGTATTGGCAAAAGCCCTAGTGTAGACATGGTTGTACCAGGAAAAAAAAAAAGCTTTGGCCAGTATATTCTATTTTGCTTGGGGAGGGTATAACCTCTAACAATAAAAGCTTTTTTTTCCAGCTGGTAAGTTGCAACTCCAGTAGAAACTCATGCCAGAATAGTTATACTGTTGTAGTGGCAAAACTTTTTCATAGACTGGCCTTCTGAGTCTGCTGTCCTAACATTAGCAACTGTGCTCCTGTTATTGCTAATTTTAACAGCAGCAACATCTGAAGGTGATTTGAGTGCCTTAGACTTTGTGGCATTGTAATGATCTTGAATTTACAGATCTGCATTTCATTTATTCCCCATGTCTAGGAGAATTGCAAGCAGAGTCGCACTGGACTCCAGCTTTTGCATAGAAGACTTTTCTTTACAGTTCTCAAGCATTCATGAAGTAAAAAGGCCCACGTGCTTTGCAGAGGTCTGAAAGCCGCTGCTTAGAGTGAAGCACTCTTCTAGGTGTAACACAGTGTTTAGAACTAGGTTTTGCAGATTTCTGTAGTGATCTTTTTTCTTGATTATATTAGGATTATGGAGGAAATGCAGCCATGACCTTGTGGGATTTTACAGTCTTATGTGTGATGCCACAAGTCTTTCATATGAACTTTCCTTCTACTCACACATCAGAACGAGACAGAAGTACTTTTTCCTAATTCTGGAGCACACTGCTTCAGCCATCTTCAATACATGCAATCAAAAGGGTTAAATACTCCAGGGAGACACTCTAAATATTTAAATATTCCAGGCCCCAGTTTCATGTCACAAGAACATTTCAGCTATTTTGTGATCTCTCCAGAGTGCTCTCACACTAGGAGAGAAAAACAATGTTGTCCTCAATACTGTTGGGGAGGTGACCCTGGAGCTGTGCAGTCTGCCCCCAGTGATCAGTATCTGTTTATCTCCCACTGGTATCTCATGCCAAGTGACTTTTAGAAGTGAATGCCAACACTGGAACCTTGATTGCTTGGAGCTTTTTTAGCCTAATACTGTATCATTATGGTATGGTACAAGCCAATGTTCTGGTTGTTTGGGTTTAGGGTTTTTTATTTTTACTTTAAATTACCTCTGACTTCTATGGGTGTAAAATTTGGCCAGTGCTGGATACTTTTGGAAATCTTGGTTTTGTTGGTTTTTTATGTCTGGTGTAGGACTCAGTAATATCTGCTGGCATAACATCTCACTGGAGCAGAACAATGATTTACTGTGCTAATTACTGACATCACAAAACCATGGACAGTAATCTTGATCTTGGGGGCAAAAAAAATAAACCCTGAACACTAATTTAGGACCTGTTCAAAAAGATAGTTTCTGTGAAGCTGGTAGGGTAAGAAAACTGAGCATGTCAAGTTTGAGAGTGTTTACCCTTCTAAGGTAATGCTCTTCCTAGTTATTTTTTCAAAAAGAAGAAAAAAAAATACTGAAGAGGGTTGGTGTTTGGTAATAGGCACAGACATCTGCAGCTGTACTTTCAGTATTCCTGTCTTTCAGCCTCACAGCTTATCTTTTTCTAGGCTTTAGAAGCATGAAATAAGTTAAAATCAATAGGGTTTTAGAATATTTGGACTTTGTGGCATTTTTTTCTTTGTTGCTCTGTGACTTGGACAACAAACATTGTGAACTGAGTAGCCTCAGTTTGTTAATCTCTCCCTTGGGTGCATCCTTTCTTAGTTCAGCAAAAACACAAACAAAAAAATCTGCTGCATGTGGTCAGTGCTCAGTTTGCTTGGGTTCATGTGTCATGTTGAAACCAGAATATTTTCTCTCCAAGACAAGCACAGTCCCTTATTCTTGGTAGGAATTCTCAGTTTTCATTCTGGATTTTAGCTGTTAACCCTTTGTCATTCCAGCTTTAAAAATCAACTAAAAAAAATTCATAGTATATATAAGGGAAATAAATATGTGTGTTTAACCTTTTGCTTGTTCAAATAGCTGAACTGCATTTGTTCAAATACAAAAACACCACAAACAAACCCCTCAAGCAGGCAGAAGATCACCTAGCCAAAACCAAAATGGAGAAATTTCCTTCTCAAAAGTGCAGCTTTCAAGAAACTTTGGAAATCAGCTGTAAACAAGAGGTTAAAATGGGAACACACTTATATCTGATTCTTCAGCATCTGCACCCCAGTGCCTTAGGTACTTTGGCTGAAAGCAAAAGTGTAAAAGACTGACCAAATTCTGGCATTTGCAGCTTCATTCACAGTTCAAGTGGGTTGCTTGCAACTCTCTGCCTGCAAATGACAGAGTAAGATCCAGTCTGGAGTGGGGATATGAGAGAGTTCCTCCAGTCCTCCTGCTGTAACACAAACTCTCTCAAGGCTGTACCCCTAGAAATCTAAAGGGCAAATAAACAAAAATAAAGCTTATTATAAATATGTATTCTCAGGACTTCTACCTGATGAAATTGTTGTATGGCAAATTTTACCCAGTGGTGTGTCCATTACCAAGTCAGCAACAAGAAAGAGCTGGGCAAAACTATGGTTTCTGGAGGAATGTTTAATTGAGAGCTTTTCCCTTAAAAATATCATCTTTCCAAAAATGCAGATAGATGTGCATGAGAGTCCTATAGGGATATTGGTATTTGGCCTCTAGGATTTTAACAGCCCTGTTCCCAAGGTTAAGATACACAGAGAGCCAAATTTTATTTGAAACTATTATACAAGGCAGATATGGAAGCTCATGGAGTATTACATTGCAAATCACATGTTAAAGAGAGACACATGGCTCTTGAGCTATAAAATGAGAAAGGAATGATATTTAAAAGATACCTTTAACCATTTGTTTAACTCATTAATCTGCAGTTCAGAAAGCATTATTTGCAAAAAATAATTGCTATTATGGGATAGTTTCTGAAAAGAAAACAAGTATTTTAGGCACTTTCACTGTGAACATAACTGTGTAACAATAGCAAAACAAATACTGATGGTGAATAACATTTCTATGAGTGAATGTGTTGAACAGCTGCCACTTTCCACCCTTGAGACTTCTGCGTATCTGTGTTGGATGAAGTGATTCCTGTTGCAGATTTGTAATACAATTTGTGTTGCAGTGGGGTTAAAGGCAAGTGCTGAATTGTGATACTGCACCTTAATGGAGATTTCATTAAATGAAGGGAGAATTCTGCTATTAGCATGACAGAGCTGCTGCTTATCACCAACAAAAAAAGGTGTGAATGTGCCCCATGGCAAAACTCCTGACCCTGTGCAATGCCATCACCACAAGGTGCTGCTGCCCAAACTTTCCCACCTGTGGGAGCTTCCATTCTACCAAATGCTCACTGGGAAACACACTGTCCTGTCTCTCTCCGTGTCCTCATGACAGTGTTGTCCTTACCTGCACCTTCTGAAGCTACATGAGGTGTTCTCAGATACTCACAATCGTTCTGAGACTGTTGTCTCTTTTTATAAGGAAGAAGGTGTCACATCTTTGAAATTAGCACTCAGAAGTTTATCAGAATGACGTGACTCAGATGTAGCCAAATATGTCAGCTTGTGGTCTGGATATTTTGTATGAGTGGGCTAAGTTCTGATAGCTAAAGAAGCAAGCAAGCAGCTGAACCTGGTAGATCATAATTTCCAAAGTCGTATTTGAGGGTGTGATATTTTGGAGAATACAGAAATTCATCTAGACTGTGAATTACAGCCTGGGGCCAGTTAAATGAGGGGATGTCACAGCCTTCAAGATAATTGTAACCATGGCTTGGGCCCCTTCCTGACGTATTTGGATAGATCCCAATGTGAGACACCCCTGGGCATTACTGTCAGGGTGTGGGCCAGGACTCAGTCCCCCAGCTCAGCAGGAATTCTGCCTGCATGAAGTCCCTGTGTGAATGGCAGTCCGGCTCCCTGGTGCCTGGGCTCTCGCTGTGCGTGTGTGTACTCACACTTTGGAGAAGTGATTATTACCTGAAAGACCCAGGAGCAACTCGTTGGCTGCCAAATGGGAGGGCTGGTGGTTGTTCCAGCTGCAATAATCTCTTTGTTCTGCAGGAAGACCACAAACTTGCTGAGGGGTTGTGTGGGCTTCTTACCCTTCTAGGTACAGTGGCATAACAGCTGCCTCTTGGGTCTGAAGCTTGTCTCTTTGTTAAAAATAAAATCTGCTTAAGTGTCACCCTCTTTGAAAGAATTCTTCAGAGTTCAAAGTAAATTATCTCAGGGATGATGGTAATCATTGGCCTTTAATTGAACTGTGGGGCTTCAAATGTAGAAACCAGTTCATGGTTAATCATTTAAGTTCATCAGAAATAAGATTCAAGTCGGGGCAATTAGACAATTGCTTCATTACTCGAACTGTCTAATGATGTTTCACTGATCTTTCACAAATGATAATACAGTAGATGAACTGTGCAGTTTAAATTATTCCAGTTTTAGATAGTTGAACAGTGACTTACCAAAACTGTTAATGGAAGTTATTCAAGATGTGCTGTCTAAATCCTTTCCAATTAGTGTTGAGGTCTTTTAGGGCCAGTCTTAGCTTTTATTAATATGTTCCGTTTATTAATGTATTTTTTTATATATGCATAGTGTGACTGGTACATCTCAAGATGTTGCATAATTATTATCCTTTTAATTTGTTTTACTTGGGTTTTACTCTCTAGTCTTGCTTAAAATTCAGAAATATTTCATAGCTTAATAACTTAATAACTCATTAGAAAGCTGTGACATGTACTGGAGGTTACCTCAAAGGCTATCCATATTTAACAGTAAACTTGAGATAATTCATTGACAGTATGACTGTCATTGACCACTTTAAATATTTCAGGTTGTGTTTTGACCTTTTGCCTTACATTTAAACCATATGAAGAAACTGGAACAGATTGTGTACAAAATTGGGATCTTTGCCAGATGGTCACAGCATTAGGAAACAGCAAAAAATTACTACCTTGGCTGATAATAGTTTAATAAACTATACATACTACATATGTATAGTTTATTAAATATACACTTCTGTAATTTTTTTTTGTACTTGACTGTGTTTTAAATATGAATCTTCCCCTTCCTTATTAAAAATCCCTAATAGAAAGATCTTTTGCTTCCAGTTTTGGAGTAATGCCTGTGACAAAAAAATTATTGCCTAAATATGATATGAGATACAAATCAGGTTTTTGAAAACCAGGACTAATTAAAAATGATAATGATGATTTTCAGGTCTTTCATGCTTTTAGTTTTCCATGTATAAAAAAGGTCTTATTTTGGATCCTTAAAGTGATGTTCTCTTGGGAAGAAGCTCTTTGCTGGGATCTAGTGTACAGAAGCAAGAGTTGAGGAGAAATTGCATCCTAGTCACAAAAATCTTTTCAATCAGAGGATTTAGAATGGCCTGTTCACTTTTGATGGGCTTTTCTTGAAGGATCTCACATGGCTGAGTGGGTCAATTTTCCTGTGAGAATGCAGCATGACTTTAGTCTCTGACTTTCACACTTTTGTCAGATCATCTACTGCTGACTTGTGGAGGTTTCTCATGAGAGAACAAAACCCTTGGTGGCTACACCAAGTTTCTCTAGGTTGGCTCTGTGTGATTGTTTCCCATTCTCTCCCTGTTGAAATCCATGAAAATTTTTATTTCACCGAGTTCAGATGCAGTTCTGGAGACAGAATAAGCATGTTTTAATTAGTTTATGTCATAAAATGTAAGCTGTCATACTGCATTTACAAGGATTCCACAGATTCCCACTACCATCCTGTTTTGATTTAACTTGGTAATTATATTTATGTAAAAAGGCACAGTGATAAGCTGCCCATACAAAAGGCAAATGATGAAGAGGGATGGAAGGAAGATGGGAAAGTATTTCATTCCCTGGCAAGGCTTCTGTACTGTTGACCTCTGTACAGACCATCAGCCTTAAATCTTCTGTTACAAACCCTTCCTTCCCTTTGGCATAACTTGATGTCTCAAAGGATCATTAGGTTGAATAGTGACTCCAACACAGTTTCAGATGTGCTCCTCAAGCAACACAACTATCCTTCACACAAGGCTGGAGGTATCTTTGAAGGATGTGGCTTTGTTTTCAGCTGTATGATACCTGCAAAGAAAACTAGCCCGTTACTGCAATATTTTAATACAGGAAAGGCAGCTTGATCCAAGTTCTTTAACTGTTCCTATGGAACTGCTGACCTGCTGACCCACAACCACATAATCCACAGAGTTTCTGAGCTGACAGTTTGATGACAGATGTTTATTGTCCATGAGATGTTTTGATACCGGGCAGTGATCTCGAGGTCCTAAATGTTGCAACTTTTCTAAGTAGTTGGTTATTTTTGAGACTTCCCCAAAATGGGTGCGTGTATATCTAGCCACATATGTGTGAATGTGTTCTTTGTCACAGCTCTATTTTCTCTCTGAAGGCTTTTACCTTGCATGAAAATGCTTGGACTCTTCCTTCACCTTTGAATACAATTAACTAATTTGTTCCCAGGTGGGCTGTGCATCTCCCTGGTGCCTCTCATTCCAGGATCTGCAGTCCTCCTTTTGGTGCTGAACACTGTCCAGAAAGACCCTCACACCCTCTCCCATGCAATGCCCCATTCCTTTGGGGAATGTTACTGCCCTGGAAAGGAAACTGAAGAACTACTTCAGGTCTTGTAACTCTTGATAGCTGAAAAGCTTAAGACTACCCCTGAGTATAGGTTTCCAGTGCCATTGTTTTTCCAGTGAAGCCTAGAGTGTGGCAGGTACTCAGCATCATGTGCAGTGATATTGGGGTCTGCTCATATTATGTAATGGCAAGTTCTTACAGTAGTGAAATTTGAGACATCTCAATGGGAAACGTTGAGGCCCCTTAATTCTGCAGTACCTGGTTATCAAAGGCCTTTGTGGACCCATTTAACATGAGCATTAAGTGGTTTTTCTCTTACCACCTGTAGTTTGGTTCACATTTCTCTCACCTTTTCTTACTGCTAAGCTAGTGCCAAGCTGTTTCCAGAACTGATCTGCTCTCAATGACATTTTCTGTTAGGTTTTATTCTAAATAAGTACAAGAAAGGTCTTTATTTTTTGCACATTAAAAGCATTAAAAACATCCTGCATTTGTCCTTCAAATGAAATTTGGCCTCCTTTTAGGCAACAAATAATAAGTAATGAATTAGAATCTAAAGGTGCATTACTTCTAATTTCTGCAAGATTAAAAATCTTGTTAAATGAAGAATTTCTACTACAACTAATAAAGCTTCAATTAGGGAAAGATGGTGGGAAGAATTCCATTTTTTTTTTTTGTAATGCATCCATAACATAGCCCAAAGCTGTCCTTAAAAATTAAAGCAAAACTGGCACTCAGCTTTCCCTGACTGCTGAAGCAGTCCAAGATTTCTGGCTGGCTGTGAAGCTTTTCATCTATTTATGCTATAACTTGGAATTGTTTTCTAACCATTTCCTAAGTAAGTACAGTTTAATCAGTTAGCAGACTCATTTGGAGGCTGAATTCCAGTATTCTTGCTCTATGAATGGTTCCATTGGCTTAACTGACTCCTTGGGAAGTATGGAAGTATTCAGAGTAAAAGTGATGGACCTTGAGTTTAGTTGGTTGTATGTAGCAGCCAGCTGAAATACAATTTCTTGTACATATGAAAACAATGGTGCTGTTCATAGTTCCATCCTCAAGAGATACAGTCACTAATATAATGACAATTAAAAAGTTTTATTGATCCATATATTTCTTATGGAAATTGCACATCATGAAGTACTCTTTAGAAACCAGAGGATTCTTTGTTCAACAGCTAGTCAGCTAACACTCTAAGAAATATTTCCTGAAATTTATGTAATTCATGGTTGGAAAAAAATTGATTTCCCAAAATGAAATGACAAGTGCATGAAGTGAGGATGCAATTTAAGATGCCCTGCCAGTTTTATAAACAGACAAGCCTAGGTGCAATGAACTTCTCAACTCCTCAGGAGTGGTGCTGTGTGTGGATCTACATCAGGTTCTCTAAAGAGTAATTCAAGCAGATTTTGATGAATCCTAGAAAGGAGGGAGAAACACTTTTCGCATGCAAGGTAACTTCTCTGGTATTCTATTTGTTTGATGAAGAAAGTATGCATTTCTGTTGTCATGACAGAAAACAATGAGAACAAATTCTTAAAAGCTTTGAGAAGAAAGTTCTCAAAAGATGGCATGTTAATTACTTTAGGTATTTTTCTGTTTAATGGTAGATAAATATGGTGCTTACACAGGGTTAAATTAATCAACAGCTTCCTAATTAAAACAAATATCTTCTCCCAGAGATTTAAAATGTGGATTTTTCTTGTTATTATTAAAGAGACAAAATGCTTTTGTCAGATAAGGCAAGAAATGGATTGCTGAACCCAGGAACCTCCTGCATACTATTCCTGAATACATTAGCATTAACTATTTTGCCTTCCAGACAATAAATTATGAAAAAGCTCTTTAAAACGGGGAGGGTAAGAAAAGGGTGGTGGAAGCCAGTGAGATGGTGGTTAACACATTTGCTTGTAGTGTTTGCAGCCTCGCTTCAGACCTGCTGTGCTTTGTGAATAGAGTTGTCTGTTCCCACCTGAGTTTCTGTTTAGGAAAGCCCAGCACAATGGCTTTGCTTTGGTCACGGACTTAGAAACTCAAGCTGGATATTACAGCAGAGCTGTGGGAGAAAGCTTTTCTTTGCCAGCCTGCACCTTCAGGAGGTTTAAAGCTCTCCAGATTCTCAGCTTCTGTTTTTGAAATTATGACATGAACTATGTTGGGTTGACTTTGATATGGACTGTATGCCAGTGTCATGAAAACTCATCCCTGAGAAATACACAGCACTTCTGACCCTTCCTGACTCCCAGTCATGCTTTTACATTTCCACTTGGAAAGCTAACTTGAACCACTCTAGGAGATCTGCTACCACTATTAATGATCTCTGCAGCTTTGGTAAAGAGCAGATAAAATTGGTCTGTCCCATTGTTACTGAGAATGGAGCTAAATTATCAGATTAGTAGTATTAATATGGTTTAAATGTGGTGACATTATCCTGCATAGGTTTGATATGGAAAATGTGTAATTGGTACATTTTCATGTGCAAAACCCAGAGTCTGCTTTGAATGTTTATCTAAAAGTTGTCTGTAAACTATGAAACTCCATTTCAACCACATAATTTCCTTTTAGTACGCTTGCCCATCAGCTGTTAAATGTCAAACAAACATTAGGAGCTTCAGCAATGGGTTCATTTTATGAGTGCATAGTAAACTTTTTCATCCTAGTGAAGTTTATTTAGGTATCATAAGCTGATAACATTCTGATGCATGCAGAAAGCATGTTTTCTTTCTTCTGAATCAGGCAGTGTTCCCCTGATAACTATCCTGAAGTAAAATATAATGAAGTTGGCTTTAGTTTTACAAGTACTAGCATCATGTCATACGCTGGCAAAGTTTCTAAAATAACTGGGTGTATACATTACTTTGATATCAAAAGAGAACAGGGAGATTATAAGAAGGTATTTAATGAAACATGAGAAAAATAAAGCTTCTAGATGGTGATACTGGGAGAAGTGTTCTCTGTTAGAAAGAAATAGGAAATTTGAGGAGGAAAATCCACAGAAGTCAGCAGGGCTCCAAAGCTTTTTCTCTCAACTCTATTCAAATTTAGTGAAAGTGAGTATTCTTTCTGAAAGGCTTTAAATCATTCTCTAACTTTCCATTGCAGAAATCCTTTCTGTCACCCTAGGTAAAAATCCAACGCATCCCCACCTCAGTTACTGAATCCTATAGGATTTTTCCGTAGGAGTAATTAAAAACACTCATCTTTTAACTTTCTGCCATAAATCCTAAAGAGCTGTGGGGGAAAGGTAGGCTTTAGAGAAGTGGGAAAAAATCCATTCTGGGTGGAAGCAGCTTGCCCAATGTCCCACGTACGTCCAGAGTGAGGAATTTCAGATGAGTGTTTGCCTCATCCCTGTTCTTTGAGCTCTGTCCACGGGATGATGCTGTCACTGAGAGTGGAAGTGTCTTGCATTTCTGAGTAGCCTGGAATGGGGCCATGCACCGACGCGTTCGCTCTGCTGTTTACACGGGCTCTGTTTGCGTAACTGAAGGAATGGAGTCTGTGTAAACAATCCCCATCGATTATGACAGCCCATGCCAGCTCAGCAGTATTACATTCAGTACTTAAATATTTCAGGCTGATATCTGTTTGTTTTCCCATCATAGTGGAGTGTTTATTAATAAGATTTAGTATGTAAATACTCTTCTCTGGTGCTCAGCGCGAAAGATGCTTTCCTTTTAGTGGGATTTTTGTTTTGTTCTAGCAGTATTAGCTTAAGAGCCATTGATGTCACAACCTGGTGCTAATTCAAGCATTGCTGCTGCCTGAATCATTAAAAAATAAATTAATTAATTAATTCAGTGTCTCAGTGGAAGGTGATGACACAAATGTTGTAGCAGGCCTGTAACGGGATGGTCATTGTCAAAACCACGGTGACTTTGACATGCAGATACAGATACAAAGAGAGGATCTGCAATCACTTCCGACTGGCTGGTTGTCAAGCTGACATTTCCCCTGGCTTAGTCAACAGCCTGTTTCTTAAGCTGTGTCACACCCGCCCCAGTTTAGGTTGAACAATGCTATCTCTCCATTCCAGCAGCTGTTTTGGTATTGTCATTTCCCTGAAGAACTCTTTAGGTGATGTATCACATGCTTGCCCAAGGAGTTTTTCCTACTAGTTTCTCTCACTCGCAGGGAGCCTTTGGTCAATCTGTTGCCATGTTTTGTTTGAGAAGGTGTTGAAACTCATTGTAGCTGGCATCAGCCCCAGTCAAGGTCAGTGCCAAGCTTGGTGCTGGTGCCAGTGGTCTGTTGTGCCTGGCATAGTTACACTGCTTCTCTGAAGGACATTAGCTGAGTCAACAATGGCATGTTTCCGTCACCATTGCTACATTAACACTGGAAGTTTTGCTGGAAAAGTAATGTTGGCAGGGCTTGGTTTGGTTTTGTCTTTCTTGTTCCTTGCCAGCATAGCAATGCCAGAAAAAGACTCTGATGGAAAGTGAGCATCAGCACTCAGCATTAGCCTGTGAACACAGCTGATCAGTCCTTCAACCTGACCAGCATCAGGTTGTGCCCAGAGTCCCAGGGAGAGAAACCATAGGGCTGTTCTGTGGCTGTGAAAACTGCAGATCCCAGCTGGGAGCAACTTCCTGCTCTCACCTCTTCTGAGCAGAGCAAACTTGAGGGGTCCAATGTAAACTCTGCTGCCTTGTTCTGTGTCCCCTCCTCTGAAGTGCTGCAAATAGCAGCAAGGCACTCTTGCCATGAAAAGCTGAAGGTGGTTCTTAAATCACCCAAGCTGGACTTAGTCCGTGTCCTTCCAACTTGTCCCTCACTGAAGCATAGATGCATACAGTATTTAATTACTGATTTCATCAACATGATTTGTTCTTAACTTCGTACTTACCCAGTGGCAGTGATGTCAGGGAAATTAACTGTGAGAAGAACAGAGTAGTAAAGACTAGGGCTGGTGTTTGGATGCCCTGACCCTTTCCTCTTCTCTTTCCATGTGGCTGGGAATTGTTTTCACTATGCAAGAGCGTTAAGGTAAAAGCTCATGAGGCTGTGTGTTGATATGATACAGTACTTGGGGAACTTCCCTGCAGTACCATAACCCAGTCAGGTTTCAGGTTTGAAGTTCAGGAATTCCTTCCCTTCATGGTTTTAAGAACCTTCCCATTATTATCTATTTTCCTGTAATTTTCTAGACTGTGATTGACTATGATAATATTGCAGTACAAATTAAATTCTGCTTCCAATGATTTTTCCTAGATCTCATTTGCTGCTTTCCTGCACAGGCTATGAAGTGTCACAACTCAGAAGTACCAATTATTAGTTTCTTCATATAGTGGGTAGTTTAAGTGTTCTAGGAGAACCCATTTCTTAACTTAATGATAGTATTTTTAGGCTGTTGCATAGCATTTACCTAGTTACTTTTTGTTCTTTGCCATTTGAACATGCCTAGTTATACTGCTCTGGCATTGTTGCAAATACAGTTCTATAATCTAAGAAAAGTAAACACTTATGATTTCATGGATAGTTTCAACTGTCTTTTTTTTTTTTTTTCCTTGTGTTTAGTCCTAATTATAGAACATTTCTAGTGTCACTTCACTATTGGCAAAACTTCCATAAATTCAAAAGTTTTATAGTCCATGAAATATGCCAGTAGGAAAATATTCTATGTGTGTCAGTATGTTTAAGATTCCTTTACTGACATTCTGCTTTCAAAAGGTTTTATCTGGCAGTACCATTCACTCTGGTTAACTGTAGACATTTAAGCCCTGGTCATGCAAAGCACATTTGCCACTCCTGTCTTTTAGGGGCTTGTTTCCAAGTGTGGGATTCATAAATCAGCCAAGCACAGAAGCCAGGTTAAGGAGAAGCTGGCCAGTGAGTGCTTTCCACCTCTTCTGCCAAAGTTGCAATTCTTTATCTTAAGCAGAGGTGCTTCTATTCCACATATATGTCACATGTATAGGTGCTGCAAGTTTTCCAGGGGTCTAGACTTAGTTACCTTTGCGATGCCAGACATGATTTCTGCCCCTCACCTCCCCACTGCCCAAGGCTGTTACACAGATCAGGGTAACTTGTTCTGTCCATCTTCTCAGGCTGTGACTGGGCCTGGCTTTGAAGGGCAGAAGGCAAGCTTCAAGCTGATCCTGTTTCATCTTCTAATTTTTGTTTCTTCTGGGAAATTGCTGTTTTGCCTTGTTTCCCAGCTCAATTCACAAAGGAAACCAGTTTTATTCATGCATTGTATCAGGGGTTTGCTGACACACTGAACAGTGAATTAAGCTACGTGGCTGAAGGAGCTTCCACTCATGGCTGTGCATCTGCCTTTCTTTGGGAAGTCAGTGCAAGCACTGTGGTGAGAGCTGAATGGGATGTGCATTTGTTCCTCCACCATTGTTTATAATCTGCTATATTAATGTAGCCTGACATTGGTTTAATTTACGGTATAGTACTGGGTTGTAAACTGCAGCTGTTCACAAATAGATTCATTTCCCATTCAGGCACCTCTCCAGTGAAGGCAATATCCTCCAGGAGCCCAGCAGGACACAGCTTCAGTCAGTGCAGTGTATCTGATGTCTCATGTGTCAGCACGCTCTGTCCATCCCCAGCCCTGTGGTGACTGGGTTTTGCCGGCCACTCAGGAGGTCAAACAATGAAACTTTGGGCTGGAGTTCACACCAGAACATAAGATAAATAAGTGCTTATGAGTTATGGGCTCACATGGAGGCAGTCTTCAATAGCTTTTCCTTGTTTTAGTGGATAGGGTAACTCAGTAGAATAGAGCTTTTGGTCATTTACAGTCAAACCAATTACTTCATTTAGGAAAGAAGGCATTACATCTGCACAGTAGCTTCTCTTCAGTGAAAAAGTCATTGCTATTTAGATGTTATCTAGATTTCCTGTATTAGAGTTGGAACAGAGCCAAACATTACATGACTCCAGAAAAAAAATATTGCTTAAAATTTTACTTGGCTTATGAGAGGATGATTTACTTTTTACGAGGTGATGAGGAAAAGGGAGGAACTATGTGACAGAGAAAGAGACACAAATTTTTATATTGGGAGTATCTGAGGAAAGCCTTACAGGAGAGGTTTTTAAATTACTACTTTTTTAATCTGAAGTGTATTTCAGTATGTTTCCATATTTATCAAGCTGTACTAAAGGAACATCAATATATACATTAATATAGTGATGCTAGATTGTATCTAGCAGCTCTGTAAAATCTACAAATTACCCTTGAAAATATAGGTATGCTGTGTTTCTACACCTGACTGCCATGTCCATTTTGAACATTGGGCTAATTTGTTTTCTCCATTGTTATCTCATCTCCATTTGGGATTGAGATTCCCTGGGAAGGGAGAAGGTGCAAACAGTATAGACTGAGTGACATGTTGGCTCCTTTTCAAAAGATGCTTCATAGCACAATAGGATGGGAGCAGCTTTTGAAATCCCACTCATTTTGGCTTCTTGACACAGGCTTGGGGTCTGCAACAATGAAATGTCCCCTGAGATAGAACAAAAGGCCAGTTGTTTTAGCACAACCCTTTAAAATATAGTTTTGGAGAATGTGCAGAGAGCTTGGACAAGGGAGAACAAGCAAGGCAATCTTTCCTTAGAGAGGTTGTTTTTTTACTGGAAGTGATCCCAAAACAAAGAGACTTCCTGCATAAGAGAAGAATCCAAGATCCAATAAGTTATGTGGAGAAGGAGTGTGTGCAGTCCCATCTTAGAGAAATCCAGTCTAAGCCTAGGGAGCAGCACAACACAGTGCATCACTGACATGCTAAAATGTCCCCATTCTGACATCTGTTCCCATGCATTTCTTGTGCGTTCACAGTGAGTGCAAATGGAACACAAAAATGTGGGTGCATTTGCTGTAGAGCTTCCTGTAGCCCTGAAGAGTGAAGCATTGTAAACTGCTGATCAGCTGGCAGTTCTGGGCACTGGGGAGCACTGGGGGTGGTCCTGTAATGGTCCTAATGGTGGCCCAGGGCCAAGAGCCCCCATCCCTTACGGCCCTGTTGTGTGAGGAGCACACTGGGTGCAGGGTTTCCATATGGGAGGAACCACAGTCCAACAATCTATTGTAGCTTGATCTGCAAGGTTAAAAGAAATATGCACTTGTAATGCATATTGTTATTGTTATTGTTACCAGGATTGTGACATGTGCAAGCTAAAGTACCAATTGTAGTTATTTTCTTTATTTTACTTTAAATACCATTAATGACCAACAGAAAACTGGATTATGCCATGTAGCAATAAAACACCAGACTGGAATATGTAATCTGGCTGGACTTCATTCTCTTTCCCTCCACTATATGAAAAGTGTTTTCTACTACTTTTTTTTTTTCCCTGTTTTTTGAAGTGGAGGTGACAATTCTCACAGAGTACTGGGAGATGTTTAATTTGAAATCTGTAAATGAAAGGTATCTTCGGGTACTTCAGTTGTCATTAGTAGCACATCACTTCTGTGTGATATGATTAAAAACAAGTCAAACTATCAAATACATATAATTTAAAAATAGACACATTTTTAGAATGCCAGCCATTTTTCTAGGTCATGAAAAGGCAGAATGTTTCAGGTGATGTTATCAAGTTCAGAAATACCTTATCTGAGAATGAAGATTCAAAAGGTACCACTTTATGCCTATTGTTTTAGCAGAAGCTAACAAGAACAGTGTTCATTAAAGAAGACTGTTTTGTATTGGGATAGTTCTCATAAAAAGCAGCCTCTAAGAAGCCCTATGTAAAAGTTCAATCTTTGTTTTCTGTTAAATCAGATAGAATGGCCTGTCATGGGAAAATAGCTAAGACATTTTGAGACCCTCAAGTTGTGGAGGGCAGTTATTCCACCCTTGAATATTAGAGGATGTAGCTAGATAAAAGTAACAGTCTCCAATGGGTTTCTTGGACTTCTATAGATTGACCTCTTCTATAATCCAGGGCAATTCTGAATTTACTCTAGTTTGTTTCAGAAAATCAAACCAGGGCAGTGACTATAAAGATATTTTTACATCCCATTCTAGTAGCTTTGTCAGAAAAGGTTATTTTTTGCAATCACAAAGTCCAGAGGAGCCCTATAATTTGGAGAAAGGGATAATTGTGATTGTCTGATAGCAGGTCCTGTGTTTTTAATTCTTAATGTTTGGGTTTTTACCTTAAAACTTGTATCACTGCTGTTGTGAAAATTTCATGGCTCAGGAATTGGTTACAAAGCCATTTTTAATTTGCTTTTTTTTGTGTGACCAAAAAAAGGGGTGGAAAACTGGTGATTTTGTACACATTTTTATGATGCTACTAAAAGCTAAGTGAAAAATGGTATGTTTTTTTCCATCTAGGAAATTCGTGTTCCTTTGTGGTTGCTATTTACAAGTTGCCTTTCATTTTGCTGGTCCATGCATGGTTTACTCTTGGTTTTAAACTGCAGTGTTTATCTACATGACGGCAAAGGCAAGTGGAAACTATTGCATTTAGCCAGTAACTATCCAAACAGCAAAAATGTAAACCACTGGCATACTCTGAGTAGTCAGAACCACAAAGGCAGGTAAAAGCCAGTTAAAATTTGACACTTGGCCACATGGTGAATTTTTGAGAACCCCAGCTGTCTGAGGTGTGAGAACATCTGTGATTGTCAACAGTTCGTTAGAAAATTACTGGCAATAAAAAAATGCCAGCCCCCCTTCTTCCTGAAAGCAATTGGATTCCTGATGGTCTGCCTGTCCTCAGTATCATTTTACTCCATTCACAGAGAGACAAATTTTGCAACAAATTTTTCTTCTGTGTGTCCCTGGTGGTGCAATGATCTAACATCATTATTCACTCCTTACTTACACCAGATTTGAATATGCCATTGTTTCTTGGACAATAAAAGCATCATTTGCCTAGCAGTCATCACATACATTAAATCTTTGCCATATGTGTATTGCATTCCTGTGTCGTATTCCTTGGACAGAGCCTGGGTAAATTCCTTTGGCTCGGGTTTTGACATGATGGCTGTAATAACAGAGAAAGCTTCCATTAATAAGTGGTCAGAGCACTCAGTTAAATCTTTATCAGAACCCCTTGCAGTACTTGGGTGATATCGATCTCTAGTGTGGGACTGCCTGGCAGTTTGCACATTAGAGCAAAAATAAGCTGAAGTCAGGAGCAATCAACCTTTTATATGCTTACAGAAACAAGAAAAAAGATGGCCTGATCAGACCTGTCTGTGCAGGGGACCTAAAACATGCTGCAAGTCTGGCAGTAGGATCATCTTGAGATTTGCAGGTCTGTTGCTGCTTGGATTCTTCTTCTCTTTGAGTATTTGGCTGCCTGCAACAGGATTTCCATTGCTAACATTGTCTCTGTGCCACATAGCAGTGGGGGTTGGAGAACTACTATTTAGTGTTTCTTTCTCACATGTTTTTGCAGCTCCCCCTTATTTCTTTTATTGTATTTGGCTGTGGACCTGAGGGTGAGATCACACATGTATAGAATGAGAACTGTAGAAACACATTACTCTGCCGTATTTGGTGCCAGCATTTGAAAGTGCCAAATTGCTTTTTGAGTGTGCAGTATCACATGTTGGAGACGTCACAGGCTACTACTATTCATTGATATTTACTCCTTTCAGCACTTGTGTAATACTCTTTTTGCTACAGGATGCTGATGCATTGACCTATGGTATAAAAACAATATAGTGCTTCTGATCCAGTGGTTCTGAGTTTGTAGACTTCTCTATTAGACATTTGAAATGAGCCAGTTATAAAAGAAGAGATAGTTTAACCATGACACTTGTTCATTGTTTTTGTCCTCAGCAGTTCTGTATAGACTCTCTTCATAATTAAGGGCTTTACTGAGTAAAGAAGATTCCCAGCAGTCACCCTGGAATTGGATTAACAGCACAAGAAACTCCCCCTTGCTAACCACATGTTCAGTCCCTTTCTGTCTTCCCATATACAAGCCCTTCTTCAATTTGTTTAAATGAATTGCTGTAATTTGGCTCTGTAGACTTGAAGAAATCGAGCCAGCCTTTATTTAGAAGTATAGTGGTGCATAAAGTCTCCATCTGAAATTAGGGCCATGTTGTACAAATTACTGTATAAACACAAATTAGGAGAAATTCTCTGCGCTGATGAGTTAATAATTTTGGTTGTCAAGACAAAGAACAGGAGAAGGGAGTAGTGTTATCTTTGCCATGTGCTGCAGATGCACAGACTGTAACCTACCAAAGGTGCTGCAGGGGATGCATTACCTTTAGAAGTGAACCTTCATTTCTCGTATCTGAATATTCTACCTTAATTACAAGACTCACTTCTGCCTTGTCAGTCATTACAAACTCTGCAATCATTTGAGGTTGATACTGCGCCAGGCTACATATGGCCATGAAGACAATGTAGGTAATGTTAACCAGAACAGCATTTCTCTTTACCTGCAGATCAAAATAAGTGAATTTTGTCTTCCTGAATTACAGACTGCATCCTTTCTAAGGCTGTACAAAAGAAGGGAACATTTTACTACATCCATGTTTTAAAGCTGCTGCCTGGTTCAGCATGTCCCAGCAGTTTCCATTAATTTCTCAATCTCTGTGATAATGGTATAAATATCTTTGCACGAGTCGTGCTGCACAACTTGGTTGTATTCATTGTCTTTTAGGAAAAGTTTTTTCTTTCTTTAGGCTCAACTGAATCTGCCATTTTCATGTAACGTGATTTATTTTTTTGAGTGTCCTCTTTAGTGGATATCTTGGATGTGAAGAAATGGCTAACAGACTCAGTAGTGACAGATGAATCCCAAGGAATACAGCTGTGGTGTATAAGATTATATATTACCATCTCTTTGCTGTCCATTCCATCCATCTGCCTGAGGCTGCCAAACCTTCAGCAAACCCAACAAAATTGAATGGGAGGGGGTTTGTCACAGGCATTTCAGTGCAAAGTAAAGTGCCTGAAATCAAACTTAACCTTTGTTGGTGAAATAAGCTGAACAGCCAGCTTTGCACCAAGCAAACTGTTTTGTGGCATCAGCTCTGCTGAGGGGGCAGAAGTGTCATACAGAGGGGAAGCACCCAAGGATGGCACAGTGCATCCAAAAGGAGCTGAGAGAAAGCTGTGGCAGAGCCCTCAGAGCATCACCAGAAGGAAGAGCTGTGTGAAAACCCCCCAGGTCAATGTCACAGCCCCATGATTAAATCACAGGTCACCTGCATTCTTAGGGACTACATCAGGGCTTGTCCTCTCTGGCAGCACATGGATTCCAGCTGGATCACTGGCAGTGGGGAGGAGGGGAAAGTCTGGAGTGTGGATGAGCCCTGTGTGTAAGGGGGTGAGGGCACCAGGCTGAATTTCCACCCTGAAAACTTGATCAGGGCTCGGGGTACCCCACGAGGTCAGGTGTGATCTCTGATAACCAGCACAGCTCCTCCTCCTCCTGGAGCCTTTTGAAGGCTTGCAGTGGGGAATGTTTTCCTAGAGAGCACTTGCCATCATCCCATGATTTTGGGCACAAAATCGATCTCAGAAGCTGTGCACCTCTTGCACTCAATTCTATCTTGATGGTAATGAACAGGGTGGGGTCTCTTGAGATAGAGCTGATTCCCTGTAATAATAATATTCTAAAATGTTAATTTTTTTCTGCAGGATCTGTGGGATTTGCAGGTCAGAAAACACTGTTGGTGGGTTTTGTATACTGTTGATATCATTTATAAATTGATACTTTCGACAAAAATCTAATTTCCATATTTAGGGGGGTTTGGTCATGAAAAGTAATGACACTATGAAGGTTGCTCTTTAAATACTCACAAAAGGACACAATAGTGCTTCCCGTGCTTGGGAAATGTAATTTTTATATTTTTTTTAACTTTCTTGGTAATAGTGGGAAAAGGAAGAGGAAATTGGAGAGACATTAAAAAATGTCAATTCTAGTTCAAAAGTTACACAAGCAAACACTCTTGACCAAGGCGTTGAATTATAAAGTTTGATATTCTATAAAGCTAAATATTCGGAAGTAATGCTGCCAATAACAGACATTCATTTATTTACTCAAGGTGCCCATTGTTAGCACTAATAATACATTTCAACATATTGAAATTGCAAGATAATTCTTTTGTGACTTTTATGCTGGATGATATTGTTATTTAAATGAACCTGCAGACTCCACTGTAATGAAGAAATGCATGTTTTGCCTAACAGTTATCAACCAGCATTCTGGCAAAATGAGAATTTTTACCTCCATTCATTCTGAGGCGAAGCTGGGGGTCACTGTTTTCAATATGGACCTTTTAAAATCCTTTCAGCAGTGAATAATTATAAGCCACAGCCTCTGAAATTACCTGTTTTCACGGTAGGGAAGAAGAAACTTTTATCTTTTGTAATGAAGTACACTTGCTCATTCAAACTTCGTAAGACTTCCTTAAAATGGCAGTTGCATTGGGTTGATTTTGTATTAGGTGAAGTAGTAAAAGAAATGAATTTTTAAATATACGGATACCCTTGTTTATTCAGTTTTAACTTTCTTGAATTTTGGATCCATCTTGTCAAATAATGCAGATGGAAAAAACGAGTTGAGCTCTTGTGTAAATAACTTTATCTCTACAAATTGCTGTTTGCTAAAACAAATGTTACTTCATTTGCAGTTTCAAATTCATTTTGCACTTTTCATTTGAAGATTGGGGTTTGAAACTGTTTTGGTCATGCTCATTTTTCTATATTAGGTTTTAGAAAAAGATTTTCTTTTTTATAGTTCAAAACTATGCATAAGATAGGGATTGGAAATATGGCTTGCAGCAATGGGCTTTGGACTTCTTGCTTTGTTCTTAAAAACAAACAGGTTGGCAGTATTCATTGGTGTAAACTAACAGAAAAGTCATTATCTGGGGAGTAATTTTAAAAAAAAAGATATACAATAATTTGTTAATTATTGCCAGAAAAAAAGCATGCAGATTTACTTCTGAAAATACGTGTTCTGGTTAATGAAAAACATTACCCTGCAGCCTCTGTAGGATTTTTTCCCACTTGTAAAATCTGGGGGTTTTTTTAAAGGAAGAAACCAGTCCCATACTTTCCTAAATGGGATTTCTGGGCAAGGGCAAATTCAAACTTCCCCCTCAGACAATAAGCAAGCACAAAGTTAAAGGTTGGGATTTTTGGTTTTGAATGTTGTGTATTTATTTTTAGAGTAAAAATGCTAATTTATTTTTTTAACTAAATGACAGATTGAAAATTGAGTTGATTGCTTTAATCAAAGATGTTTTCCCATACTTTGAATGACTCAGAGGCTTGATTTGACCACCCAGAGGAAGTCTTCTTCCCTGCCCCTTACAGTGCCAACCCACTTCTGTTAGCATCACACAAAAACCACTTCATCTGTAAAATAACATCTAGCTTTTTAAACAAGGTAATTTCACAGTAGATAAAAGTCTTAATCCTACCTGTGAGGCTGTTGAGACTCAGTGACGCTGCTCTATTATTTGTGCAATAGGGTGGGAGAGGAGGCAGTAGAAATAGTTGCCTTGTAGAGAGAGATGATGTTGCTATTGAAGTAAAGCTTTTTTAACCCCCTGCTCATGGTAACTGTGTTAATGGTGGTTTGTAGCTCTATATGTCTATCACCCAACTTCTTTAATGTTTATTAGAGTTTGGCCTGTGTATTAGTCATATTTAAATATGGGCCATATGTTCAATACCCTGAGAGGGTGACCCATATTTCATTCAACTGTTTCATAAACTTTCTGTCTTCTGCCCATGTACTCAGGCTCCCAAGCTGTGGTGCACACACACAATTGGGTGCCTAGAAGAGCAAACATAATCCTTGCTATAGATCCAGCAATGTTTTTGTGCTCTGAAGTAGCCAGGACCAGGACCCGCAGGCAGCGTTCAAACACAGAGCAGAGTTGCCCCCTCCAGAGAATTTACATCCAGATGGCTGAGGCATATAAAGATGTTTTCTCAGGGTAACAAGTTGCCTCATGTCAGCTGACAAGAATATGCGTTCTCAGCAAAGGCAGAGTAATTCAAGCTGATTTAGCCCTTTCTCCTCTGATAAATTTTAAACCCAATGACAGGAGACAACAGGTGGGTATAAGCAGATGGGGAAGCATCAGGAGTGAATAAGAAGGTCGGCTTCATAGGTAGTGGGCTCAATATTGCAGCAGCACAGCCATTGTCAAGCTTTTTTTTTCTGGCATCAGAGTTAAGAGGAGGTTTGAGAGGGGATTTGAAGGAGGATAACGAGGCAGCTTTGTGGACATGAACAAGGAGCTCTACCCAAGCATGGGGGCAGCAGGGGAGAAAGCACAAAGATCCTTGCTTGAAAAGGTAACAAATGGGTGATGGAGCCTACTGTCAGGGGCTGACTGGAGGTGGGAGCTCTCCCCTCTGGAATAAATGAATGAGAATAGGTTGGGAGGGGATTAGGCCGAGAATGGTTTCAAAGAAAAATCAAGTAGATTATGTTTATATAACAGAAAAAGGGAAACCATAGCAAAGAGGAGTAACAATGATCAAAATTCTTCAAGCTTTTCCAAAGCTGCTCTTTCAATAAGCAGAAGGAAGAGGTGCATTGTAAGGATGGCTTTGTATGCATCCTCATCATAACCAGCTCCTCACAGTTGCTTTCTGAAATTCAGGAATTATTGCTAGAAATTTTCTAAGCCTGGCATCTTTGAGATGAACAGATATATTGCCTGAGCCCCAAGAATTTTCTTGTTGTTATAAGGAAATATGACAAAAGTATACTTTTCTGCTAGGAGGGGGAAAAAAAGGTTGCTGGTCTCTTTATTTGTTTGGGTTTGGCTTTTTTTTAAACATTCAATTGCTTTATTGATTTATCATATTTATTTAAAATTCAGCCTAACAGATTTCTCAGTCTCTTAAAAACGCTGGGTTTGTTGTGTCCTCAGTTGTGCATTTTTCATTACTTGCTTCTGAAAAAATATTGCTGGATTTTTTGAAAGGGTGTTTACTACCAGGCAGTCTTATAGCAAAGCACATATCTGTCCTTAGGCAACCATATTCCTCAAAATGTGGAAAAAAAAAAAAAAAAAAAAAAACAACTCAGTTATACTGTATTCTTATACAAACCATCTGTTGCTGATGGAGAGGCTGGAACAGATGATCTGGACTGGCCTGTTGGTGCAGGAGGAGCCTAACTCTGTCCTGTCCTGTGTTGGGGACGTGTCACTGGTGCATCCATCCTTCTTGGGAAGAGGGCAGCCAGTGCTGCTGCTCCCGTGGCCATTGCCAGCTTATGGCCACACTGCTGTGCTGAAGGTCATCCTTTGAGCCTTTTGTTTTTGTCTCCTGCACAGAGGACACATCTGCAGTTTGTTAGGGAGAGAAAATAGAAAAGGTTGGTGTCAATCTCACTGAATGGATGAATTTAGCAGTGAGTGGTAAACTGTGTCTGGATGTTTCAACGTCAGGGTGGCCTTATTACTGTACATACTTACAGAGGATTTTATAATCAATTATAAAGATGTATGATGGTTTTGACATGTGGCATATATACAAGGGTGCACTAATCACTGATTTAATAGAACACTTAGCCCTGTTGTGAACGCTGTCATTCTTTTAACACAAAAATCATACTAAGCCAGCTACCAGCTATAATTTTGGAAATTGGTGGAATATTCCTATAAAGAAGCACAAAAGACTGTAAAGATTGAATAAGTTCATTGTCTTAGTGGCCAGTTGGAGAGGGGGAGGTCATCCTCTTTAATTTTTTCTTCTTTTAAAAATACTTTGTGGTTCAGCAGCACAGACACTGCATATCTTTGTATCCCCACACAGTCACTATGTTAATAGCTGTTTGCTAGCCGTGGTCAGTTAATTTAAAAAAGCTGGCACACTGGTATTATAGGTTGCAATTGATTATTCTTGAATCAAATGTAGTATTGTTGCTTCTAACTAAACCCCCACCCATGACAAAATTCGTTGTAGCTCTTTAGTTTATAATGGTGTTTGAAAGGATGAACCTGAAATGATGTGAAAGGAGATTCAGTTTCCTTAACAGTTCCCCAAGCCATGCAGGATCCTGTTCCTACTTTGCTCTTGCTACACATAGAGACTCATAAGAGGTTACTTGGTTCAAGAATCTAACACTTTGTTTTGTTGCAAATATGAAAATGTTTATATGATGTTCACTGATGTGTTGGATGTGGCTGTGCTCCTAGAATATATTTCTCCTCTGAATGCATGTTCTATACATTTCTGTAACACATATAAATGCAAGGCAGTCAATCTCAAATATGTTTTATTCAATGTAACGAGGTTGCACAAGAGCTCCAGGCCCATCCTTGGCTCAGTCAGTCACTGGAATCCTGTCAGTGCAATGGAGGGTAACCAGGCTCTCAGTATGGCAATAGCTCTCCTACTCCAGGTGCTGGCTGGTGTGCCAAGCAGCTTCACTTCCCAATAAGGGAACTCTGTTACTCTTTTCAGCCTGGAAGGGAGAGTTTGAGGGGAGCTCGAGAGCTTGAGGGACAGTTGCTAGCTGCTAGAATAGAACACTGAGTTGGAACACATCATTTTTCCCCACACCAGTGGCTGGGATTTGTTCTGGCTTTCGGTCTGGTGAGAGCACTGGATTTGAGAGATGACCTACCCAATATTCAGGTCTCTTTTTTGGAAAGTCCTGAGTACTGTGGATACTCTCTGATATACCAACATGTACAGATGAGAGTGGTAGCACTTCAGCGAGGATAACGAGAGATTTTTAGACAAAAAAAAATTCCATCCCTCTCCCCAAAAAATCCTGTGTACAACACTGCCATTTTTAATTTTTTTACTACATTTGACAAAGAGTTTCTGGTCAAAAGGAGAGTGAAAGAGATATATACAGACCTAGCATCCATTGCCCTTTTCTCATCCATCCAAATAGTCATATGGCTGGGGAAGCTGTGGGGGAGGATCAAAATGCCTGCTCCAATGAGTAACTGTAATTTGGAAATGAATGATTACAACAGGAGAAACGGAGACACCTTCCCTGGAAGGGTCAGTAGACAGAAGCTTAAGCTCATGTGAAATGTGAGCATTCAGTCTGAATTGGAAACAGGATCCTGGATCTATCAGATCACAGGAGAGCACAATAAGTATGGAGTTGTTGCCTTTTCTAGAGTAGCATGAGTGTGTGCCCATTTCTCCTCCTGGTTTATCATATAAAAATAATTGGTTTTCAAGCTGATGTGGAAAACCTTTGAAGGACGAGAAAATGGATTTCCATGCATTGCCGTGTGTGAACTTTAGAGAAGGATTGTATGCATCTGGGCACATAGAATGTTTTTTGCCATGGACACAAAAGCCAGCACATACCTTTCCTATTTTGCACACGAGGCAATGGAGACAGTCCTGTCCCAGGACTTAAACAGCTGTAAGATGCACAGAAGTAAAATGTACACCATTTCAACTCCTCGTGATTGCATCCTACACACAAGTAACTGGCAAGTATTATGAAAAGGAACAAATATCAGTTCCTCAGGCCAGTGAGAAAATTCTCTAATGGCAAAGATTTCTGAAAACAAATTGATTTCTTCCATGAGGTATTTAGAATGAAAATGTGATAAGTTATAGTCAGTCATTAGCATTTGTTGAACATTCTACTTATTATTAGTGTTTCGTATACTTCTGGTTCAAACTTTTAATGGAAAAAGAGTGGAATAAATGGGGTAACACTAACCAGATGGTCCTGTATGTGGAATTTCTAAAGCTTTTTGTGTACTTTATGTTGAAGATAACAAATCACACAGGTCAACAGCTAGTGTCAGCTAGTGAGAAATGATTGTACATTTTAAGGAAGAAAAGCTCTTGAGGTCTTAGTTGCATTGGTGTCAGGGATTCAATATTGCAATTTTCACATGGAAATGAAGATGCTTCCAAGTGAGGCATACTGCAGAAGAAATGTTTAAAAAGGTGTTTGTTTAGATTCCAAAAACTAGGTTATCTTAGACACATTTAGGTTCAGGACATCTCCTCCTTGCTTTTCGTTTAATTATGTTTCTATTTTATCTTTGGCATCTGCAGAGGATAAAATATAGGAATAATTAGGAATAGAGCTAGCTGATGAAAAATTAAGACTCTGCAATATTGTTTCTTTATATGCTGTTCTTAAAAAAATCAGAAAGAAAATCTGTGATATGTTTTGGCTTTTTGATAACTATCTTCATATGTTTTAACATTCTGAGAGTCATACACTTGCTAAGAATATCTGTCTGATCTGTGGCATATCTAAGTCATCCATCCCCATAGTATCTTGCCAGGTCACTGTAGTCCTGCTGAAATATTTTGACACAGAATTTCATCCAAATAAATAAATAGTGTATGATGGTGCCATCTATAGCCCAGACAGCTCAAGGGATTAGTAATTAGTTATATAGCCTTTTACTTAGGGATTGTTACTTAAGATCAGACTCAGAATGTCACTTCTAGCCACAGGCTTGGCAAGTTGAAACAGTGGTTTCTTTCTGATCCTTGTCAATGAGGTAATGTTGAAGTCATTTGGGGCAAAGTAGAAGTAGAAACTGAATTACAATTTCCAGAATTGATTTCTCAAGCTCATTTTTATGTAAAGGCAATAGGCAATAGTTTTTAACTCTACCTGTTCCATGAGTACAAAAGAAAACTTCCAGATACCAGAAAACTTTCACTGGCATTACCTCCTCAGAAGGAGACAAGTGTGACATAGTTTCAAGTATATTTGCCAAAGGCTGTTGCATCACAGAAATCAACAGCAATAGGATGAGCAATTCAGAGCTAATGGTCTTTCATAAGACAGTCTCCTTCCTGTGACTCAATAGATACATCTAGATAATGGTCCAGGAGCTACAAAAATAAAAATTTCCTTAAAACTGTTTACCTATGGCCAGCTCCTAGGTGGACCTCAGAGAAATGAACCACTCTGCAGATGCAGCCTTGCACGTGTGCAGCAGGGATTTAACTTTTTGGTGTGAAGTTAAAACCTCAGCTGTAAAAAATCCAACTGTGGTACAGTTCTTTTCTCTTCTTCAAATCAATCTTGATATTAGAAGTTATTATATTCCTGCAAAGGAGAACATATCAGATTTTCTGCCAAGGGTAGACCTTCTTTTTAAACACAGCATTTACCCTTTGAATAACTCCTCAGGCTAGGCTTGTCTCTCCTAGAAGACACTTGTCATTAGTGGCAGAAGAAACTTCACTTTTGACACATGTAGAATGAAGCAATATAGAACAATGTAGAAGTTTATTCACCATGGCATCTTCCATAGATGAAACCTCTCTAAGCATTTTGCAGAGCTGTACTGTTTTCTAGAACCAGAGGTAGGGAACAGTAAAAGAGCCATAGGCGAAGGAGGAAAGATGAGCTTTCTGGTGAAAGCAAAAGCAGATTATTATTGACCAAACTTGAGCTTGATTAGTCATCTTAGCACCAGTGACTGATGGATGGAGAAGTGTGGGAGGATTGTAGTGTGTGTTTTGTTATTTGTAATGGCATGAGAAGTATTTATCTTCTATATCCACTGCCATGAAATGACCATGCACGATGCAAAAGGGTTCTCATTGAAATGACTGCATTATTACCTTGTGTGCTGAACTTCAGATGGAAGTGTTGCTTACTGTCAGGTGGTAGCTCACTTCTCACTGAGGCAGGGAACCTCCATTCTATTTATTAAACCAAGGATCAGTAAACTTACCTGGGTGATGCTTTTCTCCAATTTTGTACAAATTATGAAAGGCAAAGGAATTCTTTGAAACACTGTTTAAAGGAGAAAAAGAAAAGAAAAGAAGGTTGGGTTGTTTTGCATTATTTTAGATTTTTGCATGACTAATGATTTCAGACTAGTAGTAAGGATTACACCAAGAAGTGACATGTGACATCCTCTTACATAACATCCATTCATGAACTGTATTTTCTGTAATGCACTTACATCTTTGTATTTATGCTTTGGTTCACATGTGTGAAAGCTTGTGCAAAGGTGCAATTTTTGCTTATTATGTTAGATATGCAGTTCTCTACATTGTTATATCCTATTCTGAAATGTTCCCTTGAAGCAAGTATAAAAACAAGGTGAGAGATGCTCTATTCAGTTTCTAAAATGCCTCAGTAAATGCCTGTCACAGTTACCTCGTGTGGTAGACTAGAGCTGAAGGAATCATTACCACAGGTGCTCAGCACCTGAGCTGTGGACCTGGAAGTGGTGGGACAGGGAACAAATTTGCTCTATAATTAAAGTAAAAAGACAGTTTTGTTTAGTTCAGTAATTCAGTTAAAATAATAAGTGTTATGAAATTTTGAGGTACAGCAGTCAAGGATCACGCAGCAGACATTGTATTAATTATTTGCCAGGTATTTATTTGTTTTGATTTTCAAAGGGTAGCCCACAGTCCGGAGGCACTGCATAAACCTAGAAGCAGTGCTGTCCTCTGCTCTGAAGAGTTACTTGCACAGATGTTTCCAGATGTAGAAGCTGAATAATCCTGACTGAAGGTCCCATTACTGGTCAGTAGTAAAAAATGAGATTGGGATGTTTGCAGGGTCAAATCATCTCTTGCTGATTTGAGCTCTGGTCTTTGTGAGCGCTTACATTTTGCCTATTGTTATGGAGATGCATACTCCCACTGAGTACTCCAAGTTGTGTACATAAATATTTTCATAAGTCTTAGAGATCTGGTTTGGTGAGTGCAGGCACAACATGTGTAATGCACAATCTCAGCTGCTTCCGAGGTACTCAATCTCTGCCTGGAGACAGACAGAGCAAGCTTTAATATGAAATCTCTCCAGATTAAGTTTTTAATATTGTAAGTTTGATTTATGTGTGGGAAGAACATTTGGGTGAGATATATTGGAGGAAAATGTACGCCATCCATTAGCAAAGAATGCAATAATTAGGAAAGGAAGATACCTGGCTCAGAATGTGTGATATGACTCAGAACTGTGTCCTCGAGTCATTATGCAGACAAAAATCCCCCACCACTCGCTTCAGTGCAAGTTTTGCATGTGTAACAGCTGTCACAGTGAGACCATTAATCAGCTGAACCACCACACAGGTGGAGGATGAGAAACCACCTTCTGTGCTGGAGGTTGGATATTACTTTGCACGGGGTCCGTCTGTCTGTGCTGCTGTAGCTGCAGCAATGCAAATCTCTGGTGTAGATCTCTTTCACCACTGGCATAAGATGTTTTTTGTACAATTTGCTCTTTTAAGTATAGAAGAAAATATACAGACTGTAGTTAAATGCTAGAGAGACCATGATTTTGCTCTAAGCTGTGTTTCTGCTGTTAAGACTATTGCAATAAAAGACACACCTATTTTATTTTACTTGATAATATTAGTACACTATGAACTCATATCAATTGTGTACAGTTAGATAAATGAACAGTTTACTTTTGATTGTGTGTGTTGAAGTACCCCAGGTTATTTTGCTAAATCAGGTCATTTATTACTTCCTGCTGTGTATAATGACAATTTGTGAAAAACAGAGGTTTTTCCTTTCTCTCCTGACCATATAAGAAAATAAGCAATAAAAAACAAACACCAAAACAAAAAAAAATCCAAACCCTGATTCAAATAAGCAAATCCCTTAATATAGAGACACTTTCCACCTCCTCTCCATTTGCATCATGTGCTATGGCAAGACATCAAATGATATAAAGATGTGTAAAGTGACAATAAATGAAAGATAAATTAGAAGAATGGTTTTTAGATAGACTGTTCCTATTCAATTTGGATGATAAGAATTTAGTCTTAATTTCTGACATATTCATTTTATCAGCTAAATTTCCTAATTTGTATTATTACAGATAATTACCAATGTATATTTATTTTTAAAACTTTATTTGTTCAATTAGAAGGTAGATTTCAGCCTTTATCTTTGTAGGTAGCTGATCCAAGACAGTTTTATGTAAATGGCTTAATTAATTGCTACCTTTCAGTTGAAGCAGCAACTTACAAAGGAAGTAATCCTTTTCGAGTGGCATAAGATGTTTAAAAATGGCAAAAAACCCACAATACTTTTCTCAGGCACTTTGGCACACAATTATAAGTTATTTGACAGGAGTAAATGTAATAAACTGCAAGGCTTCTTCCCAAATTATGTCTTTTCCATGTAATTAAAATAGCATCAACCTTAAGTGCAGTGGCTCTGTAGTCTTCAAACCTACATTATTAAAAGACTTAATTATGCAGAATTACAAAACTTTCTTATAAATGGTTCGTGTTGGTGGTGGAGATGTGATCTGTGTGGCCTACTTATTAAGTTTACAGTCTCTCAAGCAATTAGTTGTTTCCAAGTGTTTGGTGCCTTGCTCTCCCTTCCAGGCTACCCTTGGAAAACGCTGCCATGCATGCTTTTAGAGGATGTGGTGACAGGGCTTCTTCTTTATGGCCACCAGACAACAGCACAGATCTCTCCTGGTGACCATCTGCAGCTGGGCTTGCCTGGATTGCAGCTTCAAACTGTCCTGACCCAGAGTCCTGAAGGGAGGAAAGGGAGTTTGGGGTATTCTCTCTCCTCCTGCCGTGCCCCAAGGTCCATTTGTTGTAGATACTGAGCCTTCAAGCAGTGTTTTCCCCAGCTGCATCCTGCTCTACCCAAGCAAGGGGCACTCCGTAGTGGAAGTAGTTTATAAAACCCAGAAGAGGGTTGTTGAGATCCCACATGTGATGGTAAATGCCTTGATTCTGCATGTTTGCATGGTGCTGCATGGACCCCTGCCATAAGAAATGGCAGAATCAAGGCTTTTGTAAGAACAGTGGGAGGAAATAATACACAATCCTTTTAAAAAGAGGCGATTCTTTGTGTCATTAACAAGGGAAATCAAAAAATACTCACTGTGCCCACTTATCTCATCTGCTGCTTGCTGTTATCCTTGTTTCTGAACTTCATACCAAACTGGTGATCCTGGGGGAGGGGGAAGGCTGAGTGGGTGAATGAATACATGTCTAGAAATGTGGCAAGCTTTCAGTAGAGATGCTCCGATGCTGTCCTCATTATTGTCCCATTTTATTTGGCAGAGTGACTCTTTTCCCCTTAAATGTGCAAGGGTTTAATTAATACATTCCAGTTGTCAAACCCAGTTCAGCTTGATGAGCAGGAGAGTGTAGAAAAGCTAGATTATTTGTTTGCATCACTAGGCAATGGGGAAATACCTCCTCCATTGGTTTTCTTTGCAAGTAGTGACAGCAGCGTTTTGACAGAGACAAAGGGATAAAAAATGTGCTGGAAGGACTAGAAGAATTAATTTGTAATAGATAATTGGATCTGTATGGCAATGATACGAATTTGGAAGAAACTCAAGAGGACTAGCTCTCTAGGTTTTTAGGTTTCACTCTCATGTCAAAATAGCATCTGCATGCCTTATGCATTTAAAATTTAAGAAAATACATATCTTTCTTATTTGTTTGCCCCACTGACTCTCTGACAAAGGTCTGGATATGTCTATTTTTATTATTAATTAAACTGCAAGAAAATATTTGGCTGTTTTTTGGGAATGCGATACAGTATCACTGTTACTTTCCTCTCTTGCAAAAGTTAGCTTTACTCTTGCACCAGCCTCTGAGACAACTGTCTTTTGAGTTTTGCAAGGCTCACCTTGGTTGCTGACTGATCCTACAGCAGATCCTCAGGGAAGGGTGTAGTTCAGATTGTCTCATTCAGTGGAAGTGTGTGTCCATTGAATGCCAGGATGGAGATATTACTTGTGCTCAGCTCTGTGGGGAGCCAGTGGTGAAAGCAGAGTGCCCCAGGGGTGTCCCATGGGGGATATTCCATGGGGATGTTCCATGGGGATGTCCCAGATGTACTCTGCACAACTGTGACTGCTAAGGTGGGCTGGTGGTGTCTCTACCAGCTGCAGATTTTTCAGATTTGACAGATTTGTCTTTAAATATATCTAGATGCAGTAATCAAGCCTAGATTGATTACTAGTCATAAATGGTCATAATGGAGACAACCATGGCTGGTAACAGAGTAACTGACAAATGGCGACAGCACATTATTTAAAAAAAAAAAATGTTATATCAGAGGGTGATCAACATTGTTAACCTCCTTTTAAAAAGTGTTATGGGCAATCCCTGAAATTATAAACCTGGGAGGTGCCTCACTGTAAAGAAATACGGTTGAGGGAATGATTAAAGATCGAGTTATAAAGGACCTAGATGAGGATAATATGGTGGGGACAAATCAGCACGATTTCTATAGCCTCTCGGATTTCTTTGAAATAGTTAACAAATAATGGATAAAGGAGAACCAGTGGATATAATTTATTTAAACTTTCAAAAGGGTTGGATAAAGTCTTTTAAAGGAGGCAATTAAGGAATCTTGCTAACAATAGGGTAGGATGTAAAGTCTTGTCATGGATTTAAAACTGATTTAAAGACTGAAAGTTGAAAGTAAGATTAAATGCCCATTTCTTGCTGCTGGAAGGAGACAATAATGGCTGTTCAGGGGTGGGGCTAGGGATGGTAGACTTAGTTATTTTTAACATATATATTTTATTAAATTGCTATTGTGCATAGAATATGATTAAGTAGTATTCCCTAGGAAATACTGTAGGTTAATATGAGGTATCTGTGTCATAGAGACTGCTCTAGTGCTGTCATGCTGCATTCAAAAGGAGAAGAAACAGGAAAATAGAGGGAACAATAGCAATAATACTTCTCCCAAAAGATGCTTCTCCACTGAAAAATACATGACCTGCTCTCTGCACCATCTAATCCAAACCAGCGCAGTTCATGAAACAGACCAGCCCCAATCCAAAAACAAAATCAAATTTCAGTCTGAAATGTCCAGGGAAGTTTTGTCCATCCTTTGAACTTGGCATATCTGCCTATTTACTGCAATCAGCCCCCGCCACAGTGGAGCTGTGATCTCTGCTGGGGCTGGCATCAAGGCACTCCATGGCCAGGGCAGCTCTAATCTCAGGTAGGGCTGGGAAAGAGAAGGAGAAATTGCAGAACAGCTCTGCAAACCTAGACTCATTCATATAATAAAATTTTGAATAAGATTTTTCACAGAAAAGATAAAATATGTATCACAGAAATGTGACTACATTTAGACCAGACTTGTAAGCCCTGAATTTGTCATAACTCCTCAGGAAAGTGGCACTGGTCTGTCCCACTCAGGTCCATGAGGACACCTCCAAGTGCAGAAAAATATAGAAAAGTCTGCTCCATGCTGTGTGTGTCCTTATCTTCAAAAGATTGTCTGGCCCCAATAACAGCTTCCAGCAGAGATGGACGAATTTTCAGAACAATTAGAGATGCTGAGTGGGCATCCTGGATGAGAAAAAAATTAAAACCTGTGACTGTTTTATATGAGGAGGAGAAGGATTATAAATTACAGAATGAGGACTACAACAAAGGCTGGTCAGATGCTTGCACTTGCTATTCTGGAAGTCAATCACCTGCATTTAGTGTCTGTGTGGCAGGAGAGGGAGTGGAGAATGCTTCTCTGCCTTGGTAACAGGAATCTCTTGGCACAGGGTATTGCTGCAGACAGCCAGTTCTTAAATCTCATGGCAGGGTGCATTATCATAAAGAGTATCATGTAACAGAGTTAGCTGAGGTCTGCCTGGTACTAAATAACACCAAATAAAATCCCTCCACTTAGTCACTCTACCCCCAAATTTCTGCACCTTGAATTTAGTATGCCTCTGATGAGTGGGGCTATCAGGAATGAGACTCAATGCAGTGGACTATATTTAAGCACAGTAGCAGAATGATATTTTGATGGTTAATTTCTTTGATCTTCTGTTGAATTTAAATTTGCCTACAGTGGTTTCCCAGTTTCAATTAGTACACAAAACAAACTTTGCGTATTTTCCGAGATTATGTTCTTCATTATATGTTGCTGTAGTTTTATGTGTTGTTGCCAAGAAATCTGCTTTTGACAAATTGCACAGGAGGCATTTTGAGATTGTGATGGAGTTGATTGAGTTTTGGCCAAATCCTGTACACTTTTATCACTGAAGACTGAAATACAGATGCTTGTTACATTAAAATATATAGAATTTGCTTTGGCCCTGAAAATCTGTGTCACATTTTAAAATAACCAATTTAGGTACAATTTGAGTTAAGTGGCAAGTAAACAATGCAAATGAAACTGTTTTGTTAGCTAGAAAGTAATTGAAAATCTGCAACTAATTATAAATTGGCAATATACAAGTCTCCAGGAAGCTGAAAGGAATACTTCGCTGATATATTGTTTAGTTATATTCAAAATTAACTTACTCTGCAGTTTGTGCAAGAGATTTTATTGCTTATTGTAACTTTACTTTTGAAAAATGAAACAACTCAGATTTCCTACGAGAAAAAGTGTATTTTTTTAATCAAAAATAACCCTTGTTATGTCACATAATTTTTATTTTCTTTTATTTCATATGGGCCTTGAGCTTCAGCTTTTGTATGGAGGTTTGCGTTTCTTCAGTGTTTGTCAGTATTCTAAGTCTTGATTGGCACCTTCATTGTGTTTTTCAACTCATCACCTCAACACATTTTTCATGCATTAATGTAGCTGTACAATACCTTTGAGAAATAAGAATGTATTGTCACATATGAGAAGAAATTCTTTGCTTGTATTTGGTAGAAAGAAGTGTGGGATTGCCTGGAAAACATCTATTGTCAATGCCACCTAGATCTGTAACACTAGGAACTAGTCAAAACATCCAGGTAATTGTCATGTGGAGTTGTGTTGCCTGAATGTGTGCCATGTGCAGACATCAGGTTTTGGGGGATATCAGCTTTTGTGATTGAGGAATTGTTATTTGAAAGGAACACGTGAATACAAAAGTTTTGATAAATCAATGTGAGTAATTACTGAAAGCCAGTTTAACAATCCTTGATGTACATAACATCATTCAAAAAGCATTTCACAGAATTTGGAGAAGCGCATGCTCTGAAATATCCTTTATCCCAGAGCAGCAGGCCATGATGGAAAGCTCAATGCTATCTCTAGTTTGATTTCATCACTAAAAGCCCCAAGAGGCTCCACAACAAGCATGGACCCAAACTCCTTGCTGAGAATAAACATTCTCAAGCTCTTCCAAACTCAGAGTTGTTCAGATAAGATGCAGAGGATGCAAAGCAGGTTTTTGGGGGAGAAGGGTAACCCTGCGGTTATTGTTGTATCATTCTGTGTTGCTCAGATGGACAAGCAAAAGAATATAAAGATTAAAAATTATGTCCTCAATTCAGATAGAATATGAATAAGAGGCACAGGAGAACTCCAGACTCACAGTGACAAGCTAACCATCACTATATTGTATTCACCCACTTGGCAGTTGTTTTCTCTGAATAAACATTTCACTGATGTGTACTCTCCTTTAATAAACCTTGACTCAGAGAAATTTCAGACTGGAATTTTCTACAGTCCTGTGCTGTTTCCCCATAAACCAGTACTGATTAAGTGAATCATATATTCTTCTGATATTAATTTTTTAAAATATTAAGTCTTGTAGTCAACAACTAGTAGAAATGTCTTGTGAAACTTCTGAAACACCACTCAGAACTGGTTCAGCATTACACTGTGATACATGTGGGCTCAGAGATGATGCTTGTAGAGCTGTGTAGGGGCCAACAAGGGGAGATGTTTCCTAGTCAGTCCTGTGCTGAGGAAATCTGGACAGTCTGTCATTAAAAGGAAAAGGCTTCAGCCAAAGAGCAGGAATAGACATCTTTTCTTTGTGCAGTAAACATTTCCAGACTTGTGTAAGTAGCTCCTGTGAGTACAGGTTGCAGGATGAAATCCATAAATACCAGGCTTAAACAGGCGAATCTGCATCGAGAGCATTTTAATAAAAAGTTAGCATGGGTTGTGGGGAAGAAGGGGATGAAGCACAGGGGGAATGGAGAATATGAGTCATGGCAGCCACACTGAAACAAATCTTTGAGCACGAATCACAATATAAAATTTTAAGGGCTTGATCCTGCCTTTGGCTATGCTGGTGTGTATTGTTACATATCCTGTAAAATTGACTACTGTTACGTGGTACGTGGTACTGTGCACCCACATAACTAAGCTCTGAGCTCTTGGTTTTTATAGTCTTTATTTTTTAAATCCTGTAAATGCTGTTGGACTTGGCTTTTTAGAATGCTGAACAGATGCAGCAAGATTTTCCTACACTTCCTACCCACTTACAACCCCGAATAATTAGTGGATGTGTTGCATTTTTCGATAAAGACTTCTTAGAGAGCTGTTTGGTGAATAAGGCCACACAGAATGTGTCATTGTTGCTGCTGCAGGTTTTGAGTTTATTTGTGTATTATGGGTACTGTATACCACATAGTAATGAAAAGCTATATGCTCCGGTCTGCTGGTTCACTACACAGTCTGTGTGATTACAAATTGTTTGAATAACAGTGGACTATTGAAACTCTATCCAGATGTGCGTGTTGCTAATTATGGGAATACCCACAAAGGCGGATTACCTCTTTTGTTAGCGTTTCCAACCCGTTTAAAAACAGGAAAGTGAAAAGCATGTAGGCAGCAAATAAGAAGTAGCCGTACATGTTGGAGATGAAGACTTCATAATTAATTCCCAGGGAAGAAAAACCCTTGACCTGGCAGGATGCATTTCTGGAGTGTAACGAGATGCAATTTAATGCACAGGAGAGATATCCCAAAGTGGCAGAATCTGAAACAGTCCCAGAAGTGGCATAACATCATTCGTGGCAGGTAAAGCCCAGGTAAAGAAAGACATGGAGGGGAGAGGGGATCTGAGCTATTGTCAGCTTTCTGGCATAATTATTAAAAAAAGTTTCACTAACTTGATATGAGGTTTTGGAAGGACAGGTAAGGGAAAATGTGATCATGTCTTTCTAGAATTTAAGTACTTGTCATTTAGTGAGCTGGATCACTGTCCAGAGGGATTTTTAGGATGAACAGTACTCAGAGTTCGAAGGACTCAGTGTGTTTCCAGGCACCACACTGAGATGACAATGTTTTCACATTGTCTTCCAGAAGTGCTGTCTGCTGGCTTTGGATGAGGCAGAACATCATGTCTAGTCATAAAGTGACCCTCAATCACTTTTTCTCTTTGCTTCATTTTGTGAGTTGCCATGAATTGCACAGGAGATGAAATGCAGAAGATAGAAGGAGAAAATGCCAGTGGCAAAAATTCGGTGTGGGATCCAAACTGTTTGAGGAAAACATAGGAATAGATGAAAGAAAGGGTGTTGAATGGCTTAGCTACCTGTCTCCTTAACAGCCTGTGATGAAGAGATAAGTAGTTTATAGCAACCTTCACTCAAATGCCTTTATTTTTCTTCTTTTGGTTTTTTTTTTTTCTTTTTTTTTTTTTTTTCTCTCCAAGAGATGGGGATTTAACAGAGAAACTCTGACTTTTCCAGCTTCTCTGGAAGAGAGAGAAGATATCTGAATTCAGACTTGACCCCACTTTGTATAGCTTAATTTAAATAAAAATGATGTATTTCCTCCTGAGTGATTAATAGCCAAGTGTGGTGACATACAGGAACAATGAGCTTGACCTTCTAGGTAAAGGATAACTGCTGTGTTAAGTTGATTACACAATTTCTCCTAAATAAGTTGACAAGCAGTGAGCATGGTTTTCATGACTTCTGATCTTGTAAATGCACACTTACAAGTGATTTGCCTATTCCTCTGAAGGAAGTCTTGCGTTCTGTGGGACACGTGTTAAATAAATTCCAAATGGCCTAATGTGAGATGTTGAATCCCAGCAGCCAGGGTCTGTGCAAACAGGCTGGCCTGCCAGGGAATTGTAAAGTGTGAAATACTCTGAACTGAAATCCTGAACTTAGAGAAGTTTCACATCCTCTGGGCATCTCAGCAGCTTATTAAGCAGGCCAATAATTCTTCCTCCTGCTCCTTGGTCTCATAGAGTGAATTTTTCTGTTACATGGAGTGAACCTTACTTTTTCTTTTGTAAATGTTTCTTTCTGCCCCTGAAACTGAGAGCATCAAAGATGCTACAATTACTCATATTGCACTGGTGGGGTGTTTGTATAGAAACAGGATCAGCCTGCATGCCACCTAGACCTTATTGCATTCCTTTATCAAGCTTCAAAATCTACAGTAGAGGACAACTGCTGGCATTGCCCTGGGCATGAAAAATAGGAAAGAATGGAGTATTGATGGGAAAGCAGTCATCTCCATAAGTTGCTCTAGTGTTAAATGTTCAATACTTAAAAAGAAAAATGCCTCTACTTGACTTCAAATTATTGCTTTGGATCAAGCAAATGCTAAAATCAGTTTCAGAAAAGCGCTTTGCCCAATGCTTGACTTCTGCTTTCCTATGGGAGCTGTGGTTAGCACTTTTGACTCACTCAGTGGAAAAATGGGCCATAGAATGGTTTGAATTTGAAGGAAAAATGTCTCACATACTGCCTCTGTGGTTTTCCTTCACTTGTGGAGGTTTAGACAATCTCTCCTACGTCTCAGGAGGTCCAGGGGATCATAACACAAGCTTCCACATCTCATGGAGATCCTGCACTGTGCTGCTTGTGGTCCTAATATCCCTATGTACCTAGAAGAGCTCTCCTCCCAGCAGGGCTCTCCATCTCCAGCCTTCTATCAGTTCTGTACTTCTCTTGAGAGTGCAAGCAGTGTTTTGCAATAGCTGGATCAGCATCAAATTCAGCCTATGTCCAGCAGAGTCCCTTTGACCCATTGCTATGTGATTCAGCAAATATCCAATCTCCTAGGAGTTGTAAGACTCAGTAAAACACTTCCCATCTGCAAATCCCAATCCCCTTAAATAGGGCCAGGTTTTGTTTCTTCAGTTTCTTTTTCCATGCTTTGGAAAGGAAAGAACTTTGTCAGCAGGTTGGTGTGCTCCACCCATGGTCAGGCAGTGTAACAACCCCAAACTTGAAACACAGGACAATCCAACCCCAAGTCCATGACCCAGGGGCTCAAAAGTGAGAGGAAATTACAAGTGCTACCTTTGCAGTTAATCCATCATAATGGAAAACTTTTCTCCCTTCCTCTCTCTGTCCTTTGCATGCAGCTTTTTTTTTTTTTTTTAAGGATTCAATTGAAATGTTGCCTGTCTCTTCCAGAAGGGAAGCTGCTGAAAAAGAGATCATGTTGTGTAAGGCAGCATGAAATGCAGTAGGTACACTAGGCTGTCTTGTCCTTTCTCTGTGATAAGCACTACACTGAAGTCTCCTGTCATTTGTGTGTACATGTGAATATCTTTCTGTAATGGAATAAGAGTGTTTGCAAAAATGGCTACTGAAGTGCCCAGCCAGTGCACTTACTGCAGCAGAGTGACAGGATAAGAGAAGTGGCAGAAACAAAGATAGGAAAAGAGATTTTTGCACTAACAAGTGTGAACTGATAAGCTTGACCTGTATGGGAAATGTAGAGAATCCTTAGTGCACTTGTCAGGCCAAAATTAGCCATGCCAATTAGTTTTCAGCAACACTGATCTCTGAGAGCCCTTTGCTTATTTTCTCATTTGTGGAAGAAAACTGCTGGCTCACTGCACTCCACTTAAGAAATTCTTAGCAAGCTAATTCACTTAGACATAAATAACTTTCCTGAGTGTTGAAGCCTGGGGTAGGAATCAAGAGGATCTATAGGGGTGGATGGGGAGGTGTTGTGTGGAGGTTTTATTGGCCACATGGATAAGTTATGTGTGTCATCGAAACTGAGTGCCTAATCACCTCCGACATGTCATCACAACTGCAACATGCTCAGCAAGGCAAAAGGGAGGGAAGAAAATACATATTTCTTTCTCAAGTATGTGCAGCTAGGAAACAGCCATCTCATTTTTCATCTTCCTTCGGGGTAGGTGTTCAGGCCGTGTCTCTGCCAGGGAGTGGGGGCTGTGTGCTTCACACAGGAATGAAGTGTGGTGTTTTAAAGAAGAGATCTTGAAGTGCTGTTTAGCAAGTAAACACTTCTGATTAGAGCACAGGAATAGAGAAGTAGTCTGTACCTGATTAATTCTGGACAATTTGGAAAAATTGGAAACCAAGGAGGCAAAGTCTGTAGTAAACAAGAGATTGCCAAGTTTCTAGTTTTGTCTGTTTATCTAACTAATTCTTCCTTGTGGGAACAAGGGGAGGAAAGATGAGTTGTGCTGGCATAGAATGATAGTCTGGATATCAGTATGGAAAGAAAGAGAAATGTCAGTGCTTAGGTGAGTCAGAAGGGGCTGTGGGACTCTCCCATCTCTGGGATGTCTTCTCCAGCCCCTGTGTCAGAAAAGGTTCTTCTCTTGTAAATTGGTGGAAGGTAATGAAAAGGCAAATGAAACTGGTCTTTGAGTAGAAGAAAGAATGGAGACTCAGAAAGATTACACCCAAAGAGGAGGGGGACATAGCAGAAAAGAAGGATTACAGATGGTGTCTGCAAAGACACTATGGGAAAATGAGCCTTTTGGCTGCTGAGAATCCAGCAAAGGTGAAGGCTGGGAGCAGGAGGGGAGTAAGTCAGACACCCTGTGTTGAATCAGTGCAGGAGGGAGTGAAGGGAGCAGAGTGGTCAGGGGTGAGCATGAGGCTCAGCAGAGCAGTGGTTGCATTAGGCACACCAAAGGAGCAGAGAGGAGGCAGCTCGTGTTAGGTTATCACAATTAGATTCTACTGGGGGTAAGGAAATGTAATTCAAGAGATTTGTCTTTAAATTAGGATTCCCTCACATAATTTTATCAGCTCTCACATCATCAAGTCAAATCTCATTCCATTCAAGTGGATCTTAAGAAACTGTCAAAACAGAAATTGCACCTAACATGGAAATAGGAGCAAACAGAGTGGTCCAAGGATGGAAAGGACCTTTTTGGGCTAAGCTATGATTTCTCTTGTGTTTCAAAGGCTTCTCAGGAGAAGCATTTTCCCTCCAAAGAATTTTCCCAGCCAGATTTTTGCCTCGTTTTTGGTTGTTTGTATTCCTTGTACCTTCCTTGTGCAATTCTTCCTTTTTCTTTTTTTTTTTTTTCCCCAATCTCAAGCTCTCACTTGCCAGAGCAGAAGGTGACACAAAGATACCTGTATCTGCAGCAAGAGGCAGTGTGCCATTAGGGCCTTGGAGGGAGGCTGGCCATGTGGGAGATCTCTTCCACGTCACCATTTCCCCCCATCTGTGGAACTAGCAGGCTATGACTACAGGACTTTGCTGAATAGGGTCTTGGAAAAATCTAGCTGTAAACTCACAAAGCCTGGCTTTGTGTCCAGAAATGGTGTTTCCACACAGTAGATCTGATTTCCATAGCTTTACACTCTTCGAAATACCAGCCAAGGCAAGTCCATGTAACCATCTTAAATTCCTTTCTTTTCTCTTTCTTAAATCAACCAATTTGTGTAAACCTCTGAAGAGACAAACTGACACCACTTTGACCAGAGAGTCAATGTTGATTTTTATTAATTGCTTAAAACTTTTCTCTTTTTTCTTTTTTTTTTTTTTTTTCCTTCTTTTTTTTTTTTTTTTTTTATATAAGGCCAGGTCTGCGCTGCAGATTTCTATCAGCACAGCTGTTCTGGTCAGACTGACACCTCTCAGTGAGCAAACACTACACATGTAGATGCAATTATACCTCAAAATGGTGCTTGTTTTGCTTGCGGGGATGATTTTACTGTACCACTACAAAGAGCAGATTTGCCAGTGTAAGTTTACACCGCCCCAGGAATGCTTTGTCTGTTTACTGTGCTGGTATTCCTTTATCAGTAAGGCATTTGCAGTGTAGACATGGTCTTATTTGGAGGGCTGGTTTTAATCCTGACACATGCTAAAGTGATTACACTGCTGATTGAGGACTCAATAGAAGGACTCCAACTGATTTGCTCTGGATCAGGGCCTGAAAGGAGAGGAATTATCTTGTGGTTTGAACACAGGGGTAGGAGCTCTTCGTGCACACCCTGGATTTGATATTGACTTCATTTGTCTCTGCCTCTAAAATTGGGGGTGTTACAGAATTTGTCTTACAGGAGTTTTGTGAGACTTAGTTGTTTCATGTTCCTGTTCCAGGACACAAGTAAAATTTGTATCCCCAAATGGATAGCCACTACATTAAAAAAAAAATAAAAAATAATAAAAAAAAAATAACAACCTAGCTACTTCTGCAGCTGTTCCAATGGCACCAAGTGCTATTGCAGCAAAGGCCCTGGTTCTGGGCCAACCTGTGTGGCTGCTTTGAAGAGGCTCCCCTGCCTTTATGAGGTGTGTATCGCAGTTTGGGATACATTGCGCCACCACATTTCCCATGGGTGTTTCCTGATAGCCCAAATGCTCTTTCCCTTTTATATTTACAGAATCCATGTTTTAGGATTCTGTTTAAGGGCCTTAGAGCTCTTGGATGGCCAAGTGAAACAAGGAGCAGCTACACCATGGGGAGCTGTGTGCCAGTGTAGGGCTTTGTGGTCCTGAAATGGGTGCTGCTCCTTCTACAGGGCTTAAAAGCTGATAGCTGAGAGGGAGCAGATGCAGGGACTTTCTCCAGGGACTTTATTTCCCCAGGGGCTGTAACACCAATGTGCTTTCACTTCTCTTGCATGCCAGAGCTAGAAGCAAGTTTAAAAAGGACACAGCTATTGGAAAGTCCAGGTCAGTGGATGCCATGTCCTGTGGTAGTCTGGCATGTACAAGGTTGGTGGAGACACATCCCTCCTTCAGATTGTCAGCTTCATTTCTTCATCAGCCTTTTGCTGAGGCAGTGCCAGCATGTTGAAGCTGAAGGGCTTTTTCCATTCTCTTCGTATCATCACGCACTGGGCTGTAGACTGAGCAGGTTCCAGTTGGGAAATACAATCCCTGAACATGTGAGATCACACCAAGGAGCAAATCCCTACAGGAAGCAAAATTAGCAGGAAATAGCTATTACTCATCGTGTTCTTTTTTTACAAATGGTGAATCCTTTTAAAAAGCCACATCTGGGAAATGGAAAACTCGTGTTTGGAGCAGAAATCTTTATCTCTAGGAAAAGACAAGTTTCATCCTTTTTTATAGTTTAATACAGAATTTTTGGACTGTTCTTCACTCTGTAATCTGTAACTTACTTAGTCTGTGGCTGTTTTTACATATATTTTCTCAACTGTCATCTATTGGCACCAGAGACAATGTCAAGGGAACAGATTTCTATGACAAATTAGTGCATAGAAGAAAGAGATGTGTGGTTGTGTCTTGTGCCAGAATGATTAATTCCAGAAAGACCCCTTAAATTCCAATGAGTGCTTCAGAAATCAGAGTATTTTGATACTTGATTTAAGACTACTAAAATTATTCAATTATGCTTCTACCTCATCTGAAGTACTTCTTGGCACTGTTGTAGGCTGCTGGGGGGAAAAATGGGTATGTAAAAATTATTCTTCTTGCACACTGCCAGAAGAAAAGCAAGGCTGTGTTTGGTGTAACTTTGTCAGGGCCTGGTAAGACTGATCACAGTTAATGTAAGCAAAAATGAGCTTGTCGTGTGCAGTAAAAAAAATGATAGGTCTCCCTGGTTGTAACCCACAGTTCAACGAATGAAAATCAAGGGCACTGTAGAATATCCCTTTTAAACCAAGTCTTTCTGGAAGTTAACAGCACTAAACCATTGCATGGGCTGGCATGTTCTACAAGAGAACTTCTGCACTTTGTTCAGGCTTACTAACAACACTTTGGTTTGATAACCAGTTACAAAACTGAGATAGAGAGTAAGTAAGGGCTGTGTTGATAGTCAAGAAAGCAGTCAGAATCACAATTAAAAAACAATATCTAGGCTCAGAATTACACTTCTGAACCTAGACCTGCAATTATCTTGGAAAGATTGTCTTGCACAATCCCCATTTAATCTGTCAGTGTTTTCTTGCTGTTGTTACTCTGAAACCCCAGTTTTCAGGTGGCGGTAGCTTGTGAAGAAATACAGGTAAGAGAAATAAGTGAAAAATATCTCTACAAATGTGGTAATTCATTTCTACTGCACAGAAATTTAGGAAACTTAGTCTTTTATTTCATGATTATAACTTCCACTATCAGTAGTGCCAGTGGAGGTGTTGGACACAGGTTTCTATCCATGGTGTGACTTTCTTTTGTGAAGTTTAACTGGTCATGGGACTATATTGTAAAGGAAGCAGATTTATTTTAAGTCAGTGGCTGTTTTAGCTTGAATTAGTTTGCAAAATCTGAGGTGTAGTCAGAAACCCTTGTCACCAGGACAGCTCTTTCGGAAGGAATGGCTGCTTAAGAGACTACTTTTAAGTATCCTTGCTCCTGCTGGGTGATGGCCAGCTTTGAAAGGCAGTCTGGCAGGTTGTTGTTTGAACCAGGACTAAGAAAGGAATATAGGGATCCTAATGTCATTTAAAATTTCAGAGAGGAAGAACCAGGATAATTTTAAGGTCAGCTGTGTTTGTAAATACAGTCTATAATTTGAGTTTTCTGTAGTATTTGCAAAACAAACATTTTGTGAGCAGGAGTGGTGCCCAAGTAGCTAGCCGTAGTTTTACAATCTACTTTATGTTTTTCTTTACACAGCTCTGGATTGGAAGCTTTGGGTTCTCCTAGGAGCAAAAAAAAAAAACAAGTTTTAAAAAGATAGTTAAATATAGTGAGAAATATGAAGGGCTGTGATGGGGGAAAGAGAGGGTATGGCAGGCGGAAAGAACCCCCAGGGAATGTTAAGTGCACATGTAAGAATAGGACATATGATCCTTCTTTATTATTGTCCATTTAAAATTACAATGTGTTCCACTTAAACTAGACATGCTAATAAAATAAGAAGAGTCATTTATAGTGGACAAATTCCAAAGACCAAAGCTGTGTCCTCATTTAAATTCTGCTCTTTTGTTAGGGCACCCTACTGACATAATTCGCTATTGTTTCTGCCATTATCGCTTGCTTAATGCAGGACATAGTGTCGGGAAATTCCTGTCTGGCACTTACAAGGTGTTTCTAAAAAGGGGAACAAAAGAGTCAAGAGCACACAGGGAGCAGGAAGAAGCTGCGAGGGGAAGTGGCAGCAGAGGGAGGAATTCGAGATAGAAGCAGGGGCTGGGGGAGTCAGGCAGACCAAGGGAAGAGGAGCAAGAGCTGGGGGCAGGCAGAACGTCTCTGCACTCCCTCTGCAGTCCCAGCTACTGCAGGCAAATCTCGTAGGAGGCTTAGCAAGCGCTGAAGGATGGTGAAAATGCAACATTTCTGAGTGTGGAATGGAGAGCCCCTGGGCTGGGAGGGCACAGGGCAGAGCAGGAGGATGCGCGGGAAGAGAGGCTGTGCCACTGGGAAACTGGGGTTGGAATGCTGGCTCCAGGAGAGTTGGATGGAGGTTTGATGATGAGCATTTGTGGTGGTCAGTGAACAGGGAAAGAGTCGGTGTCAAGGCCATCTACTTCTCCTGATACTCTGGATATGAGGAGCAAGATATCCTAGCTTGCACTAGCCCGGACATAAGAAGATTACTCTGCACTGTCATTTGTTAATAACAATGTTGTTTTCTGTCATATAATTAGAAAATACATCTTGCTTTGCCTCCAAGCACTGTCACCTTATTGCATTTGCACATTTTTCATAATATTTCAAGCGAACTGACCAGATAACATTAATGAATATATTAGATAGGCAGGCACTTTTAAGGAAAAAATAATAAACATACTTGTATATTAAAAAGTTAATTCAGTCTGGAGCCAAACAGGTAATTTTCCCTTCAGCATTTTTTCACTCAGCTAAGACAGGTTGGACTAGGAGTGCAGTCACCCTGTCTACGCTCTTGGCTTGGCTTGCATACCAGGGGCGAATTTTCTTCAGAGACAGACAGCAAGATGATCTGATTGGCCTCGGTCCAGGCCATGCTCACAAAGGGCCCTTTGATGGAGGGCTCCTTGGTGAGCCCTGTACCAAAAGCTGCCTGCCACCCTCCTTTCAAAGATACCCATTTACAGTAATTCAGGGAGGGGGAGAAGGGAAATAAATAAAGAGACGTCAAATGGAGGGGTTGCCACAGGAATAATTACGTTACTGGGCTTGGAGGGGGTAGGGAAGAGGAGGGGGGAGTTATTAAGTAAACTGCTGGATGTTGAAGTAGCTGTTTGGCAACAATGCAAGAACATAAGGCATTTGCAATTAAGCTCATTAAAGCTTCATCATTTTGCTTATCAATCTTTTCTGAAAAGGGTGGGGTGAAGCACCATATATTAAAACATGGCTGCTTTTATAGATAAGGAGTGATCACTGCCTGTTTGACTCTCTGAGCTGCCCTGTAGTACCCATCCTGTGATGGCATACATGATTAGCTGGTTTAACTCCCTCTTGTACACAGGCAGGTCATTTATTAGTTGGTTATTGTGTCCCTGCACTCCACTGCTGCAACACCCAGTCCAGGCAACTGCTCCTCCTTCTTATCTTGTTTGGTATCCAGATGTGATCTCCTGCCTATCTGTCAATTTTGATCTCCTTTGTTCTCAAAACAGTGTTTTTTGGAAGAGTATTTACTGAAGCCTCCACACCATGGAATAAGGGGAAGGTGAACTGGACTATCAGAGCCATTGCTTCCTCAGTCAGAGGGGTTGTCCTCTGACTGGAGTCCATGCTATTCCATGCTAATCAAAGGCTTTGAGCTTCAATGGAAATAACAGCAACTTGAAGATACATTAGTGGATAGAACTGATCTGAGTCATTCCAGATCACTTGGAGACCTCAGCCTGCCTGAACTGACTTTTAACAAGGACTCTTCTGGGTGAGGAACAGTGGAGTGTGTGAGTTGGCTGGCAAAGCCATCAGAGCAGCAGTCTGGGTGTGAAAGCCTTGCAGTCAGAACAGCAGCAACTCTGCTTTCTGCTTTGGAGCTGTTTCCCAGAGTACAAGGAGTGAGATCTGGGAAGAAATCAGGTCTGCCTTCTTCTGGTAATGTAAAAGTCAGTATGTGCCACTACAGATCATTGCAGAGAGTAGGTGTGTGAGGACAGCATTTCAGATACAGATACCTCTCATCATCCAAGAGCTTCAGAGCACTGTAGATGTGAGCTAAGCCCTGTACCATCCCTTTGTGGGAGGTGAGCTTTACTTTCACTTTCCAGATGGAAAAGTTCTGGCACAGAGGCAACCACAACAGGCACACTGGGTGTCTGGGGCAGGTCTGAACCCAGATGTCCTGGTTCTCACAAGTCCAGTTTCTCCAGTGTGGCCTTGACCACAGAGCTCTGAGATTTCCTCTGTGTTCAGGTTGACAGCAACTATACTGAGCTTCAGATTTTCTTTCAAAACTGATCAACTTTTTCTTGCTTCATTTGTTTCTAGTAGCAACTCTTCCATTTGTGATACTTAGTGATGGAGAGATGGCACCTTGTTTGAAAATGGCTCTATATTAAGTTTCTTTAATTACTTTTTCCATTGTCTTCACAATATATTGTCTATATAGTGTTAAAACTCACTTTAACTTTGAAAGAAGAGAAAGGAAGGGGAAAAAAAAAAAAAAAAAAAAAAAAAAAAAAAAAAAAAAAAAAAAAAAAAAAAAAAAAAAAAAAACACAACCAGAGAAGCTTGGGGAAATACTGATATGAAGAAGGGTATGGAAGGAGTAGCACCACTAATACAAACATGTAGGTCATATTGCCATGTGGGAATGGAAGCCAGCTTGAACTTTAATTCTTAGTTTGATCAAGGTAGTGTAAAAGCAAACCCCGGAGGATTTCCAATGGAGAAACTGGATTTATATTTTACATATGAGCTGTAGTTGAAGCCAAATGTTCATTCCACTCAAATTGTGTAGGTGGATTACTTTACTTCCAGCCTTGAAGTATCATGTTTTTAGCTGCTAATAAACTTAATAAAATCCATTTCTTATTTCCCCTGGTGTACTGTGTTCATGAGCCTTGATGTGCCATAAGAGCAATGCTGTCCAGAGAATTCATTTATCAAGAAACAGACAAATGATGTGTATGAGTAAGTCAAGAGGAAAAAGAATATATGTACCACTCTTTCAGTGGCATTGCTCTTACCAGAATTGCCAGCTTCCTATTTTCTTCTGACTTACAACTGGACCAAAGAGTTGAGAAAACTTAATAAATTTTCACATCATCAACCTAATAGAGAGCTAAGACATGTACAGCTTGGTTTTTTGCATTTTTTAAATTGTTCCTTTCCCAATCAAAAATATCTTTCTGTACCAACAAGCTTACAGTTTTGTCTTAGCTCCCAGAACCAGACCTGCCATTTCACACAATGTGTGGGCAGTCTAAGGGTTCATTGCCACTGGAATCCACTGAAGCCAAGAATTTACAAAACTGAATGAGGGATTTGACATTTATGTAGATAACAAAAATGTCTAGCATTACTGTAGCTAGTACAAAGAGATCACTGAGAAGGAGATAAAACTTCACTTTTGAAAGTTGTTAGGTAATGTTTAATATTTAGAATTGGGGTGAGGCTTCCTTGGGCACTTCCTTTCCAGAGGAGGTAGACTGTCACATTGGTATCCTTGAACGTTGACATGTTCAGTCTTGGATACTGAGTTAGAAGAGTTGTAACTGGTTAAGCACAGCATAACTTTCTACTCCGTGCACATTTTCTGATGTCCCACAGTTAGCTAGACAAGATAATCCAAAGAGAGCTCTTTAGCCCACAGTTTTAAATTTAATCACTGGCCAACAAGAGGTGCCAAGTGAGTTCAGACATCAGTGAGGGTGAGCAATGTAGTGAGTTAAATCTTGTCTTCAAGACTCAGAAGTACAGAGTTGAATGGAAGTTTCATTGCAGACAAACCCACTTCTTTCAGCCCCTTCATATCCCCCATATGCAATTAAATGTCACCCCTTTCTTTCAAAATGTGGTTGTGGCACATTGCTGGACCACAATGAATTCATCACTTCACTTAATAGATTTTTTTGGGGGCAAGTTGGGAGAGGAAATAATCTTTTAAAATATTTAGGGTAAACAAAAGAGTAAAAAAGAGTGGGAAACAAACTGCTTTATGGTAACAAGGAGTTGGAACCAGACAAGGAGGGAAAACAGAGGGGGTAGAGGCCTCAGGTACAGAGGAAGAAGTAAGATCTTACGTAGAAACAGAAGGGTAAGGCAGGGTTGAACATATAAACAAAGGGTTTAAGAGAAAAAGCAACATGACTTTTGAAGCTTTTAATGCACATCTGACCCAAATCATCTGTCCTTTCGGAGTCAGCCCATCACCTCCCTTGTTTAGACTTTATTTTTCCTTGGAGACCTGTAATCCTTGCTCTAAAGAGCTCCTGACTTGGTGGACATGTGTTGTGTTAGTAAATGCTGCTATTGAAGTCAGCAGACTTGTTAAAACTTGTGTTTTTGCTGCAGCAATGGAGTTTGTGGTGAGCGGGGAGTGCAAGCCCGGTCATTCCTGCTGGTGTGTGTGCAGCCTGGAAGGGGTTCAGGGAGAGGGGGGAGGGCCAGGCAGCTTGACAGCAGTTTTCCCACCTCTCTGTTGGTCATAGCAGAGGGTTTCTCATGGAATCTTTTTGTAGAGGGAGTAGAGGTTATCAAGAGCACAGAGTTTTTCTTTCCAGCAAACAAAAATCGCCACTGAAAACTCTTTCCAGAACTTAATACAACCTGAGGCAATATTTCTTCTGCAGGAACCACAAACAAATCCATGAATGTGTATTTAGGAGAGGACTCCACACTCATCTGAGCAGATCACAGGGAACTGTAGGGCTGCAGGGAGTACTACACCCACTGTTGGTGGCACTGGGCTCTGTTGGCTTTGGTCAATCATTGAGGGCCAGTCCCATGACTTCTTTAGGGGGGGCTGTTTCTATCCACTTCAGTAGAAAAGGTGGAGGAAGGGGGAAAATGGAAGTTGACCATGTTACATTTAGAGTTTATCAGTTCTCTTCTGCAAATGTTTTGATAGAGAAAATTAAGTTTCTTTTAAAGATTAATTAAGTCCACTAGCATGTAACGAGTGCACATAAAGTGATGGGCCCTACCAGTGTATTTGCAGAAGACAAGCATTTACCAGTCTTTTTCTGGTACAGGGTTTTTGTTTCACACTGAAAAATAATTTTTAAAAAAGTTTGTTGGCTTTTAAAAGAAATTGCTCCTTTCAGTTTCCCTTACTCCCTTTCTCCATTGTATCCCTGAGAGATGTTATGTATTCCTTGGAAAAATATTTCGTTTGGGAAGGGTAAAACCACAGTCAGGTTTTTGCACATCATTTTCATGAGTTTTTTGTAGATGTTATGTGGACCAGAAAAAGTCAAGGTGCCATCACTCTGTGTTCTAATTGGTGTGTGCATGAAAGAGAAAAAGAGAACTTGGAACCTGCTCTTCAATTCTAAAATCCAGCATTGTTGGAGAATCTAACACAGAGATTTTAAATTGAGCTTTTGCATCTATTTCTTTCTCCCCGAATAATCAGTTGGTCTGAAGTTGTGTAACTCTCTAATAAAGTCATTGTGGGGGTCTTAGCTATCCTGGAAAATAAAAGATTAGAAAATTGCAGCGCATAGCTCATGTTTGCTGAAGTGATCAACCTTAAATGGTGTGTGGGTTATCTCAGAGTCTAATCAGCATAGCTGATTTGAATAGAGCTGTCTTTAAAATAGAGATCTGCTGGTTAAGATTTGTTTTCATTTAGGTCTTACTTTCAGCAATAGGATTAGCCTAAGGTCTATATATCTACAGGCTCTTGTATAAACAAGCAGCTTAAACAAAACTACCATTATTATACTGATTTAGGGAGAGAGAAAAGCCTTGTTTGGTTTATTGAGTTAAGATCATATGTGTGACAAATAAAGCCTTCCTTTAAATGTAAGTTTTGTCCCATTCAATATAGTAAGTTTCTTGAGAAAAAAAAATTACAAAGGCAAACATTATTCTTAATGCCAATTCAATTTGTCACCTCCAGGTTTTAATCCCATAGGCTGGTGAAATACGTGCTATTTCAACCAATTGAGCAACAAGGCAGCTGATATCACCATATTTATCACCATCGGGGTGATATAATCAATTTACTTCTTGCTATAAGAACTGCCTTTACACTTCCTTTTTTTACCTTTTACTCAATAGTCTTATTAAACTCTTTTCAGTGCTGATTTATTGCAGCCATGGATAATGTTGTGTTCTGTGGTGCTTCCCCCACAAGCAACTTCAATTGCTGTTGAAGTCATTCCTTTCTCTTTTTTGTTTTATTCAGCACATCAGGTTTTATTTACTATCTTAAAGTGTCTCGTAAATAAAATGTGAAAATTCTGAGCTCAGTTAGCAACTTGGGATCTAATGAGGGGTGGCTGATCATTTATGGTATGGATGCCATGGGTCTGATTTCATACAACAGCAGGCAGAGCATGCATGTTTCTGAGTCCCCATCACAGGAGGTGCTGTGAGCTTAAAATTGGTTTGTGACCAAAGAAGGACTCAAAAGCATTTAGGAAAGTGCTATTGAACAGAACCAGTCTGAAAATTTTGTTGTTGTTGTTTTTTTTAATACTTATGCAATTCAGATGCTGGATTTGAAACAGGAGAAAGATCAGGGAACTGTTTCAAATTTCCACAAAACCAGTTAGGTTAAACTGTTGTTAAATGAAGGTGAACTCGTCTCCTTTTTAGTCCAGTCATGCCAGGTCAGGTCTTAAGGCCCACAGAGCTGCATCTTTGCAGAATTCCTGTAAGTGGGTGAAGTTAGTGGTGGACACATGAATTTCCAAGTGCACGAGTTGGCATAGCAGTTCAGGAGGACCTCTGGATAAAAGCAATCATACCAGCAATGGTCATATTGTCTGCTCTCTTAAGTGCCTTTTAAAATACTTGAAATTTTGATGGATGGTCCCTAAAATATTATGCTAGCAAGACAGCAATGTATTTAAACTGTCAACAACTGACCCTGGATCATTGGTTAGAAATATTGCATTTGCTCATTGTGGTGTGTTTGCTGCTAGTGGTTGCAGCTGAAGAGCTGAGTGGGCTTGCTGGTGTCACCCACAGAAAGTAAATTTCACCTTCACCACAGAACTTGATTGCAGGTTGTGAATATTATTTAAATGGAAATTATTTCCTTATAAGAATTCTCACAGAAGCATTGGGTTTTTTTCCAAGCTGACTTTTTAATATTTATTTTGTATTGTTCTCGCTTTTATCCCTAATTTGGGGCTAAATTAGATCTGTCACTGTCCCTTTAAATTTATTCCTCGCTGACTAATTTGTTTTGGCTAACTTGTTTCAGGACAAGTGTAGAATACTTACTGCACAAAAGAGAAAATTCAGATCAATCTCAGTCTGCTGAGAAAATTAATCAATTTGCAAGTTACATCTAGCTTAATTCTGTCATTTAAAGCAGGCATTGAATTTCCTTTCCCATGTTACACAGACACGGGAAGGTAACTCAGTCTCCACTGGCCAAGGACTAATTCACTTGCCTTGTGCTCTGTGTTGAGGCCATTAAAGGACTGCACTTAGAAAACAGCTGCTTTATGTGTGTGTGCCAGTGTCTCATTTTCCACATATGTAACAGATCAAAACATTTAGATTGGGTTGATCCAGTCAATCCTGATGGAGAGATTTTGAAGCGACGCGAGTAAATAAGAGCCTCACTTGGCGGGAGGACGCCTTTGCCCTGATCCTGAGGAGCTATTGGTGGGCACCACCCCAATTAAAGCAGGCTGGGCCATACCAGCTTTGCACGGATTCTTTTCCAGAGCCAATTAGCTGCAGAACATTTGGTAGAAAGGAACAAGTCACTGAAAACATCAGCCCTGTACAATGTTATCATTTATGTTCAGTGCTAGTCTAGTGCTCGAGAGTGTTTCTTTTTGTTGTACCTCTGCAGACCTGCTGGAAAGGAAAACGTTTCCTGCTTCTTGTTTGGCCTATATAGTCTAGAGCCACATTGTTCGGTGTTATCACCTTAAGAAGCAGTTAAGATTAAAGTGAGATAGCACACATTCAAGTTTAGAAAAGCAGCCAGAGAAGCTGTACAACTTTTATGGTCTTCATCCAAAGTGCATTTAAGTGTGGGACTGTTTTTCAGAAAATTGAATTAAAATGTAATTTTTCAACTGCTCTGTATTTCCATTTATACTCTTCATCCTCTAAATCTGTGCCATGATATGGCTGTCTACTGTTGGCCATGGTTCCTGGGCCAGCTCTCAAGAATATGGAAATCAGAGAACTAAAAAGAGGAAGAAGATGCTTTGGCAAGCTTATTTTTATTGGTTACGGATAGTTGGCTATCACTGTGGCACCCCTTGGGATTATCACCCGCCAAAATCCAGAACTCCATTTCAGAGGGGATTATTTCAAGGAGCAGAAGCAATTGCAGAGTAGTATAGCAGGCAGTGCTGTGAAGAGTGATGCAATTTTTTGGAAGTTCTGCCTTGCTGTGGCTGAATGCCTGGGAATTACTGTACTTACTCATGTACAAGTGAAAAAACCTAGGTACTTAGAGAAAAATGCTTATTTGTTCATTAATGTTGTTTATTATTATGTTTATTAATCAAATGTTATTTGATTATTTATATGGACAATTATTACTGTGCTTAAAAATAAGACCATCAAATTAGTTTGTAAAGAGGGGAGAGGGATTTGCGTGCAGTGCAGTGAACAGGGGAAAAAAGAGACAAGGGGAAAAGAAAGTCAGATTTTTAGCCTACATTTGATTGGTGTCTGTTTAAAATAATCATAATTCTTTTTCCTATGATTGCTAAAGGTTACCAGTTTCAGTAAAAAAATTTAAATAGGTAGTATAATTGCACAGCAGACCCAAATTGTGAAGCCTTTTCATGCTGTGTGGGTGTCACTCCAGAAAGCTCCTGGTGGACTGGCAGCCAGGTTGACACTGTGGCTTGAATAAGAGGGCCGAGGACAGGCACGACTCAGCTGTGCCAGCTGTGTGTAGAGCTGGCTGCAGTGAGGCCAGGGGGGCCTCAGTCAAGAAGCTGAGCAGTGCTGAAAAAAGCAAGTAGGGTGGATAATGCTGTGAAGCTGATAATTAATATTTCTGAAGATGTTAGGAGATGAGAGGTTGGGAATCCTTTGGCGTCTCTGTAGTTGTCTTCTGTATTGGTCAGATGCACAATATGGGCAAGAACTTAATGAAATTCTGCATTGCTGTGCTCATAAACAGCTATTTCTCCTTCTACAGCCCCTCTTCGTATGAGTTTCTTAAGATTGGCTAATGAGATTCACTTTTATCTCAGGATCTTTAACGACTCCCAAAAGACCAGGAGCTTAGTTTTAAATCTCATCAGCAAAGCAGTGCAGCTTCCAGCAGCAGAGTGCTTCCTGACAGCATCGTGGAGCTTGCTGCAAAACTGGCTCAGAAAGGAAAAGGATGCCAGCACTGGATCCAGCACTGTTGCTTTTGGCGGGTCCTGGATGTTCAGCCTCTGCCTTCCACTCATGGAGCTTCCAGCATTGCGTTGCTGTGTCTTGTGTCCTACTGCCAGGTCAGGAATTGGCACACATGCTAAGGTTTAAACTCCACTGCCATGTTTGCACACACAAAATAAAGGTGCAGGAATTTAGATGCCACGTTTGAAATAGCTGCCTGAAAAATACAGGTGTGTTACTGCCTCCGCTCGTTACAAAAACTGCATCAACATGCCACAGTGATTGACTGAGTCTTCACAAAGTTAGTGAATAAAAAGAGTCACATGGCACAAGAAACCTCAAGGATGACCCAGGACACAGAAACTGTGCAGATTTTTTTTACTCAAACACAAAGTAACTCCATTTTGCTAACAAGGTGCCAGACAATGGCGCATGGTCACCTCTGATGGTACATTGGCAGAAGAGCTGTAAGGCTCCAGGTGCATCCCTGGTGGATTCAAATTACTTTCAGTGAATTCTGAATGTTAAATTTTCAAATATGAATAGTGCTTTTGATGACACAATTTTGGGTACTGAAATTGACCCTATTAAAGAGAAGTTATGTTTTAAAAGGACAGATATTCATGTGATAATGAAAATTAGGCCTTTTTCACAGGACTGAGTCCTCAGAAACTCTGGCTCTCCACCTCACTTACTATTCTTGAAAATATGTCCTAATTCCCAAGCAGGCCTTTTATTTGATGCATATATGCTTTACATATGACTCTATAGAAAGGAGTGTTTTAAAACAAAGTAATTTGGCATATTTTAAAAGGAAAAGGAATGGAAGGGAGAATGGGAGAGCAGGACTCAGAAGCAATCAAATAACCTCAAATTTGAGGTCATGTTCTAAATGAAAAGTATAACTTTTTTTCCCCAAAAAGCTCATGAGTCCTTTTGGGGCAGGAGGACTTAAACAGAATTTGGAAACTTCAGTAGAAATTGCTTCCTAAATCCTTTAGAAACATTGAAGTTCCTGAAAGCCCTGCTTTTGAATTTAAAAGTTGAGACTAAATGCATTTGTCCGTAGAGGAGAGGAACTGAGAGCTCTGAAATGAACCTCATCCCTTCCTCTCTGCTGATAACAATCAGTGTCAAAATGACCATTGAAAATCTAGTTTTTTGAAAAAACTATGGTGACCAACCATTCAGGGTGAGGTTGTCCATCTTCAGGGTGAGAGTATGTTCAGAATATACCCATTCCAGCACTCGCGTGCCCTTTCCTATGAGTGGGGTTCCAAACATGACCCCTTTCTCTATCAAGTTAAATAACCAGGATTTTCCTTCTTTTAGAAATGATGCATAAACCAAGTATCCCAGGATGAGCTAATGCTTAGTGGGTTTCCCCTTGTTGATTCCTGAGAATCTGCTCATCCAAATGAAAAAAAAAAAGCAATTTCCCCTTGCTTCCAGTGGGGTTCTTAAGAGCCCCTAAAGCCCAAAAGGAGCAAAATGAGCATCCGTTATTGAAAGCCAATAATTCTGTTTTGAAAGCAAAATTTCTGTTTGCTTGAGGGTTGCTTGAAGTCCATTCTTGGCTGTGGATGGTGAAAGACACCTTAAAGCATGGTCACATCTTCTTTCCCACTCAAAAGTGTCTGTGCCCTCCCCCATCTGCTTGCTACCCCCTCCTCAGATGGGACAGGTTGTCTGACCTCCCTCACCTCGTTCGTGAGATCAGTTCTGCCTAGGCCCAGGACAGATTTTGTTCATCTTTCCCATGCTAACATCACGGCTTAGTTCTGCCTTGTTGCCCAAGCCTTTCTTTGCTTCCCTAAAAGTCAAAGGCTGCCACAACTCAGGCATTGGTCTCTGCCCCAGGTTGTGCCCACCTCCACTGGCAGGGAGCCAGCCTGGCAAGTGCCCAAGCCCCTCCTCACTTCCCAGCAAAGCAGTGACCCTCATTAGGAAAGCTGAATGCTCCCAGAAAGTACCACTGGGACAACTAATCAGTTGTAAGAGCCTATTGATCTGCTACATTTGTTTTCAACGTGCAAAAAGGAGGTTCTTTTGTTCCGGGGCTGGCACCAAGCTCTTGCCACAGTGGGTTCAGCGCGTCTCCGGACACTGCGATCAGGCGCCTCGCAGCTGAGTCTGCAGAATATTTGCTTATTACAGGAGGAACTGAAAGAACCTGGAATTCACTAGTGACCAACCTCTTACTTCTTGAACAACTGTTTTCCCCCTTCCTTTTGTTTCTGTTTTAATCGCTGCGTTACAAACGCGATTCGGGCCCCCCTTACAGACACCAGCACGCAGCAGTCGACGTTCACCCGGTTCAAATGCCAGCACCATTTGCACCGAGTGGTCAGTGGCTGCTGGGCTCAGTTCCTCTTTCAATCAGACTTGGAATAATTAAATGGCCACAGCAGTAATGTGAATGCAGATTTCGGCATGTCCAATAATGAAAGGGAGGAAAAAAGTAGTCTGAAGCTGTCTTGTTTTAATCATATTTGATTTTTGTTTTAAATGAAAGCACAAAGGTAATTTTTCTGTTGTTCTACCTGTGACTCCTTAAATCATGGTAAACGTGCATTATGATCTTCTTAAAAGACTAAGAACATTCCTTGTTAATTAATTTATACAGCTGTCAGTACAGCTTTCTATGTTATTCATACTCTAAGTGTTTGACTGCCATAGATTTTCTAGCAGTTCCTGGCAAAGCTCCAGTGAAAGCCTGGGATTTATTAGGCTGACTTGGTGCAAAGTCTATTGATTGTGGCCTCGAGGGTAATAACTAAATAGAGCTGGAGCAACAAGTCAATAACACCATTGTTGCTACAGACTCCATTCACTTGAGGAGTTAGATTGTTTTACAGTGGCAAAGAGTAATCATGAGCAGATCAGCATGTTCAACAGGCTCTGTACCATGTTAGTGCTGGGGACTGTTTTAAAGCTTTCAGCAGGACTGCGGGAGAAGTGAGGTGGGGTGCAGGGATTAGGAATCCTGTAAACTCCTTCATTAGGACTAAAAGGTTGTCTTTATCATCTTGCAGCAAGAGGTCCCTGTGCCTGTGTTGGTCTAAAAAGGTTTTAAAATCCTCTGCCCATCAATCCATCAAGGCTCAGTAGAAGCCTGATTTAAATTTTGGTTGGGGATATATATGCAATGTGTGCATGTATGTGTGAATGCATGTCCATATGCCCCAGCATGAAATAATATTTTAGCTAGTACAAACTTCACCTCTGTGCATTAGTATTTCCTGGCAATGGCTGGAAAGAGGGTCCTATTTTCTTAAATTCAAAATGAGGAAATGCTTTTGTTTATTGCTTCTCTAATCCTCCCATGTGTTTATTTACTTTTAGAATTCTTTACTTTTGCAGAAATATATACAAACCTACTAGGGGAGAGATGTTTATTTCCTGAGAGTTTTATCGTTTATTTGACAGCCTTTGACAACTCATGTTGTATTAAGAGCAGATCATTTTGAAAAGTCAAAATTGTGAAGACGGGGGTTTCAAAAACAGAACCGGATGATTTTGCACACATCTTGTATCCCTCTCAGGGAGCTGCAGAAATACTGGGTAATTAGAATTAGTTTCTTCCTAACACCAGTTAGTAGCAGGCTACTCCCTTGAAACTTGAAAGATGGTGCAGAAAGTAATAATATGAACCACATAACATTATAAAAAGACAGATGTAATTATGCTTTGTAAAACGAACTGAGTGGTCAAGCAGCAAGCTTTTGTGTATTCAGCAGTTCCACAGACTCTTCCTCCCTTCACCTATTTTTTCTTGGAAGTCAAGTTTTCTTTTTTTGTAAGTAATGTTTCTAAGCCCACAATTTCAGAGATAATAGGAAGCAACAAAGCTTCCTTCCTGAGCCTTCAGTCATTTTAAAACACCAGCATTTTAGACACCAAAATTTCAATAGAGGGGTTGATTTTTGAATGTGTTGGTGACTATGACATCTGATGCCAGTTTATCAAAAATTTATCTGTCCTTTTTTTTTTTTTTCCCACTACTTCTCTTGCTTTATTATAGTTCATACTATTTAAAGCACAAAAAGGGGTGGAACTAGTAAGGAAATCCTGTGGCCAAGTATTCAGGAGGGTACTTGTCTTCCCTTGGCTACAGGCAGTCCATTGAATGTTGCAGTCAGCATGTGCTGGGGTAGATCTCTGAATAGGAGAGATGCAAACATGTGGTGAATGTGTCTGGCCTTCCTTCCTTCCTTCCTTCCTTCCTTCCTTCCTTCCTTCCTTCCTTCCTTCCTTCCTTCCTTCCTTCCTTCCTTCCTTCCTTCCTTCCTTCCTTCCTTCCTTCCTTCCTTCTCTCTTCCATAAGTAAACAGAGAGCCTGGCAAGTTTGTAGTGCTTGCTCAGAAGCTCATTTAAAACTTTGAGAGGAGTGAACTGAATTTAATCAACTTTCAGGAATCTCTTTACCCCCAGGCCTCAGATGCTGCCTCCCATGGAAAGAAATGTATCGGGTGGTTCATAATCTGTATTCTGTCAGTATATCTTAATGAGAGGTCAGTAAATACCATGTATTTGGAAGCAAGCAAGCCAAAACTGGGCTTTTTCTTTATGACTTCCATACAGTCAGATTTCTAGCAGATGCATTCACTTTGAATGAAGAAATTTTATCCACTCTTCTTGGGTTCAACTCTGTGGTCCGAGCAGTTTTTGACATATCAAGCCAGCTCTAAAACATAATTAGCTGTGGCATAGAAAGTGAATATGCAAAAGAGGTTTTGCAGAAGTCTTAATACTTTCTCATTAAAAAAAAAAAAAAAATTGATTTTCTTAGCTGATTGAAGTATGGTGTGCCACCCCTATGGTGATTAGGTGTGTCATGGAAGCACTGTTTGCACCCCACTTCCTTCAAAAACAAGAGCCTGGTAAAAGGGAAAACCCCTTACCAAAATGTGAGGACTGACATTTCTTTTGAGTAGTACTCTTGCAGTATGAACTGTAGATTTACAGGAATTAGGAACCAAACAGTTGAAGTATTCCTCTCCCCCTCCTCCTTCCTCCCCTCCTTTTCTGAAGTGTCTTCATCAATCAAAATCAACACAAATGAATAATGGAGGCAGATAGAATGTGAAGAGACAATAGTGGTGTTGTTCAGAATTGACGGCCATAAATCCATTGTATCCTAAGAGACTGCACGAAGTAAATACCTGCCCTTGCCCACCACCAGTTAGCCCAGGATTCTGAATATCATTTAAGTAAGTGCTGATGTCCCGTGGAAATTTCAGCCCATTAATGCTCCCTTTATTTTAGAGCACCAGGGCTGCAATGAGGCAGGGGGACTTGAAGGGTGAAGGTTTGGAGTGACAGGGGAGTTTCCCTCTCCTCATTCATTTGTTAATTTGGGATGACAGAAACAGAAATGGTGTTCTTATGAGCGGGTCAAAGGGTTTTTTTAGAACCAGCAGAAAACAAGGAAGCTGGTGCAAAGAAAGTTACAGAGCGCATCTTTGAAATCATTAAAATTTGGGCCTAGCTGAGGTTTTCTCTGTGAGACAAAAAGGCGAAGCACATGTCGATTGGCACTGCAAAGGCATGCAAAAGGGTGGAAAAGCCCAACAGAAAGCAAAGCCAAGAGGATTATATACCTCAGTTTCAGAAAGCATGACTTGTGGTGTGGATTCGAGCCCTGACGTTTTGATTCAGGTATGATACAGCCGACGTCTCACGAGCTGCTCTTGTAGGAATTTGACACTGAGGGGCAAGAGCCTCTGGGGTCAGCTGCTCTTTCTGCCATTCCAAAATGCCAGGTCTCAAATGGAAACTTTCCTTCCTTCCTTCCCATTAGAACGGTCCCTCCAGTTTTGTGTGCCTTTTGGACGCAAGCCTGTGGGAGCAAGAGCAAATATGATTCTTAGAGCAAGGCTCACACGTTCAGGAGGTTTAAAGTTGCTTGTTTTATTTTTGGTTCTTCTGTAATTGCAGTTTGTTTGGCAGAGCATGCCAGACATAGATCACTTGCTCAGGGCTTGTTAGCACCAACAGCATTCCAGCTCTGTTAGAACCTCTAAGTTTATCTACCTTAACCGTATTCTCATATCTTTTATGATTTTTATTCTCCTCAAATTGAGTTAAAAAACCAACCAAGGCAAATAACAGACTACCTGGCAGGAAGGATTGATGACCTTTCTGATGGGACTGGGGAATGCTCTTTAGGATCAGTGTGAACGAGCAGAACTCCTGACAGTACCTCATTGCAGAGTGGCTTGACTGTGCCAGTTCTGTTGTGAAAACAGTTTATTTAGTACTTAGGACCTCGATTTTTCTGTCTTTGTACTTCTGAAAGAGGATCTCTTGCAAATGATGAACCCTTAGCCTTCACAAAGTACTGATCCCTCTATAACATTTTCTTAATTGAAGCTTAGAAGGAGAAAAATATAGTGTAGTATTTTAAGAGTGACTGCGTAGCACCTTTCCAAGTTTGCATGCCTGTCAACGGGATGTCATCCTGTAAGTGTGAATGAATGACTCTATTTCCAGTTCGAGTTTCCATTCCTAGGCAAAAATAGCACCAAATATACTATACTTCCAGAACAGTTTTTTTTTTTTTAAACTATATAAATCATACCACAATAAAATGTAGTCTGTAGTTGTTCCTTCATTAAAAACATTCTATATGCCCAGTACCAAGTGAAAACTATGAAAAAGAGAAGACACTGCTTCAAATGACTGAATAAAATGACAAGAAATAACTTTTTATTCTGTTCTAACTGAGCTGAACTGTATTTTGTAAGGATAACAGTTAAATTTAACATTCCTCAAGTTTTCTATTGTCTGGGTTTTTTTCCCGACCAGCATGAAGCACTGAAGCTTTAAGCAGCCTGTCATGATGCTGATGGTTTTTTGAAGAAAATATGTGTTCCTCAGCTGTTGCAGTTACTGCAGCATTTGTGCCTTTTCAGATGACACTTCGCCAGCTTTTCAAAATTGCCTAAATCCCATGTGCACAGTGATGAGGGCTGAGATTTTTAAGGACCTTGAAGCATCTAAATCGTGGCAGAGGCTAATTATTTCCAAGGATTTGATTCTTAGGTCTGATTCATTTAGTCTAGGAGTCTCAATGTCCTAATTATCTAACCTATTCCTTACGATAGAATTTGGGGTTTTCTTGTTTGGATTTTTTCTGCTAACACAAATAATTGACAAAGAGTTAGCAGAATATTCTAATGGTGTGCATTAGGGTTGGATGTAAGGTGGAAAGCAATAACAAGGATTATAAATAACTGCTTGATCTGTAGAATTCTAAAATAGCCTCTTAAATTTGATTAACTGTCTTAATATATGGTTAATCATCTAAATCCCTTATAAACTATTTGTAAATGCTCCCTTGACATAAAGCATGACTAGTTTGTCTGTATTTTATGAAACATGGCAATTCTATTGAGGAAATGGAGCAGTATTTCTGAAATACAGTCAGTGTAACTGAGAACACAAACTTGGTGTTCCAGGTCTTGATTGCGGAAAGTTAAATACTTGCAGTTTCTGAATTAACTTGTGCAAATTTGTTGAGCAAAGATAGTGAGGACTAACTATGCTCTTCCTCAGAGCAAAGCAGGCAAAGGGAGATAAACAGAAGAAGAGCTAAAAAGGAGTTAAAACACAAAAATGGAAGGATTTCAGAATGGTTTGGACCTCAGTCCTGTGGTACAAAACCATCAGTATCAACAACAGGGTCTCCTGCCCACAAAAATACTCACTCCTGCCCCTATGCTGCATCCAGCTGCTTTCTTGTTTACATGGACACTTCTGTTTTCCTGTCAATGTCTTCAGATTGAATTGGTCCAGTACAAAATATCTCTCCTCACCTCTCCACCCTTCTCATTTTTCTCTTTCTTTTTTTATCCTGGATCAATTCCTTAACCTGATTCATCACAGGGACCCACAAGCTGTTGAGTCAGCACAACTGATGTTGGCATGCTGTAACTAGATGGCAGAAGAGAACACTAGGAGGAGGAGTACAGGTGGAGCAAGGGACAGACTTGAGCATGACTCCTAAAATTAGTATTGTTGCTGTTTGCTTTGCGTCTTGGAAACATGGTCTTGGCTTGAGTCGGAGCATTGAAACTATAAATTCTCCTCTAGCCCTTGACACCCTTAAACTTTACTTTTGCCATCTGATAAGTGGGAATAACACTAGTTATCACAGGGATGAGAAGACTTACTAGTGGTTGTTCAACCAATTAGCACATGATAAATAGGGAAAACTGCTTTTTACACTCCTGCATTTTGTTGAAATGATTCTCCCATGCTAATGAACTACATTTCATTGGTAGTAAAGTAGTTGTTTTCTGCTGTGTTCCTCCTGTCAGAAATATGTTACTAGACAAAGACAGGTCCCTGTTTTTGTAACCCAAGTGTCTCTATTTTTAGTTTTAAGATGTTGGCTGCATATCTCTCTCTCTTTTTTTTTTTTTTTTTTTTAATTATATGTATATATTTATAGCTCTTGCTATTGGGAGAGAATTTCCTGCAAACAGATCCGTTTCTGTGGTGCCCTGCTCCGACACGGAGTCCCTTGTGTTCCACCAAGATGTTGCTCCAGAATAAATGTCTGGTTGTAGGATAAGCCTGGTGAACTGTAAACTTTATATTGCCTTCAGCACATAGTAGATTTGCATGTGCAGGAGGTATTAGTGACTGGGCATCTGATACTTGGCAATGTCACATCTGAAGACGTGGGTGACAGCAGAGATGCAGCCCCAGCCCCAGTGTCCTACGGAGTCGCTTCCTCTTTGGATAATTACATTCTCAGCTTTCTCTGCAATTTTAACTGCGGGGGGGGAAGTATCTATCCTCACACCCTCATTTACAGAGGTGAGTCCTGTAACCATGCACCATTAAACAGCTGCCACAGCTCACCCAGAAGGACTTTTTACATAATGTTCATATCTGGTTTGCATTCCGAGCTGCGCAGATCAGCAGTAACGCTACGTGGGTATCTGAAAGCAGGATTTGACCTGTACTTGGGTTCTGGTTCACATGCAGCAAGGAGCACTTGCTCAAATACTTCCAGGGACTTCAACAGGAATACTGGTATGCAGAATCAGGCCCCTAAGGATCCTTGGTAATGAAAGGTATCCTGTAACTGTAAGGTATTATTATGATGACTACTCTGGAGAGCACAGAGGTATTGAAGTTGGCAAAATGAATTACAGAGTTAAATGTATAAGTAAACCAAGGAGTGACTGATGTTTTTTGCATAGTAATAATCTTCATAATCGCTTCATTTGCACAGTTATTTCATTTTAAACTTAAGGCACAGTTTTGAAGCATAACTCAGTGGAGATTTTTCCTGTAATCTATAAACTTTAATGAAAGCTAATTGGAGGACAAATTTTAATCTAATTAAAATGTGGCTGCATAAAACAGAAAGGATGAATGAAGTGAAATGCTCTATGGGGCACAGTTTTCAAACAATGACTACCCTGAATACTAAGTCAAATGAAGCTTTTGTAAAATGATGATCATGAACATTGCCAGCAACAGAACAACCTTGAGAAACTGCAAATGAAAGTTTTCATGTGTGCAGTTTAAAAAGTGGACATTTGACTTACAACTGCATAAGGACTTTTTAAAAGAAAATAAAAAGCAACACAGTCTCATCTAAAAACATAACAAGTAAATTAGCCAAAGGTGTACATTCCATCCAAGTTCTCATGATCAGCAGATGCAAATGTTTGCAGTGCGCCAGTGAGTTATGAGCCCTAATGAGATTTCAATGCTGAGCAAACAATAAAAATTTATGCATTGCATAGTTTTAGTGGCCTTTGGCTTCATGGTTAGTGTTACACCCTTTCAACAGCTTCAGTAATATAATATCCAGCTGGCTTTGGAGGTAAGGAAAATTTTAGGGGCAAACTGAAATTGTGAGAAATAACGTGATTGATTGCTTTGTCAGAATAATGCATTTCCACGGTATAATTGTCCGTAGTAATCTTAGCCTGGGTATGGATACATAGGTTCTAGTTATGTTCAGACACAAATTTTGAAGGATTCAGGTGAAGAATGGCTTTTCCAGCGTTTTAGCCAGACTGTTTCCTGTGCTGGGTACGTGTCCAGGGGTCTCACAAACAGCCCCTCTAACAAGAACATTCCTGTCATAGTCCAGCAAACGGGAGAATTGAAAAGCTGCACTTTCCCCAACAACTGTCATGCGTCTCAAGAAAAGAAGCGGAGCACAAGCACAAAAAGAAAGGCACAATAGATATTGAAATAAATGTATGTAGTGGAGAGTGGGGGGATGAACCAGGGAATTCAACTGGTGCAGTGTGAGAGTGAGCTCAAATGAGTTAAATTTAAAAGTCCCATTTGTGGGTTAGGCTGTTATGCATCCAGAACCTCCACCATAATGATTGCCTGCATTACCCTACATAATATTAAAATCTTAGCGTGTGATTAATAGCAGATTCCCTGCATACGTGTCACAACACACATCTGCAGCAAATCTGCCAGTATATTTCTGTGCTAGTTTTACTTTGGGGCCATAAAGTAATTCCTGTTTTGTGAATGAGAATAAACCTATTATGCACTAGGTTAGCTACACCCAGTTTCTTCTCTTCAGGGAAAAAGAGCTGCTTATTTGATACAGCATCTCAAATTTCAGTGTTCAGAAGTGAGTTTAAGCCTTGGCTAGATTTGCTTGAGCAAGCTGTTGGGATTTGCCTTCACCGTTTCTTAGTTCTGTGTTTTCCAAAACCTTCTGTGCAAAGAGTATTGAGAAACTTCTGGACAGCAGTAAACTAGTGGACTTAATTGCAAGGTGTTTATTGCTAAATTTGTTAATGAGTCAACATGCAAAAAAGATATATTTATCCCTGTTTCCTCTTAAAGTAGTAGTAAAAAATAACTTCAAAAAAATCTTTTTCTTAAGCTGTTTGGTGATGCAGTTTTGCTGTTCACAAAAGCCCTTTTTCCCATCCACAAATAGCTACCTTTCACTTTGCCCCAAGGGAACTGAGCATAGCTCAAATGAAGCTTAAAAAAAAAAAAAAAAAGAGATTTTTCCCAGTTGTAGCTCAAAGCCTCTGCATATTCACACATGCACACAAAATAAAAAGGAAGATGCAGAAGCAGTCCTCCAGTCTGCCCTCTGAAAAGTCCTGTCGACCTGTTTCGCTCCCCAAAATGAAAACAGAACCCCATGAAAACAACTTAAAGGACAACAAGAAAACATTAGGAAAGCAACATCTGTTTTGCATTCTTGGCATCAAGTCTGTCCTTGCAACACAGGGTCTGACACAGATGTACAGGGTTATGACACCACTGAGTACTGCTTGATTTAAAATGGTGTAACAGAGCAGAATCAGGGCACTGAGCTCTTACAACTCTGTGCAGAGCTGTGGCGCTTGATCTCCTTTGCAGATGTGGGACTCAAACCCCACTGAAGTTTTAGTCATCTTTCCATTGATTGATGCAGACTGTGGAGCAAGTCATATTCCTCCTCCAACCATTTAGAATTTATTATTGATTGCACTTTCTCGTCGTGTGTGTTTTGCTGTCTGTAAAATCTGATTGCCCCGGTGTGTCCCAGGCAGCGGCACCGCGCGTAGCCACGCTCAGAGAACCTTTCAAATGATGCTGCATAATTAACCTCTGCAGTTTTTAGGTAATACAAAATAGTAACAAGGAGAGAGACATTTAAAGGTGCTCAGAAAGACAAAAAGAGCTCAGATTTAATTGAAGAGAACCAATAATAATGTAAATTTGGGAAGCCAGAGTTGCCACGAGAGCAGCTGTCTCACCATGACTGCTGGGATGGCACAGAGGGAGCACATCTTGCCCTGTTTGGTTGCCCATCCGTAGTCGTAGCAAAGTTAGCTCACCTCACCCCTGGCATGGCTTCAGGTCCCCGTGGAGCTGTGCCAGGTGGCGGTGCCACCGTGCAGTGTTTTCACCTGCCACTAGATGTCTGTGTGGGCTCTGAAACGTTCTCCAGGGGTGATGCCCCTGGTAAACACGGCAGGCAAAATTGGAGCACAGACTGTGGGGAAGCCTTTTAGTTTGTTTGCAATTGTAACAGCATTACTTTAATTACGCCCGTGTTTAAAGCAATTTGTGCTGTCTAAAGCTGAATTCCAGCCTTTTTCAATTGAGACAGATAAGGAAAAGTTGTTTTTCCTGGTCCACAACTATTGAAGAAAAACCGTTTCCTTTCTGTTCCTGTGAAGAACTGAAATGTGTCTTAATGTTGTGAAAGTTTTGGAGGAAGTTGCTGAGATGTAAAAGAGGTTCATCTTATTTTTACTCTGAAATGATGAAATACCAAAATATAGAATATCTTTTCCATAAGTGAATTGGTAAGACACATACATCAGCACATCTGGGCTCATGGAGGAAGGCAACGCATCAGATGTTAAGTTCAGCATATTAAAGGAAAACAAACAAACAAGCAAACAAACCTCTGGACCTGGGCACAGAAATCTATTTCCCAATTCTGTTTCTCAGCAACCCACTGGCTGGCCAGGGCAGCTGCACCTATGACCAGCTCTTCTGCAGATATCTCCTGAGAAAAATGCAAAAGTAATCAGCATGTGTTTGACTTTCATTTATCTCTGTCACCCGGGAATAAGATACAGATAGTATCAGGAGCAATGAAAGGTACATTCTGATATTATTTTCAAGTTTTTTTGTCTAGACAGAGAGGAGCAACCACTTGTATCTCTGTGGAACACACAGCCCCACTACACACCCTCACATCCTAGGCTGAAGGCCAGAGGGAAGTAGTAGGCTGTCTATATTAAAAAAAAAAAAAAAAAAAAAAAAAAGGCCTTAAAACCACCACCCACTCATCAGGTGACTGGAGACTGTGGTTGTAAAATATGCTGCAGGCAGAAGTTCTGAAAAATCCCAGAAAGTGTTGAAAACATCTCTAAACAAGGTATTTTTCTCCTGCACCTTTCTTGCTAAAGGTCCCAATTGCTGCCAAGAAAGCTAGTGAGAATGTTAGCTGCCAAATAAAAAATTTATGACAGTGTTTGGCAAAGGATTGTATCACTGCTTGTTTTATACATTTCCACAAGTCTCTTGAAGGGCTGTTGGACACATACAGTTCAGTGATCACTGTGCTTTATCTGTTCTTTAATATATTAAAAAAGCAAGTTCCAATAAAGTATGATTTAAACAATAGATTTTTTTTTCTTTTAATAGCCTCCTATAAGCACTTGCTATGGTGAGAATATAATTTTTAAACAACATTCCATGTATTAAAATAGTTTTAAAAGCCCTTTACTTGACAGAGTTACTTGTACATAGTAAAAATACATGAAATTTTCAATTAAAAATGTATTGCTTTTGGAATTGTGCTTGTTATATGTAGGAGTCTGGGCCAATAAACTGTCTGTTAAAACATAAAGATGTCCATTCAGTCAAAGTTGTGTCTGCCATTTATGTTTCAAAACCCAAGAAAATAATGTGTTTGTATTGCATTGCTCACCAATATCAATTAGGTTTTTGGCTCTATCATTAAATTAATGTTGGGAGAGAAAATTTTTCCAGGGGATTTAGCAGAAAAAAAAATATTTTTGAATACAGAGTTATAAGCACACTGACAATGATTATTTAGCTGACCAATGCTGAAGCAACACCCTTAAAAATACTTTCCTCCACTGAAGAAACAAAATGGTCTGTCTCTGTCTTCTCAAAGCTGTTATCAGATTAGGCTTCCAGCTGATAATTAATGCTGTTTAACACAGATCTCATTGCTGGGAAAGCTCTAAACCTGAGCAGTTTACCTTTTCTCATTATAACGTGCTGCTGGAGGTGGGAGCTCTGGAGCATGGAGCTGTACCTTCCTGCACCATTTTGTCAGGAGACAAAGAGCCCCCTCTTCTCTCTGGTGGCCAGGAGGCGGTGGGACAGGGCTCTGCCTTGCTGTCCCCTTCCAAGGGGACAACCAGAGCCGTCCCCAAGCTGCCCCAGGGCCCCACAGCTCTGCACTGTGCTTGTGCCTTCACGGCACAGCAAATACTCTCAAGCAGCCCACAGCACTGCAGATGCTGAGCGCCTTGTGTATGCTTGTGTATTTCATGGTGTTTGATATAAAGTGCTCAAGACAGACCAGCATTAAGAGGATTATTTCAGACAGCATTAGGAGTTAATTTACAGAAGATTAGCTCTAAATCAGGCAGATATCATAAGCAAATTAGCATCAGTTGTAAGAGATTCAGAATCAAAATGTGTGGTGGTTTTAGTTTTTCTCTGCATGTCCTTAGTGGAAGAGTAGTATCTTTATTTGTTTCCCACACTAAGGTGTTACATCTCAAATGGTGAAGAACAGGTATACTTTTTTTTCCTACATGCACACTATTTATTATGATGCTGCTTATTGGCAGTGAAACTGTTTAGCTCCAAATACCCTTCCTCTGCTGAATATTTTATATTTCATGCCATTTCTTCATTGAGTAATGTTTTGTTTGGCCCTAGAAACGATGTCTCCATGGTGTGTTACAATATTTTAAATAGGTAATATGCAGCTTTACTTCAGAGTAACATAGTTAATCCTTTTTTTTTCTGTTAAAATGAGTCACATTCTAATGCCAACTCATAAAAATAAAGGAGTGTATAAAATGCTACATACCAGAGTGAAGATTATAGGTACTTAAAAATAGCTTCCTTAATATTTAAGCTTGTAAATTATAAATTTGTTTTATTTCCACAGCCGTGATGGTTAATTTGTATTAAAAAGTAGATTCTGTTCTTCAATCAATTTTCCAGACATATTTTTCTGGCTGGAGACAGACAGGCATGAGCACCTATCCCATCCCTTCTCAGTAGGGCAGTTTTGGGAACACTTGCCCAATTAGTGGAGAAGATGATGAAATGGATTGGGCCACGATATTAAAGCCTGTGCCCTGAGTTGTCCTTGAGATTCTGAAAGTTTTGAAGTCTACAAATGGGATTCCCATCTTTGGAGAAATTTGTGTTCTGCTGTCCAAGAGATTAAACTGCTTAGTCTTCAGTGTGCTCCTGAGCACTTGGGGTTTTAACAGGGAAGGGAAGTCTGGGCGGTGTTTTTTATGATTTTTTTCCCTCTCTTGATGGACCAAATTCCTCTTGACAAGGTTGGCCTGAGGTCATGAATGTCTCCCTGCCTTCACTGAGACAGGAATCTCTGTGCCTTCCAGGAGATCATGAAGACTTACACCCACCCTAAGCCAGCTGGGCCTGCAGGTCACGCTGGTTGCAAGAGCTGCGGGGGGCTCTTGCACTGAGACTTTGTGCCCCATGGTTTCACCCAATATTTGGAGGCTTGGTTGTTAAACCGAGGTGTCTGAGGTCATGACAAAGTAGAGGCTTCTCTGCTTCCCTAATAGAAATACTGTAACATGCTGAAAAGAAAATACTTTCATAGTGGCAAGTATCTCCTGACAACTAATTTGATAGTTGTCTATCAGGTAAACCATTTGTGAATACATTGATTCTTTTTATTTTTCACTGTTCTGTCTTCACTGTTCCCAGGTTTTCTCTGAACCGGTTGGGCAAAAATTGATTTTTATTTGTTCCACTGGCCTTGTGGAAAATTAGCTTATGAACTGGTTTTTATAGGAAGACTCAAAGCACAGAAAAGGTTGAAAAATAAGCCTATAGCAGTCAAAATTGTTGTCTGAAATGTCTTCAGACTGGAAGGCTGAATTTATTGCTCAAAACAAGTACTAGCATTGTGGAGGTGTGCAGTCCTGCTCATTATCACTGGAAAAGGGGGAACCAAAAAGCACAGTAAAAAATTAAATTTTAATAATGCTAGTGATATTTTCTAAATCCTTCTTGACAGAAAGATTCTCATTATTTTTATCTGTCTCAGAGTAGGCTCTTTTAATGCCATCTCACAAATGGCCTTAGCCATGATTGTTTTCCTTTCTTTTATAGCATTTGAAAAAAAATGAATATATACCAAAAAAATTCTATTCTATCATTCAAGAAGTGCCATGAAATGGTAACATTTTGGATAGCACATCTTCAGGAACAATTGCTGCAGATGCCTTCAGGTTTTTACAAAAGAGGTCAATATTTGTTTAGACAATTGTAGGAAACTTGCCATACAAAAAGACGCCCAGTCAAATATGGTGTCATAAGAAGAAATTAATGCAAGAAGAGTGTGTGTGTGTGTCCAGTCTCCAGCTTTGTCACACCTAAAACCTGTAGATTAGTCATTAATTAAATTGAGGCAGGGTGAAAGACGTTACTTCCTTTCATCTGTTTAAGATATATCTTTTAGTGCCTTCTAATGATTGTGGAAGTTGATAAGATGCAGACTTTTGACATTTTTGTTTTCTTTAAATTGCACAGAATGTAAATTTAACTATATTTATCATAAAAGCCAATATGAGATCATGTACCTTCTTGTCATTTTATAGCTTGCATACATTTCTTCTGCTGGAGAAATAATTGCATTAGCTTTGAGTGCTGACGAGGGGGTAGGGGCTTTTTTTTTTCCTATTAACTGTTTGGGGACCAGGGTTTCATGTACCCAACATGCTGAAAATGCCACTGCACCAACAGCTGGGCTATCCACCCTCCCTCAGAGCTCTTGCTAAAGCTCTTGTAATGTTTGCTAAGCCCTATGGTTCTTAGTCATGCTCAGGTGACTAAATGTGTGATTTGTTCTTCTTGATACTTCAGTACCCTGAGAAAGGCTGGTTGGAGATTAAGACAACCTTGACTCCTTCCATTTGCAGTTGCCACTGTGCATGTGGTTGTCATTTAGACTTGCCAAAGGGATCTGGTGTTGCCTGTGCTTTGCATGAAATGAGTTAGTCCCTCTCCCATTTTGGTTGGTTTTTTGTGGCCCCAGAAGTCCCACTGTGCCTCCTAGTGACAGTCATAACCTAATTGATTCCCTCTGTGGAAGGAGTGGACATGGAGATGGGAGAAAGCTGAAGCTGCATCAAAACTGTGTAGAGAAAAGTTCCATGTCAGGGTCTCTCAGGAGCAGAAGGATACTTTTCCTCCTTCAGAAATGCCTTCCCATGTGTTTTAAAAATAAGCAATGAAGAAAAACTGGCTAGTACAAGATTTTCAGCACCCTTCCATTTTGTGTTTTGACCTTTAGTCCCACATCTATGAGGTCCTCGATCAGGCTTTCCCTGTTACCACATTTGATTTCCAATCATTCCTGTAAATCTCTCTCCTTCCTAGGCCAGTCACTCCACTCTCCCTCCCCCTACACACCCCACTGATCACCTGGGTACAGTTTTCACTTCCTGAGACTGCCAGCTCCTTGAGAGAAGGCTCCTGCAAGCCATGATAACCCTGATGGCCACCAAATAACACTATACTCCAGTGGTGTTCATTTGGAATGTGTTGCAAGATTTCTATTATTAATTAAATCTCTCCATAAGTATTTTAGCTATCAGAGATAATGAATACAATTTTAAGTTTTAATCTTTATGACAATGTTGCCAGAAGATGACACAGCAAGGTAAAAACATAGTTGAGTCAAGGAAGGCCAATGTGTTTCAGCAGGCATTCAGCCAAGAGAGAAATATCCTTTCTTTTACACCTCCAGAAAAACTGTCAAAGGAAAAGTATATTTGCTTCTGGTCAAATTTTAATGTGCAAATATAGGATCCATTAAAAGGAGATGATGGATCAAGGTCTTTACTGGCTAATTATTGATTAGCATCTTCTGCTTCACTGGTGAGTTTCATCTCTGCAATATTTCTGATTAATGGGAGATTACACACCCTTTGCAATATGCTAATGCCTTTCTATGTGATTTTGCCTCCAGAACTAGCAAGCTTTCTTGCTTGGGCCTCATGCTGAAGCTTTTAGAGGTATTAATTCCTATGTTGTAGGCACCTAACCTAGCCAGCTAACCTAGCTGACCAGCACTGCTGGGGTGCATATATGGCCAGGAGAAAGAGAGGGCAGTTCAGAGCAGGACTTGAGCTTATATGTACAGGGAGCTGAGAGAGATTAGCTAGATATAATTTAGATGTTTTAAGTGGGATAGTGTGACTACTTCCCTGCACCTGTTATTACATGACTCATTCTTTCATTCAGGGCCCAGGTGGAAACACATTGATGTGGTTTGAGTGTAATATTATAACTAGAGATTGGTATCCATGTTATTACAAGTAGACAGCCTCAGTCCTTAAGACTGAACTTTAAAGCTAGAGGACATAGCACTGCACAATTCCTCAGCCCTATCAACAAAATCTTAGGTGCCCTGTATGGCCTGGCTCTTTCAATAAACCCTGCTAGAAAATCAGCTAGAAAAGGCCCATCCTTTCTTATTCTCCATTTTTGAGAGTTTAATTTCATTATCTGCTCAGTTTTCAGCAATTTTTAATGGGTTTTCCCAAGCTCTTACAAAGAGGCACCTTCGGGAAGGAATTCCGAGAACATGAAAGAGGCTTCTGCTGGGAACAGTCTGGAGACTGAAGGTGGACCTCAGGAAGTGTGGCCTTTGTGTCCCCAGTAAGCCATGGGGAGTCCCATCCCCTCTCCACCACCCCCAAAGCCTTTTCACATCTAAATATACAATGTCAATTACAATGTCATTAAGTCTTCTGGCTTGAGAACATAAAGACTTGGGCTTATTTTCAGAGTTTTTGGTGAGGAAGAGGAAAAAACTTGATTGTTTTCCAAATTCCTCACTTTTTCCATGGTCAGCTAGAAGACAGCCAAAGACTCATATGCAAGTTGGGCAGGTATTTTTTTCACTGGTATTTCTGTTTGCTAATTTCAGTCATTAATGATGAAAAATGTCTAAAGTCAGATGCTTCCAGCCACCTGTAATTCTGCTAGGCAGGGTTCTTTTACTCTTTTAGTACAGTAGGTTGCCATTGTTTATGTTTCTGCCACAGCCTGTCCCATTCTTTTAATTTACTTTTATTTAAAATTCTTAAACCTGAAGATTGGAATGATTGAACAACTCCCAGATACCCTGAACTTGAGATTTATCATTATGTATCTAAGGCTCTGCTTTACCAATCATAACATTTTATTCCTCTGTGTGGGGTTTAGTGCTTCCATTTGAAAACTCACCATAACAAAGATGTTCTTATATATAGTAATAATTGTGTCTGTCCAGAAGCTACCTAGCTATATTACTTTAAATGCACCTTTAATTTTACCTGGTATGTTTTTGCCTATATGACTAGACCCACACTTAGTGTTTGTTTGAAACTGCTGATTTGCACATGGGTATTGGACACTTAAAAATCACTTGCCACTGATTTGCATGCACCTATTTTCCTTCATGTTAGCAAAAACTGCGAATCAGAAATAAAAGGACACAAAAAATGCAATAGCTAAGTGTTCAAAGTGACCATTTAAGATATGATTTTGCATACAGAGAACAAGCCTTTCTGTCCAGTAAACTGATAGGAATCACTTCTAGTTAAATCATAAATACATATCACAGTGAAACACTGTTGGACAGTGCTCTGCCATCAATCAGTCTGTGTTCTTGAGGGCAAACTATTTTTCAAGATGCCTCCTTTAAGAATAAAGCCCTGTGTTGTAATGAATGTGTGCTAACTGATGCCCCAAGCCATTTATTTGTTTTTGGTTTTGTTTCTGTTTTTGTTTTATTTGTATCAGTGTCAAGAGTTGAGCTTCTGTAGGAAATTTTTTGCAGTAATTTATTTGTAGTCCTCAAGTTAAGGACACACTCTTTATGCACCCAGAGTCTGCAACTGGTTCGTTCATATCCTGCATTTTGTTAACATGTTACCGGGATTGCTAATTTTCATGACAATTGTTATTGTACCACCAGTGCTTAATGGCAAGGCATCATTATTCAATGCTGGTCAATCAGGCACTAAGACATGTGCAAGACATCAGGCTGAACCCATATAGATGTCGTGCACTCCCCTGCTAATGAATGCGGTTTTATAAAAAGGTTTAAACACGGTTGGCATCCTTAATGTAAGGTTTGCAAAAGCTTATTGGGGAACTGCTTTGTGTTTGTAGGGAGCAGATCTAAACATGGCACAAACAGAGTTGGACCCATTGTGTGTATGTGTGTGTGAAGCTACGGACAGGCGCCAGTCCTTTGGGGGTTTCAAATGTGGAAAGGCAGCACGATTTCTGCCCGGGCAGGAGTGAGGGGAGCAGATTTCCTGGGAACATCAGCGTTTGGTAGCACGTGTGGGACCTGTTCTGCAGAGCAGCAAGGAGGTGACCCTCAAAAGCAGATGGTGTCATGAATTTGGCACTGGCTGGAGGCACCCTCCAGCACAGCAGTGGCTGGAGATTAGGCACTGTGACCAGAAGCCAGGATAAAGGGTCAGGCATCTGGAAAGGTGGAGCAGAAGGAAACTCGAGAGGAGAGGGATGTGCTCTCTGCATTGTTAGTCCAGAGTGCTCTTCCAGTGCGCCAGTTAACATCGCGCTTGTGTCTGCTTCACTTACAGCTTCTGTGTGGTTTTGCACCCAAATATTTCGGGCTGCTGTCCATAATAAACTAGATGGAGCTTGGTTTAAAAGCACAGATTTTTCATCTCTTCTAACTCAAAGTAGAATGAGCCCTTGTGCTCCTAGAGCCTCGAGTATGAAAGGAACAGTAGACATTGGCTGTTAACGAGCTCCCACGCAGGGCTCCAGCAGAACTTGGTGTGAATTCAGTGCCTGAGCTGCATCAACTAAATGGTTAATTCATCTCATATCAACAGCACTGTGATTCATAATGTAAACTTGAGGAATCCTTGATGTTTCAGTCACACATTCCTCTTAATTTGGCCATGCATTCTTTTAAAGCTACAGTGTGCTAACTTAATAAAATGCAGCATGCAAATGCACAAGTTTTTGCCTTCAGGCATTTTAGCCATGGATGTTTCAATGGGTGTCTTCTTTCAAGTATATATTCTTTCCTAAATTATTTACCCTGTAAACATGCTTTGCATTTTCAAAGAAAAATCTGGGCTTCCTCATTCACCAGATTTTGTAGAATTTAAGGTGTAATAGAGATAAAAGACTATCATCTGCTTCTTGTGAGCATGTTAGCCTTTGGGATTTTTTTGTAGTGACTGTTAGGCCCCATTTTCTTCTCCTTTGGTATTATCACTCCCTCCCCCACTTAAATTCCTTGATGCTTTGCCTAGAGCAATACCCACTGGCAGTGTCTGGCTGTGACAGTACTATAGGCTTCCCTACAGATGGGTCCTGCCAATGCCAACCATTGTTCTACAACTGTGAGCTGGCTTGACTGTCTTGGATCACTCAAAACTCCCTTTCCTCTTCATTTTCTCTTTGCTCTGAAGGGTCGTCCTTGCCTGTTGGCTTTGAGATCTGAAATGTGCTGACACCCAGAACTTGTGCTCTCTGTCTTAGCAGCAGCTCCCAGACTCAGATTTCAACAGGCACCACTGAGTCCTCCTTGGGACTGTCCTGCTGCTGCCAAACAGCTCTGTCATTCTCCTCCCAGCCCCATCCTTTGGGCAGTATGCAGTTAGTTTAATTTTACTTGCTCACTTGAAAGGAAAACAGTAAAACTCAATGTTATTCTTTTTTTAAAGATATAAAATTAATCTTTAACTGTGGGCTTGAATATTAAAAGTATATAATGCTTCAGTGTAGGAATCTGTTGATAACATCCATCCTATTTCATGATTAATTTGTTCCTTTTAATATGATATTCTTTTGCTGCACTGTGCAGACTAATTCAGATTCCTAGAAATTGAACTTTGATATGTATTTCCTAGATTCACACCGTAAGTGAACCTTCAATTAGCAGATACAGGTGGTGGCTTGCCTCACTCAGTGTTTTCTTGAAAAGGATTTTAGAGACATGTACACTGATTAAATAATCTTTCAGTCAGGTGTGTACTGACAGGGTATTAAAAGTGAAGCGTTTGGGGGACTTGATGCTTCTTTTTTATTTTTCTTTAGTTTTGCTTCTCAGACGCTGCAATGATTTTTTTGGTGGGCCAGAGATAGGAGGAGTTGATTTAGACACTCAGTATGTTATGTATGCCTTTGCCTAACTATGTGTTAGATTAAGCGAGTTTCACTCACAGTTAATCCTTTGTAAATTAGCATTATGGATGCCTTGGGGCCCACATCCCACAAATAAAATGGTTGTCAAGCCAGCTGCACAGTGTATTACTTAAGGCTGAATGTTTTAAGAGTTTTCATGCTTTTAATCTATTTCACTGCTGAGTTTCAATTTTGCTGAGTGTCCTTTCAGGAGTGATGAGGGCGAGTGAGTAAATATATATTCTGGTTTTCATGCATTTGCCTGGGCAAATCGTTTGTTATCAGGTGTTTGGCAGAGAATGTCACACCCCACCACAAAAGAGAAGCTTGTAAGTTCAGGTGTTAAATTGAAGTGCAAACCAACAAGAACCAAAAGCCCTTAATTAGCTTTATTTTGTTAGCCTGCTACACTTTTTTTTTTTTAGGGGAAAAAAGAGTGAGAAACATCCCTCCCTCCTCCTCATCCTTTTGGCAGAGTAAATATTGCCTGTTAAGTTTGAATTAGCTGTCATCGCGAAAGAATTAATGCTGTGGTTGAGCCTTTCTAGTGAGGAAGGGAAAAATAAACGAGACAGATCTTAGTTCAGCTTTAAGTGATAAATGAGGACAAAGCAGCCCATTCATCTCCTGCTAGGAAAGTGGACACAAACACTAAAGCAGTTTTGCGGAAGACGTGTCAGCAAATGTGATCATTTTGTAACCTGTCAGGAGGATAGAGAGCTAGTCCTTTTAGAGTGTCACAGGGGAGGGTGTCTGTCTGATGTGACAGTTTTCATCCATCCATTTACTGCTTTTCCTTTAGGTGGGGGGTAAGCAAGGAGAGAGCTGGAGTTGGTTAAAACTACATTTTTCTTTACACTTTCCAGTATAATTTATATGTATATCCGCCCGCATCCAAATGAAAAACATTTTCCAAGGAAATCTCCCCTCTGCTCTCTGGAGTTTCTTTTCTCTTTCACTGCGTGAAATATGCTCATTTTAACACATTACACTCCCTGTCTTCGAGTTGCACTTGGTCTGATGTTTCTCAAAACACAGTTTTACCTCTTCTTACCATTGTTTGGTTCTCAAAGACTTCGTTTTGTTTTGCAGAAGCATGAGGAAAAAAAATACATAACTTGGGGTGCTTTTATTGCATTTAGTTGTTGGGATTTCTTTCCTATACCTCTCCAATTCTGATGATAAGCTTCATGTACAAGTATGTTTTGCAGAAGTCCCTATTTGTGAAGAGCCTGTGATAATATTCTTCCTTCTCTGTGAAAATGGAATAACAAACAGTGAATTCTTACCATCCAAAATCCTCCTGTAAAATGCCTCAAATTCTACTGTTTCTTGATTTAGTAATTTTAATGGACCTATTAATTTTAGGAAAAATCTGAAGTGATATGATGAATGATTTTAGAAGCAGAAATTTCTCCAAACAAATGATTGAAAAATATTAGGATTTTCTACTTCTGGCATCTTTTTTATTTTCACTAATATCCATTTTTTTCCTACCGCATAGAAATGTAACATTGCCTATTACCATAAGTAAAGGTATGCTACAGAGACAAGAGATGCTTTTACAACATAAGCTTCACAGTTTGACACTTGCTTCTTTATATCATCCTTTTCTTCAAAACTATCTTTTGTACTTTTCCCTTGGTGTTTTAGTACAAGTGAGTATCTCATTGACATGTGTTTCCTTGAAATCTTGTTCCTTAATAGTAAAATCCCTTGAAAATTAATAAATTGTTTCTTTTCAGATTAAAACCACTGTGAAGATTTCAGAATGGTTTTAAAAAAATATAATGATATTTACTATTACAGACCACCCTGCTTGGATTGCATTGACTGAACACTATTTTTTTTTTCATTTGTTCTTAGTATGTTAATAAATTGGAACATAATTTACTTAATTTATTCTAATATGTATATAAATGTATGCATAATTCAGAAAAGTCTACTTCTTTTTTTGAATATAGAAGTTGGATTTAATAGCTACATAAAGATATGGTTAGAAGCATTAAAAATTGGGAGAAATAAAAAATAATCAAGAATGGTTGAGGGAATACTGAATTTGTGGGTATATGTCTTTTCTCCAGCTTTTTTGTGCACCTCATTTTATAGTTTTTATATATATCCTGCTATTTTGATTTATTTTGTTTTATTCACTACAATTTTTTTTTGTCTCTTCTGCTTTTTTCCAGGATCATCCAAAACCGGATTTTGATTGTTGTTCTGGCAGTCATCATCATCTTCACCACCATGATGGCTATTTATTTTTCTGTCAGGGGACGCTGATATCTTTGTTCTTCACTAAACAGCAACAAACTGCTTGTTCTGAGTAATTAAGACAAAGTGGTCACATGAATCATTCTCTTGCACTGACAGAGTCTCCCTCTCTTTTCCACTCTTCAACTCAGGTGCAAGTGGTGTAAAATATTTTGTATTATTGATGGCATAGTTGATGGCGTGTGGGGCTATTTTTTTCTTACATATTTGTCCTTATCTGAGTGTTTTCAGGATCTTAATATTTGTTGGAGTGAGGGCTTGTTCTGGTATGGGAAGACTTAATGTGTGTCGAATTCACCCACAGACAATTAGCCTGTAAGTTGCCAGAGTTTCATGAGGGAAGAGGGGTCTTTGCACTTTCCTTGTGCTGTGCAGGGTGTATGAATATCAAGCAGTATCTGACCTTCTGTGGTTTAGAATATAAGTAAAGCAGAGACCAAATGATGTAGAAAGTGAACCTGTCTCCTGTGACTAACTCCCAATCATGCTTTATCGTAGTAGATGTAACCTGGTTAAGAACAGTAGCTAGTTTTAAAAAGAGAGCAACCTTAGGATGGTGCTTAATACATGATGCAAATCCAAAACTCGATTTAACAATTTTTTTTGTTGTTGTTTAAAGTTAGGCTTTCTTTTCTGCTTATTCAAAGCAATTCCACTTTCATCAAGATCTTGAAAACACATCACTTACCTAAAATGTAGTTGTGGCTACAGCCCATCTGTTGAATCTCTTTTAAATCTTCCAGTGTTGATATATGTACTGATAAGCATTACACACTAGGCCCTTAACGAAGATATAGAAAGATACTTATCTATTTGTTGCTGATTGAAAAGAGATCCTAAGTAACAGTTCAGCAACAAATGTGTGGTTATAGTGCATTAAAAAGTCTAGATTTTTAATACTGGCCTGACTATGTTGAGACTGCATGTTGGAATATTTTGAGTGTATTAAATTCTGATGTGATATTCCCCTTTTTAAACAGAAACTGTAAAAATGTTAATTTATATATGCTTTTAGCTGATATAATATATCATAGTTTCATCTACTTGTGTGTAAATGAGCTGTTTCTCTTTTCCTAATGGCTGTGCTTCTCCTTTAGGCAGGTTGAGGTCATCTGGCTTATATTTAAGCTTGCAAGTCCAACAAAGGTCTATCACTGGTGATGTGATTAAAGTTCATATTTTTATAATAACTTTTAAATTCATTGTTTGCAATCCCTTACAAATATTGCAAATGCAGAGGAATATTAAGACCTTGAACTTAAGCCATAAAATGTTTTCAAAAGATGTTCAAAGAAACAAAAATCTGGTGACTTTTAAATTCCCCCCACATTAGGCAGGAGCTGTGCACTGCATTTTCATGTGTGCCTTAGTACTTTTGGGGTTTTGGCATCCCTGTGGACTCTGCCAATTTGCTGTGTTGACCCTGGAGGCTGATTTTGGCCCTCAATGTGTCATTGTTTTCTCTACGTGGAAATAACTCAGTTAAAAGGATGTGGTACTGATGCCACAGCTAAGACATAGTAAGAGGGTGATAGATGTAGAATAAAAGGATCCACAGGAAAAATGCTACTCATTGAAACAAATGCAAGCATGTAGGGTCAGCTCTGCTGTCAGAGTGTTTGTTACATGCAGCTCACAACAAAGTTTAGAAGTGGTTTATGTGCTGGGTTTCTCTACCAGCTCATGTTACTGACCATAGGATGGTGCTGGAACAAAAGTTCCTGGGTAGTCCAGACCCAGGTTCCAGAAGGTGTTGCTCTTCTGCAGCACAGTCATGTTCAGCTCCTCACCTTGATGGCCCTGCACTGTCACGAGGTCATGGGCACCCCCTCCAGCTGTCTCCTGGGGCATCCTCTCCTTTCATCTTTGCCAGGTGTGTGGCATTTACCACGTGGCTCTCAGACACGAGAAGATTTGGGTGTTCAGCTTCCAGCCTTCAGGCGCGACACGCACTCAAAGCGAGCGCTTTGGGTTGTGCAAGCAGAGCTCTGGCCATTAGCTTCCAGTGATGGCACAGAGCTGAGTTCAGACAAATTAGGATGAAGCCTGGCAGCATTAGCAGATATTTATCCTCAGCTCGGCAAATTAGAGGATGCATATTTTGTAAAGCAGAAAACTGTCAAGAAGGAAATCTTGAGCTCCGTCTGTTGCCTAGACATTCTCCGCATTGCCTCAATAATTTAACTATCATGGGAATTGATTCATGACTACTGATCTTAACAGTGACCTATGACTAGGTTTTGCCCTCTATCTAGCCACCTGCTGGAATCAGCAAAAAGCTGAAAGGAAGCTAGTTTTCCTTATCCCAGTATAAATCTAGGGCATAGTGTCACATCAGATACGTACACTCAGATAGGAATGAGGGAGAGAGAGAGACTGCCACGCAAAAGCCTTCATCTTCACTTTTGATGAGCCCGCCATCGCTATGTTTCTCATGCTAACCTGTTAATAACTCTTCTGTGCCTGCTTTGCATCCTCGTGTACTCCCCACATGTAAAATAGTGCTCAGGTGGACGTTGCACTCTTCAAAACACATTATTACTCCTCTCTCACCCCTGTTCATCTGGCCTGGGAAGTGTGCGGGTGAGATTCACCAAATCCACACGTTTTGATGGGGATTGAGGGACTTCTGCTGAGAGCACAGCCCCAACCACCCACAGGAAGGGTGGCAACCCCAGGTCCAGGCTTCCCCTGAACTAGTTTGGTCACATTTACAGCACATCTGTGAATGAATCCAAGTGCTTACAAATGTAAACCTCAAAGAGCAAAGTGTTTCTAATGTTGCCAGCCTTTGTGGAGAAATGACAA